>CM037160.1:23276522-23934779 GCA_020921065.1 Vaccinium darrowii
TTCGTATATTGACGAAATTCCTTTTTCTTTGTGCAAAGTATGTCTCCACCTCAGAGGACTGGGCGCAGGAGGCCGCTGATGAAGCAAGCTGGTGGTGGTCCCACGACTCCTCCTTCCGACAGAGTACTTCGAGGGCGTCAGCCTTCTGCTGACAGACCGGGAGGGAGTGCACCAGGGAGTTCGGCTCCACCGTCACGGTGGTCTTTCAGGGAGGCAGAGAGTAGCGAGGAGGAGGACGCTGATCCTTCAGAGGAGCTTAGGCCACGGGTGCAGAAGAGGCCTCGTGCTTAAGTAGGTAGGATAGGCCTGCGTGCCTGCTTTTTGATTTGGGCGCCTGTTCGACCTTTCTTTCCTTTCATAGATACGGTCTGTGTGCCGTGGTAGTAGTTTTGATGATTGTCGGGCTTGTTTTGCCCCTGGATAGATGTACATTCTACTTATGCCATGGATATCGTTTTGGTTTTTATGAAATTCGCATTTTCATTATGTAAAATGACTTACATTAACAAAGACTTGAATTTTGAAAACCAAACCTAGCACTGAGAATGCATGACACGAGACACTGTGGGGAAATGAAATGTATATGAGTTTGAAACTCGAAATGACATAAATCGGACAATTTTTGGCTTTTTGTGGGAAGAACTGGAAAAAATGATGAGAGAGAGAGTTTTTAGAGTGAAAACGCCCCGCAGCTAGATATCTTGATTCAAATAAATCCCGAGCGTACGTAACAATGCTTGCTTTAAACGAATATCTCGAGAAATTGCGAAAAAGTCGCAAAATTTCATTCAAAGTTCCTGTACCCGAGGGTTTCCTATGTACCCATTCGTCAAGATACCTTTGAAAGTGCCAAATAATTCTTCTATCGAGACCTTGATATTCATTCTGAGTTGTATGCACGAGAAAAGTGACCAAAAGAAGCTTGGAATGGGTCCTGGAGGGCCGGAGTTGAAATTTTGGCTAAAAATAGCCAAGTATGCCGCACGGTGCAAAATTTTGCATCGCGCGGTGCTGAAAAGGTGTCGTACGGCGCCGGCATTTGATGCCCCACTTCTGACGCTGTATTCTGCTCTGATTTTGGCCTCCCAATGCATGTTTTATGCGTTCAGAATCCTTGAAATGCTGAACGGTAGCCTATCTTTCTGAATTTTTTGCATTGCCCTCACATCCCTCAATGCGGCACGCTTCCCGAGGTGGATGTTTTGCTTATAAATAGCACTGCCAACTCTTATATCTTCCTCACCTCCGACTATATCTCGCAAATGGTTGTTAGCGTCTCAGCCTTGGTTCGTCCCTGGCTCGATGAGCTCGACGGCCTTGGTTGGCTGAATTTTCGAGGCCATAGGTTGGCGTCCATGCGCTACATTCGGGATGTAACCATACGTCCTGAGTTGCTCCATGCTGCTGTCCGTTTCTGGGATCCGGAAGTGCATGTATTCCATTTTGGTCTTCAAGAGTTATGCCCCACGGTGGAAGAGTTCCACGTGTACCTTGGAGGTTTTGATTTGGAGACTCCCGTTATTCCTCTTCAGGGAGTGAATTATGCTGATGTGCTGTGTTCAAAGCTGGGTTTGAGTAAAAATGCGGCAAGGTCCATGATCCAAGGAGGTGTGCTCAATATTCCGCGCCTGATCAGTCAATTTCATCCTGAAGGCTTTGCATTGTGCCTTGTGATCCTCGCAGCGTTCCTGTTTGTTCGTACAGACAATCAGGCAAGTGTGGTACTGGTTGGGGTGGCCAAGCAGATTGAGGAACGCAAAGATGTGGCTCCGATGGTTCTGGCTGAAACTTTGATGGGTTTGGATAAAGTCCATGCTGGGCGGACCAATGTTTTCGAAGGCAGTGCTTTGCTCCTACATGTAGGTTTCTCACTCAGCTCTCCTTTTTCTGGTTTATTCTCTCGTTCTCTTTTTACCTCAACGCTCAGATTTAGGCTTTCTATGGCTTCTGACTTGTCTTCTCTCTTATGCAGACTTGGCTTTGTGATAAGGCTGCTCTTCTGGAGGCAGTGCCGCGGAACAGGGTCCATGAGACACAAGGCTTTATTCAGAGGGAGTACCAGGAATTTCACAGGAATGTTTCTGGTTGGGTGCAGGTGCTTTCCCAGCTTAGAGAGGACACAGTTTCTTGGCGCTTGAACTGGATGGATTGTCCGACCATGGCGGTGAGCAACATGGGACGTCATAGGGTCATCCTGGCGGGTCTGTCTGGCTGGACCTTTTACATTCCCTACCGCATTCTCCGTCAGCTAGGCGTTGATCAATCGATACCATTTGTGTATCCTGAAGCTTTTGTTGCGCTGAATTTCAACCATGCAACCATTCTTATCAGCGTACTTGGAGGGAGTGTGTGACAGTTCCCGGAGATCAGAATCCCAGTATCATGCTTTCGGGGTGTTACAAAAGATGGTTGGCACAAGAAATTGAAACAAGAAAGAATGGAAATCAAATCTGACATGTGCTTTAGTCTTAATGTACCCGAAATAAATTGCTGACCCACGACCTACTTTATGTGGGTACATGCCTTGCTTTTGTTGTTGTAAAAGATTCATGCTCAGCCATGTAATCGAAGAAATTAATTTGAATAAAAAGTGAGTCGTGAAAGTTTTCCGCTTTAGATTCTCATTGATTGTGATTGTAAACGCAACTGAAGGCTATGGATCAGCTCAAAAGAGATGTTACAAAAGGTTGCGACCGATCCTCAATGTGAGGATGCCTACGTATCCTTTAAGAAGGAATCAGGTCATGACGTAGTTCATGCAAATGACTGGCTAGGGTTCACTCGTGTATTTTTGCTCTCCTTTTGTGCTCTAATTTTTGCCTAGTACCGCCCTTTCGGGTTTTCGGTCTAGCGAGCTCTTTTGATTGATTTGTCCTGAATTTTGCCTAAGCCGCCCGATGTGGGTTTCCGACTTAGCAGACTTGCTCTAATTTTTGCCTGGCACTGCCCGCCCTTGCGGTTTTCAGTCCAGCGAGCTTCTCTCAGGGGTAGTATCGCTTGAGCTGATCCATGTTGACCAATGTGGAGAATTTGTTACCGTCGAGATCAATGAGTTGAGTGGCGCTTCCTGACAAAACCTTCTTGATAATGTACGGCCCTGCCCATTTTGGCCGAAACTTCCCTCGTGGGTCGAAAAGTGGAGCCCGGATCTCCTTTAGAACCATATCTCCTTCTTGCAAATTCCTGGATTTGACTTTCTTGTTGAAAGCGTGCGCGATTCGGCGTTGATATCCTTGAACATGATATAAGGCCCTGAGCCTTCTTTCGTCGAACAGCATGAGTTCTTCGAATCTGGCGTTCTGCCATTCAGCTTCTTTGATGTCGGCCTCTATCATGACCCTCAGAGATGGTACTTCAAGTTCGATGGGGAGGACGGCTTCCATGCCGTAGACCAAAGAATAGGGTGTTGCCCCTGTCGGAGTACGGATGGATGTTCGGTATCCCCAAAGTGCTAACGGCAGCTGTTCATGCCAGTTTCTCGTAGACTGAGTGGTTCTCTCTAGAATTGTCTTGATGGTTTTGTTGGCCGCTTCTACAGCTCCATTGGTTTGTGGCCGGTAGACAGTCGACTTGTGGACCTGGATCCCAAAATCTTCGAGGACCTCGGCGGCTCTACTTTGAAGTGAACGCCGTTGTCAGACACAAATGCATGAGGCACTCCATAGCGGTAAATGACGTTCTGCTTGATGAAATGAGCGACCTGAACTGCTGTAAGGGTCGTGTAGGAAGCAGCCTCAACCCACTTGGTGAAGTAATCGATAGCTACTAGGATGAACTTTTTTCCGTTTGAAGCAGCTGGGGTGATCTTGCCGATGACGTCGATGCCCCAGGTAGAAAAGGGCCAGGGCGAGGTCATAGAATGAAGTTCTGATGGCGGTACGTGCATGAGATTGGCATGAATCTGACATTTGTGACACCGCCTGGCATACTCAATGCACTCGGTTTCCATGGTAGACCAGTAGTACCCTTGTCGCAAGATCTTCTTGGCGAGCATGGTTCCGTTCATGTGAGGGCCGCAGACTCCATTGTGTACTTCCATGATTCTGGTTGCTTCCTTGCCATCTACGCATAATTTGTGCATTCCGCAATGGGATCTTCTGTATAGCCTACCCCCGCAGATAATGTAGTGGGAAGCTAGTTTCCGGAGAGCAATCTGGTCCTTTTTGTCAATTCCAGTCGGATATTCGCTTTTCTCGATGAAATTCCAGATGTCATGATACCAAGGAAGACCATCGTCAGGCTCATCGGTAGCCATGATGTATTCAAAAACAGGCTTGTCCCTTTGTTCAATCAGGATTGGTTGGAGTTTGACTCCGTTGGGTATCTTTACCATGGAAGCTAATGTCACCAAGGCATCGGCAAACCGGTTGTTTAATCTGGGCACATGAGTGAACATGACAGCCTGGAACCGATGAATTAGATCGTCAAGGTCCTTATGGTAAGGTTTTAATTTGTCTTCCTTGACCTTCCAGTCGTCGTTTGCTTGTGAGACTACCAGGTTGGAATCTCCGATCACCTCCAATTTTTTGGCGCCGATTTCTAGAGCAACTTCCATCCCCACAATACATGCTTCGTATTCGGACTGGTTGTTAGTAACCTCAAAGTTAAGCTTGAAAGCAAGAGGGATGTGTGACCCTTCGGGTGAGATGAGCTAGATTCCAATCCCGGATCCTTTCTGATTAGCAGCTCCATCAATGTATAATAACCATACATCGTTGTTTGTGGTCATGACACTTTCATCAGGAAATTCAAAATTTTCATCTTCTGGACCTTCCACCGGATGATCGGCAAGAAATTCAGCGACGGCCCTTCCTTTAACAGACTTCCGGGTTACTTACTTGATGTCGAATTCGGCTAATAGAAGTAACCAACGTGCTAGTTTACCTGTGAGTGCTGGCTTCTCGAACAGGTATTTGAGAGGGTCCATCCGAGAGATTAGTCTTACTGAGTAGGCTAACATGTAGTGTCTCAACTTCTTGGAAGCCCATATCAAAGCCCAACAAACTTTCTCCAAGGAGGTGTACCGCTCCTCGCATCCAGCCATCTTCTTGCTAATGTAGTAGACTGCCTTCTCACTGCCGCCTTCGCCCTCCTGCGCTAGCATGCATCCCATTGCTGATGGGGTAACGGATAAGTACATGATGAGGGGTTGCCCCGGTGTTGGTGGCATTAGTACTGGAGGGCTCTGAAGATACTTCTTGATGGCTTCGAAGGCTTTCTGGCATCCGTCGTCCCATTTGAACGGCACACCTTTCTTGAGTAATCGAAACATCGGCTCACAAGTCGAGGTTAACTTGGCGATGAATCTGCTGATGAATTGAATTTTTCCGAGAAAGCTTCGTACTTCCTTTTCGGTCCGAGGTGGCTCCATTTCGAGAATAGCCTTAATCTTGGAAGGATCTATCTCAATTCCTCGCGTAGTGATCATGAATCCCAACATCTTCCCAGCTGTGACACCAAATGTGCATTTTTCAGGATTGAGACGCAACCGGTACTTGCAAATCCTTTCGAAGAATTTTCTAAGGGCGGGTAGATGTTCCTCCCTTTCCTTGGCTTTGACAATCATGTCATCCACGTAGACTTCGACTTCTTTGTGGATCATGTCATGTAGTAATGTTGTAGCTGCCCTCTGATAGGTTGACCCGGCATTTTTCAGTCCGAAGGGCATGACCCTGTAACAATAAGTGCCCCACTCTGTGGTGAAAGTAGTTTTCTCACGATCTTCGGGAGCCATGAGAATCTGGTTGTATCCTGAGAAGCCATCCATGAAAGAAAGAAGTGCATGCCCAACAGTATTATCCACAAGTACATCTATGTGCGGCAATGGGAAATCATCCTTAGGGCTGGCCTTATTCAGATCTCTAAAGTCCACACAGACTCGGATTTTTTCGTTCTTCTTAGGGATAGGAACAATGTTTGCAACCCACTGGGGGTATTCTGTTACCATCAAGAACCCAGCGTCTATCTGCCTCTGAATTTCCTTCTTGATTTCCAACACCCAGTCAGGTCTCATTTTCCTCAACTTCTGCTTGATCGGTTTCGCGTCTGGGTAAAGCGGGATTCGATGCTCCACAATCTCGGGGTCGATACCAGGCATATCTGCGTGTGACCATGCAAAAACGTCTTCGAATTCTTTCAGGAGATCCGAGTGGGCTTTGAACTCTTCTGGAGATAGTCTGGAACCAATTTGAACCATGCGCGGATCGCTTTCATTTTTCAAATTTATAGAAATAATTTCTTCTTTTATAGGCTGAGCATGCCTTTCGTCTTCCCTTCTGATTAGGGATCGAAGTTCTTCTGGAATTTCTTCCTCGAACTCAATCTCTTCATCGTCGGGGTCAACACAATTTATTTCGGATACAGCAAGATAAGCAAAGTCTACTTCATTGATAGAAAATGTGGGGGCCCCAGGGGCGTGATACATGAGAGTGGACTCAAATTCGAAAGGAAAGGGATGACGCAGGGGAATGACAAATACATGTTCGGGGTAAGAACCAGACTCAGTGCTAGACTCAGATTCTGACTCAAATTCAGTACTAATGTAAGTGATTCTAGGTACGAAAGTGCAATTTTTATAAACTCCATTGGCATCCACAATAAGTGCAGTGACATCTCCAAGGGCATCCTGGCTCAGCATCATCAACTCTACCTCCTTGGCGAGCTCCAAATCAGGCTTCAAATCAAACAGCATTGCAGCAGGCTCGCCTTCCTCTTCCACACCTGTCAAGCTCTCTTCCCCAAACAACGATTGGAGATTCCCTGAGTCAAGGGTCTCGATCCAGTCAACTCGAAATGCCTTAACCAGTTCTTCCCTCTTTTCAGCTTCGTCATCACTATCCCAAGTTTCGTTTGCAAAGATTTCGAAGCCTGGCAGCTTAGTCTTTATTTCCACGTCCCAGAATGGTTCTGGTTCTCCATGATAGGCAGCTTCTGGAGTTTTAACAAAATGGATAGGTCCCTTCTTGGTGCGGGCCTGTACCTTCCAGCCAGATTTGTTGTCAGGCGATTCATAACCAAGACCAAAGCGGTGATTATTTGTTGAGAATTTGGGGAACTCAGCTATCCCTTGATTGTTTAGACCTAACCCCAAGCCGGGCAGGTATTCCATCTTTCTCATCATTTCCAAAGCAGTTGAACTGACTGAGAAGTCTTCATCCATTTTGATAGTAAGAACCGGTCCCGAAGTGTCGAAAGAGAAACCACCGAGAGTGACATCTTCTTCTCCGTGCGCGATTTCAAGCAGCGGCGCATTGTCAGGGACATGGGGACGGATTCCCGAATCTCCATGAATGGTCAAAGTTCCTGAAGCCAGACCGAGTTGGACTTTCTGGTGTAGAGAAGAAGGGACTGCCATGATATCTGATCGATGGAGCCAAGGTCTGCCCAGCAGCAGATTAAAAGATGACGGGATGTCAAGCACGTGGAACTCGATATCCGTTTTGAAGTCTTCAATCACCACTTCCATTTGGATTATCCCCACTACATCCCTGCGAGCGTTGTCATATGCGCGCACCCCGAGGTTAGAAGGCCGAAAATCTTTGTTCTTGAAACCCAAGCAATAAGCGGTCCGCAGAGGACAGACATTCAAAGCAGATCCGTTGTCAAGCAGAACAACAGGGACCCATTTTCCCATGCATTTGAGAGTGATGTGCAAAGGTTTGTTGTGACCAGCTCCCTCTGGGGGTAAATCCTTCTCAGTAAAGACAACAACGTGTTTTGCGCGAGTTGGAGTGAACAGTGCCACCATGGTTTCTGGAGGAGTATTCGGAGGTACCTCCATGTTTGACAGAGTTTTGATCATCTTTTGACGGTGTTCCCGGGAAGAAGAGAGGAAACCCCAAATTGAGACTGATGCTGGAGTTCTCTCGAGCTGTTTCTGAACCAAATCTTCCGCTGTTGCTGGGTTCCTTTGAGGTGGTTGAGCAGTAACTGCTGGCTCGATCGGAGGTGAACTTTCCCGAACAGGGTCATTCCAGATGAATTCTTCTGGCTGAGTTTGGTGCGAGATGTTCCTTCGAAGGTCAGCCGGCTGGTAGATGCGGCCGCTTCTCGTTACCCAGTTGATCGTATCCTCCCAGAGTTGTTGGTTTTCACCCCAGAAATCTTCAAATTCTTCACTGACCTTGCGCTTGCCGGCTTTGATAGCCTCCCTTTTCTGTTTTTCGTATTGATCTACAGACCACAAGTCTATCAAATCGCTTGGGATTCCCTGACTGTTGATATCAACTGCCTTTAATCTTGTCTTCAAGTTTGCTACCTCTGATTCTTGCCGGAAAGACTGGTCTAGCATGGACTTATTGATTGTCCATACTTCGTCGCTGTCGACTCGGATGTCGATAACTTCATCCTCACTCCATGTGGTTACCTGGGGATTTGTGACCAGAACTGATACGTTGGAGGAGTGTGGGAATGGCGCAGATGGCCGTGGGAGAGATTCTCCGATAATGTATGCCTGAGGGAACCAATCATGATCACTAAAGACTGTTTCGATGGTTTGGGGATTCTCTTCTTCGGGAAGTTGAGATAGCGGATAGTTGTCTGATGAGTCGTGCTGAAATAGAGTTGGGAGCGAAACTGCGTCCAAAGAGTCAGCATTGACTGTCACTCCTTCAACTTGGTTGATACTGAAATTTTCTGGCATGTAAACAACTGGCTTGTCTTGGATTTCTGGGACAATGTACTGGCTTGGGTCCCAAGAGATTAGCAAAGAATCAAACAATGCTTGTCGAGAATCTTCCCATTCTTGATCACTCATGGCCCACTCTCCCTTTTCAGCAAGGTCACCCCATGTGAGTTTGTGCTCAAGGGTAGTAACGGCATAAACCTCCGGATTTTCCGGCACTAGGATGAAGGGTTTTGAACTGGGTAGGACTTCGGCCTTTTGAAGTGGAGCTAAAGGATATTTGGCTGATTTGGACATTTTGTTTGTGGTTAGGCAAAGGATTGGAAATGGTATTGGGTTTTTGTTTAGGAATTGGAATGGCTCCGTCCTCAACCAAGTCTTGGACTATGTGTTTGAGACGCATGCAATTGTTGGTATGATGGCCAGGCATTTGGTGGTAGGCGCAATAGACATTTGGATTGTGATTTACAGGAAGCTCTTTGGGTGGGTCAAGAGGTTTAATGGCATTTTTCTCGAGGAGTTTTTTGTAGACAATGGTAAGAGGGAAAGGGAATTGGTAGAATTCTCTTCTCGGCTGGGAGGTGTTCTGGACAGGTGGTGACTGGGTGGCTATTTGGTTAACTGGTTCAGCTTTGACTGGTTTAGGATTGAAGGGATTGGCTTGGGTTGGATTGTAAGTGCCGGGTCCGAAAAGGGTGTTGCTGTTACCGGAATAGACTCGCTTAGGTCGAGAAATGGATTCTCCTTTGTCAAATATGCCGGTGCGGATTGCGTCTTCGACTGCCAGGCCAGCTTCATAAAAGGTCTTGAAGTCGGCGGAGGTTTGAAAAACCACCAAGTGCTTTTTTTTTTTTTTTTTTGGGTAAATAAGCTTGAAATAAAAAGAGGCTAAACGAATGTACAGCCTACAAGGGGCATACCCCAGGGAGGACAAAAGAGAAAAGAAAAGAAAAGAAAGAAAATAATGCGTAAACCCGACACAATCCGACGGGATAGATGACCGAAAGGCAAAGTGATAAACAAAAGCTAGACTACTGGGTGTTTCGCTCTCATCTAACAGAGGAGAGAGAAACACCACACAAAACATTACAATCTAACAAAATACAACTTGATTGCCCACTATGGTCTTGAAACTTGAATAGCCCACTATAAACCACAACTTAAATCTTGAAACCTACTTCATTGCATGAGTTGGAAAGATTGAGACCTCTGAGTAGGACCTCTAGATAGTTGAGTTGATTGGATTCCTTCACGTTCATATACTGTTGGGAAGAAGATTTTGAAAATTTTGAAAATTTCGCCATGACCCATTCGTAATTGGAGCACCCTCAAGGTGCCAGCCACTGCGTAAACAACAGCAGCAGCTGAAAAAGAAAAGAAAGAGGAGGAGGAAGAGATAGAACTTCCAATGTAGCAGCAGTAATAGTGAGTTGCAGCAGTAATAGGCAAATCAGCAGTACACAGCAGCAGAATAACCAAAATCAGCAACAATAACCATCAGCAGTATATAACAGCAGCAGCATTGAGCTTGTGGTGTCCACCAAAACTGGATTATGCTTGGGTTTTTTGGGCTATCTCCTTTGACAACATACCCCTACTGGCTTGATACAGGATCACATAATCTAGCTAAAAACAAAATAGTGTTGAGCCTGATAAAGTAACAGACTAGAATAGGGAGGAAAGGCCCCCTCCCAGAAGGGACTAAAACATGCTATGGGACAGCCCCCCATGGCTAGGCCAGAATCTCAACATCGTGGATGCTGATCAGACACACAGCAGTCCAGATGATACCAATCAACTCTAATCAGTCACACAGCATTCCAAAAGTGCAGCATTAGTACAGAATGAGCAAATATGTTAATAAGAACAAAATGTTGATTGCAACAACCCTTGCAACAACCATATTGCAACAACCCTTGCAATATTGAACAAAATATGCAAAAAGGACAACAGTAGCAGATTGCAACAACCCTTGCAACCGTCAAACAACAAAAAATGCAATCTTTATACAATATCACCCAAACCAATATTGAACAGAAGCAGGTTGCAACAGCCCTTGCAACCCACAAACAGTAAAATATGTAGCCTTTATGCAATTATAATAGTACATCAAATGAAAAGGATATGGGGAACCTGTTAACAACCGCATCAGGAACCAGCAGCAGCAAGCAAACTTCTGTACCCGCGGTGATGAAATCCTCCAATGCATTAGAACTCTTGAGCTTCCGGTGCTCACAAAGTTTCCGTAGGGATATAAATGATAAGCATCCAGAAGAATGTACAATTCCACCCTACAAAACACACTGCCCCAACTGGGCTGTTAGAAATTCAATAATTTGCAGACCGTGCCAACTGCTGGAGACCTGTTACAAGAAATTATCAGTGCTTCTGATTGAGATTGAGATTGAAATGATAAAGTACAAGGGCACGGGCAATATGCTATGCTTTCAATTCACTGAAATGTTCCAAGCATCTACTAGTGAGCTAGCTCCTGCTCCTGTTGGGATTCTGTGCAGGGACAATAATCTGTACCTAATATCAGAGCATATCTTGTGTACCAAGGAAGGCACACTATGCTGGATGTTTTGAAATTTCCGGAGGTTTCTCTCTATCCAAATGTGGTATAAAGAGACCGTGAAAGTTAGCTTTGTAAGGGTAGTCTTCAAATCTTTTCTCCTAAGTGAGGAGAGGAGATTGACCAGGTTTGACAGAGATTGGGGTTGCCAAATAAGTTGAGATTGGAGAGACACCTTATCCCAAACTTGCTTAGTGAATGGGCAACTAAAAAACAAGTGGTCATGGTTCTCCTCACTAGGACAGAAACTGCAGCATGAAATGGTCTTGATGCCAAACAGAACCAGCCTATCCTCAGTAGATAGCCTGTTCTGAATGGCGAGCCAACTAATAAGACTGCATTTGGGAATGTGAGATGGGAACCAAACTACATGGCTCCACTCAATAGTGGGAAACTTGACTCTAAAGTGGTCCCATAATGAAGAAACGGTGAATAATCCATTCTCATTGAGGATCCATGAACAAGAGTCAGAGTTCGCGGAGCCGTGGTTAGTGAGAGGAGGTAAATGAGATCTAATCTCATTCAATTCCCATGTTTGGGTGGTGGGAAAGCGCCAATGGGTAGATGCTTGTAAAATGGTGGAGACCTTGGCATCATCAGGAAGTCCAGTGTCATATACAATACGACTGCCATATTTCTCAATTAAAGGTCCAGAGGGATGCCAATTGTCATACCAAAGAAAAGTAGAATTCCCATCGCCAATCTTATACTTGATGAGAGATTGGATGCTTGGACGTAATTGAAGTAGTTTTCTCCAGGTCCAAGAAGGACTACTGGGAATTCTAACCTTCCAAAAACTTTTACCCTTGAGTAAATAGGATTTCACCCATTGACACCACATGGATTGCTCCCCTCCAGATATGATAAACCATATATGCTTAGCCATGGAAGCCTTGTTCCAGATTTGGATGGACTTAAACCCTAGACCTCCTTCTTTTTTGGGGGAACAAAGGTGCTCCCAAGAGACTTTGGCACCTGTGTTCCTAAGGTCTGAACCGGTCCAGAAGAAGGATCTCAGAATAGCCTCACTTCCTTAACCACTTTCTTAGGGAGCAAGAAGATAGAGGACCAATAAGTCTGCATAGAGAATAGCATAGACTTAATCAATTGCATTCTCCCAGCATATGAGAGATACTTGTTTGCCCAAGACTTAGTACGAATGGTGATCTTATCAATGAGGACCTTGCAGTCAGAGTACTTTAGTTTGGTGGATATGAGAGGGACGCCAAGGTATCTCACTGGAAGAGTGCCTTCTTGAAATCCCAATGCCTCAAGGATTGCTAGTTTGTTAGAATTGGACACACCAGAGAAGAACACGTTACTCTTGGCTGGACTGGGTGATAGACCAGAGAGGGCTTCAAATTCTGCAAGAGCTTCTTGAATACATTGGATGGACTCTTGGTCCCCTTTACAGAAAATCATAAGATCATCTGCAAAGCACAAGTTAATTATCTTTGTTTTATCACATCTCCAATGAAATTTGAAATTGGGACTAAGTGATTTCTCTTTGAGAATCTGCGTAAGTATCTCCATCACAATAACAAAGAGATAGGAGGATAAGGGATCACCCTGTCTTAAACCTCTTTGTCCCTTAATACACCCAGTTGCTTCACCATTAATACTAAGGGAATAGTTAGCAGTGGTGATGCATGATTTAATCCATTGGATCATTTGAGGGTGAAAATTCATGGAGAGGAGGATGTCCCAAAGGAAATCCCACCTAACATTGTCATATGCTTTCATAATATCAACCTTCAAAGCACATTTTGGAGAAGAAGAATGCTTGTGATAGTCTCTCATAAGTTCTTGAGTCAGAAAAATGTTATCAGCAATTCTCCTTCCCTTGACAAACCCTGATTGCACAGGGTCAATGAGGTGAGGAAGTGCATCTTGTATCCTCTTGGCGAGGATCTTAGCTATACATTTATAAATTGTGTTACAACAGGATATGGGTCTATAGTCCCCCACCTTGGAAGGGTTGGGGACCTTAGGGACAAGGGCCACAATGGTTGCGTTAGCTTTAGTGAGTAATCTGCCAGATCTGAAGAAATTTCTTACCGCAGAAATGACTTCATGCCCAACCACATCCCAAGATTTTTGGAAAAAACCCGCATTGTACCCGTCAGGGCCAGGGGCTTTGTTGGGATTAAGTGACATGAATGTTTCCTTAATCTCAATATTAGAGACCTCAGCAACCATAGCTTCTCTCTGAGAATTTACAAGTCTGGAGGTGATAAGCTGACTGACTCTGGAAAAGCCAGAGTAATTAGTAGGATGAACAGAACCCAAGAGATTAGTGTAAAAGGTAGTGAATGCTGACTTAATCTCAATGGGATCATGAGTAATGGTGCCATCAGGGAGGACCAAGCTGGTGATACTCCTCCTATTTCTGTGAAGTGAGATGGATTTAAAAAAATAGGAGGTGCATTGGTCTCCAGATTTAAGCCAAAGAATCCTAGACTTCTGTTGGGCAAAGCTATCCTCAGCTCTTGCTAGAGTAATGTATTGCTTACACAATAGTCTCTCTTGTGCCTGTATGACTGAATTAGTAGGATCTTGGCCTAAATCTCTCTGGATTTGATCAAGCTCTTGTCTTGCAGCAATAGTTCTATTGGTTATGTCACTGAATTCCCTACTGTTCAACTTCTTAAGATCTTCCTGAAGAAGTCTGAGTTTTTCACATACTACGAACATGGGGTTCCCAATGATTACCCTTCTCCACACTTTCTGGACAGTAGAAAGAAAATCAGGGTGAAGAGCCAGAAAGTTGAAGAACTTAAAGGGTTTCTTGGTTTTCTTGGGATCAGGATTGACAAAGACCACGGCAAGGGAGTGGTCAGAGATCCCAGGAGATGGGAAGTGAGCATTAGAACAGGAGAAGGATTTGATCCATTGCTCATTAACCAGAACCCTATCAATTTTAGTAGATATGTAGTGTGAGGGATTCTGCTTATTAGACCAAGTGAAATGACGACCAGAATACTTAAGGTCTTCAAGATCCTTAGCAACAATGCAATCATTGAAGTCTTCCATGTAGGAAGGACAATGATTATCACCTCCAATTTTATCACTCAAGTACCTAAGTGCATTAAAATCCCCTAGAATTATCCAGGGGTCAATGGTATCAAATGCACTCAAGTCATTCCACAGGTCCTTTCTCTCCAAGTAGAGATTGGAACCATAGACAAAAGTAGCAGTGAATTTAACATCTCCAATAATAGATTGGATGCTACAAAATATAGATTGACTTGACATGCTAATTGCACTAAGATTAAGTACAGAAGGGTCCCAGACCACGCAAATTCTACCACCAGGAGCTATTGTAGAGTTATGGGTAAAAGACCAATATGGGAACATGGACTTAATGATCTTAGGAAAGATATTTTCTTTTATTTTATGCTCTAAAAGCCCAAAAAGAGACATTTTATTTGTTCGAACTAAAGAAGCAACCTCTTTTTGTTTGATAGGATCATTAAGACCCCTCATGTTCCAGAATCCAAAATGAAGAGGCATTTTAGACATAACAAAAGATGGCAGAGAATGGAAAGATAAGTATGCTGCCCAAAATTATAGAGTGAGGGTGAGTATTACCTGCCCTTGTTAGAGGACTCAGATATCCCCCCTTTGCTGTCACTGTTTGTATTCTTGTGGTGCACCTTTCTACCACCTTTCCCATCTGAAGGATCTGGATATACATTACCCTTGCTTCTAGCTGCCTTAGCTGCCTTCTTAGAAGCCTTTTTGGACCTCCCAAATAATGGAGGAGAATGATACTCCATCTCCTGTGAAAGAGGAGTCTTTGGAGATTCCCCTTCTAGATCATCAGCAATCTTTTCCTTTGCCGTAGTCACAAGTGCAAATTTAGGGTTTGTCCTTCACGGCTTGCGCTAATGCCTTGAGGATCCCTTAGTATTTCAGCTCTGCTCTCTGTATCTGGATCCACTAGGTTGGTTAGTTCTCTCCCCAACTTGGAGGCTTCAGGAGTAGAGATAGGACGACTGGTTAGGCTATCAGTTGGAGGCTTATCAATCTCAATATTCTCATCCTCAGACTCACTCAACTCATCTTCTTCAGCTGAAGGCTGTATAGTGAATGCAGAACCTGTAGCATTGGGGACATCTTTAGTAACTGCTTCCAAAGCTGATATTCCTCCTAGGGACAGACTTGTAGGCTTCCCCTTGTTAACAACCTGCCATTCTTGTTTTGAATCATTGGGCTTAGTCACTTGGGAAGTATCAATGGGAATCTTGCCAGCTTTGGGGCTATAAGAGTGACCAAAAACCTTGCAAATTGTACAAACTGGAGGCATCCATTGGTATTCCAATGCTACTACCACTGATTCCCCATTGAGTGAGATTTGTAATTCTGTAGGAAGATCAGCAGCTGCGTCTATTTCGACACACACTCGAGCAAAGTCCAACCTCTGTTGCTTTTCTGTGGCCTTATCAACATGTAAGGGTTTACCGATAGCACTAGCTATACGACTGAACCCATCTTCCGTCCAGCATTCAAGTGGCAGTTTGTGAATTTTGACCCATGCCGGAATTGTAGATGGATGTTCAGCAGATGGGACCAACATCCGTCTCCAATCCTTGAGAACTAAATACCGCCTTGAAAAGAAGTAGGGGCCACCCTCCAAGACCTTTCTTTTGGTAGCTTCATCTTGAAATTCAAAAAGGAAGCACGCCCCAATTTGTTTTACTTTAACATGTCCATGTTCCTTCCACACTGCCCTAGCCGTAGAGCTTAACAAGGCCACAGGCATCCTTCCATCAAGGAAATACCCAAGGAGACAACAACTCCAATTCCTGTCATCAATGTGAGATTCATCCAGAATAATAATTGGAGATTTACCCTTACGAAGCTCAGGATAGTGATTAAGCTTCATTGCCTTTGAGGGGCATTGAGCGTTGAAAAGAGAAGCCCAATCCTTAGGTTTATTTTGTGGAAGAGTAGGGTTAATTGGGTTGGATTGGATTGATTTGGTCTCTGAGCCTTTTTGACTAGTGTCGGTTTGGGGTATTTTAGATGTAGTTGGGCCAGAGGGATAGGTGACACATGATTGTACCTGTCTAGGGAGTACTGCATCCGACGGATAACCACAATTTGGATCACCCAACACATAAGGTATCCCAAGGTTGTTGTATTTTATAATTGGGGAATTTTGAGGGTTAGGGGGATTTTCTGTACCTGAGATTTGCCTCTGCTCTAGCAATTGGGCTTCTGTTACCGGAAGTAGCTCTGGGGTGTGGACCACTTGCCATGTGTGCTGCAAATCCTTTATCTTAGCTAAGATCAGTTCGCTGTTAACAGACGTAGAAGATTTGGAGACCGCTGTCTCAATATTTTCCAAGATGTTCGCAATACGACCTTCAATCTCAGATCGATTGAGTTCTTGTTGGAACACCTGTTGTAGCTTCCTAGCGGGGCTGAGAGGACTATGATCTTCTGTTGTCACAGGATCTGTGATAACTTTAGGGTTCGGAGATATAGGGCTTTGATGGGTTTGACCTAGCTGAGGGGACTGATGAACATGGGTAATCGCGGTTTCTTTTACGAAGGGGCGCGCATTTGGTGGAACGTATTTGTGGTTTGGGGACGAAGAAGAAGATGGGGAATTGTGGGTTTGGGTGTGGAGTAGGGCCGTTATCTCTGGAGTTAGAAGAGGATTACTTGGGGCTAGGGTAGTGTCCTGAATATCTGAGCTCAGATCTGCAATAGCTAGAGGAGGAGATGAACTGAACATCGGTCCTCCTGGATATGGAGTTAATGTTTGCTCAGTACGCGAACTAGGGGGGTTGTGTGGACCTTCTCTTTGCCTCCTACGAAGCTCATTAGAGTCCTTAGCAATAAACCCTAGCCCACCAGCCATGGAGGCCATCTAGGTTTCAATGGGGAAGATCGGTTTAGAGATCGCTAGAAGCTCTGACAGAATCGCCTAGTGAGAGGAGCTCTGACATTTCGAGTATCTCACTCCTCTGATTGTTGTTGCAAGGGCTGTTGCAACCTGCTTCTGTTCAATTCCACCACCAAGTGCTTGGCAAAATCAGGTTCCAAGTTCAGGGTTATAATCCTCATCAGCTCTTTTTCTGAGGGCATGTTCATCATCTGTGAAGCCTTTCCCCTCCAGCGCTTGGCAAAATCGGCGAAAGATTCGTTCTTCCCCATTTTCGTGGATTCTAACTCTCGAACGGTCATTTCCAGCTGGATATTGTAGTTGTATTGAGCCACAAAAGCTGCCCCAATGTCTTCCCAGGTCTTCTTCTTTGAATTATCCAAGTTCAGAAACCAACGGAGTGCAGGTTCCGTCAAGGTTTGCTGGAACATCTGTGCCATGGCGTTTTTCTCCACATCATACATGGATAAGGTACCCACGTATGTCTGTAAGTGTGCTTTCGGGTCACCGCTCCCGTCGAACTTGTCCCAGTCAATGGGTTTGAGCTTGTCAGGCAACTTAGCATCAGGGAATAGGCATAGTTTTTCCATTCAATGCCAATAGCAGCGATCTTTTCTTGCTTTTGGACTGATTCTTCAAGTTTGGCCATCTTGGCCATCACAGCATCCATCTCTGGGTGATTACCTGATGATTCCCCAAAAGGCAACCGGGAAGTAATATCCTGAATCAAGATCATCATCTGAGCCATTTGCTTGCTGTTGGCGGCTCGCTGATCTTCCAAGGCTTCCTTGAGAATCTGAACCTCAGTCTTTTCTGTCTGCTCTGTATTCTTGGTCATGACTGGAAGGCTAGTTGACTGTTCCACTCTTGACTCAGTCCGAATTAATCGTTGTTGGGAAGTTCGAGCCCAACCAGGTGTAGGAGTGTTCTTGTTTTTGCCAATGGTTATGTACTGATGGTATGAACAAAATAAATTATGTTGTGCATGCAATCTATTTACATGAATGAATGATGCATGATGCGAGATTGTCCCAATTTTTTCTGATTTTGCTGAAAACAACGGCCGGACCGAAGTTGCCTACGTATCCTCGTGGAGAGGAATCAGGCCATAACATAGTTCGAGACTGCAAATTGGCTCCCGAATTTTGATAAAAGATGTCTTTTTTCATTGATCATGCGGAGTGATGCAAAAGAGTTCCGACAGGCGGAAAACAGACTCGATAAGTAAAGTACAGGTCATTACAGACTCGGTAAATAACCCATACAGAAAACAACAACAGACTCGATAAGCAAACTGCAACAGACTTGGTATTCAGACTGGACAACCGATGTTGGCTTTATTCCAAAAGAGCCCTTGATGGCTTGATCGGATCTGGTTATGGTGCATGCTTCATCTTTTCAGATTGTGGCTTCACGGGATGGGATGAGTCGGGTTGACCGGGGTAGATGGTGAACTGGCTTCACCAAGCTTCTGCTAGACAAAAATCAAGAATACAATGGATGAAATTGGGGGATCAATGCACCTCCTTTTTCTTCAAATCTGTGAGCAATAATAGGAACAGGAGCAAGATCACAAGTCTTGTCATTGATGACTTAACCATAACTCAGGATATGGATGTCATTAAAGACTCATTTGTTTCCTACTACAATAATTTGCTCGGCAAGCCTCATGAATCTCATTATGATGGTTGGGAGAGAATCAATCAACTCATCACTAAAAAGTTGACTGATGACCAAAGTTTAAAAATGGCCCAAGAAATCACCAATGCTGAAATTAAAGATACAATTTTTGAGCTTAATCCCCAGAAAGCCCCTGGCCCGGATGGATACAATGCAAGATTTTTCCAAAAGGCATGGCCTATTGTAGGATACGACATCACTGCTGCAATTAGGAACTTTTTTAAGTCAGGTAAATTACTTGCCAAAACCAATGCCACTATTGTTGCTCTTGTGCCTAAAATTCCTAATCCTTCCAAGGTTAGTGATTATAGGCCTATCTCTTGTTGTAACATTGTATACAAGTGCATTGCTAGAATTCTAGCAAAGAGGATTCAAGCTGTCCTCCCCTCTATAATTGATTGTGTCCAATCTGGTTTTGTCAAGGGGAGAAGGATTGCAGATAACATCTTCCTTACTCAGGAACTTATGAGAGGATACCACAAATCATCCCCCTCTCCTAGATGTGCAATGAAAGTGGACATTATGAAGGCATATGACAATGTAAAATGGGATTTCCTCTGGGATGTCCTTAAGTGTATGAATTTTCACCCTAGAATGCTTAATTGGCTCCATGCATGTGTCACTACTACCAACTACTCACTAAATTATTTCCGCTTAGCCTTTTTTCTATTTCAAGCTTATTTACCCAAAAAAAAAACTACTCACTAAATATTAATGGGGAACCAACTGGGTACATCAAGGGCAAGAGAGGGCTCAGACAAGGTGATCCGCTCTCTTCATATCTCTTTGTAGTTGTCATGGAGGTATTAACTTGCATCCTTGGGGAAAAGTCCATGCTCCCAGATTTTCAATTTCATTGGAGATGCAGTAAATCTAAAATTATTAATCTTTGCTTTGCCGATGATCTTATGATCTTCTGCAAGGGTGACTTGAAGTCAGTCTCACACATTAAATCTGCTCTCCAGGAATTTGAATCTCTGTCGGGCCTCTCTCCTAGCCCTAGCAAGAGTAGTGTCTTCTTCTCTGGAGTCCAGCACTCCGTCAGAAGGGACATTCTCCAACTACTTGGGTTTAATGAGGGTACTTTACCTGTTAGATATCTTGGAGTCCCTCTACTTTCCACTAAACTTAAACATGGGGATTGCAAAACTATGATTGATAGGATCACAGCCAGGACAAAAAATTGGACCAACAGAGACCTAACCTATGCTGGGAGAGTCCAATTAATCAAGAATGTGCTTTTTTCTATGCAGACCTACTGGTCATCCCTCTTTATTCTCCCTAAGAGAGTCATTAAAGAGGTTGAGTCTATTCTTAGAGCCTTTCTCTGGTCTGGTCCTGACCTCAAGAAAACTGGTGCTAAAGTGTCATGGGAGCACTTGTGCTCTCCTAAACAAGAGGGAGGGCTGGGCCTAAAGTCCATCCAAGTGTGGAACAAAGCTGTTGTGGCTAAGCACATTTGGTTCCTCATCTCTGGTGGGGAACAATCTATGTGGTGTCAGTGGGTGAAATCATATTTATTAAAAGGGAAGAGCTTTTGGGAGGTCAAAATGCCTAGCGATCCATCTTGGGCCTGGAGGAAACTTCTTGCCCTTAGACCTATGGTGCATTCTCTCATCAAAACTTCCATTGGCAATGGGAAATCCACTTCACTATGGTTTGACAATTGGCACCCCTTGGGTCCTCTTGCGGAAAAGTTTGGTACTAGAGTATTCTATGACTCTGGGCTTCCTAGTGGCTCTAAGGTTGCTACTGTCATCAGGAACTCCCAATGGGCTTTTCCTGTCACCCAAACAATGGAACTTATGGAAATTAGTTCTAAGTTTTCCCTCCTTTCCCCGCCTTCTGAGGACAAGGATGATCAGATTAACTGGACTCTCACTACCAATGGGGTATTTACTATCTCCTCTCTTTGGAATTATCTTAGGAACCCCTTCCCCAAGGTCACATGGGATAAATGCATATGGTTCTCTGGCCATATACCCAAATGTAGCCTAATAACATGGGTGGCCATTCAGGAAAGGCTCTACACTGAGGATAGACTTGTCCAGTTTGGTACCAAGTCTACCTCTGTCTGTAGCTTTTGTAATGGTAGTGAGAGTCATAATCATCTTTTCTTTAATTGTCCCTTCACCACACAAGTGTGGGATCAGGTACAAAATTTAATCAATGTCTCATGGCCAACCAGGACATGGCCTTGCTGGATTGAACATATGACTACCATCAAGGGTAGAACACTTAAAACACTTCTTACTAAACTGGTTTTTATAACTTCGGTTTACCATGTGTGGATAGAAAGGAATGCACGCAAATTCCAAAACATTGCATGTCCTGTCTCAGTCGTAGTCAGCAAGATATATTCTATGGTAAGGTGGAAGTTGCTGTCTATGGGTAACCTCCCTCATGGGACTCATTATCATTGGTTGATTACTAAGTGGAATCTCATTGCATAACTTAGATTACAAACACCTGCCACTGCCAGTGCCTGTTATTCTTTTGCGACTCATTGCTGAGATAGATATTACATGTTTTTGGGCACCCTTTGCTGCTGGTTCTGTTTTGCCACTGCAGGATCTCTGCTGCAGCAAGCAATGTTTTGCCACTGCTGGACTTGCTCTGCTGCTGCCACTTCTGTTTTGCTCTACTGCTGCAACTTCTACTACTGCTGGTGGTTCCACGGAGGGGTCAAGTATCACAAGGTTCACCTTAAATGAAGCAGATAGGATCAGACATACATGTCGCTGCTGTTGCTGGCAGCAGTTTAGAATCACACCTAAATGCATTTGCTGACAACAAGGGAGTTGTCTCATTGCTGCATACAGCTGGTGGTCACTACTGGAGGTATACTCTATACTTACTTGCTTGCACTTAAATCTTTATGTTAAACTATAGCAAGGGCTGTTGCTATAGTTCATGCTTATTTGCTTGCAATCGGTTTATGCACATTTAGTGGGTTGCAAGGGCTGTTGCAACCTACATACTTACTTGCTTGCTCTTGTAACTTCATGTTTATCTATAGCAAGGGCTGTTGCTATAGATTCTTGCTTGATTACCTGTTTCATTGTGTTCATACTAGTGGATTACTTAGAGTTGTTTACCATCATCTGGACTGCTGTGTGTCTGATCAGCATCCACATTGTTGAGGTTCTGGCCTAGCCTTGGGGGGCTGTCCCATGGCATGTATCTCTTCCTCTTTCCCTCTCTTTTCTCTTTTTTTCAGCTGCTGCTGTTGTATACGCAGTGGCTGGCACCTTGAGGGTGCTCCAATTACGAACGGGTCATGGCGAAATTTTCAAAATTTTCTCTCCAACAGTATATGAAGAGTATTTCTCCTTGTGTAGCTTCATCTGGACTGCTATGTTTCTGATCAGCATCCATGATGTTGAGATTTCTGGCCTAGCCTTGGGGGGGTGTCCCTTGGCATGTATTAGTCCCTTCTGGGAGGGGGCCTTCCTCCCTTCTCTAGCCTGTCCACCCTGTTTTGCACCCATTACTGCGGCTAATGCATCATTGTCTGCTGATGCATCATTGTACATCCTGACTTTGAAGCTTTCATCTACACATGACAAGCTTCATGGACTCTTCTGCCATCATCTTCATGACAAGCTTCAGTTGCTGAATCCCAAAGTTAATCATTTTGTTGTATGTTTCTTAATCATCTTTCTAGAAGGTTAGGAAACATTCAAATCACTTACTATTAGATACTTGTAGCCAGTTGGCGTAGGTCTCCCATCTTTATGTTGTTTATATTGTATTTTTTTTTCCCTAATTATCCTCATGTAGCCCTTGCGGCCATCCCTTTTATTTCGCGCAATTTCCTTTTCTCTTTCTTTTTCTTTTGTCCTCCCTGGGGTATGCCCCTTGTAGGCTGTATATTCTTTTGCCTCCTTTTTATTTCACGCTTATTTACCCAAAAAAAAAAAAAAAAAAGCTTCTGCTTCCCTTTGCGGGCTCTGGCTTCTTCTTCCTGCTGTTCCTCCTTGGCCTGCTGTTCCTGAAGTTGATGGGGGGATATGTCCTCGTTGTCAAGGAGGTAGTCTTCGTAACATCCATCATAGTTGCATTCATCCCAGTACTTATGACCCGTGATTGGGTCAGCAAAGTAGTACACTGGGTTGCCGTATTCATCAAAGTACTTGATTGGCGGCATGGGGCAGAAGTCTTCATCATTCTCTTCATACATGACAGTGATTTGATCTGGGAGCATGTTCAGGCCGTCGTCTGGCGTGACCTAAAACTTCCAGCCTGGATGGCTTTCAGTGCTGTCCCATTGATTGGGCTCGGTGACTTGGTCAACCCACTTGTAGAGCTTTTCACCTTCGGGGGTCTTCTCTTCGGGCTTGGGGGACTCGTCTTCTTCAATGATCCAGATAGGAGCGTTGTAGTGAGTAGAGAAGGTAGACTTGAGTCTCTTGTTGCTTGGTTGGTCAGCCATCGTTTTCTGACAGGAAGAGTACCGGTTTATTTGGAGAAAAATGGAGCCTATTCGCAATTTTTGAAAACCCCCTTTTTTTTTGTATTTAGCCTAACCAGAGATTACCGAGACGATCTTCAAGGTGAGTGAAGTGAAACCTAGGGTCAATCTAACTTGTGTATGCATGCAAAATGACAGCAGTATATAGAAAGGGCGATAGACAAGAAACATGGTATGTGCAAAAAGCGATAAACAGGCAGCATGCTGACAGGGTATAGGAAAACAGTAATCACGTAGCAGGATATAGCACGAAATCCTACCCTGTGGGTTCCTGTCTTAGGTTGGAAAGTTCTAGGATATCTATATGCAGAGGCCGGTTTTGGTTTGAGGGGGTTCCCCAGACTAGAGCCAATATTTGCCTCCCCTTTGCACAGAATACTGACGTGGCAAGGGTAATAACGGCAGGCTGACTCATCATCGTCCAAGGTTGCCGAGAATCTTGGGATGTCCTAACACCAGCAAGCTGGGTAGGGTAACCAAGACGCAGCGGCGAGGCTAGTAACCATGCACGTGCAATGCAAAAGTTTAACAATAAAATCTTTTCAAAAATCCCACAAATATTTTTCAAGTTTGGCTCGCTCTTTTTTTTTTTAAAATTAATCGAAACCTTGAAATTTTACTCATGCAAATAACCGGGAAAGCTCCAGTCCAGACTGATCGGGTTTTCACCCTGACATCAATCCTTTCTAGTACGGCGTGAAGCACGTACTTGGTGTCAAGCTTTCGAAGGGTCATTTTACAAGTGTAAAATGTCAAAATAAAGATTAATTTAAAATATCGATCCCCAGCAGAGTCGCCAATTTTGTGGACGCTCGTTTTTCGCGAGGGCGAAATAGATATCCACGGAGTTTTGGTTATGAAAAAGGGCGATCCGGGAAATGAAGAAAAATTTAGAGTCGCCACCCGGGGTTTAATTCTGAGAGAATGTTGGGTACCCGAGAAACCGTTTAGAAAATGTTGACTCTTGTGCCGCTGAAAAAGGGTTTGATCTGCGAAAAGTAGAGATTTGGGTTCGGGAGCCAGGTTACCCGCGGGGAAGGTTTTTGTTCGAAAAAAGCACCCCGCGTGCCCGAAGTTTTTCGGTCTTTACTAAATCTTTGTGGGATTTTTCTGAAGATATTTTATTGAAAAACTTCAAATCACATAAACAGTATATCAAATAATAACGAGCTTAAAAAGAGACAGATAATAATGATGAATCAAGATAACACGCAATTAGACACATAAACGTGAGAAAATTAACTAAGAGGGGTACAAGTGCAAGAAACAGAAAGTAGAGGGGAAAACTGTAATTTTATTTACTGGTTTTTTTACCCAAAACAGAGCATCGGGTTTTAGAAACAGAGCATTCAAAAAGTTTTTCCAGGGATACCGCACGGTGTCCAAAATCACACTGCGCGATACACAAAGGATGCCGTACGGCTCTGATGTACGTTATAAGTTCAAAAAAATTCTCATTTATTTGGTTAAAATCAATCTCTATTTTTGGTACAAAAACCACATTGTTTATTGATCAAGACCAGTCTAGGAAATGGTTTTAAAGAGTAAATGTACCTCGTTTCCAGGGACGACATTCCACGATAATGAAAAATATCGCGCAATATCAACCCGAGAGGCTTGAATCTTTACTGAACTGTCTCCTGTTTGGATTCAAAGAAGAGCGATGGGGCCCTCCTTGAATCCTATGGAGACTCCCCTCAGAAGGTTACTGCGGTTTAAACACGGGTGTTATACCTTGAAACGAAACGATCGGATTGAAAGATGACTTGTAGCTTTCTGAGTCTATGGGGACAAAATATTTGAGGGGTTTTGCAGAGTATGAGTAGGAACAGAATAACAGAACTTTGGTATGAGAATAATTTTTTTGGGAATTCTTTTTTCAACCTCCCCAATCGTTCGTCGATCTTCAGTATTTATAGGAGAGAGGCGTGTTTTTGAACGGAAAAAAGAGAGGGCTCATCATGGCAGGAATCGAATATCATCATGGTTTCTGAGCTGCTGGAACAAACCGGGAATCCCGTTGATGGGACATGGGTGCCGTGCGGTGCCAAGAGTATGCCGTATGGTGTACAAAGAAACACCGCGCAGTGCAAATGGAAGTTTAAGCCGTACGGTTTAGGGTTCTGGGCCGTACGGTTCAGGTGGGTTTGGGTTTTTTGGTTCATTCAATTCATCCGTTCCAAGGTATATTTCGCGCATTCTTTTTCATCACCGGGGATACATAGGTCATCAAAATTGGGGTGTCTACAGACATTGGTCCCTCTTCCTCCTGGAAAGACTACTGTTGGGTGTTGCTGGGTGTTCACTGTGAAATATCATCCTGATGGGACTGTTGAGCGTTACAAAGCTCGTCTTGTAGCCAAGGGCTACACCCAAACTTATGGTGTCGATTATGCAGAGACGTTTTCACCCATTGCCAAGATTGGCTCTGTTCACCTTCTTATCTCTCTTGCAGCCAATCTTGGCTGGCCCTTGTTTCAGTTGGATGTCAAGAATGCTTTCTTGCATGGGGATCTTGTTGAGGAGGTTTATATGGAGCAACCAGCAGGGTTTGTTGCTCAAGGGGAGTCTTCTCAGGTATGTCGTCTTCAGAAAGCTCTTTATGGGCTTAAATAATCCCCGCGGGCTTGGTTTGGGAAGTTTAGTGATGTTGTCTTGCGATTTGGCATGAAGCGCTGTCAGTCTGATCATTCTATTTTTTCTCTCACATCTGACAGAGGGAAACATTATTGATTGTCTATGTAGACGATATCATTATTACTGGTGATGATAAAAAAAGGTATTGATGAGTTGAAGCTTTTCCTATAGCATCAGTTTCATACCAAAGACTTAGGCAAATTGAGGTATCTCTTGGGCATCGAGGTAGCGCGGTCTAAGGATGGTGTTAATCTATCGCAGCAGAAATATGTGTTGGATATTTTAGATGAGACGGGTTTACTGGGGTCGAAGCCTGTTGAGACTCTTATGGACCCTAATGTCAAACTGTGTGTTGATTAGGGGGAGTTGCTTTCTAGTCCTGGTCAGTATCGTCGCTTGGTTGGGAAGTTGAATTATCTTACCGTTACTCGTCCAGATATCTCATTTGCAGTTAGTTTGGTTAGCCAATTTATGTCGGCTCCCCACCTTCCGCACTGGGAGGCTGTTCTAAGGATTGTGAAGTATCTCAAAGCCCATCCAGGACGTGGTCTGTTTTATAGAGCTAGTGGGCACTTGCGTGTTGAGGCTTTCACTAACTCTGATTGGGCAGGAGACCCATCTGACAGGAGATCCACTACAGGATATTGTATCTTTCTTGGTGGAAACCTTATTAATTGGAAAAGTAAGAAGCAGACAGTAGTTGCGCGATCTAGTGCTGAGGCGGAGTATAAGGCAATGGCTCATACGACATGTGAGGTTGTGTGGATACGTTCGTTTCTTGAAGAGATAGGATTTCCTGTGCAAGTGCCTATGAATTTGTACTGTGATAATCAAGCTGAAATCCGTATAGCATCCAACCCGGTGTTTCATGAGAGGACTAAACACATTGAAGTAGATTGTCATCTTGTTCGAGAAAAGTTGACTGGTAGAGTGATTGCTACTCCATTTGTGTCCATTGAAGCCCAGTTAGCTGATATGTTTACTAAGCCATTGGTCAAACCACGATTGGAGTTGCTTTACGACAAGCTGGGACTTATTGATATTTACTCTCCAGCTTGAGGGGGAGTGTTAGAATAGTTTATATTTAGTTGTCCCACATTGCTTAGTTATGTTATGTAACATGTCTCGTGATAATATAAACAAAGCTCTCTTGTGTTTGCCTAGCTTTGGGGGGCTGTCCCATAGCGTGTATTAGTCCCTTCTGGGAGGGGGCATTTCCTCCCTACACTAGCTAGCATTTCCTCCCTACACTAGCCTGTTACCAGTGGTTTATTAGTCTAAAACTCTGTATTTTTGGGATGCCTATCTCTGGGCAGACATCTGATTCACTGGGATTGTAAAAAGCAGCCGTTATGCTGCTCAAATTCCATCAAACCACTTTCCCAAGTCCCACCCCAAGCATCAAGTTCCATATGCAAGCTTCAAGCATCAAGTATCCCAAGTCCCTCCCCAAGCATCAAGTATCATTTGCCATGCTACTCCAAGTCCTATTCAGTCATCAAGTATCATTTGCCATGCTACTCCAAGGCCTATTCCAACGGGATGAGTTGGTTTCCTATTTTCCCTCCCCGGCGGGTTGTGCCGGGGACCACGCACTTTTCTTCACTGTCACTGCATCAGTTGATTAGTTTATATTTGCGTATCTTGTACTTTACCCTACTTACCCTCATGTAGCCCTTGTGGCCATCCCTTTTATTTCACGCAATTCTCTTTTCCTTTTTCTTTTTTGTCCTCCCTGGGGTATGCCCCTTGTAGGCTGTACATTCGCTTAGCCTCTTTTAATTTCAAGCTTATTTACCCAAAAAAAAAAACAAAAAAAGCTCTCTTGTGTTAGGGTTCATTAACACCCTTACACTTTTCTCTCTCTCGGCTAACACTAACCCATAGAGGGATCTCACTAGTTGATCTCGCTCTAATTCTCGCATCTAACTTGGAGAGGGATCTCACTCGCTGATCTCACTCTAATTCAACCCGGAGAGGGATCTCACTCTCTAATCTCGCTCTAACCTAACCCGAAGAGGGATCTCACTCGCTGATCTCGCTCTAAACTAACTCAGAGAGGGATCTCACTCGCTGATCTCGCTCTAATTCTCACTCTAATCTAAACCCGAAAGGGATCTCACTCGCTGATCTCGCTCTAACCTAACCCGGAGAGGGATCTCGCTCTAAACTAACTCAGAGAGGGATCTCACTCCCTGATCTCGCTCTAATCTAACCAGGAGTGGGATCTCACTCGCTGATCTCACTTTAATTCTCGCCCTAATCTAACCCGAAGAGGGATCTCACTCGCCGATCTCGCTCTAATTTTTGCTCTAATCCTGGAGAGGGATCTCACTCGCTGATCTCGCTCTAATTCTTTGGCGACTTTAACCGGTCTCACTCGTCGACAGCCTCATTGCTTTGTCTTGGATGGTCACGAAAGTTGATTGGATCTGGTTCCCTGAGAACTTAACCTCTTGAGTAGTCGACCTACCCATGGCTGTTGACTCGCTTCACTATTCACAGAGCCTCACTCGCTAGCTTCGTTCACAAAACATCATTCGTTTTTCCCTCATTGAAGAACAAGGTGGCCACCTTCACAATCCAAATCAGGTAAGTTTTCTATAACTCTTGTAGTTGCATGATCCATCATTTTGCATATGCATTTAGCCCCGACGAACTACACTGGTCTGATCCTTACAATGAGGTACGTAGACAGCTCTTACAAGTGCGACCACATGCATAATATTTACTTGTTTGTTTTCGTACGAAGATGTTCACATCGAGGGGTGTCTTCTATCTTTGACGCGACTTCCATCACACAATGATTGTAAGCCTCGTCAAAGAGGGGCAACTGTAGACACCCCAAAATGAGGCCTTCGTACACGTTTTTATCCCCAATGATGAAAAGAAACGCCTGGAAAGCCTCTCGAATTGAAACTCTTTGAGTCAACAAAGTCAACAGTGCCACACGACACTCATCTCTCACGCACGAAGCTTCAACAGTCACGCACGGTATGCTTTTTGGATATTGGCGGTGGAAGTATGCCGGACGGCACAGTTGGTGTACCGCACAGTACAGTTTGTGTGCTGCATGACACTATCATTTGTCAAATAGCTTTTGCAGAGTTCCTGCAGCTCAAAATGTTGACAAATTGTTCCTCTGCTCATCATGGTTTCGTGTAAGAGTGAAAGGCTATTTCCTAGCTATGATTTCTTTGGGTGGGCATCAAGTAAACTTGGAGACCAAGTTTGTTTCACGCCTATATATACCGATCGGCTCCGAAGGAAGAACACCAACGAAAAACCCAGAAAAACCATGGCCTAATCTCTCCAAAATTCTGCCTACAAACAAGGGATGACGTCATCATCTCTCTTCGGCGATTCCTGCTATTCAATCGATTCCAAGTGAAACTCTAGAGATGGCGGGTAAACCCACATCTCCTGCATCATCCATGGCAGAAGATGGATTGGGTAAGCTAACTGTAGATTCGGTTGATCTGCACAAAAGGAACAAGAGTATACAACAAACTTATTCGTCAGGAGAAGAGCTATCTTCCATATCGAAACCTAGGAATGGTTCGCAAATCCTAACTGATGTACGGTGCAATCAAACTCCGAAGAGGGGTGTATCATCGTCCTCCTCCTTGGTTACTCCCCAAGCCTATGCTGATCTGGGTCACGATTTTCGAGATACCCCTTCCGAATCAGGTACTCTTCTATACACACCAAAACCTACCTTTGTTCAATCAAACGTCTACCCCATCAAGAATCCATCTAGAACGGATCTTCATCCTTCATCATCTCTCCACCTTACCCCAGAAAACCCTAACTACCCCAAGCTTTACCAAACTGTTCAAAATAGTCAAAACCCTAATACAGGGGCTGGCAATCTCATGCAGATCTCTATCTCAGATTCCCCTAACCCGTTGCAGGGTAGGGCACCAAAATCACCCACTTCAAGTCATGGACCTTTGAGCCCCACCAAATCAAGTCCAAGCCGCAAGCTCCAAGAAGTTTTTCAGGATGCTACAGATTATGTAATCAGCAAGGAACGAGTTTCATCACTGATAGAGTCTCTTGAAGTAGAAATGCAGAAAACCGGAATCTCAGTTAAATTAACTGAGTTGAAGGATCAATTACATAAAGTCCAGGAGATGCACTCTAACTCAGAAGGGCCAGTGGATTTTGAAATTAGAGGTGATTTCTTTGATCCAAGTGCTTCAAAAAAACCCCCACTGATCTAAATTCCCAAAACTAGGATAATCCCAGAAACCAACCCCCAACCCATAAAACCTTTCAACCTAATACCAAAACCAGGGACTGGACAGCTCTATCAGATGAGTTGAAGGTTCCTGATCATCCTCCTTCTGCTCCAACTACTGAAGACAGGTCCAGTTCGTCCTCTCCTACAACAACTAATCTGAGTTCTCGTGCAGAGTTTAGTTCAAATGAGCTACAGCCCTCCATTTCTATCCCTGCTCAGGATTCTCAAGGGATCCAGGGTAGTGGCAAGGAAATTGAGAACTCTGATGGTATGAAACTCCCTGATCCACCTGATGACAATCAAGGCTGGTCTTCTAGCAAGAAGAAGAGTAAGAAGAAGAACAGACAAGGGCACATTCAGGAAGGGAACAAGGCTTCCCCTTTCCACAAGAGGTAAACTATATCCCCTCTCTTTTGTTGGGCAATACTATCAAGTTCTATATTCTGCCATCATTTTATGATTAAAACACCTCTACACTTTGGGTTCTGGAACATGAGGGGTCTTAATGATCCTATCAAACAAAAAGAGGTTGTTTCTTTTGTTAGAAATAATAAATTGTCACTTTTTGGTCTTGTTGAGCACAAAATAAAAGAAGTAAACTGTTCTAGGATCATTAAGTCCATGTTTCCATCATGGTCCTTTATCATGGTCCTTTATCCACAATTATGTTAATGCTCCAAGTGGTAGAATCTGTGTAGTATGGGATCCAAATGTTCTAATTGTGCATATTTTGAATCAATCAAGTCAGGCAATTCACTGTCAAGTCCAAATGTTGACTACAGGCCTAAAGTTTAAAGCCACTTTTGTTTATGGCTCTAATCTCCACATGGAGAGAAGAGAGTTATGGCAAGATCTGAACAATTGGAATTGCTCTGAACCTTGGATCATATTGGGGGATTTCAATGCCCTTAGATTTCAGTTTGAGAAATTTGGAGGTGATCAGCATTGGCCTTCTCATATGGAGGAATTCAACCAATGTATTGTCTCCAATGAACTTGAAGATGTTAGGTATACTGGATGCCAGTTCACTTGGGCCAATAAACAGGCCCCTCTCCAGTATGTAACCACTAAAATAGACAGAGTTCTTGTTAATGAGCATTGACTCAAGTCCTACACTTGTTCTAATGCTCATTTTCCCTCTCCTGGTATATCTGATCACTCTCCTGCCATAGTGTTCCTCAACCCTGATTCCAGGAAAACTCACAAACCCTTTAAGTTCTTCAACTTTCTGGATGAACATCCCGACTTTCTATCTATTGTCCAGAAAGTTTGGAGAAAGGTTATAATAGGTAATCCTATGTTTGTTGTGTGTGAGAAGCTCAGACTTCTCCAGTTTGAGCTGAAGAGACTGAACACTAAGGAGTACAGTGATATCTCCCAAAGAACAAATGTTGTGAGGCAACAACTTGACCAAATCCAGAGTGGTCTTGGACATGATCCCACAGATTCTGCTAAGCAGACTCTTGAGAGAAATCTGTGTAAGCAGTATCTTGTCCTGGCCAAAGCTGAAGAAAGTTTTGCTAAACAGAAATCTAGGATTCAATGGCTCAAGCTAGGGGATCAATGTTCATCCTATTTTTTCAAGTCCATTAACAACAACAGAAATAGGAATAAAATCATCAGTCTAGTTCTCTCAAATGGTTCTATATCCCATGATCCTGATGAGATTAAGGAATCCTTTGTTGAGCTCTACTCCTCTCTTCTGGGTACTGCCTACCCAACTGATTTTTTTGGATCCTCTAGAGTTAATCAGTTGGTTGTTACCAAACTCTCAGACAACCAAAGGGACACCATGATCTCTGAAATCTCTAACCAGGAGATCAAAGTTACTTTTTTGTCCCTCAACTCCAACAAGGCCCCTGGCCCTGATGGGTACAATGCAGGGTTCTTTCAAAAATCTTGGAGTGTTGTGGGTAAGGAGGTGACTTCTGCTGTCAGGAGTTTTTTCAGATCCGGAAAACTCCTCACTAAGGCCAACTCAACAAGTATTGCACTTGTTCCTAAGGTCCCTAATCCCACCAAGGTGGGGGATTTTAGACCCATTTCATGTTGCAACACTATTTACAAGTGTATTGCAAAGATTCTTGCCAAAAGGGTCCAAGCTGCCCTCCCCCACCTTATTGATCCTGTCCAATCTGGATTTGTGAAAGGAAGAAGAATTGCTGATAATATATTTCTCACTCAAGAGCTTATGAGAGACTATCACAAGAGTTCCCCTTCCCCCAAGTGTGCATTGAAAGTTGATATCATGAAAGCATATGATAACGTCAATTGGGATTTCCTCTGGGCCACTCTTATCTCCATGAACTTTCATCCCCGTATGATCACTTGGATCAAGGCATGCATTTCCACAGCCAATTACTCCTTAAGTATTAATGGGGAAGCCACAGGCTTTATTATGGGGAAGAAGGGGTTGAGACAAGGTGATCCTCTGTCCTCTTACCTTTTTGTGATTGTCATGGAAGTACTCACCCAACTGCTCAAGGAAAAATCTCAAAGTCCCAACTTTCACTTCCACTGGAGATGTGATAAAACCAAGTTAATCAATTTGTGTTTTGATCTGATGATCTTCTGCAAAGGGGAGTTAAGCTCCATACTTTGCATCAAGGAGGCTCTGTCTGAATTTGAATCACTATCTGGCTTATCACCTAGTCCTGGAAAGTGCAGCATTTTCTTCTCGGGGGTTCCTCTTAATGTCAAACAATCCATACTTGATTCATTACACTTCCATGAGGGTTCTCTCCCTGTAAGATATCTTAGAGTCCCTCTCATTTCTACTAAACTCAAGTATGTTGATTGTAAGGCCCTTATAGATAGAATCACAAATCGTACTAAATCATGGGCCAATAAATACCTTTCCTATGCGGGTAGGATCCAGTTAATCAAGTCTGTTTTATTTTCCATGCAGACTTATTGGTCTTCCATCTTTATCCTTCCTAAAAAAGTCGTGAAGGAAATTGAGGGGATCCTTAGAGCATTTTTTTGGACCGGATCGGACCTTAAGCACACAAGTGCCAAAGCTTCCTGGGAACATCTTTGTGCCCCAAAGAAAGAAGGTGGCTTAGGGTTTAAATCACTCCAAGTATGGAACAAAGCGGCCATGGCCAAGCACATATGGTTCCTTGTATCTAGTGGGGATCAGTCCATGTGGTGTCAATGGGTGAAGTCATATTTACTCAAAGGGAAAAGTTTTTGGAGAGCTAAAATCCCTTCTAGTCCCTCTTGGACCTAGAGGAAATTGCTCCAACCACGCCCGCTCATACAATCATTTATCAAATACCAAATTGGGAATGGCTCCTCTATATCCCTTTGGTATGATAACTGGCACCACTTTGGCCCTCTTGTCGAACACTTTGGTAGTCGTGTGGTGTATGACTCTGGGCTATCAGTTGATGCCCTTGTCTCTACCATTCTTAGCTCCAATAACCAGTGGTCTCTTCCTGTTACCCAAACCTGGGAGTTAAATGAAATTAGAGCTCATCTCCCTGCTCTCAATCCTCATATATCTCCTGGGATTGATTCATGCATATGGACTCTCACTAAGGATGGAAAGTTTTCAATTTCCTCACTATGGGAGCAACTTAGGACCAAATTTCCCATTATCGATTGGAGCCACATTGTGTGGTTTCCATCTCATATTCCCAAGTGTAGCCTGATAGCCTGGATGGCTATTCAAAACTGGTTATCCACTGAAGATAGACTTGTGCTATTTGGTATCAAAAATTCATCCTGTTGTAGCTTTTGCACTGCAGAAGAAACACATGATCACCTCTTCTTTAACTGCCCCTTCACCAAGCAGGTATGGGATACTGTGAGCCAAAAATCTCAACTCACTTGGCAGCCTCAAAGCCTATCCACATTGGTCACTTTTGTCTCTACTTTGAGAGGAAGAGGTCTGAAAAGCACACTGGCGAAGTTGTCCTTTACTGTCTCTATCTATCATATTTGGATAGAGAGGAACTTCAGGAAATTTCAGGGTTTACATCATGGTTTACCCTCCATTGTGGTCAAAATATGCACTGATATTAGGTACAGAATGATGTCCCTACACAAATTACCACATGGATCATTAACCTTATTGGAAGCTTGGAACATACCACCCCACTGAATCATAATCCACTGATCATTTTGAATTGTCTGCCAAGATGCTCTGATTTTATCACTAATAACTTGGATACATAGGCAGGTTCTCCAGCAGGTGCAGAGTGGTGGTTTGGTACTCTAATGTCCCATTTGGGAAGTATGTGAATGCAGGATGTAATTTATCAAGGTGCAGAGAGTGTGAATGAGTTAAAGCTAGCTGCTAATAATGCTATTATAAAGTCATGCCTTCTTGTGAATGCCATCAGTTGGGCATTAGTCATACTACTGTGCTATACACTACTACTATGAGTTGCTGCTGTTGATTATAGTTGCTTGCTACTGTTACTGCACGTGTGCACCCTTTGCTGCTGGTTCTGTTTTGCCACTACAGGATCTGTTTTGCTGCTGTAGTGAGCAATGTTTTGCCACTGCTGGACCTGTTTTACTGCTGCCGGTTCTGTTTTGAATATGTACTACTGCAACTGCTCCTATGTACTGCAACAACTGCTGCCCTCTCCAAGCTCCTAGTGGAAAATGATCAAAGCAATCCAATCCAGAGCAATCCAGAGCAAATGACCTATGTGCCTATGATGGGTAACACTCACTGCATTTAATTTTAATTGATGCGATTATGGCAATGATTATTTGGTATTGTGTGTTGTGGGTTGCAAGTGCTGTTGCAACCCATGGATTCCTACTTACTTGCTTGCACTTGAATTTTAAATGCATGCTACTATTGCAATCTGTTGTTGTTAAGTGTTAAGTGGGTTGCAAGTGCTGTTGCAATCTATTATTACGCTTGTTAATCACTGCTGCATTAGAGCTCTCATTTGGGAACATATATCATGGTTGCAAGGGCTGTTGCAATCATCTGCTACTATTGCAATATGTTATTACTCCTATCTGTTCACTGTATTCGTTGAGAACCTGCTACTGTATTTGTTACTTGGATTATCAAAATTCAAACGGAACCTTGCAAAAAATTTCCAGAATCTGGTTGCTCTTATGCTAAGTCATTGGATTAGAGTCATTGGATTCATCTGGACTGCTGTGTGTCTGATCGGCATCCACGATGATGATATGGCCTAGCCTAGTCTAGGGGGGCTGTCCCTTGGCAAGTTTGATCCCCTTTGGGAGGGGGCTTCCTCCCGTACCTAGCCTTGGGGGGTTGTCCCTTGGCATGTCGTATCGTACTGCTCGTGAAACCTCTTGACTCATGCTTTCTAGGCATAGCTGATGCACTTTGCTCCCATTATGATCCCTGTTGAAGGCTGCATCTCATAGTTTATGGTCCAGCTTCATACGGTCCAGCTCCATGATGGCATAGTGAATCAGGACGTGTAGATACCAGGATACCAATACCAAGTCCAATTGAAGTTTGTTGTGTTAAATTAGTATTTATACATTTTGTCAAGTGTTTCTTGTCCATCTTCCATAGATGATTAGGAAACATTTGTTAATCTACGCATAGTTCCTTGTAGCCATTTGGCATAAGATTTCCCAATTTTTTCTTTTCTTTTTTCTTTCTTTTCTTTTCTTTTGTTTTCCTCCTGGGGTATGCCCCTTGTAGGCTGTATATTCGGTTAGCCTTTTTTCTATTTCAAGCTTATTTACCCAAAAAAAAAAAAAAAAATTCTGCCTACAACTATACTCATCTTCTAATCCACCTATTTTTTTTTTGGGTAAATTAGCATGAAATAAAAAGAGGCTAAACGGATATACAGCCTACAAGGGGCATACCCCAGGAGGACAAAGCAAAAAGAAGGAAAGAAAAGAAAGGAAAAGGAAAAGGAAAATTAGGGAATGCCAAGTGGCTACACTGGGGGAATTAACTAGATTGCTACAAGAACTATGGGGAAATAACATGTGTTTCCTATCCTTCTAAACTAGAAGGAAGGGAAACAAATGACAAAAGGAGAATATCTACAGAAACTCAGAAAATAATGGTAATACAATGACTTTGACACTTCTTTGACAAATGAATCTCATGGTTGACTCTGGAAACCACTCATGTGTATAGACAGAGATGGCCAACAGTAGATTAAGTGACTTCCAAGATGAAGGGTAGCAGTATCCGTAGATAACAGAAGAGTCCATGAAGCTTGTCATGTGTAGATGAAAGCTTCCAAAGTCAGGATGTACAATGATGCATCAGCAGACAATAATGCAACAACAGCAGTAATGAGTAACACAAATGGGTAAATGGGAGGAAAGGCCCCCTCCCAGAAGGGACTAATACATGCCCTGGGACAGCCCCCCAAGGCTAGGCCAGAAAACTCAACAATGTGGATGCTGATCAGACACACAGCAGTCCAGATAGTGGCAAACAACTCTAAGCAATCCACTGGTAAGTATACAATGAACCAGGTAAGCAAGCAAATATCTATAGCAACAGCCCTTGCTATAGCTTAACATGAAGGTTCAAAAGCAAGCAATTAAGTATGTAGGTTGCAACAGCCCTTGCAACCCACTTAATGAGCATAATCCAAGTGCAAGCTAACAAGCAAGTAACTATAGCAACAACCCTTGCTATAGTTTAATATGAAGATCAAGTACAAGTAAGTAGGTGTAGAGTATACCACCAGCAGTATGCAGCAATGAGACAACTCCCTTGTTGAAGCAAGCCCCTTGATGCAGCAAACTCCCTTTACTGACTGCAAAACAGAACCGGCAGCAGCAAAGCAAGTCCAGCAGTGGCAAATCATTGCTTACTGCAACAGAAATCCTGCAGTGGCAAAACAGAACCAGCAGCAAAGGGTGCCCAGAAATCATGTAATAACTATCACAACAATGAGTCGCAAAAGAATAACAGGCAATGGCAGGTGTTTGTAACCTAAGTTATGCAATGAGATTCCACTTAGTAACCAACCAATGATATTGGGTCCCATGAGGGAGGTTTCCCATAGACAGCAACTTCCACCTTACCATAGAATATATCTTGCTGACTACGATTGAGACAGGACATGCAATGTTTTGGAATTTGCGTGCATTCCTTTCTATCCACACATGGTAAACTAAAGTTATAAAAACCAGTTTAGTAAGAAGTGTTTTAAGTGTTCTGCCCTTGATGGTAGTCATATGTTCAATCCAGCAAGGCCATGTCCTGGTCATCCTCCACCCCAAAAAACAATCCTTCAAGCTTTACTCAAGCAAATCCCATTGGAAAACCAAATACTCTGTTCTTGATCCAAAATCATGCCTTAGCCAACATCCATTTTTGCTAAACCAAAGAACCAAGTATCCGTGCTGCTGTACCAGAGAGAAGTTGGAGTCCAGAGGAGGTCCGAGCCGTGATCAAAGGGCCAAGAAGGCGTTTCAATCCGAGAGTTTGCAGCCGAAGGTATAATCCCGTTTTGCCAAATCTCTTAGCTTTGGTACCCTGAGGGGAGGGGTGCCAAGTGTGGGATGATCTTCTATATCATCTCCACATTTGGTACACCCATGTTATAGAAAAAATCAGTTTAAATCGAAACCTCCCGGTTGCGTCGTACGGTGAAATTATCGCCTCATATGGGGTAATTTAGTGAGGAGGAACATTTCCTACTTAAACGCATTGTTTTCCCATTTAAAATATTTTGTTTTTAACCATGTTTCATGCCTTATGTGTGCTTCTATTCAATAATGTCGAAAAATCAAAGTTTGAACTGTTTGTGAAGGAAACAGTGCCGCACGGCACTCCTTCTGTACCATACGGTACACTTGGAGTGATGCACGACACCCTTTTGAAAATATGACCGTTGGAATGATGAACAGTGCCGCACGACACACCTTTTGTACCGCACGGTACAGTTTGTGTGCCGCACGACACTCTTTTTCAAACCTGAAATTTTAAAACAGTTTCCTTTATATACAGTTTGGAACTTTGATTTTCTATTTTAATTCTTTGTTGTGGTGTTTATTATCATGTTGTTTGTCATTTGCTGTTTTTCATTATTATCATCTGCTTTGCATGATTAACTGTTTATTTGAATAAAGTTTGGCATTAAAAAGTTTTCTAAGAATCCCACAAATATTTAGTAAAGACCGATTTTTAATCGGGCGAGCGGGGTGCATTAAAACCCTTCCCCGTTCGTAACCTGGCTCCCGAATCCAAAACGAATCTCTGGTTTTCAAACTATTTTTTTGAATTATTTTCCAAATCATTTTCAAAACGGTTTCTCGGGTCCTAAACCATTTTCCAAAAACCCGGGTGGTGACTCCCTTTTTCAAACAAAACTTTTTTCGACAAAACTGGTGTGGAGGTCGACCGTCCACAATTATCATTACCGGTGATGACCAGTGAGGTATTGATGAGTTAAAAACCTTCTTACATCAGCAATTTCATACTAAAGATTTGGGGAAACTTTGGTACTTTTTAGTTATTGAAGTGGCCCGGTCCAAAGAAGGTATTACCTTATCACAGAGAAAGTATGTGTTGGATATTCTTGAGGATACAAGTTTGTTGGGAGCTAGGCCTGTTGAGACTCCTATGGATCCCAATGTTAAACTGTGTGTAGACCAGGGGGAGTTGCATCATGTAAGTTAAATTATCTCACGATTACACGTCTGGATGTCTCATTTGCATTTAGTTTGGTGAGTCAGTTTATGTAAGCTCCTTGTTATCCACATTGGGAGGTTGTCCTCAGAATTGTGTAGTATCTTAAGCTACATTCAAGACGGGATTTGTCGTATTTAGCCAATGGACACTTACATGTTGAGGCGTTCACTAATTCTGATTGGACAGGTGTACCATCTAATAGGAGATCTACTACTGGTTATTGTGTCTTTCTTGGTGAAAATCTTGCTAATTGGAAAAGCAAGAAGCAGACAGTAGTAGCCCGGTCTAGTGCAGAAGCAAAGTATAGACTATAGAGCAACGGCACACATGACATGAGAGGTTGTGTGGCTGCAATTGTTTCTTGAAGAGATCGGATTTAGTGTCCAATTGCCCATGCCGCTGTATTGTGATAATCAAGCGGCTATTCACATTGCCTCAAATCCAGTATTTCATGAGAGGACTAAGCATATTGAGGTTGATTGTCATGTAGTACGTGAGAAGTTGACTGGTGATGTGATATCTACTCCATATGTGTCTACTGGTGCTCAATTGGCCGACATGTTTACCAAATCATTGTTCAAGCTGTAGTTAGAGTTGTTGTGTAACAAGCAGGGACTTTTTGATATTTATTCTCCAGCTTGAGGGGGATTGTTAGAATAAGTTTATATTTGTTTTGTCCCACATCGCCTATCGTAGACTTGTAATGTGATGCATGATAATATAAATAACATTGACGTGTGTTAGGGTTAGAAAACATCTCTCTCTCTCTCTCTCTCAAACAACAAATTTCATTTTTTGAGAGCTTGCTATCATTTTCTTTTCTTAATTACAATCGATTTCCTTCTGCAGTTAGGAAACCAGTTTGGATCTGATGATAGTCAAGGTTCTGTAGATGGCCCCAACTCTTTTGAATTGTTTTCTAATAACAAAGGAATTGCTGATGAAACATCTCATCAAGTAGCTATTGAGGAGGTTCCTAACAAGCTTGATGTGCCAATGAAGGAACCGAGACAGTCTTTGGCGAGATTTTTAGGTCCTACGCCTTCCACGGTTATAGTTTTTCGAAGAGATGACATGATCTCTGAATGTCAGCGTGCTTATCTCTTCACACTATGGACTAAGCTTGCATACAAGATTGGAAAACACAACTTTGATCATCTCAACACAATCGAAGACGAGGCTAAAAAGCTTTATGAAGAAATGAGGAAGGTGGATGCGATAGATATTTCTCCTTTGGAACATAACATCAAAAGCTTCTTCAATAATATTCGAGCATACAGCTCTGCCCATTTTGCATCTATAGACATGCACAAAGATATGCGTGCAAGTCAACTGGCAGATGCTTCTCAACGACTTTCTCATGCTGAACTCAACTTCATCAACGTGAATTTGAAACCCTTGAGCAAAAGAGGTTCCGTTGAAGAAAGAGTTGGAAAGTATATCCATTAAGAGGAAAGAAATGGAAGAATTGCTTCTCGCTCACGAAGAAAAGTTCCAAGTTGACGTCTCTAGCCTTAAAGATGAAATCTCCACCATTGAAAATGAAGCAGCACAAAGTGATGGAGACACTTTGAAGTTAGAAAAGATGAGGAAATATATAGAAATGAGTCAAAATGAGCTAGCAGACTTCAAACTTTTCTAGCAAATTCTTGTTCTTTTATTCACTACTAGGAAAGATTGCATTTCACTTTGTAGACAATTCTCTACCATGTGGGAATTTTTTTTTTTGTTTTTTTTGCTTCTTTTTTTTAGATAATTCCTTGATGTTTAGGAACGACTGCCTTCTTGGTTAATGAATAAAATTCAACATTTTGTTTACTTATCCTTTGAAGACAAAGTAATGCAACTTGCTTCCCTTTCTTTTTCTTTTTTTTCTTTGTTATGACTGTGCTTGAAATGAAATTTCAAAACTACCTACGTACCCAAGATGGGATCAAGTCAAACGTAGTTCAAAAGAGAGATTTTTTTTTTTTGGATGACTGAGCTTGAAATTGAAGCTGCCTACGTACCCAAGATGGGATCAAGTCAAACGTAATTCATAATTTTCACTGGCCTTCTAGATCTTGGAGTAACTGGATTGCTCTCTTAGCTACAATCAAAGGCAAAAATATTAAATCACTCTTAATTAGGTTAATCTTTACCACGACTGTGTACCACATTTGGATTGAGAGGAATCTACGTAAGTTCCAAAATAGTGCATGTCATGTAGCTGTGGTTGTAAGCAAGATTCATTCAGTCATAAGATCTAGGTTGTTGTCCTTGGAGAATCTTTCCAATGGATCCCAAACTGATGGTCTTTTGGCTCAATGGAGTATTGCTCTTAGTTGACTATTGGCAGTAGACACAGAATTTGTTTAGTCCTGCATGCTTGATTGGTATATTGTGTTCTGTTTGAGCTTTGCAGAGTATGTGGCAGGTTCATACTTAACAGGTCCAAGCAGGTTCCAGACTGGTTGGATATTGTTGTGGCTTGCATTATGCCCAGATGTTCTGTCTCCAAGGATGGAGGCAATCCTTGGTGGTATTGTTGTTCTGTCTCCAAGAGAGGAGCATACTTCTGGAGAGAGGAGCTCAGAAGGCCCTTTAGTTTCACAGGGTTGATCTCAAAATCACAGAAGGTTTCAATGACAGTGGTTACGGTGTTGTCTCTTTGCTGCATACTACTGGAGGTATACTCTCTACTTACTTGCTTGCACTTAATTCTTTATGTTAAACTATAGCAAGGGCTGTTGCTATAGTTCATGCTTGTTTGCTTGCAATCGGATTATGCACATTAAGTGGGTTGCAAGGGCTGTTGCAACCTACATAATTACTTGCTTGCTCTTGTACCTTCATATTTACTATAGCAAGGGCTGTTGCTATAGATACTTGCTTGATTACCTGTTTCATTGTATACCTACCAGTGGATTACTTAGAATTGTTTACCATCATCTGGACTGCTGTGTGTCTGATCAGCATCCACATTGTTGAGTTTCTGGCCTAGCCTTGGGGGGATGTCCCATGGCATGTATTAGTCCCTTCTGGGAGGGGGCCTTTCCTCCCTACCTCTTTTGTTGATTTTCAAGGCTGCCATACATTTGTCTGAGTTAGTCATCTACTAGTTCTGGTTGTTAACTGCTGCTACCCGCTGCTGAGTTCTACTGTTGGAAGTTCTATCTCTTCCTCTTCCTCTTTCTTTTCTTTTTTTCAGCTGCTGCTGTTGTAAACGCAGTGGCTGGCACCTTGAGGGTGCTCCAATTACGAACGGGTCATGGCGAAATTTTCAAAATCTACTCCCCAACAGTATATGAAGAGTGTTTCTTCTTGATTCAAGATCTTGTTTTCCCCTTATGTGTGTTTCTCCTCCCTCTTTCAGATGGATTAGAAACACTCGTTCCCATTTGTAGCCTTTTGGCCTTCCCACTTCCTCCTTGGCGGTTTGTACTACAATCACTTTAGTTATTTTGTGTGTTTCTCTACCCTCTATCCAAGATGGTGTAGAAACACTTAGAGTAGGTTTTGTGTTATGTATTTACTTCCTGTTATCCCTCTCCCAATGTTGCCATAGTGGCCATCCCTTTTATTTCCTTTTTCTTTCCTTGTCCTCCCTGGGGTATACCCCTTGTAGGCTGTATATTCTGTTGTCTCCTTTTTATTTCAAGCTAATTTATCCAAAAAAAAAAAAAAAGCTTGAAATTCAAGCGGCCTACATAACCAAGATGGGATCAAGTCAAACGTAATTTATAATTTTTTTTTTTGGGGCGGGTTTGCCTTTGGGTGTGTCATCCACAGTTCAAACTCATGTAGGCCAGGAGTAACATCCAGTTTAGGCTCTTGCGTCATGGAGTGTGCTTGCTCTTTAGGGGTAGAACGTCTTCAAGAATTTGCCATTGATGGTGTCCACTTTTAAGCCATCTTTGGCTACCAATTTGTAGGCACCACCGGAGTAAACTTCTTGCACCATGTATGTGTGGACGGTCGACCTCCACGCGGTTCGGGCAATGGTTTTCGAAACGGTTCGAAAAACAAGGATTTTAGAGTCGCCACCCGGGTTTTGGGAAAGTAGTTTGGGACCTGAGAAACCAATTTGAAAATGATGATTTGAGAGAATGACTTATAAAACCAATTGAAAACCAGAGATTCGTTTTGGATCCGGGAGCCAGGTTACGAACAGGGAAGGGTTTTAATGCACCCTGTTCGCCCGATTAAAATCGGTCTTTACTAAATATTTGTGAGATTTTATTAGAAAACGATTTTATTGCTGAACATTAACAGGTAAACATTTAAGTTAAACAAAACAGATGGTAATAACGAGAAAAACAAATGACTGGTATGTAATTGACAGGAATCAAACGAAAATCCAAACTTCAAACTGTTCCTGCAGGGGGAAGGTTCAAATTTCACATTTTACCTGAAAAGTATGCCGTGCGGCACACTAGGATGTACCGTGCGGCACAAACGGTGAGCCGTGCGGCACTGTTCTTCAGACTAACGGTCAAATTTTTAAATGGGTGCCGTACGGCACTCAAGGTGTACCGTGCGGCACAGTAGGAGTGCCGTGCGGCACATCTGGCTACAAAACAGTTTGAAACTTTGGCTTTTCGAAATGATTGATCAGAGGCACATACAAGGTATGAAATGCATTCGAAATGAACTACTTAAAAGGGAGAAAGCATTGTATTGAGTATGGGATGTCCCTCCTTGTTGAATCGCTCCGTACGAGGCGATGTTTTCACCGTACGACGCGACCGGGAGGTGTGAAATGAAACTGGACTTGCTGTAATTTGGGTATACCAAGCATGGAAATGATACAAGGAATCATTCCACCCTTTGGTAACCCTCCCCTCAGGGTACCAAATTCAAGGAATTTGGCGAAACGGGTTTATACCTTCGATTTCGAACTCTCGGATTGAGCGTCGGATTGAACTTCCGAATGCTGCTTGAACCTTCTCTGGACCTCACTTTCACTCTAGTATAGTGGTAAGAGGGATTGGAGGCTCAAACTTTGGTTGATTTGAAACGACTATCTCACGGCTTTGGAGCCAGGAACAGGGGATGGGTTTCTGCTTTGGGTTTTTGGTTTTTGGCAGAGAGAGTGATGCTGATTTCTGTATAGTAGAGGTGATGGTTAAACAATAGAAAATGGTATTCAAGGATGGAATTTCGTGGTCTTTTCTCACGCAGAAATCGTATGGGGTTCAGCCGCCCTCTTCCCATTGGGTTTGAACGGTTTATATAGAGGTGAGGGAGCCGAGTGTAGTCTTCAACCTCTTCTTGATTCTTGCTCATGGAGACAATGGCATGGGGAGTAGCATACCCCTTTCGGCCATGATCTTCCCTTTCGGCCACGACCAGCAGGGCGGGGGAACCAATTTCGTCAATGTTTTCTGCTGCTGGGAATTCGCGAAAACTGGGAACCCGTAAACAGTACCGTACGGTACACCAACTGTGCCGTGCGGCACAACTTGTGTACCGTGCGGCACAATTGGCCGTCAAAATTCATCAGTCTGCCGTACGTGACTCTGGCTGTCCCGTGTGTTGAGAGATGAGTACCGTGCGGTACTGTTGACTGAGTTGACTTGGAGAATTTCAATCCGAGAGTTCTTCCGGGTATTTCCGTTCATCATTGGGGATTAAAACGTACGTGAACGCTCATTTTGGGGTGTCTACAGTTGCCCCTCTTTGACGAGACTTACAATCATTGTGTCGTCGGAAGTCGCGTCAAAGATAGAAGACACCCCTCGATGTGGACGTCCTCGTATGAAAACAAATAGCTAAACATGATGCGTGTGGTCGCGCTCGTGAGAGCTGCCTACGTACCCCGTTGTAGGGATCAGACCAGCGTAGTTCAGTTGAGGCTTTTAGAAAGCGAGAGACGATAGGAAACATACCTTGATCGGTTTGTGGGAATTGTCATTCTGCTTTTCAACGAGAGAAAAACGAATGATGTGCTATTGGTGCTGAAAACCGTTTTGTTAATGCCGGAGAGGACTTACGAAACCATTTGTTGGAAAATCATTTGATGTCGAGAATATCTGTTGTTTAATGCCGGAGAGGACTTACGAAACCATTTGTTGGAAAACCATTTGATGTCGAGAATATTTGTTGTTTAATGCCGGAGAGGACTTACGAAACCAATTGATGCTGATAAAACTGTCGTTAATGCCGGAGAGGACTTACGAAACGTTAATGCCGGAGAGGACTTACGAAACCATCGGATGCTGGTAAAACTGTCGTTAATGCCGGAGAGGACTTACGAAACCATCGGATGCTGATAAAACTGTCGTTAACGCCGGAGAGGACTTACGAAACCATCGGATACTGATAAAACTGTCGTTAATGCCGGAGAGGACTTACGAAACCATCGGATGCTCGAAATATTGGTCGCTAATGCCGTAGAGGACTTACAGGACCACCTGATGTTGGGGATATAAATTTGTCAATGCCGTCGAGGACTTATAAAACCCGTCTGGCGCTGTTTGAGATTGTTGTTGTAGATGCCGTTGAGGACCTACGAAACCATTCGATGTTTTGAAATAATTGTTGCTGATGCCGTAGAGGACTTACGAAACCACTTTCGATACTGATAGAAGTTGTTGGTAATGCCTTTGAGGACTTACAAATCCAATCGTTGCCTGAATACTTGTGATGGCACCGATGAGTGCTCACGCGAAACTGACGCGGGGCAAAATCGAGGATTAGCCTGAGCGAGATTGCTGGAAATCTTGGCTTAGAAGCCCTTGGGGAGGTTGAATCTGGTGCAAAAATCATTAAGAACACAGATGTGTGTCGCGCGGCATTAACATTGTACCGTGCGGTTGATATGGAGCATCGTGCGGTAAAACTGGCAAAGGGGTGTGCCGTGCAGTACTCGAGGTGTACCGCACGGTAGAGAAACTGTGCCGTACGGCACAAGTGGTTATTAAAACCGCCTGAAACCGTTTCGTTTTCTCCCACTCGTTCAAACACATTCAAAACTTTCTCAGTCGGTTATTACGAGGGAGTAGAAGTCCGAAAATCCTCATCTCCTTCAATCTTCTTACTTCCCTCAAACCTTCTTTAATCTTCCGATCGAAAATCTCCCAACACCCACATTTTCACTTCCGAAATACACTGGTATGGCAGATTCCGGGGAGGCACCGAGCGGTTCCACCATGTCCGCCGCCGATACATCGTCGTCGGCGTCCGATAGGGTGAGCACGTCGTCCGGCGAGACTTGGAGTGACTCGTCCGTGGGCATTCCGGCCGATATTGATCCGGTTGCTATAGATCCGGTTCGTGAGGCACCGATAGGGGTCGGAACCACATCTTCCACACCGGCAATGGGATCGACGGGGCCTAGTGAGGCTCGTACCGACAGGGCCTCAACTCCGGCAGTGGTACAGGAGACCACGGGCGCCTCTTCGGGGGGCGGCAATGATGCTGGCGAAGATTTGGGTACCTGCACGGCACACTGAGAGTGCCGTGGGTGCTACTGGGAGTGCCGTGACTGGGGGTCCGAGTACCGTGGGTGGTGGTGATACTCTTGGTGATGATCCGAGTGTCGGGGCTAGCCACGGAGGTCCGGAGGCTATGGATGTTGATCCCACAGGTACGGGTGCTTCTCCCTCGGATATTGCTATGAGTTTGAGTGGGACAGACGTTATCGTAGGGAGAGCCCGTGCTCAGGAGAGTGGGTCTCAGGCTGAGGGTATCCCGAGGGACGTTTCAGAGGCTACCTTTGCGACCGGGACCCAGGGAGGTTCGGGCGATAGAGACGTTGTGGTTGAGGATGTGGCCAGGAGGTAGTAGTACTGAGAGTGAGGAGGTGCCGTTGGTGAGGCGCATAGCCCCAGGTCCGGCTATTGCGATTGGTACCGCTAGAGTGCCAGAGGAGAGTGCTGAGAGAGAGACAGAGGTTTCAGAGCCTCCGTTGTTTACACCTGCCGTTGGTTCTTCCCGTGGGTCTGGTTTGACTTTGGCAGACACTTTGGAGGGGGCGAGAGATGAGGATATAGCAGCGACTTTGCAGGAGTTTCCCAGGTTTGAGAATGTCCTTGGTTCAGGAGGGGATGGCATCCATTGTCAGGGATGCTGAGCAGGAGGAGAGACAGAGAGAGGCCGAGGTGGCTGCAGGGGAGGGGCGTTTGACTATAGTCCGGGAGGTTGAGTTGGCTTTGGACCACAGAGCTCCGTTTACACCGGCTACCTATGTGCCACGGGTGCACTTCTTTGTCCCCCAGGGGTGCGATACTTATACTCCTTTGCTACCGGTGTACTTGGATACGAATGTGATTCGTGACCGCTCGACCCACATTGCTTATAGGAATCCCTTGGTATGTATCCTCTGTTTATTCTTTTCTGCTTGTGCTTGTTTGCTTGTTTGCCTGTTTGTTTGTACATTCTTGTAGATAATGACTGACTAAGATTATGCCATGCCTTTGTTTAACAGACTCAGAGATCCATGGGTGGTTATGGAGGTTCTGCACATTCTTTGGCATACTACCGTGCGTTGCCAGCACGAGTGAGGGCTTTGGTTGATGCCTCTGGGTTCACCATTTTTATCCGGCTTCTGACAGTGACGAGGACGGATCGCAAGCTGATACGAGCCCTGGTGGAGAGGTGGTGGGATACCTCCAACACCTTCCACTTCAGATTCGGGGAGATGACGATCACTCCCCTTGACTTTGCTGCGATCACCGGTCTGAGAGTCGGCGGTGAGCCTATCCCGTTTGACTCGGAGCTATATTTGGACACTGCTGCCGTTGAGCACTACCTGGGGAGGAGGCCTGGAGGTATTGAGCCGGGGGTGAGGTATACTGTCTTGGTGAGTTTCTGGGACCACGAGCCAGAGTCTGAGGAGGAGGCTAGACAGATGGCGAGGGCTTACTTGTTGTACCTCTTTGGCGCCTCCCTGTTTCCGAACAGGCAGGGCGTGGTGCACTTGGGCTGGTTGCCTGCACTGGAGAGTTTGGAGACTGCTGGGAGGTTTGACTGGGGCGGCGCCGGCCTGTGTACTGTGTACTGCTTCCTTGGCTGCGTGTGCCGTGGTGTAGGCACGAGCCTTGGTGGTTACTGGAGGGTGTTAGAGGTAAAACTTTGCTTGTATTCCTCTTTCAATAACCATGATAATGCTTTTACCCACGTTTCTTGACTTGACGGCTTTCTGAACATACAGGTGTGGGCTTATGAGGTGCTGGGTGTATTTGCCCCGGCCAATTCGCATAGTAACGAGGATGTGCTCCCACGTGCTGAGAAGTGGGGGTCAGAGTACACAGGAGCCGGTGATCACAAGGGAGATTTGAGGACTTTTAGGCTTTTTCTTGATTCTACCACGGGGGATAGGGTAAGCCTTTTTTATGATTTCAAATATTCATGCTTTCTTGTCTTCCTTTATCCTTGAAACTGACCAACCTTTCTCTCTTATAGGTGAGGTGGAACGTTTGGCATAGGATGCGCAAGGATTACTTGGTTAGGAGCAGGGAGCTGACACGGAGTCGAGTGCTGCTGGAGTGTCCTTACGGCTGGAGATGGTACTTGGGTGACAGGGTTTCCCGTCAGTCCCTCAGGATTGACCATTTCAGAGTGCCTTCGCCGTTGCCTCCACTTGTTCAGAGGACTGAGGAGTACACCCGAGCTGAGATAGAGAGATACACGGTGCCGACAGAGGTGACCTTTAGTCCTTCGATAGATTATGAGGGTTACTTGAGCACGCACTTGGCCTATGATCTGGACATGGAGAACCGTTTGAGGGCCGGTCCTGCTTTACCTGAGTTGAGGAGAGAGATTGAGGTGGTGACTGTTGACGGAGCACTTGGAGTGGTGACGGTGCCTCACATTACTCCTACAGTTACTCTTGCCACGACAGAGGTGACTCTTGATTACCATGCTTGCTTCAATTCCCTTTGCATATCCATATCATGTATTGCTAATGTATCTTGGTATTTCAGATTCCTGTTGAGTGGGCGGCGGCGTCGTACCAGCTGGCGCAGGACTTGCAGGCCATGGTCCGTCAGTTCGTGATGGGCATGGCTCCAGAGGTGCGTCCGCGGGCTGAGCCAGGAGTTGTACTTGGTCGTGGTCAGAGAGCCACTAGAGGGAGGGCACCGGCCCGTGGTGTTGGAGGGGCTAGCAGAGGTAGAGAGACCAGCCGAGGCACTCGCAAGAGGAGGGAGAGTGTTAGCAGTGAGAGAGGAGCTAGCCGAGGGGCCACCCCTAGTGCCGGGGCTGCTGAGGTATATATTGGACTTGTCTTTCCTTTCTGTTTGATCATGCATGCCTTTCATTGTATTCTGACAAATTTTGTTGCTTGTGTAGGGAGTGTCAGGCTCCGGGAGTGCCAGGCGTTCCACGCCTCGAGTTACTTCGGTGACTCCGCCTTCAGGCCAAGTGCTCCGTTCTTCTGAGAGATGGAGAGAGAGTGTACAGCAGAGGGAGGAGCCTGCGGAGAGCAGTAGTACTGATGACGATCATGCTACGCCAGAGGAGTATAGACCTCGGGGGTCCGAGCCTCCGAAGCGTCCTCGTACCTGAGACAGTAGTTAGTGGTAGCATTCTACTAGATGGGGCCTGCGTGCCTTGTTTTGGTTTGGGCACTTGTTTAGCCCTCTGTATAGATGGCCTGCGAGCCGTAGTAGTTGATGATGCATTGGGCCTCTTTGCCCCTGGGTATGGTTACACTTATCATTGGGATAATTTGATCTTGGTTTTATAAAAACTTGCATTTTAGTCATGCTGTTATTCATATTGGCAATGAATTTGGAAAATCAAAGTTTGCATGCGAGTACTTAACTTAAAGCAACTGAATTTGAGACCAACAAACTTGTATGTGGAAAGCTTGGTTTTGCATTTATGGTTGTGACTCATAGGACTCAATGAAATGGAACTAAACTTTTGAACTCATATGTGCAATGTATGGACTAACGACAAGAGAATGACGCTTGTTGCGCACATATGCCGGCATTGCCGTTCACAAACGAATGGGATGACTCATGGACACGACACGTTACACATGAATTGACCACGCTCGTGGGGTGGCATTATCATGAAGTATAGCTCGCCGATACTTCCATTCATTGGTATTCAAATCTTCGAGACTTTTGATCATTGATTTTTGGTTGGGGTTGCCAACCGACACTTCCACTAGGTCGTAGGTGCGCGCCATGGCTTGCATGTGTAAGCTTTGTGCCAAAGAGAAGCGTGGAATGAGCCTCGGATGCTCAAAACTGAATTTTGCTTGGAATCTGGCCAGTTGTGCCGTACGGCACTAAAATTGTGCCGTGCGGCACTATTAGTGTGCCGTACGGTACACGCCTGATACTGCCAAAAAAATCTGCCACTTGCAGCCGATTTCTGGTCCTACCTTTTGGCGTTTCATCACTTCCACGCACGTCCTAGGGATTTGAAGAGTCATTGTGAGGCACCTTTTGAGGAGACTTACCATTTTTAGCATGATTCCTTGCGGTCTTCGAGTTGGCACGTCTTTCGAGGCGGCCTTTCTTTGGAATTTGAACTTTGTATTGTTTCTCATGCGTGGTGGCTATAAAAAGCCGTTTATTCCCTCCTTTATTTGCATTCCAAATTCATAAACTCTTTCCTTGTTAACCTCCCCCCTTTCACGATGGTGGTGAGTTTCTCGGCCTTGATGCGCCCCTGGCTCGATGATCTTGACGGCTTGGACTGGCTGCACTTTCGGGGTCATAGACTGACTTCCCTTCGTTATATTCGAGACGTGTCCATACGTCCAGAGTTGTTGCGAGCTGCAACACAATTCTGGGACCCTGAGGTGCATGTCTTCCGCTTTGGTCTCCACGAGTTATGCCCCACTGTGGAAGAATTCTTCGCATACCTTGGAGGTTTTGATTTGGCGGAGCCCATCGTTCCTCTCTACGGAGTTGGTTTTGCCCCAGTGTTGTCTTCCAAGCTAGAGATAAGTAACAATGCGGCTAAGTCCTTGATTCGTGGAGGTTTTCTGAACATCCCACGCCTGATTGAAGGATTCCGCTCCAACAACTTTGCTCTGTGCTTGTGTTTACTGGCTGCATTCTTGTTCGTGCAATCTGATGGTCAAGCAAGCTCTTCCCTGGTTGGTGTGGCTATGCAAATTGAGGAGCGTAAGGATGTAGCTCCCATGGTTCTGGCTGAAACCTTGATGGGTCTGGATGGGGTTCATGCCGGTAGGACCGACGTCTTCGAAGGTAGTCCGCTGCTCCTACAGGTAGGCTTCTCACTCAGCTCTCCTTTTTCTGGCTTTTCACTCGTTCCCATTTTACCTCAGCGCTCAGTTCAAAGCTGTCTAAGGCTTCTTACTTGTTTTCTCTCTTTCACACAGTTGTGGTTATGCGACAAGGCTAATCTGCTGGAGCCTGTGCCAAGAAACCAGGTTCATGAAACTCAAGGGTTCGTTATCAGGAATTTCAAGGAGGTTTTTGATGGTGTGGGAGGTTGGATTCGGGTTCTTTCCCAGCTCACAGAAGAGGTGATCTCTTGGCGTTTGACTTGGATTGACCTTCCTAACATGGCTATTAGCAACATGGGGCGTCAGCGAGTGATTCTGGCAGGTTTGACCCGATGGACCTTCTATATTCCAAACCGCATCCTCCGTCAACTTGGAGCTCGTCAAGTACTGCCGCCTGCGGGTCCTGAGGATTTCGTCATACCGAATTTCAATGTCGCCACCTTCAGGGCTTACCAGAGAAATTGGAGGGAGCGCACGACCATTCCAAGAGACCTATATCCCAGTGTTCTTCTTCCGACACGCTATAAGAGATGGTTGACAAGAGATATTGAAGCAAGAGACAATGGAAACTAAGACAGACTTTAGACTCGATCTTAATGTGCCTGAAATAAGTTGTGCACCCAGTGCTATGGATGTTTTTATTTCTTTTGTTTGAAAGTTCATGCTCAGCCATGTAATCGAAGAAGCTTTATTTGAATAAAACTTTTGAGTTTTGAGAATTTTTCGCTCTTGATTCTTACTGGTTCTGCCTGCGAGATGTGTATGAGAACTTGGAATCAACTCGAAAGATTGCGACCGAACCTCGGGATGAGGCTGCCTACGTATCCCTTGTAGAAAGGAATCAGGTCATGACGTAGTTCAGGACTACAATTGTTTGGTTAGGGTTCGCTCGGGTGTTTACACTTTCCTTTTGCGCTCTGAATTTTGCCTAGTACCGCCCTTTCAGGTTTTCGGTCTAGCGAGCTCTTGATTGTTTTTAGCCTTATCTTTTGCCTAAGCCGCCCTTTCGGGTTTTCGACCTAGCAGGCTTTCGCTCTAATTTTTGCCTGGAACTACCCGCCCTTGCGGTTTTCAGTCCAGCGAGCTTCTCTCAGGGGTAATATCTCTTGAGTTGATCCATGTTGACCAAAGTAGAAAACTCGTTGCCGTCAAGATCAATGAGTTGTGTTGCACCTCCGGACAAGATCTTCTTGATAATGTAGGGCCCGGCCCATTTTGGTCAAAATTTCCCGCGCGGATCGAACACCGGAGCTCGAATCTCCTTCAAAACCATGTCGCCTTCCTGTAAATCTCTGGACTTCACCTTCTTGTTAAAAGCACGGGCTATTCGGCGTTGATATCCCTGAACATGATATAAAGCTTTAAGCCGTCTTTCATCGAACAACATGAGCTCTTTAAACCTTGCGTTTTGCCATTCTGCTTCACCGATTCCTGACTCTGCCATGATCCTCAAAGACGGGATTTCGAGTTCGATGGGAAGAACAGCCTCCATGCCGTAAACCAAAGAATAGGGTGTTGCCCCTGTCGGAGTTCGAATGGACGTCCGGTATCCCCATAATGCCAAAGGCAGTTGTTCGTGCCAATCTCGCGCAGACTCGATGGTCCTCTCTAGTATAGACTTGATGGTTTTGTTGGCCGCTTCCACAGCTCCATTGGTTTGCGGTCGATAAACAGTTGACTTATGAACTTGAATCCCGAATTCTTCAAGAGTCTCTGCCGCTCTCCCCTTGAAATGAACCCCGTTATCTGACACGAAAGCCTGAGGGACCCCGTACCTGTAGATGACGTTCTGCTTGATGAAATGAGCAACCTGGACCGCAGTGAGGGTCGTGTAGGAAGCGGCTTCAACCCACTTGGTGAAGTAATCAATTGCAACTAGGATGAACTTGTTCCCATTTGACGCTGCTGGCGTGATCTTGCCGATAACATCTATGCCCCAGACGGAAAAGGGCCAAGGCGAGGTCATGGAATGCAATTCTGATGGTGGGACATGCATGAGATTGGCGTGAATCTGACACCTGTGACATCGTCTCACATATTCGACACATTGAGTCTCCATGGTTGACCAATAATAACCCTGTCTTAAGACTTTCTTGGCAAGCATCATGCCATTCATATGAGGGCCGCAAACTCCTTTATGGATTTCTTCCATAATCCGGCTGGCTTCTTCTCCGTGTACACACAGTTTGTGCGTCCCACAATAAGATCTCCGATATAGCTGTCCGCCACAAATGATGTACTGAGATGCCAACCTCCGAAGAGCTATTTGGTCTTTCTTGTCTGCTTCTGCTGGATACTCGCCTCTTTCGATGAAGTTCCAAATGTCGTGAAACCACGGCAAGCCGTCGTTCGGCTCGTCAATGACCATGACGTACTCATAAACAGGCTTGTCTCGTTGTTCAATTATAACTGGCCGGAGTCTGACTCCGTTTGGTATTTCCACCATGGAGGCTAGTGTTGCAAGGGCATCGGCGAACCGATTCTTCAACCTCGGCACATGCGTGAAGGTGACCATCTGAAATCGCGGGATCAAATCATCTAGGTCTTGATGATAGGGTTTCAACTTATCTTCCTTGACCTTCCATTCACCGTTTGCTTGTGACACCACCAAGTTCGAGTCCCCGACGACTTCTAGTCTCTTGACTCCAATTTCTAAGGCAGCTTCCATCCCTACAATGCAGGCTTCATATTCTGACTGGTTGTTGGTGACCTCGAAGTTTAACTTGAAAGCTAGAGGGATATGTGATCCTTCCGGGGAAATTAACAGTACTCCGATTCCAAATCCTTTCTGATTGGCTGCTCCATCAAAATACAACGTCCAGACATCGTTGGTGGTTGTCATCACATTCTCATCTGGGAATTCAAATTCCACATCTTCTGGGCCTTCTACCGGGTAATTGGCAAGAAATTCGGCGACAGCTCTTCCTTTTACTGACTTTCTGGTAACATACTTGATGTCGAATTCTGCTAGCAAAAGCAACCACCGTGCTAACTTGCCTGTAAGCGCGGGTTTCTCAAACAGATATTTGAGAGGGTCCATTCGAGAAATCAGCACTACAGAGTAAGCCAACATATAGTGTCTCAACTTCTTGGAAGCCCAGACCAAAGCCCAACAAGTCTTCTCCAGGGAAGTGTATCGTTCTTCGCATCCGACCATCTTCTTGCTAATGTAATACACGACTTTCTCAGATCCATCTTCTCCTTCTTGTGCTAACATGCATCCCATACCTGACGAGGTCACTGACAGATATAGAATTAAAGGTTGCCCCGGTACTGGTGGCATTAGTACTGGAGGATTCTGCAAGTATTTCTTGACTGCTTCAAAGGCTTTCTGACACCTGTCGTCCCACTTGAATGTCACGTCTTTCTTGAGAAGGTGAAACATCGGCTCGCAGGTTGTGGTTAACTTGGCGATGAATCTGCTGATGAACTGAATTTTGCCGAGGAAACTTCGTACTTCTTTCTCCGTCTGCGGTGGTTCCATTTCAAGGATGGCCTTGATTTTGGATGGATCCACTTCAATTCCTCGGGTTGTGATCATGAAACCCAACATCTTTCCTGCTGTAACTCCGAATGTGCATTTCTCGGGATTGAGACGCAATCTGTACTTGCGAATTCTTTCAAAGAATTTCCTCAGGGCGTGCAGGTGCCCTTCTCTTTCCTTGGATTTGACGATCATGTCGTCCACATATACCTCGACCTCTTTGTGAATCATATCATGCAATAGAGTTGTAGCAGCCCTCTGGTAAGTAGATCCGGCATTCTTTAACCCAAATGGCATAACCTTGTAACAGTAGGTGCCCCACTCCGTGGTGAAAGTTGTCTTCTCTCGGTCCTCAGGGGCCATGAGAATCTGATTGTAGCCTGAAAAACCATCCATGAACGATAGCAATGCGTGCCCCGCAGTGTTGTCCACGAGTACATCTATATGTGGCAGCGGGAAGTCATCCTTAGGGCTGGCTTTGTTTAAATCTCTGAAGTCCACACAGACTCTGATCTTCCCGTTCTTTTTGGGAACAGGTACAATGTTGGCGACCCATTGAGGGTACTCCGTGACCATCAAGAACCCTGCGTCTAACTGCTTCTGAACTTCCTTCTTGATTTCCAATACCCAGTCTGGTCTCATCTTCCTCAACTTTTGTTTGACAGGTTTTGCATCTGGATACAGCGGGATTCGATGCTCCACAATTTCTGGATCAATTCCGGGCATGTCCGCGTGAGACCATGCAAAAACATCTTGAAATTCTTTCAGAAGATCCGAGTGAGCTTTAAATTCCTCTGGAGATAGCCCAGAACCAATTTGAACCATTCGCGGATTACTCTCTCCTCTTAGATTTATTGAAATTACTTCTTCTTTTAGAGGCTGAGCATGCCTTTCATTTTCTCGTTCGATTAGGGATCGGAGTTCTTTTGGAATTTCTTCCTCGAACTCAATCCCATCATCGTCCGGGTTAACACAATTTATTTCAGACACAGCAAGATAAGCAAAGTCAACTTCATTCATTGTAAAAGAGGTGGCCCCAGGGGCGTGATACATGAGAGTGGACTCAAATTCAAAAGAAAAGTGATAACGCGGAGGACTGACAGACACATGCATTGACTCAGTAGTGGACCCGAACTCAGTGCTAAACTCAGGCTCAATGCTAGATTCTGACTTAGACTCAAATTCAGTGCCAATGTAAACAATTTTAGGTAGAAAAGTGCAGTTTTTATAAATTTCGTTGGCATCCACAATGAGTGAGGTCACATCTCCAAGGGCTTCTTGGCTTAGCATCATCAGCTCCATGTCTCCAACAGGTTCCAAACCAATTGTTATGGCAGCAGACCCATCCTCGATCGTACCCGTCAGACTTTCATCCCCAAACAACGATATCAGATTCCCTGAGTCAAAAACTTCAATCCAGTCAGATTTGCATTGCTCGACCAATTCTTCTAGCTTTGCCGATTCATCATCACTGTCCCATGAGTTGTTGGCGAAGATTTCGAACCCTGGCAGCTTGGTTTTCTTCTCCACCTCCCAAAATGGTTCTGGCTCTCCTTGGTAGATAGCCTCCTTTCCTTTGATAAAACGAATGGGACCTTTCTCCGGTTGAACGTGAGTTCGGGCTTTCCATCCGCTTCCTTTCTTATCTCCACTGGGTTGATACCCAAGGCCGAAGTGGTTACTGTTTACAGGGAACTCCGGGAATTCAGCCATTCCTTGATTGTTGCGGCCTAATCCCAGACCGGGCATGTAAGCCATTTTTCTCATCATTTCAATAGCTGTTGAGCTGATCGAGAAGTCTTCATCCATTTTGATAGTGAGGACTGCCCCAGCGGTGTCAAAAGAGAAACCTCCAAGGGCGACGTCTTCTTCTCCATGCGTAATCTCGAGTAGAGGGGCGTTGTCAGAAACATGAGGACGAATCCCAGATTCCCCATAAATAGTTAGAGTTCCTGCGGCTAAACCGAGCTGAACTTTCTGATGCAGTGAAGATGGTACTGCCATGATGTCTGGGTGGTGAAGCCATGGTCTACCCAGCAGCAGGTTGAAAGACGAAGGAATGTCAAGTACGTGGAACTCGACTTTAGACTTGAAATCTTCGACTGACATTTCCATTTGGACAACTCCAACTACATCCCTGCGTGTATTATCATAAGCACGCACTCTGAGGCTCGATGGTTGGAAATCCTTAGTCGTGAACCCTAGACAGTAGGCTGTGCGCAGTGGACAGACATTTAAAGCAGATCCATTATCTAGGAGGATAACAGGGACCCATTTCCCTGTACACTTCATGGTGATGTGTAATGGCTTGTTGTGGCCGGCTCCTTCTGGCGGCAGATCTTTCTCGGTGAATGTTACGACATGTTTTGCCTTGTTTGGCGCAAGCAAGGCCACTAGAGCTTCGGGGGGAGTGTCGGGTGGCACCTCCATGTTTGACAGAGTTTTGATCAATTTCTGACGGTGTTCCCTGGATGAGGAAAGCAGCCCCCAGATGGATATAGATGCTGGAGTTCTTTCAAGTTGCTTCCGGACGGGGTTTTCTACTGGCACGGGATTCCTCTACGGTGGTTGAATGATAACTTCTGGTGTCTGAGTGACGCCTTCTGGGTTACTTGGAATTGAATCATGTTGGACGGGATCGTCCCAAACAAATGCCCCAGTTTGAGCGTGGTTAGAGGCGTGGCCTCCTTGCAGGTTGGCAGGTTGATAGATTCGTCCGCTTCGTGTTACTCGGTTGACCGATGGTGGCTCTTCATCCCAAAAGTCTGAAAATTCATTGGCCTTTCGCTTCCCAGCCTTGATGGATTCCAGCTTCCGCTGAGTATCAAAATACTCGGTCCAAAAACCTGCGACATTGCTTTCGGCTTTCTGCTTCTCGATTTTAATATCTCCCATCTTCTTTTCCAGATTTTCCACTGCTCGATCATGCCAAAATGAATTGTCCAGCATGGTTTTGTTGACAGTCCACATTTCACCGTTGTCAAACTGGATATCGATCACGTCTTCTTCATTCCAAAGTGAATCCGTGGGATCCTCCGTTAGAGCGGAGACATTTGACTGAGGATGAAACGGCACGGATGGCCGAGACAAAGATTCGTTGATAATGTAAGCTTGAGGAAACCACTCATGACCCCCAAAGATGGTTTCTATGGCAGAATGTCCTTCGATTCCAAGAAGTGGGGGTGGCAGCGAATTGTCTGGAAGGTTGCTGTTAGGGACCCAATGATAAACTTCTCCGAGTGTCCGGTTCCATATGTCTCCGGGTTCTTCAAACAGAATAGGGAGTGAAACTGCATCAAGTGGATCAGCACAAATTGCCTCCCACCTTTCCCGCCAATCTTCTTGTTCATTTGGCTCCACGTATGCGAGAGTATGTACCATACCGGCGATGCATACAACTTTGTCAATCCTACAGATGTTGGAATCTGTTGGTATAGAGACAACTGGTTTGTTATGAGAGTCGGGGATGATGAACCGGCTTGGGTCCCACTCCTGGCGGAACTCTTCCCAGTCTCGATCATTCATAGCCCATTCTTCACTTTCTGTGATATCCGCCCATCTTGGTTTTGACCCTGATTCGATGCTTGTGAGGGAGCAAGCTTCCGAATCTTCCGATACGGGAACAACTGGCTTAGGCTCGGTGGCCGGTATGATGTAAAGGTTCGGGTTTAATTTAGTGGAGCTTGGGTTATTTGGAGTGGAGCTGAAGGAGATTTGGTTGATTCGGGTATTGGGTTGGTGTTCCGGCATGGGGTTAGAGACGGTGTTTGGCTTTTTATGGGGGAGTGGAATTGTTCCATCTTCAATGAGATCTTGGATCTTGTGTTTAAGACGGATACAATTGTTGGTGTGATGGCCGGACATTTGGTGGTAGGAACAAAAGGCGTTCGGGTTATGGTTTGGAGGAAGCACTTTGGGTGGCTCGCGAGGCTCCAGTGGTTTGATGACGTCTTTTTCAAGGAGCTTTTGGTAAACGGTTGTCAAGGGAAAAGGGAATTGGTAGAAATTTCTTGCTTGCCGGGTTGGCTGGGCTGCTATCTGGTTAATAGGCTCGATTTTGGTTGGTTTGGGGTTTGAGGAGCTGGCCTGGGCATGATTGTACTGGTTGGTTCCAAACAGGGTATTGCTGTTGCCAGAGTAAACTCGCCTGGGTTTGACAGATTCTCCTTTCTCAAATATGCCAGTTCTGAGTGCATCTTCCACTGCGAGGCCGGCCTCGTAGAAAGTTTTGAAGTCAGCGGTGGTTTGGAAAACCACCAAGTGCTTTGCAAAATCAGGTGCCAAGTTCTTCGTGATAATTCTCATCTGTTCTTTCTCCGAGGGTCGATCCATCATCTGAGATGCTTTCCCTCTCCATCTTCTGATAAAGTCCGCAAAGGACTCATTGGCTCCCATCCTGGTTGCATCCAATTCTCGGATAGTCATCTCAAGCTGAACATTGTAATTGTACTGGGCCATGAAAGCTGCCCCAATATCCTCCCAACTTCCTTTCTTTGAAATGTCAAGATTTAAGAACCATCGCAGTGCTGGCCCTGTCAATGTTTGCTGAAACATTTGACCCATAGCATTATTTTCAATGTTGTACATGGACAGAGTGCCCACGTATGCTTGTAGATGAGCTCTAGGGTCTCCGCCCCCATCAAATTTCTCCCAGGTTATGGGCTTGAATCCCTCTGGGAGTTTGGCGCCGGGAAATAGACACAACTTGTCCATGTCAACACCCGTGGCAGCTATCTTCTCTTGTTTCTGAACAGATTCCTCGAGTTTGGCGACTTTTGCCATCACTGCCTCCAAATTCGGATGCTCTTGCGGAGGGGGTTGCCCCTCTGGTGGCTTGTTCTGAAAAGTTAAACCTTGTATTAGGAGTAATATTTCAACCATTTGATTATCACTGCGTTCCCGCTGTTCTTCTAAGGCTAGCCTGAGAGCCTCGATTTCACTTTTGCCCGCCATATCTGTAGGGTCTGCTGAATCTAACTGGACTGCTTTTGACTCAGTTCGAATTAATCGTTGTTCGGGAGTTCTGGTCCAACTAGGTATAGTATTCTTCTTGCCCTTACCAATGATTGAAACTGATAGCGGAAAAATGAACTTAGTGACTGGTGGCCAAGAAATGCTATGTGCAGGAATTTATGTACAAATGAAAGAATGATGCATGATGTGCAATGCAACCACAGCTTTGGAAAGAATTGCCCCAATTTTTAGTGCTTTGTTCAATATATCTGAATTTTTGATTTTCTTGCAAAATGAAAGCCGAACCTTTAGGGGTTGCCTACGTATCCCCATTTCGGAGGAATCAGGCCATGACGTAGTTCGGGATTACGATTGGCTCTTTTCTTTATCATAGGAAAAGCACTAACTTCATAAAGCAAAGTACAGACTGACTCAATAAAGCAAAGTACAAACTTGATAAGCAAAATACAAACTCGATAAATAAAATACAGACTCGATAAACAAAATACAGACTCGATAAGCAAAACACAGACTTGGCATTCTCAAAAAGGGCCCTTTTGGCTTGATCTGCTGACCACTGGCTGGCTGTTGATTCTTAGTCCGACTCAGTTGTTGGACTTGCTCGGGGAGCATTCCGGACTTGGTTCTCCTTGAGTTGCTTGGGAGACAGATTATCATTCAGAAGGAGACCGTTTTCAATGCAGCTTTCGCAATCACACTCATCCCAGTATTTGTGTCCCGTCACTGGGTCTTGGAAGTAGTAGACCGGTGTGCCGTCTGGTTGGAAGTTCTTGACTGGCGGCATGATGTCCACTTCTTTATTATCACTTGCTTGCTCCACCCTGACGGTGATTTTGTCGGGGATATCCTTGGCTCCGTTGTCTGCAGGGAGGTGGAGTTTCCAGCCTCGATCCTTCGCATATTCAGAGTCGTCCCATTGAAGAGTTAAACCCGGCTGATCAGACGTGGCTAGTTGGTGAAGCAACCCTTCAAACTTGTCTTTATCTGGCACCTCATTCCCCATCTCTTCATTATCTATCTCTTCAAGTATCCACACCGGTGCCCCATGATAGATGGTAAAGGTGGATTTGAGTTTCTTGCTTCCGGATTGATTGCTCATTTTTGGTTACAGACTCTGATAAAAGAAATACAACATTCTAATTACCGAGAGGAAGAGAGCCAATCGCAGAATTTTCTTTGAAAAGAGTTTATTTTTTATTTTTTATTTTTTTATTTTTTTTTTTTGGACAGAGCATTTGATTATTGGGATAATCATTCTTATTACTGTGGAAGTGAGGGTGTGACAACCTAGGGTAAAAGCTACCATGTATGCGCATGCAAGACAGGTAAACGACAAGTGGTTAAACAGTTAATCAAGACAATATCACATAATCTTAACCTGTGGGCTCCTGTCCTGGGTTGGAAGGTTCTAGGTTAACTACATGCAAAGGCCGGTTTTGGTTTAGGGGGTTCCCCGGACTAGAGCCAATATTTGCCTCCCAGTGCCAAGTGTACTGCATGGCAAAGGTCGAGCGGCAGGCTGACTCATCATGGTCCAGGGTTGCTGAGCATCCGGGGATGTCCTAACACCAGTGAACTGGGTAGGGTAACCAAGACGCAGCAGCGGGGTTTATCCAACATCGATGCAAGTGATGCAAAAGTTCAACAATAAAATTGTTTTCAAAAATCTCACAAATATTTTTCAAGCTTGGCTCGCTTTTTAAATTAATCAAAATTTTGAAATTCTACTCATGCGAACAACCGAGAAAGCTCCAGTCCAGACTGATCAGGCTTTCACCCTGACATCAATCCTTTCTAGTACAGCGTAAAGCACGTACTTGGTGTCAAGCCTTCAAATGGTCATTTTACAAGTGTAAAATTTCAAAATAAAGATTAACTTAGAATATTCCCCAGCAGAGTCGCCATTTTGTGGACGGTCGACCTCCACGCGGTTCGGGCAATGGTTTTCGAAACGGTTCGAAAAACAAGGATTTTAGAGTCGCCACCCGGGTTTTGGGAAAGTAGTTTGGGACCCGAGAAACCAATTTGAAAATGATGATTTGAGAGAATGACTTATAAAACCAATTGAAAACCAGAGATTCGTTTTGGATCCGGGAGCCAGGTTACGAACAGGGAAGGGTTTTAATGCACCCTGTTCGCCCGATTAAAATCGGTCTTTACTAAATATTTGTGAGATTTTATTAGAAAACGATTTTATTGCTGAACATTAACAGGTAAACATTTAAGTTAAACAAAACAGATGGTAATAACGAGAAAAACAAATGACTGGTATGTAATTGACAGGAATCAAACGAAAATCCAAACTTCAAACTGTTCCTGCAGGGGGAAGGTTCAAATTTCACATTTTACCTGAAAAGTATGCCGTGCGGCACACTGGATGTACCGTGCGGCACAAACAGTGAGCCGTGCGGCACTGTTCTTCAGACTAACGGTCAAATTTTTAAATGGGTGCCGTACGGCACTCAAGGTGTACCGTGCGGCACAGTAGGAGTGCCGTGCGGCACATCTGGCTACAAAACAGTTTGAAACTTTGGCTTTTCGAAATGATTGATCAGAGGCACATACAAGGTATGAAATGCATTCGAAATGAACTACTTAAAAGGGAGAAAGCATTGTATTGAGTATGGGATGTCCCTCCTTGTTGAATCGCTCCGTACGAGGCGATGTTTTCACCGTACGACGCGACCGGGAGGTGTGAAATGAAACTGGACTTGCTGTAATTTGGGTATACCAAGCATGGAAATGATACAAGGAATCATTCCACCCTTTGGTAACCCTCCCCTCAGGGTACCAAATTCAAGGAATTTGGCGAAACGGGTTTATACCTTCGATTTCGAACTCTCGGATTGAGCGTCGGATTGAACTTCCGAATGCTGCTTGAACCTTCTCTGGACCTCACTTTCACTCTAGTATAGTGGTAAGAGGGATTGGAGGCTCAAACTTTGGTTGATTTGAAACGACTATCTCACGGCTTTGGAGCCAGGAACAGGGGATGGGTTTCTGCTTTGGGTTTTTGGTTTTTGGCAGAGAGAGTGATGCTGATTTCTGTATAGTAGAGGTGATGGTTAAACAATAGAAAATGGTATTCAAGGATGGAATTTCGTGGTCTTTTCTCACGCAGAAATCGTATGGGGTTCAGCCGCCCTCTTCCCATTGGGTTTGAACGGTTTATATAGAGGTGAGGGAGCCGAGTGTAGTCTTCAACCTCTTCTTGATTCTTGCTCATGGAGACAATGGCATGGGGAGTAGCATACCCCTTTCGGCCATGATCTTCCCTTTCGGCCACGACCAGCAGGGCGGGGGAACCAATTTCGTCAATGTTTTCTGCTGCTGGGAATTCGCGAAAACTGGGAACCTGTAAACAGTACCGTACGGTACACCAACTGTGCCGTGCGGCACAACTTGTGTACCGTGCGGCACAATTGGCCGTCAAAATTCATCAGTCTGCCGTACGTGACTCTGGCTGTCCCGTGTGTTGAGAGATGAGTACCGTGCGGTACTGTTGACTGAGTTGACTTGGAGAATTTCAATCTGAGAGTTCTTTCGGGTATTTCCGTTCATCATTGGGGATTAAAACGTACGTGAACGCTCATTTTGGGGTGTCTACAGTAAGGTCCATCCCACTTGGAAGTGAACATGCCTTTGACTTTTTGGCTTGTATTGATGGATCTTCTTACAGTAAGAACCAAGTCCCCTTTCTGAAAAGAACGAAGGCGAACCTTCTTGTTGAACGATTTTGATATGCAAGCTTGATAACATTCAAGTCGTTATTGTGCCTCAAGCCTCTTTTCATCAAGTGCTTCTAATTCTTCAAGGCTCAGACAAACGTTGTCTTCATGAGTGAGACCTTCTTGAATGGCAATCCTTAAAGATGGAATTTGACGCTCAAGTGGCAAAACAGCTTCCACACCATACACTAGCGAATATGGAGTGGCTTGTGTAGGTGTTCGATATGTGGTTCAATACGCCCAAAGAGCTTCTTCCATTCTTTCCGGACAATCCCTCTTTGCTTTGGTCTTTGCTTTGGAAACCACCTTCTTTAATAGGTTCCCAATACTCTTGTTGAATGCTTCTGCAAGGCCATTGGCAGATGGGTTATACATAGTAGAGGTATGCTGCTTGAAGCCAAACTTCTGACAAAGTTTAGTCGTGGCACTACTGTAAAAAGAATTTCCATTGTCGGTGATGATGTAGCGTGGTGTACCATAGGTGGATGCAGATGAAGTTGACAACATTTTCCTTTTTCACCTCTTTCAGTGGGATTGCCTCAGCCCATTTGGAGAAGTAGTCAGTTGCAGCCAGGATATATAAGTGGCCACCAGAAGACTTCGGCAAAGGCCCCACGACATCTAGCCCCCATGCATCAAAAGGCCATGAAGCGACAGTAGGATGGAGCAATTCTGGCGGTTGATGTATTGTAGACATCCCAATTTGCGCTCCTCGAACGATCAGACCATGGCCCATCGGCCTTCCCAATGATGAGGATAAACCTGTAATTACCATAAAGTTGATCTTGAAATGCACCCGAATGATTGACTCATAGCCTAGACCACCAAAGTAAGCCCAAAATGCACCCAAATTCCTATCCAACTAATCCACCCAAATTCCTATCCAACTAGGGCCACCCTAATTCCCATCCAAATAGGGCACCCCAGTTCCCATCAAACTAGGGCGCCCCAATTTTTACCCAACTAGGGCGCCCCAATTCTCTTGAAATCATGATCATGCAGAAGCATCTGCAAGAGAATCAAATTGTGGTGTTTCTCTGCATGAAGTTTTCAGCGTAAAACTAGGGAGACTTTTCCTTCTTACCCTTTTGAAACACCTTAAACCTTTTGACACTTTTTTAAGTCTATATAAAGCCACTCCATGCACAAAAACGTGAGAGACTCTTCCTAGCCATTACTTGCTCCTTCTCTACTGCTACTACTATTCACTTTCACCACCTCCCAAATTTCCACAAAAAATTTTACCAAAAACCTTCTAAAAATTTCCTAAATCCAGGGGTGTTCTCAAGGGATTATTCCTTTGTTGCACTCTCATTTCTCTTTACTGTTATTTCTGCTACCATAATCGCCCCTCAAAATTTCAGCCAACAACTTACCAAAAAAATCTACCAAAAACCTTCCAAAAATCCACTATAATCCCCAAAATATTTCCCAAAGCTCTGAGCCACTGTGAAACCAAATCTGTCTAGTACCTTAACTGAGTTCTACCACAAGCAAATATCCACAACTTTTCCATCAATTACAAACAAATCCCAAGGGTGCATTTCAAAGAGCAATTTCAAGGTAAAATATAAGTTGGGTCCTGAGGGAAAATTCCTCAATCTTACATCCCAATAATATATACTGGAAATGTAACAAAGGAGGAATAAAGTCTGTTTTTATCAAAAAAATTACGAAATTTTCTAAAATATAAATAACTAGGGTGCCCTAGTTATGCATAAATTGGGGCCCCCAAGTTCATAATTTTTATCATTTTACTTTTTTTTTTAAAAGATTAAATTGTATTTCAAATCAAAATAAGATCAAACTTATTACCATCTGTCATTCAAATAATTTTACGATTACTTTAATTTATTTTTCCCAATTTTAAATATTCTTTTAAATACTTTTTCTTTTCGAAAGAAATAATAATCTCTCCTTTTTCGAATCATGATTTTTCTTAAATTAAAAATTATTTTAAAATTGTTGAAAATAATTTTCCAAAAGATATTATCAGAACCAAAATGGGGAGAAATTAGTAATTAATTTTAACTAGGGCGCCCTAATTTCCAATTATCTGGGGCGCCCTAGTTCTTTGAAAAATTAGAATTAATTTAGTTAATTTCGATTTTAGATTATTTTGTTGCATTTTATTTGCTTGATTATTGAATAAAATTTATTATAAAATATTTTGCAAAATCCCACGAATATTAAAGTAGAGACCGACCTCGTGTTGGGCGAGCGGGTGCCGTAAAACCCTTCCCCTCTCGTAACCTGGCTCCGAACCCAGATATTTTTCTAAAATGATCAGTCGCAACCCCCTTTTTCAAAATAATGGCACGGAAGTTACATTTTTGTCAAAAATGGTTTCTTGGGTTATTTTCCGCAAACCCGGGTGGCGACTCCGAAAATTAAATCGAATTTTCAAATCCGCTAAGTCGAGGGTCCTTGTGGCGGCTTCCACATGTATAAAGTTGGCGTGGATTTGGCAAGCATGACATCTTTTGGCATACTCCATGCAATCTTTGACCATGGTCAGCCCATAGTAGCCCATTCTTTTGATATGGAAGTGAAGTTTGGGGCCAGACTAATGGGCGCCACATATACCAGAATGAGCTTCTTCTGAGGTTTGCCTTGTTTCATTTTCTCCCAGGCAACGAAGAAGCGACCCTTCATAAGATCGGCGATAGAGCGTCTCTTTGTAGTAGATGAATCTAGGGGCACGACACTTCACATCAGTCCTCTTGTGTGGATCATCAAGAAATTTCCCATATTGTAGATAGTCAATTAGTGGTTGGCGCCAATCCTTCATGTCAATTTCCAACACTGAGATGGCATTTACTTTATCTTCACCATTGTCCTCATCATCAAAGATTGGAGGTATGACCCAACTTCAGCATATTGGGGCTTGCATGTCTTGGTTAGGTAAAGCAAGGGCAGAAGCAAGTTTTGCAAGTGCATCTGCTTGTCTATTTTCACCTCTTAGCACGTGCTCTAAAGTGACACCACCAAGCCACGCTATCAAGTGACGCGCGTAGTTATTGAAAGGCATGAGTTCCAATTTTCTTTCTTCGTAGACATCAAGGAGTTGATTTATTATCAACTTTGATTCTCCATATACCTTGAGTTGCAAATGCTTTGCTTCAACGGCCATCTCTAACCCGAGAATGAGCGCTTGGTACTCTGCCTCATTATTTGAACAGCTTTGGGTAACAGTGAAAGCATAAGGCAAGACGTCACCCTCTGGTGAAACAAACACTACGTCCGTGCCTGCGCTGCTACGATGAGATGCTCCATCAAAGTACATTGCCCATGGTGGACGAATGTCTACCACCATGACATCCTCATCAAGAAAGTCTTTGGACAATTCCCATTCGGCCGGTATAGGATGGTCACCTAAGAAATCGGCTAGAGCTTGCCCTTTGACAGCCTTTTAAGGGACATAGACGATCTCGAATTGCTAAAAAAGAAGTGACAAAGTGTCTTGGGAACATCTTTGTGCTCCTAAACAAGAGGGTGGCCTTGGTTTCAAATCACTCCAAGTTTGGAATAAGGCTGCCATCTGTAAGCACATTTGGTTCCTTATCTCTGGTGGTGAGCAATCAATGTGGTGCCAGTGGGTTAAGTCCTACTTACTTAAGGGCAAAAATTTTTGGCAGATTAAAATGCCTAGTGGACCCACTTGGTATTGGAGAAAACTTCTCAACCTTAGGTCTGTTATCCAGCCTTACATAAAGTCAGTCATTGGCAATGGTCAAAACACCTCTCTATGGTATGATAATTGGCATCCCTTAGGTCCTTTGTATAGCAGATATGGTGAGAGGATCATCTATGACATGGGTCTCCCTAAAAACTCTAAGGTTTCCTCTGTTATAAGGGACTCTAGATGGGCTATACCGGTCACTCAAACTTGGGATATTAATGAAGTTAGAAATAGTCTCACTAATTTCCCTGACCCTAATGTTGATCTTGATGATCAACACAAGTGGACTCTTACTGCTAATGGGGAGTTTACTGTGAGTTCTCTTTGGAATAGTCTTAGGACACCTTTCCCCAAGGTCCATTGGTACCATAGTGTTTGGTTCCCTGGACATATTCCCAAGTGCAGCTTCGTCACTTGGGTTGCTATCCAAGAGAGATTATATACCGAAGACAGGTTGGTTTTGTTTGGTACTAAATCTCACTCTAACTGTAGTTTTTGTCCTAACAGTGAGAGCCATGATCATTTGTTCTTCAGTTGCTCATTTACATCCCAAGTTTGGTCCCAACTCCTTGCCAAACTTAATATCCATTGGCCTCCTAGATCTTGGGTAAACTGGATTGACTTGCTAGCAACAATCAAGGGCAAATCTTTAAAATCATGTTTAATCAAACTGGTCTTCTCCACAGCAGTGTATCACATTTGGATTGAAAGAAATATGCGCAAGTTCCAAAATGTGGCGTGCTCACATTCGGTGGTTGTCCATAAGATTTCCTCTGTCATAAGACTTAGATTGATGTCCCTGAGGAATCTCTCTAGGGGTCCTCAATCTGATGCTCTTCTGACTCAGTGGAATGCAATCTGAAAAGTCCTTTGTCCCCTCTTGTATATACTGCTGTCACAGCTACTGTTATAGTTATTGATACTTATTGATACCTTTTGTTTCCTGCTGCTGTTGGCAGATTGTTGTTGCTGCTGCATTATTGCAATGGTGATCAGTTTGGGCATCTTAATGGCAAGGCCTTGAGTTACCAGTCAAGGCATCCTAAAGAACTCAAGAAAGTTTGCTTGCTGCTGCTGTTGGTAGCTTGTTGCTGCTGCTGCTGGCAGATTGTTGCAGTCAGTGTTCATATGGCATCAATGAGTGAGAATGAAGATAAGCTGGTTGGAAGATCATGAAACTTGGCTGCTTCTGTTTGCTACTGAGAGGATCATTGGAAGGCAACTAGGCAGAATATTATGGAGGTATATTACTGCTGCATACTACTGGAGGTATACTCTGTACTTATTTGTGTGCACTTAAATTTCTATGTTTAACTATAGCAAGGGCTGTTGCTATAGTTCATGCTTGTTTGCTTGCAATCGGATTATGCACATTAGTGGGTTGCAAGGGCTGTTGCAACCTACATACTTACTTGCTTTTCTTGAACCTTCATGTTTACTATAGCAAGGGCTGTTGCTATAGATAATTGCTTGATTACTTGTTTCATTGTATACTTACCAGTGGATTACCTAGAGTTGTTTACCATCATCTGGACTGCTGTGTGTCTGATCAGCATCCTCATTTTTGAGTTTCTAGCCTAGCCTTGGGGGGCTGTCCCATGGCATGTATTAGTCCCTTCTGGGAGGGGGCCTTTCCTCCCTACCTCTTTTGTTGATTTTCAAGGCTGCCATGCATTTGTCCGAGTTAGTCATCTACTAGTTCTCTTCCTCTTCCTCTTTCTTTTCTTTTCTTTTTCAGCTGCTGCTGTTGTTTACACAGTGGCTGGCACCTTGAGGGTGCTCCAATTACGAACGGGTCATGGCGAAATTTTCAAAATCTTCTCCTAATTTATCCAAACAAGATTCAAGTTGTGGTTTATAATGGCATTTCAAGGTTCAAGACCATAGTGGGCTATCCATGCCATCCATCCATCTTTTTTGCAATTTCCAGACTCAAGATTCAAGTTCAAGTTGTATTTTGTTAGATTGTCATGTTTTGTGTGGTGTTTCTCTCTCCTCTGTTAGATGAGAGCGAAACACCCAGTAGTCTAGCTTTTGTTTATCACTTTGCCTTTTGGCCATCTATCCCGTCGGATTGTGTCGGGTTTACGCATTATTTTCTTTTTTTTTTCTTTTCTTTTCTCTTTTGTCCTCCCTGGGGTATGCCCCTTGTAGGCTGTACATTCGTTTAGCCTCTTTTTATTTCAAGCTTACTTATCCAAAAAAAAAAAAAAAAGAAGTGACCATCTCGCCAATCATTCGGATAGGATTGGCTTAGTCATGACATATTTGAGTGGACTTGCCTTGGAGATGACATGCACAATGTGTGCTTAAAAATAGCATTGCATCTTTTGAATTGCAAACACAAGAGCTGGACACATCTTTTCAATTTCAGAATAGTTCAATTCATGAGGCATCATCATCCTGCTCAAGTAATATAAAACACCTTTCCCGTTGTCATTCTCTCGAGCAAGAAGGGCTCCAATTGAACGCTTTTGTGCTGCAATATACAAGATTAAAGGTTGTCCTGGGGGCAGTGAGGATAGGAGGGCTCATTAAATAGGATTTGATGCTTTTAAAAGCATTACTACAAGCTTCATCCCACTCAAAAGGAGTTCCTTTTCTTCATGAGACGACTAAATGGCTGACAGCGACCGACCAAATTTGATATGAACCGGTGAAGGTAAGTTAATCGTCCTTGAAGACTCTTTAGTTCATGTATGTTTCGAGGTTCTGGCATTTTCAAGATAGCATCAATTTTAGATTGATCAATTTCTATGCCACGGTGACGCACAATGAAACCGAGAAACTTTCCAGATGCAACTCCAAAAGCACACTTTAAGGGATTCATCCTAAGTTGGTATCTTCGCAATCGTTCAAACACTTGCCTCAGATCTTGAAGATGATCGGCTCGTTTCTTTGTCTTCACGACTAAGTCATCCGTGTAACACAACGTTTTTTGTGGAGCACATCGTCGAAAATCTTTTGTATTGCCCTTTGGTACGTGGCACCTGCATTTGTCAAGCCAAAAAGCATAACCTTATAGCAGTAAATACCTTTAGGTGTTTGAAAAGCTATGAGCTCTTTGTCTTGTGGAGCAATGCTAATTTGGTTGTAGCCAGATGAACCATTCATGAAAGATAGAACCTCATGTCCAGTGTTGGCATCAACCATGAGCTCAGTTATAGGAAGTGGAAAATCATCTTTCGTTATTCAAGTCATGAAAGTCGACGCAAATTCATATTTTCCCATTTTTCTTTTTAACTGGAACAATACTTGAAATCCAAATGGGGAACTTGACTCCTTAAATGAATCCAGATTCAATGAGTTCGTTAACTTTTGCTTCGATTTTAGGAACCAACTCTAGTCAATAGCGACGTTGAGATTGTTTAATAGGTCGAACTCCATGTTTTAATGCTAGATGATGAACAACAACTCTTGGGTCTAAACCTGGCATTTCCTTGTAACTCCAAGAAAAAACGTCCTTGTACTCACGTAGAAGCTCAATGTATGCAACTTTTTCTTCAGGAATGAGCAAAGATGAGATGTAAGTTGGTTGCGGATCATCTTTTGTTCCTAGGTTGACCTCTTTCAGATCATCGACGGTGGACTTCACACCTTCTTCTAACTCTGGAGGAGAATCTTCGGCATCTTCCTCAACTTGAACCTCATTACAAGAGGCCATGATATGGAACGATGAAGTGGGCACTCTTGATCAAGGCAATCGTCCAATTCCTTAGTAGGCGATTTGATCAAGGCAATCGTCCAATTCCTTAGTAGGCGATTTGGCGTTTTACCTTTAACATCTCATCCTCAGTTGTCACCATGAGAGAAGTATGGCGGGGCATGCAAGAAAATATCCAACTTTTCAACTTTCTATCATCTTCGGATAAAAGGGGAGTCTTTTGTTTTGAAGCCTTTATGATAGTTAGGGCTGAGCACAGGTCGGGTTGGGTTTGTCCTGAACCCGACACCCGAACCGAAATGATCATGTTAGTCAATTCCAGGCCCAACTACGACCGATTGAACTGGAGGAACCTCCCAATTTTTGAACTTTCAAATTGTCGGTCGGGTTATTCGGGTTGGGACTTCAATGGGCTTTGTTTCAATTGGCCTTTTTAATTTGCTTATTCAATCTGGGTTCAATACTTCAACGAATTGGGCTTTTCACAATTAGGTTTTTACAACACAATTTACCTTTTTAAATTGGGCCATTTTCAATTGGACTTTTAAAAAACAATTTACCCTTATTAAATTGGCCCAACATTGGAATTGCACAACACAACATTGGGATTCTGTTAGCAAACTATTATATCCATACAAAAAGAAAAAAACAAACAACCAATCCCAAATATTCACAACTCCAACACCAAATGCCTCATTGGCTCATTCCATAGCATCTAAGTAGCTAACATTAGATTAATACAAACAGAAACTAAATCCAAAGCATCCACGTGCTATTAAATTACATCATCATTGTATCAATACTCTACAGTCCCAAAAAAATTCCCAATCATTCATAAGTTGCCATTATAATACCAGTATCTTGTACCCACATTCTAGTCCAGAGTCCAAAAAACAGAAGTCCCAAATATTAACAATTTAACAGCATCCACGCGTGCCATCAAAAGTTAGCACACTATTATATACCCCATGATTCCATGAAGCACCAAAAAATGTGTCAGACAATACCAAGAACCACCAAAAAACATGGCAGACTATACCAAGAACCACCAAAAAAATATGCCAGACTATGCCATTAACTATGAAGCACCAAAAAATATGGCATTGTAAACCCACTGTACCATCCAAAAAGTTACCCATTGTACCATCCAAAAACTACCTAGTACCTGCAAAAAAAAAAGTTATAAATGTCAAATAGAGACTGATATATGTGAAGTGTGAACAAATGAAAATAAGAACCGAGATATAAGTTATTTTACCAATCCATTGAGCATGCCAAATGCTTAATCAAGTTGAACAGGAGCTTGAGATTTAGCTTCCTCCGCTAACACTAACTAGTAAAATAGTGTTATCATATATTGAAACTCAAACATTTAAGATCATTATGTGAATGTATCTTACAAAAATGTATTTACCTAACTCATATTCTTCGAATTGCTCAACATAATCCATTGACTTGCCAAGATCAATGCAGATATAGTTCTGAAGCCAATTTTGTCCTCATACAAATGCAACCATAGAAACAGGGAGTGCCAAAACATCACACGCCACTAGCAACAACACTTTGTACTTCCCAGAATTATCCTTCCACCACCTTAGTACATCAAACAAGGGATCTTTCGTTTGTTCACGACTTTCAGCCAAGTACTTATCCACCTCAGAGTTGCACAAATTCGATGTCCGCTGGTCCATGAAAGAACTAAACCTATTTGCTAAAGCCTTGTGGGGGTCATTAAACTCGTCATCCACATTCATGGGCGTGACTTCACCCACATTATGCGATTCCACATTCATGGAATAACGCTTAGCATAATCATCAAATAAACGAATCAAACAACTCTTCACCTTTTCACACATTTCTTTCCCAACCTCCTTATCAAACAAGTCAATGAAGGCAAACTCTGAAATGTCTAATTTGTTTCTAGGATCCATCACCACTGCCACATACAACAGCAGGTTTATTTTGTCTCCCTTTCCCCAATACTTTTCAAGTTTTTCTTTCATACTTTTTGCCATAGAAAACAAAAGCATGTCATTGGTTTTGAGCAACCCATATATTTCAGTTTGGATCACAAACATGTCAGCAAAGAATACATTGGAAGTGACATAAAGAGTACCCGAAAACCTCTTAGTTGCTAAATAGAAAAGCCTTAGAAATTTGACAAACAATTTACAATTATTCCAATCCTTCTTGGTTGGTTTCCACTTTACTTCACTTCCTCCACTAGGCCCATTGCCTCCATGTGCACCATTTCTCCCGGTCACTCCAATGTCCAAGTCCCCCCCCCCCCCCCCCCTCCCCATGTTCATTATTATCCTCCTCTCCCTCACTAAACTCATCATCCTTAAAAAGAGACTTGAAACTAGCGTCCTCATCATGAAACCGATTAAAAACCTTCTCAAACTAATGGGCAACATCAAGCATTAAATAGGTAGAGTTCGACCTAGTAGGTACATCAAGACACAAATACTTTTTGGACTCAATTTTTCCTTCATGGCACATTTTTTAAAAGCCTCAAGCCTATTAGGAGAAGACCTTATGTACCTCACAACCTCACGTATGCAAGCAATAGATGAATCAAGTTCTTTCAAACCATCACAAACAATAAGGTTAAGGATATGTGCACAGCAACGAATGTGTAAAAATTCATGCTCTAAGATGGTTCCCTCCCAATCTTTTGTTTTCTTCACCAAGTACTTAATAGTAGTGCTATTTGAACTAGCATTATCCACAGTTAAAGTAAAAACACTACCAATGTTCCATTCAATTATGCAGCGCTCAATTTCTTTCTTTCTTTTTTTTGGGTAAGAAAAGCTTGAAATAAAAAAGGGGCTAACCGAATATACAGCCTACAAGGGGCATACCCCAGGAGGACAAAAAACAAAAGAAAAGAAAACAACAAAAGAAAAGAAAAGATTGAGAATCTTACGCCAAGAGGCTACAATGATCTACTGGAAAATAAATGAAACAAGCATAACGGCTAAGATGGGAGGAGGGCCATCTGGCTACAAAATATGACAAATGTGGAAATCCTAATGAGTTTCCAATGACCAGAAACTAACCCAAGGCAATAGGGACATGACCGCCCACAGCTACATGGTTGAAGCCACCATCCACATCAGAGCTTGGTAGAGAACCTTCATGTGCATCTTCCATGCCAAGGGACAACCCCCCATGGCTAGGTACGGGAGGAGGCCCCCTCCCAAAGGGGATCAAACTTGCCAAGGGACAACCCCCCAAGGCTAGGATAGGCCATCACACAAAGGGAACAAACCCTGTATTCACATCCCAAAAAAATTGAGCAGCATTTTTGCTGTTTTTTAACAACCTAGGTAATGCAGAAGTCTGCCCATAATTGACAGCCCATACAACAGAAACAAATAACGAAGCAGTAGCAAATAACAAGGATTGCCTCCATCCTTGGAGACATATAATCAAATCAAGGATTGCCTCCATCCTTGGAGACCGAACACCTGGTATCAACCTGTTGAAATCCCACTGAATCCTTGGAGACTATAGAACTTGTACTCAATGATCCAAACCTGCATTACAAGATCCCAATTGGGAGGTTAATTTGAACAACATGACGACCTTTCCGGGCAAGGGACCTGCAGCCACAATTACCCAAGTGGGTGGTTAGTTAATACATGGAACAACCTCTCTTTTAGCACCTGCCAACAATTAAAGAGATTAGCAACAAGGAAATATGTTTAACAAGAGATTATGCCAATTCCTAGTGTTTCTCTCAATCCAAAATTAAGCAATACAAAATAAATACCACACAAAAGCATGCATTTCCAGTTATGTGATGGGATAAATTCAATTAGAATTAGAATTCAATTAGAATTGACTGGAATGTTCCATGAGATCAGCAATGGTAATGGTCCATGTGGGATTTTGTGCAATGACATCAACCTGTACCTAATCTCAGTGCAGATCTTAATCACAACAGAGGAGATGTTGAGGTGAACTCCCTGAAACTTCCTGAGATTTCTTTCTCTCCAAATGTGATAGAGAGAAACAGTAAAGGTCAACTTAGCAAGGGTACTTCTAAGGCCTTTACCTTTACTTGCAGAAACAAGGGTGACCAGGCTGGAAAGGTTTTGTGATTGCCATTTGAGCTGAGATTTTTGACATACATCAGCCCACACCTGCCTGGTGAATGGGCAATTGAAAAAGAGATGATCATGGGATTCCTCATCAGGGCAGAAACTACAACAGGACGTGTTTTTTATGCCAAAAAGCACAAGCCTATCCTCAGTGGATAGCCTATTCTGAATGGCAATCCAAGTTATGAGACTGCATCTAGGGATGTGTGAAGGGAACCACACAATGTGATTCCAGTCAACGATGGGAAATTTAAGCCTTAAATGTTCCCACAATGAGGGTATGGAAAACATACCATCTTGAGTGAGAGTCCACCTACATGAATCAACAGTGGAGGGCATGGAATGATTGCGATCAGGGAGATGAGCCCTAATTTCATTCATCTCCCAAGTCTGAGTAATGGGAAAAGACCACTGGTTGGCACTATTCAAAATATCAGAGACAATGGCATCATCTGGCAACCCTGAATCATAGACCACACATCTGCCAAATCGCTCCACCAGAGGGCCAAGGTGGTGCCAATTGTCGTACCACAATGAAACCTTGGAACCATCTCCAATTTGGTATATTATGAGTGGTTGAATGAGAGGGCGCAATTGGAGTAATTTCCTCCAAGTCCAAGAGGGGCTAGAGGGAATTGTAACTTTCCAAAAGCTTCTCCCTTTGAGTAAATAAGATTTCACCCATTGACACCACATCGATTGTTCCCCCCCCCCCCCCCCCCCCCCCCCAGATACAAGGAACCAAATATGTTTGGCCATAGCTGCTTGGTTCCAAACTTGGAGAGATTTAAAACCAAGACCACCTTCTTTCCTTGGGGAACAAAGGTGATCCCAGGACACTTTGGCACTTGTGTGTTTAAGCTCTGATCCAGTCCAGAAGAATGATCTAAGAATACCTTCGATTTCTTTTACCACTCTCTTAGGAAGAATAAAGATAGAGGACCAATAAGTCTGCATGGAGAATAATATTGACTTGATCAATTGGATCCTGCCAACATAGGATAGGTATTTATTGGCCCAAGATTTGGTACGATTGGTGATCCTATCAATAAGTGACTTACAATCCATATACTTAAGCTTAGTAGAAATGAGGGAGAACTCCCAAATATCTCACAAGGAGTGAACCCTCTTGAAAGTGCAAGGCATTAAGAATGGATTGTTTGACAGTGGAGGGAACCCCAGAGAAGAAAATGCTACTCTTACCTGGACTAGGTGATAGGCCAGACAAGTTTCAAATTCAGAGAGGGCATCTTGGATGCAAAGAATGGAGCTTACCTCCCCTTTGCAGAAAATCATGAGATCATCAGCAAAACACAAGTTAATTAGCTTGGTTTTATCACATCTCCAATGAAAATGGAAATCGGGACTCTGGGATTTTTCCTTAAGGAGTTGGGTGAGTACTTCCATGACAATAACAAAAAGGTAGGAGGACAAAGGGTCACCTTGCCTCAGGCCTTTCTTACCCTTGATATGACCAGTGGGTTCGCCATTAATGTTCAAAGAATAATTGGTAGTGGTGATACAAGCCCTAATCCAATTAATCATTTGAGGGTGAAAATTCATAGAGGCAAGTGTTTCCCACAAAAACTCCCAGTTAACATTGTCATAAGCTTTCATGATATCAACTTTCAATGCACATTTTGGAGCAGGAGAGTTTCTGTGAAAGTCTCTCATGATTTCTTGAGTTAGAAAGATATTGTCAGCAATTCTTCTCCCCTTTACAAATTCAGATTGGACAGGATCAATGATATGAGGAAGAACAGCTTGCATCCTTTTAGCAAGGATTTTCGCAATGCATTTGTAAATAGTATTGCAACATGATATTGGCCTAAAATCGCCCACCTTGGTAGGATTAGGAACTTTAGGAACAAGGGCAATATTTGTAGAGTTGGCCTTAGTGAGGAGTTTCCCAGATCTGAAGAAGCTCCTCACCGCAAAGGTAACCTCATTACCTACAACACTCCAAGATTTCTGAAAGAACCCAGCATTGTATCCATCAGGACCCGGGGCTTTGTTTGGATTGAGTGACATGAAGATTTCTTTGATTTCCAAGTTGGAAACCTCTGAAATCATAGCGTCTCTTTGAGAGTCCGAGAGTTTAGTAGCAACCAGCTGACTAACTCTAGAATGGCTAGAAAAGCCAAAGGGGTGGGCAGTACCCAGTAAGGAGGTGTAATAATCAACAAAAGTTGACTTAATCTTAACAGGATCATGAGTAATAGAATCATCAGGGAGAGCTAAGCCATTGATTCTATTTCTGTTCCTATTGTGTGTAATGGACTTAAAGAAGTAGGATGTGCAATGATCTCCTAACTTAAGCCATTGAATTCTAGATTTTTGTTTAGCGAAACTTTCTTCAACTCTGGCAAGGACAAGATATTGCTTACACTTTCATGAGCTTGCTTAACAACATTTGTGGGATCTTGTCCAAGATCTACCTGAACTTGATCCAGCTGAAGCCTAGCAGCACTAGCTCTTTTGGAGATGTCACTGAAATCCTTATTGTTAAGCTCTTTAAGTTCAGTTTGAAGAAGTCTAAGCTTCTCACAAACAACAAACATGGGGTTGCTTATGATCACCCTTCTCCAAACTTTCTGGACAACAGATAGGAAATCAGGATGATCAGCCAGAAAATTGAAGAATTTGAAGGGTTTACGGGCTCTCTTAGCATCAGGATTAAGAAACACAATGGCAGGAGAGTTGTCAGAAATGCCAGGGGGAGGAAAATGAGCGTTAGAGCAAGTGTAGGACTTAATCCAATGCTCATTAACAAGCACCCTATCAATTTTGGTGGCAACATACTGGGAAAGGGCTTGTTTGTTAGCCCAGGTGAATTGGCACCCAGTGTGCCTAAGGTCCTCAAGTTCATTAGTAACAATGCATTGGTTAAATTCATCCATATGTGGGGGCCAATGTTGGTCCCCACCAATTTTTTCATTTTGAGATCTGATTGCATTAAAGTCCCCTAAGATGATCCATGGGTCAGAACCTTTCCACTTAATCAAATCAAGCCAGAGCTCTCTTCTCTCCAAGTGGAGATTAGAGCCATATACAAAGGTGGCCAAAAATTTTACATCTAGAGACGGGGTCTGAACAAGACAATGAATAGCTTGACTAGACTGATCCAAAACACTCAAGGTTAGGATGGTTGGATCCCAAACCACGCAAATTCTACCACTTGGAGCATTAGCAAAGTTCTGAACAAAGGACCAACTTGGAAACATAGAATTAATGATCCTAGAACAATTTACTTCCTTTATTTTATGCTCAACAAGACCAAAAAGTGATAACTTATTATATCTAACAAAAGAAACAACCTCTTTTTGCTTGATAGGATCATTAAGACCCCGCATGTTCCAAAACCCAAAATATAGAGGTGTTTTAATCATAAATATGATGGCAAAGTGTAGAAAGAATTATCATACTGCCCAACAAAAAGAAGGGGTGATACATTTACCTCTTCGGGCGAGAGGGAGACATGCTCCCCTTCCGGTTGTGCTCCTGCTTATTCCTCTTTTTGCTCTTCTTATGAGAAACAATTATAAAGTCCTCTTCCTGTGCAACACCAGCCACTGTCCTTCCAAAGCTACTGCTAGATAAAGGGTCAGTGGAGGGTGTGCTAGCATAAGGAGGATCTGGATCTGGATCAACAGGTAATCCTTGAAGTGTAACTTTCTCTGATCTTTGAGTAGAGCTGGGTATCACTTTAGTAACTGCATCTAGAGCCTCACTCCCACCTTTGTTCAAGGCTTCAATCACTCTACATTGAACTACTGGATCCTGATTAGAGAACTCTGTTTCCAGAACCTGCTTTCCCAAATTGGGCACAGGAACCTCTGGAACTGCTGGGGCTGGAGTAGGTTTAGGTTTGCACTTGTGGCCAAATACTTTACAATCTGAACACTTGGGAGGAAGCCACTGATATTCCACACGGATGGCTACAGCGTCACCATTAATTCTAACAATCACCTCGTCTGGAAGCTTATCCCCTGCATTGCTTTCAACACAGACCCTAGCATAATCAAGCCTTTTTTTATTAACCGTAGCTTGGTCAACATGAATGGGCCTACCGATGGTGCTAGCAATACGACTAAACCCAAGCTCAGTCCAACACTCTAGAGGAAGCTTGTGAAGTTGACCCAGGCTGGGATTGAAGGGGGATGAGTAGTTGTAGGAACCAACATACGCCTCCATTCCGTGAGCACAAGATAACGTTTGGAGAAGAAGTACGGGCCTCCCTCTAAGATTTTCAATTTAGTGGCTTCATCCTTGAACTCAAAGAAAAAGCATGAGCCTATCTGTTTGATGGAGACAGGGGCATTCTCATTCCAGACAGCTTTCGCTGTGGCACACAAGAGATTGTATGGCATCCTCCCATCTAGGAAGTATCCAAACAAGCAGTGATTCCAAGTGTTGGTGTCTATATCAGATTCATCCAACTCCACAACAGCGTCTAACCCATTTTGCATTTCAGGGAAGTGCTCAAGTTTCATAGTTTTTGAAGGTGCCTGGGCAGTGAATAGAAAGGACCAGTTTTTAGGTTTACCTGGGTTATTGGTATCAAGGCCATTAGGAACTTTATTCTGCATCTTCAAATCAGCATTAGAGGGGTGAGAGGGAATTCGAACATGGTGAGGAGAATTACATTCAACTTCAACAAACTCTCCTTTTTTTTTTTTTTGGGTAAATAAGCTTGAAATTAAAAGGGGTTAAGCGAATATACAGCCTACAAGGGGCATACCCCAGGGAGGACAAAATGAAAAAGAAAGACAGAAAAAGAAAGAAAAGAAAAGTGTGTGGTCCCCGGCACAACCCGCCGGGGTGGGAAAATAAGAATTACTGGCATATCCCGCCAGCATAGATGTAAATTAGCAAAAAGCAATAAGTGAAGCAGATAATTGTTTAATGCCATGCACAACCCGCAAGGCTAGGATAATAGCAAAACATGCACATAATTGGGTAACACGTAGTGGGTCCAAGAAGGCCCCAATGTATGAAATGTGATTTTGCCCGTGCTCGCGTCCCATTAGCCTAGCTATCCAAAAGGAAAGAGAGGCGTCAAGGGCATGAGCATGGGCAATGCTGAAGAACCATAACTGAGTAGTGATAGCGTCAAATGCCTCACCGAAGTAAGGAAAATACGAAGTGAGATAATATACCGCTACACATAAACTCCGTCCCGGTTGAGCCAAGATGGAAGGAACCCTAGCTCCGTGAATAGTTAGAAGGAGGCAAGACAGCTCCAGAGAAAACTCCGGCCCGAAGTAAGTCTAGGCCAACACGTGCAAAAACACCTCCAGACAAACCCGCCATCGGTCTCGCCACATCCAACTAAAACTGCTGAAACAACAGACAGCCCCTGGACTACGGAATCACATGTACAGCAGAACATTACTCATATGCTGAAGTAAAAGAATAGCCCGTGGGGTATCAAACTATCAAGGATAGGGCTAGGGATAGGTGAGCTCCCCAACCAAGCTGAAGATCATGATTGACAGAGCCAGCCCCAAGGAAAACCCCGGATCAAAGAAAACCAGGTCACCTCAATGTATAGCACATCTAATGGTAATCTCTGCCATCGGGCCCTGTACATACACAATCAACCAAACGGCGCAGCTATCCAATCCATAAATCCCACACCCGGTAATCGTAACAGTGCCCCCTGTAATGAAAGCAGTACACGCAAAAGGAACTCGGGGTCAGAGGTGGATGAGACCTCCGAACCGTGCTATGGTAGAACCATGACTATGGTCAACCCTAGAGTAGACTCCGTGCCCATCGGAGAACCCCAGCCCGCAGAAACTTGGTCCATCAACCTAAGTAACCACGCCTCCGGAACTAAGTCAAATTCCACCAAACGCCGAAAACGGCCACAACCAAACTCCAATAGCACAACCACTACCAAGCAGGAGAAAATAGAACAAGTGGACCTCCACAAAAGAATACAGAACACGCAAAAGAAACTCGAGGCCGAAGGTGGATGAGACCTCCGGACCATGCTATGGTAGATCAATGTCTAGGGTCAGCACCAAAGTAAACTTCGTCCCCTCCGAAGAACCTCGGATCATAGAACTCAAGCCATCAACCTAAGTAACTACGCCATTTAACCCCAAGTCAATCACTACCAAACGCCGAAAATCAGCCATAACCAAATACCTTATGCGCAACCATACCCAAGTAGGAGGAAAATAGAACCATTAATTTGACCCACAAAATGAACCAATTGTGATTATCTTGTGGGCCACTAGGGCCCAATATCAGATCGCAATAGTGGTTTCCGAAACTCCCCAATTGGGATCCATCAGAGTCTACAATAGAATCCAGTAAGAGTACAAACCGCAAACGAAAATACCATCCACAGATTTGTTAGTCGTGTCCCATTTACTTATCAAACCGACAATAATTAGTGATGGGGCCCACTAAGAGCACCCATTCTCATCTTGTGAATGTTATCACGAAATTCACCACTCAAAATAGATACAAGGCTTTGAATATTCAACACCTATTTTTACGTAAAGTGTTAAGTGGGCCCAAGGGTACAGCAGCACACAACTCTGCAACCCATGTGCTGTTGTCCTTTCTTGCATTAACAAAACCAAGTTTGCAGCCAAGTACCAAAACCGTGGACTATTGGGTAATACCGTGAACAATTGGGTAAATCCGGAAACACCCAGATATACTGTTCATCTTCTTCCATTCGTGAACTTCGCTTACTTCTCTCCCAATGGAGATGGAAGCTCAACAAAATTCTGGAAAACTACCAGAGCGCTACAATAAATTATCGCATTCATACTGAATCTTCATTACAGATCTCAGTTAACCGGAAATAATTATGGGAAATTGATTAAACATGGACAAACACACCTTAAACTCAAAGGTGAACTGAATCTCCATTTTCCTGGGATTTTGACATGAAGATGTTGGTCGAAGCCCATTTGCTCAGATCCCCTATGTTGGGTTGCTAGAAACCCAGCAAACCACCTCGGAATTTGAACCGGACCCAAAACAATGGAAGTTGCACCCAGTTCTCGTGAAGGTCCGAGACCCACAGTTTCCGTGAAACCCAGATTGGGACGATTGTGAACCCTGATGGGTACTTGATTTTGCAACCAGATCGTGTGAAGCTGGGGCTTCCACAGAAAACCCAAGTCTCGGAGTCCTTAGAATCAGATCTCCATGGTTTTACCTCAAACGGTTCATCCAAACCCCAGATAAAACGAGTACGAATGAGATGAATGTGGTGATGGTACTTAGGATAAGCCTCCAACCAGATTGTTTGGGGCGAGATACAAAAAATTTTGTGAAAAGGGAGTGCATTCTCTCTCAATCTTAGAGAGAGAAGCTCTCAACCTCTTTTGGTCAAGCAACAAACTCTCCTTTATTAATTACATCAGCACAGTGAAAGGCCATACCAGGGCTATCATCCCGGATCTGAAAGAGATGGGTTTTAAGCTGAGAGAAGTTAACATTTATTTCGGAGTTATGCATTTCTTCCTCAATCGAATGAACTAGAGAGGAAATACGATCTACATGTACCCCTTCCTTTTGGAACACCTCTTGCAACTTTCGAGCTGGACTAGATCCCGTCCGAATAGGGCGAGAAATTGGAAAGGTGGGTTCACAATGGTTTGTGGGTGAGAGGTTACTGGGTGATAGGTTGATAGAGGTATTTGTGAACACTAGGTTATCACTAGGTTTGGGGATATTAGCAGAGGTAGATGAGCCGGGTGTTGAGGTCGGATTGAAGAAATTAGCGTTTTCTGTGAAATCAGACGTTTTCAGTCCGAAGGGGTAGAGATCGAGGGGTTTGAAGGGGGTGAACTTTGTTGGTACAGAGCATGTAGCTCCGGGTTTCAGTAATTTACTTTGGATCGGCTTACCGTCTCCTCTACCATCTGGAAGTGAAGATTGAGAAGTTGACCACTGCCTCCCGATGTAGGTGAGGACTGGAGAGTAGGAGAAACCATGAGTGAATCACTATCCTTAGGACATAACTCAGAGTACGTCTGAGGAGTGGTTATTGTGGAGATTGGAGCCCCAACTTTTGGGGCTTGCGAAGACTGTAGATCGGATTTAGCGTTGAATATACCTAGTTGCTTCTTGCGTAACTCGCGAGAGTCGGTTACCTTAACCCCTAGACCATGAGTTGTTGATCCCATGGCAAGGTCACCCGGATCACCTTCCATAGTCTAGGGTTTAATCGCCTGAAATCGCCTGGAAATCGCCATGAGAGAGAAGCTTTGACAAAGCAACGGTTCTTTTTAGGACTTAAAACTTGCAGCGCTCAATTTCTCTACCAATTGTTTCTCCCTTATGGTCTTCTACTTGACAAAAGTTCAAAATTCTTTTATGGAGCTTCCAATCATCCCCAACAAAGTGCACAATCAAACACACATAATTCAGATTTTGGATCGATGTCCATGTGTCTGTGGTGAGACAAACCCTACGACGTTGTATGAGATTCCTTAACTTTCTCCCTCTCTCTATTGAAGATTTTGACAACATCTCTAGCAATTGTAAAACGAGATGGGATAATTTTGAACCTAGGTTGCATGATGTTGCAAAATCTTTAAAACCCAACTCCTTCAACAAATCTAAAGGGAAATTCATCAATTATGATCATCTCAACAAGAGCATTTCTAGCTGCTTCAATAGTAAAGGTTGTGGCAACAAGTTCAAGACCCTCTTTTCCATCTTTTTTATGTTGAAAATTTAATGTTTGCGGCCCTTGCTCATTTCTATAAGGATATTTTTTGCACCTATTCATGTGGGTTGTTAAAGTACTAACACCATGAATCTTAGGATCAACAAGATATATTGTACCACAATATTTGCATGTAGCCCGTTGTATCCCATCCTCAGCGTCCTTGGCCTCAGTTTTGTCAAAGTGATCCCAAGAAGCCGCTGGCTCCTGATTCGTAGCAGCTTTTTTTTTCCTTCACCACCTTGGCCTTCCTCTTTGTGCCCCTTATAGGTTGATCACCAAAAATTTCACCAACTTGGGTGTTGGCTTGGGTATCATTACCTCCAACAGGAGGATCCATAACCTGTTTGAAAAAAAAAAAAAAAAAGTCATAAGAAGAGATCCAACACTTGACAAACGAAAATCACATTAAAACATGAAATAAAATAAAAAAATATATATATCCCATAAATGATTGTCACAAAATAGATCCATCACGTGGGTTTGGAAACTCAACAAAGTCCAAGTGAAATCACTGAGTAAAAAAAGAAAACACGGTGGAGTTTACTGCTAGATTTTCCTTTTGAGTAAAAAAATCAAATCCAGACAAAAAATTAATCACCCATTTTGAAATAAACTACAATATCATGAAATTGAATGCATGTAAAATCACTGAAATCTGAATAAAAAAACTTACAAGTTACACGGTGGAGTTTGGAAGACTGAGAGACGGAGAACTAGACGAGTAAAAGGATGAAAGGGAGAGATTCACGCATCTTGATCTTCGAGATTTTTCATAAAGAGAGAGAGAGAAGCTGAGAAAGATTTTTCATTTTAGGGTTAGAAATGGGGGGAGTGTAGTTGTATAAGGTAGGGAGAGAGAGGCAGAAAGAGTCTTCCAACTTTTTAGATCTGGGGAATTGGGTTAGCCGATCAGGGTTAAAGTATTGGGTTGGGAATCTTGGGATGGGAACACGTGTAGGGTTAGATGTGAACTTGTGCAATTGTGTAGTACAGCTGTAAACATATTCCACTGAACGTGACAGGTACAGGTTGGGTCGGGTCGGTTTGACCGGGTTTTTAATTATTCAACCCGTTACCCGCCCGAAACCTGACAAAAAACATACATTTTAACCCGTAAACTGCCCGAATACTCTAATTGAAGCGCATGTTTGCCTTCGGGTCGGGTCGGGCGGGTTAGTCGGGTTCCAAGGTTTTTTGCTCAGCCCTAATGATATAGTAGTGCTCAAAACACCCAATCAACTATGTACAGACTTTCAGAGAGTGTTTGATGGAGAGAGTTCATTTGGCGAACCCAATCTACTTTGAATAGACTTATGCGAGTTTCCCCTTGGCGTAGAGCTTTCACTTGGTTTCCTTAATCTGCTTTGAATAGACTTCCTCGTGTTGGAAGGTAAAGCGACTTCACTTGGGGTTGCCACCCTATCAAAGATTGATGCTCGTGATTTTGGAGCACTCAAGCGATCAAAGACGGATACTTTTGGTGACATTGACGAATCAACTTCTTCCGCCGTAATATGGTTGTTGCTTGACCTTTTTATGAAGATGCAAGCAGGAGAAGGAGCAGCATATCCAAGGCCTACTTTAGAATCCTTGACGGCATACCCTTGTTGCTTGAGCATCTTCTAAGTTGAGTTCAAGCCATGTACTTTTTCTCCAGTCACCTCAGGCAAGAGCTTCCCTAGAGTTGTTGAATCTTTAAGACTATGACCAGCCTTTTCAAGGAGCTTGCAAGCATTTGGATCAAAGCCATTTGTCCGTTGTGAAGGCAAGTAATCATCTCCCACCATGGGGCTATTTGTAGCTCAAATGAATCATTTTAGTGGTGGAGAAACTTTGACTTTGTTAAGATTAGTGACAGGGAGCATCAATACATCCAAGGATAATTCTTCACTTTTCTTCAACTTCGGTATGTAGCAAAGTATTGGCGCCCCTTTCTTCCTTGAAGGGTCCTCTTGTTTAACTCCTTGGTCATTTTTCTCTTTCTCCTTGGTAGAAACATTGGCGTCGCCACCTTTGGAATGCTTGTAGCTTGATTGGCCATCGACTCCAACTCTTTCAACACAATGTTTTTCAAGTAGAATTTAGCATCGGAGAAGTGAAATTCTGCTTCACTAATGGCTTGCCATCAGCTGCCACCTTTTTTACCATGCCATCTCTATAGTACTTGAAGCATTGATGGAGGGATGAGGGGACAACACCGTTCTCATGGAGCCACGGTCATCCTAGTAACACATTATAAGAGGTCTTGGCATCAATGACATGAAGCAATGTGTTTGAGGTCATATCATCAATGGTTAAGTCTAGACAAATCACGCTGATAGCCCTTTGCCCCCCTTGATTGAATCATTGGATCATAAGGCGACTAGGTGCTAGATCGTCCATAGAAATACAAAGTTCCTTTATAGTACGAAGCGGCAAGATGTTGACGGCTGATCCTGCATCCAAAAGCATCCTATTGAATCTTCATTCGCATAAATATCCAGTGATGAAAAGAGGGTGATTATGTGACGTTGTGCCAAGTGACAAATCTTCGTCAGAGAATGCGATAGCTCCAAGGCAAGCAAAACAATTGTTGGCACAAGTTGAGGAACCAGGCTTGATTAGAGTGTGTTTAGAAAAGTGAGGCAATTCAGACTCTAGATCTTAGTTTCTTTAACACTCACAGTATTGCATAAGCCTACAAGAAAATGGGCATTCCAAATTGACTCTAGATAGAAGTCCCATAAAGTGAAAGAAGTGTGTGATTTTTTGACAGGCACGTCTTTCAATAAATTTGAAGTTACTTTCTTCACTTTCCTCTTCCTTTGTGGCCTTCTTGTTTTGACATTCTTGGGCCTCTGCTTCTGTTTTGTTGATTAAGGATGCTTTGCATTCGATGCTCGCTTTTTCTTGCGAGTGACAAGAGTTCATCCTTCATCATCTATGTCATCTGTCTCGGCACAGCTATTGCCCCCAAGCTGTTGAATAGAATGACATGGTACTATTTTCTCAATTGGATCAAGTGACCCAAATTGAATCTTCAGAATTTGAAACCCTTCAAGCCGTTGAGTTTCAATTTGAAGAGTAGCCACAGTTTGATTAGTAGCTACAGCTTCCTTTTCTTCCTCTAAGATGAGCTTCCTTTGGCTAGCTAGCTCCACTATCCTTTCCTTCATAACGAAGCAGCGTGAGGTTGGGTGACTAACCAAATGATGGAACTTGTAGTAGTTTGGATCATCAACTTTGTTAGCCTCTTCTGGTCGCTTCATCTCCGGAAGGTCGATGAGTTTTAGACTGATCAGTTGGTCAAACATCAAAGAGACTTCTGAATCAGGAAAGGGATACACCTTTTCTTGCATCTCTTTCAGCATAAGTCTCTTTTCTCCTTCATTTGGAGAGGAGACAGCTTAACTTTTTGCTTTTCCTTCGGCTTAGTGGAGATCTTAAATGGCATAGTATTCACAGTCATGGATTCTTTATTGTCTGGTTTTGATGGGAACTTGCCCCATTTGAGAACCTCTATCTTTCCTGTGGTACAAGAATCTTGCGCCTTGCAAGAGTTTGCCAATATCGGATCCCAAAATTCCTCTACGACATTGACTTCTGTTTCTTGATTAACTTCTGCATCTTCGTTACACCAAGCCTCTTCATTCATGTTGTTATCGGCCACTATCATCTCATACTCTCTATTATCCCAATCTAGCATAGTACTTCCCCATTCTTGCCATTATGCGGGATCCAAGTGAGCAAGGAGGGTGCATACTTTGGGTTCAGATGGTATGGGTATGATGGGTTTAGGGTCAGTTTCGGGTTCGATGAACTGGCTAGGGTCAAATGTGGTGAAGTTTGGGCTATTTTTGGTGGAGCTGAAGGTGATTTGGTTTATGTCAATATTTCTTTTGTGGGTTGGTAAGGGATTGGTGACAGTGTTTGGCTTTTCACTGGGGTTTTGGATTGCTTTGTCGTCAATGAGATCTTGAATCTCATGACGAAGACGTTGACATCTTTCGGTACAGTGGCCAGGTGTTTAGTGGAAGGTACAGAATTGGTTTGGGTTGTAAGAAGGTGGAGGGTTTTGTGGAGGTGGAGTTAGCCTGAGTGGCTTGAGTTTTTCTTGTTGAACAAGTCCTTCAAACACGGTAGTGATGGGGATAAGGAGAGGGGTGCAAGGCCTGATGCGTTCTTTAGGTTTGAGTAGGCTGGGATAAGATGGTGTTGACTGGTTCAATTTTGGGGGTTTGTTATTTTTGGAGCTAGAAGAGGCCCCGGCGGTGTAGTTGTGGTTGGCATAGAGGTGTTGTTTCCGGTATACACTCGCTTGGGCTTAGACACAAATTCTTCCTTCTTTAAAACCCCGCTTTGCAAGGCCTCCTCAATCGATAGACCAACTTTGAAATAGGTCTCGAAGTTGTGAGCTTGTGCAGTCACCATGTGCTTAGCCAGGTCAGGCTGCAAGTTTCGAGTTATGATTCTCATTTGGTCTTTGTCACTAGGGCGATCAGTCATTTGCGCCGCCTAAGCCCTCCACCTCTTTACAAAGTCTGCAAAGGACTCCTTTTCCTTCATCTTAATGCTTTCGATCTCACGAGTGGTTACTTTCAACTAGGGCTGTAAAAAAAACCCGCAAACCTCGAATCCGAACCGGACTATAGGTTTTGGATTAGGTCCGTGGATTAATGGTCCGGACTCGGATTGAAAAATTAGAAAACCGTGCTTCGCGGTTTGGTCCATGGATTTTCATAAAAGAACCGTGGATAAATCAAACCGGACCGTGAGAATTTAATCAATAAAAAATATATATATATATATATATAATATTGGGATAATAATTATAATTAAACATATTATTCTTAATTTTGTACCCTAAATAGGTGGATGTGCTATAACTGAAAAGTAAAGGTGCAAACTGTAATTAACAATTGTAATTTTATTTTTGCTTGCACGTATATTAGCTACTTATTGTATCGGGACTGGACTGGTTGTGGTGAAGACTTTTGTTTACTCGCTTTATATTATGCTATTTTTGCATCTTTTTGCTACTGCTAGTTGCACGCGTCCTTGGATTGTACTTCAATATGATTTCCCCAAGCGTAGGGTTCAGGTGACGCGTGGCATAATAACCGGAAGTCCGGGTCGAGTCCACAGAGACCGAATGTGCTGAGCGTGAGAGTTTGATTCGCGAGTGCTGGTTTAGCCTTAAAGCGGCAAACTTGGCGTTTGTAGTTTGATTGGTGGAATTCTCTTAACTTCGAGAATGACGCGGAATTCGAAAAGACTAATTAAAACAAGGCTAAGTCAAAGGGTTCACAACACCCATGCCTTAGGCCGATTCGTTCTCCTCTAAAATAACCGGCTCGGGGCGTCGTTAAACGACCCCGAACGGAAGATTTGGTACTTAAACTCGTTTAACTAGAAATGGTGTTTCTCAAAGAGTAGGATTCTTGTGCCATTTATACAAACATTTTGATTGACATCGCCCGAAGCATCACACGTGCCAAGTGGTCAAGCCCTTGGCTACGTGTGATCAACGGGATTAACAAATCCAAATTTTGTTACATAAAATCGATTCATACTCTTTGATTAACAAGCAATGTTTTCATTGTGGCGAGGAGGACGAATCAACCTAAGTCACGGGGTGCTAGTCACCCCATGACCGAGCCTATAACGCCTACTCAATCATTACTAAGTAAAACATGACCATTTTAATGAAGGAAATAAAGAACATAACAAGTGACATTAAAAACTTATTTTTAATGAAGATCCTAAGTTAGCCTACAAGTTTAAGTCTTGAGAAATTAACTAACAACCACTAGAACCAAGAGTTTTCAAGGAAATAACTAAAACAAGATGAACATTAAATACTTGGGAGAATTGAAAATAAACTAGATATATTGAAAGAGCTAAACAAGAGTAGAAAGATTAATAAACGACAAACTTACGTGAGATTAACGGTTACACGGGAATTCTAGAGAGATAAAGCTCCAACACTCTCCAATGGAGGAGAGAGGGGAGAGCAAAAATAACTAGGAAATTAAAGAAGAAGAAGAAGTGAAGTGGGAAGGAGAGAGGAGAGACTATATTCATCTTCCACTCACTCTCTCTCTACAAAATATCTATTAAAGTCCTCACAAAACCAAAAAAGTTTCCATAAAAAGCAAGTCCATAAAGTGCTTTAAAATGGCTGTCTGATGATATTTGGATCGATCCAACATTTCTTTGGATCGATCCAAACTGCTCTGGTGAAGTTTCGTCCAAGGTTGGATCGATCCAACTTTTCCTTGGATCGATCCAAAAGTGCTGTTGGGAAAATTTTGTGAAGTTGGATCGATCCAACTTTTCCTTGGATCGATCCAAGATGCTCTGGTGGAATTTTTGAAACTTGGATTGATCCAACCTAAGTTTGGATCGATCCAAAGAGGTTTGATGTAGAATTTTTGAACTTGGATCGATCCAAGCCTTCTTTGGATCGATCCAAAGGGCTCTGTTGGGGAAATGATGAAACTTGGATCAATCCAAGTTTCTTTGGATCAATCCAAGTTCTCCTAATCTTGACTTTCATTCCTTTGATCAATCCGCTTGACTTGCGTGCTTCCGGATGTCTTCCAATGGACTCAAATGGATCGTGTGACCCTCGGGGGAGATGAACCTCGGTCTTGTGAGTGCTCGTTCAAGTCCGGACCCCACCGGGAGTTTTTGTGCACGTGAAGAACGGCTTCAAAGCACCAACTTTTCGCAATCCCGGGCCTCTACCGAATCGTCGTCTTGTGGTACGTGAGACCCGGTGTTGGCGTGCCATGGGGCACGGGGCCCTCGATAATGCGGCACGATTTCCAATGTGCTCCAAAACGCGCTTATTTCGCGCTTTCAACCTGCAACTTGACAAAAACACTACGACGCGCATATCAAACATATAAGGCGCGAAATCGCGTGTGTGTGTGAGATAAATGAGTTAGATAAGCCCGGATATTTACAATATTGGGGGCTTATCACTAGTGGTACTCTCTTGAATGTGAATCTCTTTGAAGAACTGTTGTTGTGACTTGGTGTTGTTTATTAAAACATAAAAGCTACTGATGATGAATGGGTTCCAAAAGTTACAATGTGAATGTGGAATGTGAAATATGTTTTTTTATTTTGTGGAATGTAATAATCCGTGGATAAACCGTGAACCAAACCGTGATTTTTTTGATTGATTCGGAACCGAACCGTAGACTTTTGGTTTGGACATGGATTTCCTTACATTTGACCGTAGACTTTTGGTTCGGTCCTCGGATTCATACCAATCCGCACCAAACCGAACCGTTGACACCCCTACTTTCAACTGGACGTTATATTCATACTGCTTAATAAAAGCAGCTGCCATATCCTCCCACGTCCTTCTCTTGGAGATGTCTAGCGAGAGAAGCCACTAGAGTGCCGGCCCTATGAGGGTTTGGTGGAACATTTGGGCCATGGTTGGTTTGTTGACATTTTTTTTTTTTTTTTTTTTGGGTAAATAAGCTTGAAATTAAAAGGGGTTAAGCGAATGTACAGCCTACAAGGGGCATACCCCAGGGAGGACAAAATAAAAAGAAAGAAAGGAAAAGAAAGAAAAGAAAATTGCGTGGTCCCCAGCACAACCCGCCGGGGTGGGAAAATAGGAATTACTGGCACATCCCGCCAGCATAGGTGTAAATAAGCAAACTAATAAGTGAAGCAGGTAAATGTTCAATGCTATGCACAACCCGCAATGCTAGGATAATAGCAAATCATGCACATAATTGGGTAACATGTAGTGGGTCCAAGAAGGCCCCAATGTATGAAATGTGATTTCGCCCGTGCTCGCGTCCCATTAGCCTAGCTATCCCAAAGGAAAGAGCGGCATCAGGGACATGAGCACGGGCGTGCAGAATAGTCGTATCAAAGTGGTGATATATATGGAACAACCCTTAACAGTGGAAGCAACAGTAGCTGAGCAGCCCGGACGAAATGAGATAAGCCTCTAGCAGTTCGGCAAGCAAATAAACCCAAGGGAACCCTCCCATAGCACCCCTACACTGAACACATGCCTAGTTTGCTACTCGCTCCAAACATCATAGTCTAGGCTCCCAAGACATCAGGCTTCCTCTGTTTCCGGTGAATGTTCATATAGGTTGCAGAAGAGATCCAATCCAAAGTAAGAGTACCCCGCAGTGATATCAAATAGACAAAGATAGGACTAAGGACAGGTGGAATCCCTAGTCAAGCTAAAGATCGTGATAGACAGAGTCAGCCCCAGAAGATACCTCCTAGACCAGAGAAACCAAGGCCACCAATATGCAACAACCGTCGGTGATCTCCGCCCTCGGACTCTGAACACTCACAATCAACCACAAGGTGCAACTAACTCGTCCGTCATCCTCCACATACGGTAACATAAAAGTGCCCCCTGTAACAATGGAGACAACAAATGCAGAGCAGCTCAGACCAAATGAGATAAGCCTCAGGCAGTTCGGCAAGCAATAAACCACGGGTACCCTCCCATAGAACCCGTACACTGAACACATGCCTAGTCTGCCACCCGCTCCAAACATCATAGTTCAAGCTCCAAACTCATCGTCCCTCCAAAGTTCCAGCAGGAGAAATAGATCCATAAATGTGTAAGTTAACCCACTGGATGAAACACCTGACCCTCAACTGTGGAAACAATAATAACAGAGAACCTCGAAACAAGTGTGATAAGCCTCTGGCTGTTCGGCAAGCAATAAAACCAAGGGAACTGTCCCCGTAGAACCCTGTACTGAACACATGCTTACTACACCACTCGCTCCTAACACCGTCATCCAAGATCCAAGGTTAACATTCATCCACAAATATAGGGTCAAGAACAGTCCACCTAGTGGAGTGCAATTAATGATAAAATATGCCCATAAGGACATACACTCTTAAGAACCATTTGTGAATGTTGAATGCAAATTATCTGCTGCGTACAATGGTCCAAATTGTTGAATGCAGGTCTAAATAAGTCAAATGATCCAACTGATCCAGTGTGTGGCCCACATATTGGTGCTCTGATCAGGGGCAAGCCCATTGATGCTCATGCTCAGTAAAAGCACCCACCCAACTCAGATGGTGGTCCTGCCTTACTTAATGCGAGAATCAGAAGTCTCAGATGAACAGTATGATACCAGAGATAAGAACAAATACATCTTAGATGAATAGTACAGAGCCCAGAAATCTCAGATTCGCAAAGTTCAGTTTTAATCTCAACATGTAATTTCAAAATTGGTTTGGAATGATAATGGGTCTCATCCCTTTATCGAAAACCACAGTGGAAACAAATTAGTGTAAAAACCAACCTTGAAGATTGAGATCCCCTTTTGAGATGAACAGTCGTGTTCTTGTTTGAAGAAAAAGATCACAGCAGACAGACCCCCATCTGGAATCTTCGTGAGGTAGAGTGATAGAACCAGACCGCAAGACCGCCGAAGTGGTTGGAGTGGATCTGGAGTCATCGAACCCATAGGAATATGTGCGTGATATCTTTAATCAGGGGTATTACCCGTTCCAGATCTGGACAGAAATGATCCCCTTTGTTAACTCGTCTGTATGAACCAGATGGAGAGAGAGAGAGAACTTACATACGCCATAATGTACCCCTTAGGATTCCTTGTCCCGTCAAATTTTTCAAAATCCACGGGTTTGTATTTCTTGGGGAGTTTAGTTTCGGAGAAGAGACAAAGTTTGTCCATATCAAACCCGGTGGATGCCGCTTTCTCTTTCTTAGCAAGCGATTCTTCTTTCTTAGCAATCTTGGCTAACATCTCGACCATTTGGGGGTTTTCAATGGGCTATTCTTGGCGCTCATCATTAGGGATATCTTGGTTCTGGGTTCACCGTTGGGGGTTTGCTGTGGAGGTGGAGGCTGTAAGGACCCGTGTTTTTAAATAATTTTTCGAAAATAACAATGGGTTAATGTGAGGAATTGTGTAAAGTGTTAAGATTGACTAAGTGTTGGATTATGGGTGATGTATAAGTTGATTTGGGTGTATTTGAATTACACAAGCCACATTTGGACTTGGGGTGTAATTATATCATGTGTTATATGTGTGTGTGGTGAGAGAAGAGAGAGAAAATGTTCATCTTCCTCCCCCAACCCCAGCCGACTCCCTCTCTCTCTCCTCCATAGCTTCTCCAACTTCTCTCTTTATAAACCAAGCCAAATCTCAAGCTCCAAACTTACTCCCTTCACAAAACCTTCATAAAATCTCGTGCTCTACGCGTTGATGTGCTTATTTCACTCCGGTGTTTGAAGAACTTTCCTTGGATTTTGAAGCTAGAGTTTGGGTTTTGCTACTTGGAGGTTTTTCAAGCTAAATCACAAGAGGTAGGGGATCATCCTTCAATTCTCAATGCAAATTTGATGTATATGTGTGTGTAATCACTTGAATGCTAAGCCATTCTTTGTCTTGATTAATTTCCTTGAGAAAAACCCACTTTGCTCCCATTTTCTACTCAATTTCATGTGGTATAAGCCTTGATTCATACCCCTACTTGATTATCCTTTGAATTAGTTGATATATTTCCTCCATTGGATGATTATGAGTTGATTTATGTACTCCTTGATTGGTTTAAATCTTGGGTTTCATACCCAAAACGTGTTCAAAGCTTGTTGGTTGTGGACTGGGTATTGATACCCGGATTCTGGGGTATTGATACCCAGTGCGTCTGTGATTTTCGGCCTTTAAGAGGCTAGGTATTGATACCCGGACGCGGGGGTATTGATACCCCGTAGTTTTGTTTCACTAGTGGGCTGGGTATTGATACCCGAATTTGGGGTATTGATACCCAGAGGTTCTGTCCCATTTTTTTTGAAATTGTGTATTGATACCCCAGCTTTCTAGTATTGATACTTAGAGGTTTGAATTCTAATTTGGAGAGACTATTGAGACATCTTGCTATACATGTCATGAGTTTAACCTAGCATATTTGATGATTCCTTAAGTTTTCCTCAGGTTTCGTGTTATGTGTTAGATCCCTAATTACTCTAATTTGGCGAAAATCCATCGAAGTCGTGTTTCGAATGTCGGATTGAGATGAGATCATGCATGGATATCGATATGACAGTGATGAATATAAAATGATATTGGAAATGTGACAATGATGACACGAGGCCCAAAAGGGTATGCTCGGAGTGACACGGGGCCCGAAAGGGGTATGCCCAGTGTGATACGGGGCCTAGATGGCATGCCCGGAGTGACACGGGGCCTTATGGTATGCCCGAAATATAATGAATGAAATGAATGGATAAGACATATGAAATGAATGTTTTGAGAACACGTGATGTGTCGGATACGGAATGGATACAATGGAGCGGTACTTGGTCCAAATTGGTGATTATGACTTTTGTGACGTTCACAGCCCATTCGCATGATTCTATCAATCTTATTAAATGATTTTCTTTCTCGTGGATTTAATTTGGCTATCATTGAACCTTGTGTCATTCTTCATGCTTATCTAAAAATCTTTTGGTCTTATCATATGATTTAGCCTCTCGTCTACACGTCATGAGCATCTCATTTTCATTCAGAATCGATAGATGTTTTCCTACTGGGCTAGTGAGCTCAACCTTACAAAATTTCAGGTACCCAGCACGGAGCATTGACTTGGATGTGCTTGGAGTGATTACATGCATGTTTTGAAAAGCTTAAAGGAGGAGTTATAGCATCATGTTTAGACTTACTACTTTGAAATTAGATGGTTTTGCAACTTCATTTGATATTACATTTTTTACTTGGAATTGTAATAACTTTACACTTATATTTTTTAACTTGGGGTTCAGTTACCCATAGACTATTGTGTATCTTGAGGTTGACTTTGACTATTAAACATTGGACTTTGACGTGGCCCGTGGGCTTGTTGACTGTCCACGTGGAATTTCTTTATGGATTATCCTTTAAATTTCGAGGGCGTGACAGAGGCAGACGGCTTTGGATATTCACCATTATTGCCATGAGTGGGCAATCTGGGTGTCATTTCGGGCCCTCGCATCTTGTATTTCCTTTCTTATTTGTTCCATCTCATTTAGGGGACCTGGTTTAATGACATCTCAGATTTGGATACTGGTGACGGGGTCGTAACAATCTTTGTCCGGGCAGTCGAATCCAAACAGGTAAGGTCTTCTTCTTCACAGGTCCAATTATTTGGATCTAACAGTAAGCAATAGTTGGACTCAGTTTCATGCCTCGGTGCGCTATGTACAATAAAGGATGCCTAGGCCTAGGTGTCATCATGTCTCTCCTCACAAAGTTAGTCCTAAAACTAGGCCTACGATTGTTCTACCGGTCTCGAATCTCACTTGGGGCCATTACACTGATGATTTAACAACACCCCTGGTAAGTCTTTACTCGGTAGGTATAGTTTCAACCTAATCGTTGAAACCAAAGCCATTCACCTTTCTTGACCATCCGAGACAGAGTAATAAGGTGTTATAATCTGGATACTAATGACTCCAATGCTAGTTCGAAACACAGGCAGCCGTTCGGGCACGACAAACACTGGAGATATCTCAAACTCCATGGATTTAAAGTCTCCTAGACTTAGTTAGAAAGCTTTGAAAGATTGCCCCAATCCTCAACTTCTCTTTTGACGTTTGAGTCCTTCGTGTCGGAGACCGGATTTGAGAAAATATAAACTCACAAATCCTGTCAACAATCTAACTTTGGATTTTAGGAACAACTGTCCCTAATCTCGGGCCAATCACCCCTAAACTCCATTAGATTGTTGTTAAAGACTTGACATATCAAATTTTCCACGTCTGATTATCCTAAGGACTAATTCGCAAGAACAACGTACATTTGAAATACACGACTCTTCATCGGGCCAAGGCAACCTTCTGCTAACCATAAAGGCACCTAACTTATACTAGATTAATGGTACACTCTATAGAAGGGAACTATGCAGATGCATGCATGCAATATGACACGATAAGAAAAGCTATAACACGTAGCACATAAACAGGGTATAGCACGTAAACCTAACATGTGGGTTCGTCCCCTAACGTGGACAGTTCTATGGTCTAACTATATGCAATTGGCTGGTTTTGGTCTCACAAGGGTACCCCAAACTAGAGTCAGAGTTGTCTCCTAATGCCAAGAGTATTGCAAGGCAATGGTGATAGCGATAGATGTGACTCATCCTCGTTGAGGGTTGCTAGGCATTTTGGGATTCCCTATCACCGACAAGCCGGGCGGGATTGCCAAAACACACTAACAGGGCTAGGAACCATGCACGTGCCATGCAAAGTCTAAAACAAATGTTTATTTTAAAAAAAAAATCCCTTAAACATTTTTCAAGTTTAGCTCTCAAGATTAATGGATATTTCAATAAAAGTACATTGGTGTAATCGAACCAAAGCATTCATTAACCAGAGTCCCAAATAGAGTTGCCAGCTCGTGGACACCACGGAAAAATCAAGTTTGAAAATGTTTTGGAGTCGCCACCCGGGTTTAAGGACCGTACCCGAGAAACCAGTTTGAAAATGACTCTTTTGCCCTTGTTTTGGAAAAAGCTTTTACCGGCGCATCATTACCACGATTTCTTGGGTTCAGAAGCTAGGTTACGAGTGGGAAAGGTTTTTAAGGCACCCCCCTAGCCCAGTTATGGAAACAGGTCTCTACAAAACGTTTGAGGAATTTTTGGAAAACATATTTCTTAAACTTGATCCACATAAAAGGAAAGGGAAACAAGTAGATGGAGATTAACTACAAACTATAAATACAAAGGAATTAAAGGACTTTAAGGAACCTTTTAGTAAAAACCAAATCTAATCTTTTTGTTTTCCTTTAAGCACCTAAAGGAGTGTTTCAGGCGCCTGAAGCTGCTGCTTCAGGTGCCTGCTCAAAACCAAATTTAGCCTCTGTCTTGATTCTGATATTGATAGAAAAAGGTAGAGGCTCACTTTTTTATAAATAAAAAAAACAGACTTGAAACCTTTATTTAGAGGACTATTTGAGCCATTTAGAGGCTATTTTCCCTTCACAAAACATGATTTTTTATCGCTTGGTGATTGTACGGAAGGTATTCAACCCCTTTTTGAAACATAAATGATTTTCAAGGGGTTTTGAGGATAGAAAATAGTGGTTTGACCCCTTTGGTAGTCATTTTCCTTCTTTAAAACATGGTTTTACACCTATTTGGAATGTGAACAGAAGGTTTAAAACCAGTTTTTGTCATGAAAAACATTATTAAAAAGGTTTGGTACACAGAATATACTTTTTAGAACCAAAGTGGAGAGATAAGGATATTGCTTCAGGCGCCTGAAAGGGGTCCTTTCAGGAGTCTTTGAAGCCTTTCAGGTGTCGAGCAAAAATGCTCTTTTGATCTGTTTGAGCCATTGTAAGGCCATTGTTGGTATGGAGAACCAACATGGACTCACTGGCTTCCCTCAAGATGGACTTTTCAACAATGATTAGGTAGAGTTTCTACCTTTTAGAGCTTTAAAATGGGTACTTGAATATGAATTTTGGCTGAATGTTGAATGGATTAGCTGATATTAGTGACTGACTTTGGTGGTTTTTGTAAGAGAAATGACAACACTTGGATCAATTTCAGATTTGTGTGTTTTGAACCCTTTAAAAGGAGAGGAATGGGGAGTTTTATAGTGAGCAAAGGTTGGTTTAGGTGGCCTAGAGGACAATTTAGGGGTCTTTTTAGGCTAATCATACTATTCTTTGCCCTCTCCTCATAATATCCTACAAAAACGTCCAGCATCAAATCGTAATGATCACACTCTAGATATTCCCGCCTTAATTTTGAAATTTTGGAAAATGAGCTTCAAGAGCCTGAAAAGCCCCTTCAGACGCCTCAAGGGATGTTTCAGGTGCCTGAAGCATGGTTCAGGCACCTGAAAGGGATGTTTCAGGTGCCTCAAGCATGGTTTAGGCTCCTGAAATGGGTTTGATGGTTTCTCCCAATTTTTGGTTTTGGCAATGTTTTGGTAGGCTTTGGCTTTGGTTGGATTTCAAGCATTTCTTCAAGCTCTAAAATATGTTCATAAGTCCACTTTCATCATCAGGAAAGCTATAGATTTTCGTACGCCTAAATTGGGGTGTCTACACTATGGGAAAATAAAGGCTTTTTAGCATGGTCCCATGATGACATTCCAGGGATAGATCCAAGGATCATATTCCGGGCTAGTTGGCTAACGATAAGCCATAGGTATTGTAAATAACAGGGCTTATTTTACCCATTGTGATCACACACACACACACGTCTTATCTTGCTTTATTTGGTCGATGTGTGCGTAGTGTTGTTTTTGGTAGTTTCAGGTTAAAAACGTGAATAAAGTGCATTGAAGATTTGGCTAAGGCTTGGGCAGTTTAGATGTCACGAGACCAAGCCGGATGGCCAAAGGGTGACCAAGACATGAAGAACAAGCCAAGAAGGAGTTTACCGAAAAAAAAACAAGCCAAGAAGGCAGTGGTATTGCTGCCAAACAATGGAGGTTTCGATACCTTTGTGGTCCCATTTTGAACAGACAGATGGGTATCAATACCCCTCTCCTAGGTATTAATACCAGGCTCTACGAGGGAATTTTTGAAGATAGGTATCGATACCTAAGATGATGGGTATCGATACAGAGTAGTCTGGACAGCTTTTAAAGTAGCTTTATTACTTCCACTTATGGAAAGAATTCCTTATTTGGAATGTTTTTGAACATTTTGTAAGAGAAAAAGGGGTTTGTGTATGAATACCTCTCTCTCTCTCTCTCTCTCTCTCTCTCTCTCTCTCTCTCTCTCTCTCTCTCTCTCTCTCGGCACAAGCATCATGTGAGGGTGGGTTAGTTCGGTGGGACCATGTAAGTGCACCCTAGTCTCTAACCGAGCAAGATGAGCCACAAATAAGGCCAGAGTAATAATGACCACACCACGTGAGGGTGGACTAGCTCGGTTGAGCTAGGTAAAAGTGCCCAAAGTAGCAACCGAGCTAGGTGGGCCTTGAATGTGGCCTGTCATGCTATGGGATAATGACAATACCAAGAAATGATGTATAGGATCACATACCGAGCTAGGTATAGCTTGGCAATGACATGGGGAGTCTTACAGTAACTTCACTAAACAGTACAGCATCCCGGCTAAACCACCTTAAAGGAATAAAGGCGGTAGAACATTCTAGAAGAATCTAGACTAACCTCTTAAGTGATAAGAGGCCATATCCTGTGATTTGAAGGATTGACATGGGCATTCCATATCCAGTTAGGAATGCAATATAGAGATAGAGGCTGTGTTCTGATAAGTTCTCCGAAATGTTTTTTTGGAGTTGAAATTCAAATTGTCAGTTTTAACTTCTTAAATGGGTTCACGTGTCAGTGGGGGACCCACTATTCCCTAAATAACCCAAGTCCTTTGACCAGCAATGACTGGGCTAGTGGGCCCCACTCAACCCCTTTTTTTGCTTTTGTTTTGGTTTTCCGAGTACAAAGCTGCACGAATATATTCTACTTTTGTTATTCCAATAAAAAGGAGTGAAATGAGAAGTGGTCTAGTGGGTCCCTCTCAAATGGAAATGCCTCTCTGAACTTCCAATGCCTCTAGTGGGTCCCTCTCAAAACTGACAATTTTAACTTTCAACTCCAGAAAAGAATTTCGGAGAACTTATCTGAACACAGCCAGAGTCCGAATAAAATTCTAGTAGCACGACCATATAGGAAAGAGACCTATATGGAAAGAATCCTACTACAAGAAGAGATCTTGTATAGACGGTATTACCATACCTAATGGGACGAATCCCATTAGGAAAGGTTCCCTAATGCAAAAAGGAAACCAAGGCAACAAGAAGCCTTGACTAACAAGCAAACCTACACCTATAAATATAGCATCAAACCAATGAGAAAAGGTACATTGTAACTCATCATTATACGCACTGTGTCTTTGGCTTAATTAGTCAAAACCCTTTCTAACTTAAGCATCGAAGGGCCTTTGCCGATGGGAGGCCATCGGCAAAGGTAGGTTAAAATTCCGGTGAAGGAACACGTGATTGATCTCATACGTGGATTTTATTCCCGTCGCTCTCTCTCTCTCTATCTATCTCCCCCCCTCCCTTTCCTTTTTAGATCTAGTTTAACTTTAAGTCTTTTGCTTCCATGGCTTTTCAAGGTTAATTTCCTCAAGAACACAAGTAAGACTTTATGTTCCTTTAATTTCTTGTTTATTAATGTTGTAGCTACTACTTATATCCTATAAATCCAGTTTGTTTTAGTTAAATCATGTTCTTTATTTCCTTTATATTTCTAGTCATGTTTTCCATTGCTATGTGTGAGTAGTTAAAATAGGCTAAGTCATGGGGTGATTAACACTCCATTACTCGGGTTTAATCCGTTCTTCTTGCTAAAAAGCACACATTTCTTGTTGATCAAAGAGTTAGGGTTCAATTTTATGTACCAAAGTTTGGATTTTTTAATCTCTTTGATCTCACATAGCCAAGGGTTCATTCTATTTGCCATGTGTGATGCTTAAAACGATGTCAATTTAAACATTTGCCAAATGAGTCAAAGAACCCTAATCTTTGTAAAACACCTTTTCTAGTCAATTAGTTTTAACCTCTAAATCTTTTGTTCGGGAGCATTTGACAATGTCCCGAGCCATTGTCAAGTGAGGAATGGATTAGCCTAAGTTATGGTTGTTGAAATCCCATAGACATAGCCTTGCTTTTAATTAGTCTTTTAATCTTTCCAAGTCGTTCTTGAAGATAAGAGAATTCCATCAATCAAATCACAAACTTAGTTGGCCGCTTCAAGGCTAAAAACCTCACTCACAAGTCAACTCTCACGCAAGATGCATTCGCTGTGTGTGGATTCGACCCCGTTCTTACCAGGTATTATGCTACGCGGAACCTAGCCCTACGCTTCAGGCAAGCCTATTCTATAATACAAAGTAAGGTCGCAAGCAGCTAATGCAGTAATGGTGAAAAATGACAATTGCAAGTGGAGAATGTGCGTTAATTTCATCGACCTGAATAAAGCATGCCCAAAGTACAGCTTTCCGCTCCTCAAAATAGATCAGCTCGTTGATTCGATAGCAGGGCATGAGCTCCTAAGTTTTATGGATTCTCATCCTCTGTTGACTTAATCAACTGATGTACTATATTCTTAGGCAAATAGAGGTATATTCTAGTGGAAACTCAGTATTCGACTATCTTAAGTGCTTGGCAGCATCCAATCATGACCTCTGGCTGTTTGCTTCTTTTGGCTCACTTGCCTAATTTGGGATCACCGTACAGGATGTTAATAATGGAGAGGGAAGATAACTTACTGTCCTTTGCATCTTTTCTGAGATTTCTACCGATCCTTCTTTATCTCCAAAAGTAAAATAAATAGTCCCCAGATATCTTTTTTTGCGTATCCAGGAGCTTTCGTTCTCGAAACATCCAATAAGTTGGTCTTTTTCTACCCAAGCATTGGTTCTAATCAGAGCAAACGCCCTGTCAGCGGAGATATTTCCCTTGCACTTCTGAATGAAAAGACGATCGTTACCTGGATGGGAGGCTTCCTTTCCCCTGAGGATACGAAGCTGCTTGGAGATATCCTCACAGAGAGGCCCATGCATAATTTTCTTGCCATCATAAGTCAAATGTTTCCTTCTTTCTCGGAAGCTTGTATCTTTCATATACTGTTTTATTGTGAACTGATATCCCTAGACTACTGTGCGAACACTTGTTGTGTCATACAGCCTTTATAGGGGTGGGACATATGTCCAGGACCTGGAGCGCAAGGTTGCTGTGCAGGAGAGAACAAAGGTTTGATCTTCAAGGGCTGCCAGCAAACCAAGAGGGAAAGCACGGAGGGCAATGGATGCCCAGGGACGTCCAAGTGACTTTCTTCCCCACGCAGAAGGGAGGCGATTGATCCGGTATCTTTCTCAATAGACATGTAAAGATCATTCCGGAGGAAAGTGATTAACAGATACATCCCAAAGGAAGGTGATCGACAGATACATTCCGGGGGAAAGTGATTGACAGATTTGACTTCCTTGAGATTAACCTTTTGAGTCACGTGGTTAGGCTAAGAGTTAGCAAGTCAGCTGGGGCGGGTCATTACACATTTGGCAATACTCACCAATCACCGTGGTCCACGAAACAACATTCCTCTCTGGCATTGCCAGGAAAACCCACAAATCAAAGTCATGTAAGAAACCACATTTGGTTCATGGGTTTCTTCAAAAGCTATTTCAGCTTCCTCAATAGTGCTTAATTTGGCATAGAGGTCCAAAATTGCAATACCTACATAAATATTTGATTGAAAGCCCATCTTTCTTGAGCAAGCGTGAAGTTAGCTTACCTGATACGAGGCATTTTAGAGCTGTAGAGGAGTGGATTTTTATAGAGCCAAAAGTGAACTCATTTAGCCTAATATAAAAAAGAAGCATTCTTGATAAGATATAGTTGGCTTCCTTGTTACCGTGTTGTCGAGCAAAGCGCTAAATGTGGCTGTTGCCGACATTACGTCCCAGTCGGTCATTTCGTTGAACCCCTGATGTGCAAAGTTTGATTCAAGAGCAAATATTCCTAGCTTTGAAGCACGTTCATGGCCATGAGCCGCTAGAACCCAGTGGAACAAACGCCTGGTGCTGCTAGAACCCACTTCTGCCACCGCCGGTAGTGGGTTAGTGGGAGACAATTATAAATCAGATGCCAAATTTACATTTTTAAACTTTGAACCTATTCATCAAAAAAAAAAACTCTCAACCTAAGAACTGAGACTGAGGCTCCCAAATCCATCCGCGAAGTGTTACTGGATCAAATACGTATTCGTATCTAATTTTGGCATTGCCATAGGGGATTAGGTAGAGATCAACGGCGAGATAAGTCCGCTGTCAGAGAGTTTATCCAGATGGTTGACGATGAAATTGGAGCAGTAAGGACACAGCGACTCATAGTGGAGATCAAGTGCGACCTCACCCTTCTCCTCAGACAACACGGCGGCAGTGGTCTCCTCAGACAACACCGCGGCGGTGGTGAGGAACAAGAGTAAGAGCAAGTGATGATGAGAAGATAGCAAGAGCAAGGGATTATGAGAAAAGAGGACACTGACCACACAAATGATCTCTCATTCTTTGAATTTCATGGGTCACGTTTTGGGTTTCGAATGCGTTTTTTTGCTGAGGGTATTTTTTGTCGAGCAAAAGCCAACTGTCTTGGCGGCTATGGAGGAAAATATGGGCTAATAATGGGTATAAACCCCTCTAGTATGTCCAGTTCACTCACTTGGCCAATTTTATTCTCCAAGACTGATCATGTATTCAGGGGCGGCACTTTGGTAATACTTGTTTTGGGCAGAAGCAAGCACATGCATGATGCATCATTCAACTGTAAACTTCCATCCCACATTCCGTATAATGATTAAACGCCAATAAGTGAGTCGTTTAACAAAAAAGATTTACGTACATACTAATATGCAACCAAACATCAGAAATGAGGAAATCATCCTACTGGAAAACATTTTCGGTCCAAACAAACTGAGCCTTAACGCTAGTAGTACTATGTCAGCCACTTAAAAAAACAGGAATGATTCTGGTACAAAGCCAAACAAGCACATCTCTCTCTCTCTCTCCAAAACGATTACTGTAAACTAGAATGACAAATAAACGACAGAACAAAAAGCTTAGGATAAAATAAGTCCCTTTCAGGAACCCTTCTGGAAAATCCCTCCATTCCCAATCCTACTAGTCATCAAATGTGGTCTTCTTCCCTGCATCAATAAACATGGGTAACATAAGATAAATTGAACCGTGCTGCAAATTAATCAAGTCAATAAGAGGGATCCAGTTGAGAGAAATTTCATTATGAGTTAACAAGTAGGAAGCCAACATACCGGTACCAGGTGTAGCCATGCTAGGCCTGCTAGGCCCTCCGCGTCCTCTGCCACCACCTCCAGAGCGGCCCCCATAACTGCGACCACCATCTCGTCCACCTCTACCCCTACTATACCCCCGACCACCACTACCACCACCTCTTTCACCAAATCCCCGACCACCATCTCTGCTGGCAAACCCGCGAGCGCCACCACTTCTTCCGCCACTTCTTCCACCGGCAAAACTATCGCGACTATCTGCTCTTGGCTTCGCCTCTTCCACCATCAAGGAACAGCCTTCTAGCTCAGACCCGCTGAGTTCTAGAGCTTTGTTAAAACTGTCGCTGTCCGCAAAATCCATATAAGCAGTCCTGCAACCAAAAGAGATGAATATCTAGTCGTTAATTATGTAGAGCACCTATGGACCAACACTTTTCAGAGAAGCCAACCCCAGTATCTTAAAAGTTAAACCCATGCCACAAGGCTGAAAGGGAACACATTAGCCAAAGTTGTCTTGCAGTATCACTCTAGTTCTCCAACATTAAAAAATATGTACTTCTTTTGACTTCACCTTAAGTCCTACATGAATATACTGGTGATCCCATTGGCTCTTTTTATTCGTCAACACAGCTTGCATTTCACATTAAAGAATGTGATGCAACAATTGAGTCTGACTTTTCACGTTTGTCAATCAATATGGGACAACGATGAGCAATGGGTTCCGTTTATGCATTACCAAGTTTCAACAATTGTTAAATGAGTTGCATCAGACACTAAGTGAAAATGGCCAATAGAGTATTTTCATCATCCCTGCTAACAACCACTGCATATCTCCGTCAGTATCCCATCAAATGTCTCAAATGATTCTTCACAATGTAACTCAAAATTTGAAATCAGTCAATGTAATGAGAACTGCAAAAATATGACTCTTAATACTTAATAGGGTTAAGTACTAATTTTGGAAAGCGTTAGTTCCAATTTTTTGGGCCCCTCTCAGAAGCTGCAACAATTATCAGAATTTTTCCTAGCAAAAGACCACGCGGGTCTGAACATACAAAAGATCACCAAAAACAACAATAGCCATGTGAATGTGAACATTTTGTTCAACCAAACACGTGGTGGGCCATCTCCACGCTGAAAGTTGATTTGTCAACTAAATAGGTGCCGATACAATCATAGAGTTGTTATATAGCAGCACATGCATACTTCCAATAGATATTTAAGTTTGTAGAATTTAAGTTGGTAGAATTATGTGGAAAGGAAACAGATTGAAGAGAGGTGGAAACGAATTAGACTTCCTTAAATTGAGAAGCTAGATGAGAGTTGGACGGAGACCAAAAGCTTTACTGCTTATTTATAGTAATTACAAAATAATAGTAACAGACACACCCAAAAAAAAAAAAACATGAGAAGATTTTCCAATACACGAGCGACATATTCAGAATAGCCTCCTAAATCATTAGATCATACAAACTTCTCGCTACATACAGAGAGAGAGAAACTAAAATGAATGCCAATCTCAAAAAATATAATTAAAAAATAACATGAATATAGGTCTATAATTTATGACGTACAAAATATAGGTAAATAATACGTTTAAAGTGTCCTCCCTCATCATGTCAAGTCGTGTATTTTCTAAAATGCTTGAAAATGACTTATCCGCCTGCACATCTGTTCTTTCTACTTTAAGATATCAAATGTCTAGTATGTCAAAATACCAAAAAAATGGAGAACTAATACAAACATATTTCAATACACAAACCATAACTAACAATCAAATCAGGAGAGAAGTCAGGGAATAAGATAAATACCCTTTAAGCTCATCAGTGCCATACTCCTTTGGGATGCGTAAACTAGAAATCTCTCCACATGTACCAAAATGCTCTTCCAGTGCACTCCTAACCTGCTTCAGTGTTTCATATTAGAAACACAAAAAGATGAGGAATACGAGTATTGAGGAAATGTTCTAGCGAAACATCACCTGAGCCTCCCCACTGCTTTTATCGAAACCGCGGATAAATATAGTTTGTCCTTGGCCTCTCCCTCCCTTTTGGTACGAACTTCTCTCATTTCTACAACATTTGGGTGATGGAACTCATGAAACTTGATCAAGATAACCAAGAAAATTTATGGGTGGAAAAAATTAATACCCGCTAGCTGGAGTGTAGGAGCCCCTTTCCTTTGCAAGATCGAGTTTCACTTGACGACCCAACAAATCTTGACCGTTCAGCTCAAGAGCCTGCAATAGAGACGTGCATAAAGTTAAAACTACCAATTCGGATGCTAATGTAAATATGATAAGGTTAGATTCGAGTTGAACCAATTGATCCTCAACCAGGTCCATTTTTGGTGCACTCAACTTAGGATACAACTACAATGAGTGCCAAGGCAAAGGAAGCTGTTCAGAGAGATGCATGTACCTTCTGAGCATCCTCTGCCGAGGCAAATTCCACATGGCCATAGCCCTTGAATGCTCCTTCGTGATCAAACGAAAAGCGGATATCTACAACTTCTCCAGCATCTTTAAAAAAGTTCTCTCTGGGGGAATAGCAAATTGTCAGATCAGGATCAGCTTGGAGATAAGAATCCAGAACTTACAGTAAAACAATACATACACATCAGTTTTTTCAACAGAGTATGACAAGTTGCCAACAAACAAGGTCTTGGGTCCTCCAGTTTGGACTTGGGGAGTAAACGGGGATTGGGCCTGCATATACAAAATTGCACTCTGACATTCGTATGGACGATATTAACAGTACAACCGCTGAGAAACTACCACATTAAATAAGAAAAAATGAACTAATGTTCAAGCAAATGCTTACAGCCTTTTTTGCAGATTTCACATTTGTCTTAGGGGATACGGCATCAACCATTTTTACATCTCTCTCCTGTTTAGAAAAGAATTTGTAAAAGTTAAAAACAATCTACTAGGAATCCGAGTGCTTTTAGCATGTAGATTTCATAAACTCCTTAGTCAACCACTGAAAAACAGATCCCAATACAAATAAAAAGGTCACATCCACATTAAGCGAGACATTGGTTCGGGTGACTAGAAGCCATGCCACAGCGCTATAGCAGGCAGGAACTTGCCATCAAACAGGGTCAATAGAAGTACATTACGACAAAACCTACCACAATTAACTAAACTAGCTATGCAAATTTCGGTGTCAGCAGATGAACTCGTGCACACCCAAAAGTAAACACAAGTCCAGCAACCGACAGAATCTACATTTAACCTACAAATTGAACAAATATAGATTCATGCGTTCAGACCACTGTATAACTTCTCCAAAAAAAAAACTACAAGTAATATCATGGTCAAATAAACTACCACCTCATTGCCATAGCTGATTCTTAACCTTAGCTTCTACTAATATTTGAGAACTCGTGGACAACTATGGGCATCAGGCATCAGGCATCAGGTTACATTGCATTCCCAAAACAAGCCTACATAACTTCCTTCAAATTAGTTCTGTCGTTCCACTAATTCTTACGTTAGATTTAACATTTTTTCCAATGCCAACAGCAACAGAAAATCAACCCAAGAACCATAAGCTAGCCAAGTCAGACCAAACTAGAACACCAGTTGAAACAAATTTCCATATCTTCAAGGTAACATATCTGTAAATAACACCATTAAAGAAACTAGTCATTACGCTTTTCTTTGTAGTCTTGGAAGCTTCTTCTTCCTCCGAAGTCTCTTCTTCGCTAGAACTGTCTTCCTCAGACTCCTCGTCGGATTTACTTTCTTTCTTCGAAACCTGCGCGGCCTGCCATGGAAGGTTTGTAATGAAATTGTAAGAGCTAATCAATTCCACAACAATAAAATTTCAGAGCTTACCTTCTTAACCATTTGTGTCTTTGTAGGCTCATCGTCAGAACTTTCCTCATCCTCATCACTGCTGCCCTCTTTCGGTGGAGCTTTTGTGTTTAGTTTTACAGCATTGGTTGTCACAGTAGGCTGTAACATACTCCAAATGGGATTAGATGTACAGTTTCGGAGTTTCCATAAACAATATTTACCAGCTTTGGCTTATGATCATAATCTTATCTACCTGAGCTTTCATTTTTTTCATTTGAGGTTCTTCATCATCACTTTCATCTGAAGATTCCGAACTACTATCGTCACTGTCTGAAGCTTTAGTGACAGTTTTTTTCTGTAGTTAAAAAATAAATTAGCTTAAATCAATTCTACCACTGTTCAACATCTACTACATATAAAAGATGTCAAATAATTTCCAAAGACCCAAGAAACTGTGTGCAATGTAGACCCAAGGAAAAGACCTGGTTGGATACCTTGGTTTCAGCAGCTGATGGGAGGCATTTCGAAGGGACAACTTTGGCTGCAGGGGCCTGCAAATGATTCAGTTGCAACAAGCAAAAAGTAGACATTAACAACAACATCCATGTCCAACAAAATCAACCCAAACAGATGCGGCAAACAATCATCTCCATATACATCGCTACTATCATATAGGTTCAGATACATATACAGTGGCACCTCTACTATCATACACCCATCAATCCTTGGGAATGAATCCACATTTTTGCGAAATATTTTTGACAAGGGGGCTAGAGAGAGACAACATAAGTATAACCAGTGAGTGTCCATGCAGTAATAATTAGTAATTGAAGTTTGCATTGTTTTCTACACGGAATTTGTGATGGACCAACTTTTGTTCAGGAAAATTGTTTTCGAGTTCAAAACAAGCAAATGTGGCAACAATTATCCATTGACCAAACGTAACGACGGAGAGGAACCAATCAAGACCACCAATTACTGGTAAAGATCACTTTCACAGAACAGGTAGATGATGCACAATCATTTCTCAACATTGTTTCCACCAGAGAGTTGTGCTAGCTACCTCCTTCCCGTCTTTGTGCATCAAAGAGTTTTTAATTCTATATAATGAAAAAAAAAATCAACCACAAACTAGCCCTTTTCAATATTGGAGACAATTTTCCCATAGAAAAATCCCAATAGAGGAGTCTCTATCCAAATAACATGTACACAAAGTTTAGAGTCATGTAAATGTATATACCGGTACAGTCCTACACAAATTTTGGTGGCTCGTGAACAAGTAAAGATCTTTAACATTTTCAGACCCACATAAACATTGAACCAAAAGGTGATCTTCGCATGGAAGGTGCAACAGTCTACAAAATATGTCTACAAAATATAGTTGAAGGATAACAAGAAAAATAAATTGTCCAGGCGTTACTTCATAAAATACTTCGTAAAATAGGAACTTTTGTGAAATACTACCACAACCTACTAGTTACAACCACATACACGGAGAGGCATTGACTAGTCTACCTCATCTTCCTCGGATTCACTGTCGCTATCACTACTTTCCATCTTCTTTTTAGGTGCTGCAGCAACTACCTCCTGCATGTCACAAATTGATGGGGATTAAATAAATTCCTGAAGCGAAATATTTCTTTTATTTAATGTTCACCATCACACAATTAGAAAGGGCAGCACACATAAAAGGAGCGGGGCGGAGTGGTCGAACTGCAGAAGAATAGAGCGCCACTGAGACAGCTCGACCAAAATAATAGTATGGTGCTTATTCGAGGTAGTCGTCTGATGTAAAACCATAGCATGTACAATGGTACAAGAATAGTAGAGGCCAATACCACCCACCCCACTTCCACCAAAAAAAAAAACACTTCTCCCACATTTACATCAGGTGATTCTTCACATGATTCATCCAAACTATTATTTGATCTGTCTTTCTTTTTGACAACCACCACAGCAGTTACTGGCAACTTCTTGGATTGGGAGCCCACTTTGACATTATCATTCCATCCAAAACGGTTAATTTTTATACACCAAGTTTATCAAATTAGGCAATTAGCTTCAACTTCAGCAGACCATACATTAAAATGCAGAGATAAATTCTCTCATATTAAAGTAACACAACAAAAACTCCAAGAAACAAAACTTACATCATCATCATCTGAGCTGTCACTATCATCTGACCCAGAATCATCACTAGATTCTGCTTTCTTCACTGGAGCATTCCCATTCTTAGCTGAAGGCACCGGCAACTTTTTCGAAGGGACAGCAACCTTGCCTTTAGGTTTCTATGTTGAAGTAGTAATAGAAACTCAGAATGTACACTGAAACTAATGGTGGGTAAAGAGTATACAGATACACCCTCCAACTGTGATTATTTGTCCACTTTCGCTATTCCACATCACTTGAAAATTTGCACATATCTTTCTACAAGAATCTCTAAAGACATGCAACATGGATCTTATTTTATAGATCTCAATTAGTTCTATTATACAAAATTTTCAAAATCATAAAACCCATTATAAATTGAAAGATATAGACAATATAAAACATAGTCACGAAAGCCGAAAATGGACAAACAAACACAGACGGAGGGAAATAAAAGCCAGTTGAAATCATAAAGGACGCATGTTAATAATTCACAAAAGTAAACATTGTTTGCTATGCATACTTCGTCTTCTTCCGATTCACTCTCTGATTCATCATCTGATGAACTGCTAGAAACCTTGCCTTTACTAGCAGGAACATTGCCATTTGAAGGCACCACGGCTTTGACAGGAACATCCTGAAACAAAACAAGTAGATGTTAGAGAGGAGTCTCTATGAGCACCACATGGGAAATTTGGGCACAGGCGGGTTCTATAATTGATCTATCATTTTGACCACCAACAAAAATACAGTAGTTACTTCATCAGAAGAAGAATCATCATTATCACTAGATTCTTCAACAGTTGGCTTCGCCTGTATTCCTCCCTTCTTAGGTGTTTCCTTAACCTGTAACTTACAAAGTAAACAACCAAAAAGGAGTAAACTACACATTTAGATATTAAAATTCCAGTCATTCAGCAAATGTGTCAATACCATATTTAAGCAGGCATCAGAAATAGTTGACTATAAACACCACCACAAAAGACAGATAAACAGAGTGGAAAACCAAAAAAAATAGGGGAACCTAGGGGTTGGACCTAATTAGAGGAAAAAGTTTCCCGGCGAGAACAAATCAAATTACCACAAGCTCAGAAGCCAACCAATAGATTTTCACTTTCTGTCAGAGTTAAAGAAATCACAAGTAAAACAATGAGAGAAATCATTAACAGTAAAAATCATTGGAGAACTCAGTTTTAGATGTAATTCTTATTCCTTGATCATTACACCAAACAGATGTATTCGTGAGTTTTGCATTACAATATAAGTAACATCTTCAGAACATTCTTCGTGTAGGATGACAAAAGGAAAGGCATTTAAACTTAAAAAACGTTACAACAAGAAGAGAGTGTTAAAAAATTCCACAAAAATGTTTTTAAATTCTCAAAGTTTGCGCCCGAGGTCAATTTAATTTATGAGCATGGAAATTTCATGAACAGTTATATATTAAGTAATGATTTTCACACACCCCATTTTACAATCCACGCTCCCTTTTTTGTCTTTATCTTCGTGAACTTACAATATTACCCTTGGATACATGCATGAAAAAAGTGCATTGAAAAAGGGCAATATTGTAAATTCATGTAAGATAAAAGACAAAAGGGAGCGTGGATTGTAAAATGGGGGTGTGAAAATCATTTCCCATAATATTAAGCATTCCAAAAATAAAATGTTTCTCAAAAGTCAAAACTGCTATTGTTTTCCTTCCCCCTCTCTTCTTCTCCTCCCTGACAAATTCCAACCTCGAAAGCAAGCACTAAGAGGATATGCAACCGATTACTAACTCTGTTACAAAACATGTTCCATCACATTTAACTGTTCTGCTAACCACAACCGCATAGGCAGTGGACAATGCAAACAAAATGCCAAGAGCGTTAGAATTTCAATGCACCTCTCACCAAAATTAATGCGCTTTCAAAAATATATACAACTTTCACCCATATTGATGCATTTTTTGAACATTAACCACTGCGTGATGAATAGCGTTTACCCATGTATGAATACCGAAAACAACAGCACCAAACAACATACAAAATAACTTGAAAGATTCAGTCTAATAGCAAAAGCAAACCTTCCGTTCCTCCTCAGATTCAGAAGAACTGATATCTTCTGAAGAACTGCTTTCCTCTTTCTTACTCACTATCTTCTTCTGTATCTTAGTCTCGACCTTCTGCGCTGCCACAACATCTTTCTTCTGCTTCTTAGCACTCGCTAGATTCTCTATCGCCACTTCAGCTTCTCTTTTGCCTGACCACAATAAACACACACAAAACAATAAAAACCGAACAAGCCCATAACAAACACAAAATCAACCAAAGAGAATCGACAACGACACCTTTCTTCAAGGCAGATTTGGTGGGTGCTACTACTACAGCAGGAGCTGCATCAACCTACATAAACATCAAAATCATCGCATTAGTCCATGAACGTGTATCTACGATGTATGTAAACACGTGAAGAGCAAGAAAATCAAGACAAAGTGAGTTACTTTGGTGGATTTCTTGCTTGATTTGCCCATCTGAATAGGAGAGAGAGAACGAAAAAATGCTTGGCTGCCGTAGAAGTGCGAAAACCCTAAACTTGTAGGGTTTAAGAGAGAGAGAGGAGTTTGAAGGTATCGCGGCCTGCGGTTTTATATATACGTGAATATTAGGGTTTCGTGGGATATTTATGCGTGGAATCTAACATGTACAAATATTATTATTAAAAAAGAAATAAATAGTGACAACGCTTTCCATCTTAGCCGTCCGTGTGTCGATATGCCAACCGCTTAATGAACCGGAAAGGAAACCTAGGTTTTGGATTTTATGGACCAGCCTTCTTTGGGTAATAATCCGTATTATGGATTATTGGATTATTTATTTTGTCTTTATTCAAAAAAAATTTGCATTTGTTAGTTTCGTATCAAGATTTTGTGGTTTCTACATTCCTCTCAGCGAGACGAATCTAACAAGTATAAAATTATGGTCAAAACTCAAATTTTTTTGAATAAAACCAAAATACTTGGATTATTGACTAATAATCCAAGTATTTCGACTTTATTCAAAAAAATATTTGGTTTGACCATAAATTTATACTTGTTAGATTCGTCTTCCCGAGAGGAATCCAGAAACTACAAAATCTTGACGCGAAACAAATGAAAAAAAAATTGAATAAAAACAAAATGAATAATCCAATAATCCATAATCCGGATTATTACCCAAAGAAGGTACGAAACTAGGGGTACATAGAGATATGTACAGAAAATGCACTGATTGTGCTCGGGGACTCACTTGTAGGTCCCACACGAGTGTTACGAAATGGGAGAATTTTCGATCAACTACTTACACATGTTGGATTGAGATGATTTTTTTCGGGGGCACTCGAATAAATGTTTTGAGATAAATGAACGGTTCGGATCACTCGTGTTGGGTCCCCGAGCACAGTCAATGCATTTTCTGTATCCCTTGAATTACCAAGATTTTATTACTATGTAATAAGCTCCTGAAAAGCCCAAAATTTCATGTGATGGGCTTGCTAGGGTCGTTATTATAAATATTTAGTTGATCTGTGAATTTGCTTATTTGGATATTGAATTTGTGTGAAAAAAGTGAGAATGTTTGAGATGGGACAAAGTGTATCAAAACTTACGTTTTCTCTCATTTGGTTCTCACAAAATCTACCCAGATTTTTAATATTTATATATAGGGGTTGTTTGATAAAGCTGAAAACTGATAATTAAGTACTGAAAACTGAATGCTGAATTTATTAAGCTAATAAGCTGTTTGATATGTACTAAATCTTAAGCACTGAAATAAATAAGTTGTTTGATATGTATAAGGAGCTGAAGAATTAAATTCACTAATTTTCTTAATTTGTCTTTCCTATATTCATACTGAAATGCATAAGTGAAAAAAAAAAAAAAGTACATTTACAAAAATAATATGTAGAATATTAGCAAGATGGTGGTATAGCGGTGTTGGTGTTAAATTCACTAATTATCTTACTTTGTCTTTCATTTCATATATTTATACTGAAATACAAAAATGAAATTAATTAATGAAAAAAAAAGTGCATTTATTAAAATAATAAAAATATACAGAATATTGGCAAGATGGTGGTATAGCGGCGGCGGTGGTTGTGATTGTGATTGTAATTGTGAAGTGGTGGCATCTTGGTGGTGGGAGAGCGATGATGGGAGTAGTGGTGGTGTAGTGGTGACAGTGATGGTGATGGTGGTGTCAGTGGTTGTGGTATTAGTAGTGGAAGTGGCAGAGTGGTGGTGGTGGTCGGGTGGTGGCGATAGTGGTGGTGGTGGGGTGGCGGCAATAATGGTGGTGGGGTGGTGGCAGCAGTGGGGGTGGTGGTGGGGTGGCAGTAATAGCGGTGGTAGCGGAGTGGTGATGTAGTGGTGGAGTGATGGTTATAGTGTTGTCAGTGGTGGTGGAGTGGCGGTGGTGGGGTGGTGTAATGGTGGAGTGGCGGTGGTGGGGTGGCGGCGGCAGTGGTGGTGGTTATGATGGTGTGAGTGGTGGTGGTGAGAGTGGCAAAGTGGTGGTATAGTGGCGGCAATGGTGGTAGGAGTGGCAGAGTGGTGGTGATGGTTTGATGGAGGAAAAAATTATTAAATGAAACCACTTAGAAATTCAGTAAAAATTTACAAAACTTTAAGTTTGGCTACAAAACTTTAAACTTTAACAATGTGACATCAAAAAAACCGGTTTTTTGGATTATTTTTTGTCTTTATTTACAAAACTTTAAGTTTGGCTACTAATTTTATACTTTTTAGATTCCTCTTGTCGAGACAAGCTAAGAAACCACAAAAAATTGACCGAAAACTAACAAATGCAAAAAAAAAAGTTGAATAAAAATAAAACCAAAAAACCAATTTTTTCAATTTACCCAAACTAGGCCTTAAGTAGCTCGAAGCTACTTAACTTTTGTCAACATTTTACCTTCCATTTTAGAGCCACTTAATTTTTTAAGTAATGTAAAATGTGGTTATCAAACCTACTTAATTACTTATTACTTAATTCATTCAGTTTTAAGTGTTGAATCAGGGTTATTAAACAGGGCCATAGTCCCTACATGGGTGGTATTAAGTAATTTCCATGGGAGGATGGGACCACTATTCCCGGGATTAAAAAAACATGCCTTTTGAGACAGCTCATATTACAAAATTTACAAGGAAATATTTGAGCCCAAGATTACATAAAAAAACTTATTCTCTTTTATTTTCACTCCATTCTCTTTAGGGGGTGAGTATAAATCCGATCGGTCCACTTTTATGGTAAACCAATAACCAAACCACTACTTGCGGATTATGAATTTGGAGAACCGAACCAAACCAATCAATAAAATTAATACAACCAAACCATACTGCGGTTCATTTGGAATTGAGATTTCATCTTTATAAACTATTTAAAGTAATTAGAATTACATAGGTATATTAAACCAACGATTATATTAAACCTATTTTCATTAAAACCATCAAAACTCATGAGCATCAACCAACTAAATAATAATATAATACCAGTAGTGAAAGAATAGATTATTAGATTATAAAACTAGTTACCAAACGAAATGATTAACAAATCAATAGACTATACTCAAGCCGTGTATGATTAGTATATTAAAATTATAGGAATAACTCATCGTATGTAAAAGTTTAGGGAACTAATCTTTGAAGTGAAAGAATATGGTGGTGGAATGCAGCATTAGAATAGAAAATTAATTGACTATTGGACAAATTTTATTCAATGTATATATATATAGTTCCAGTCTAGTCCGGGATTGTTGGGACGAAACCCTTCTCGATCACATTTTGATGATCTGAACCGTCCAATGTGTTTAAAACGTATTTTTAAGGGTCCTTACGAGAAATCATAATAATAATAAAAAAAGACCGGGAAAGGCTTCATCCGAGTTGTTTTCGATAAAACTGTATTTAATCGAAAACTACTCGGATGAAGCGCTTCCAGGTCTCTTTTTTTTTTTTTTTCTCGTGGGGACCCTTAAAAACACATTTAAACACATTGGACAGTTCAAATTATCAAATTTTGATCAGAAAATTAAAGGTGTGGATGGTGTGGACTTTAAGAGTAGTGGACTGGAACATTAGGATGTGTGTGTGTGTGTGTATACATACACACACATATACATAACAACTTACTATTATTACTATTGTTGTTGTTGTTGTTGTTATTTCTTAATTATTTACATATGCCATGGGCACAGTTTGGAACCATAATCGTTAAGGCAAAATTCACAAACTCAACAATTTAACAAGGTTTCTATTTTTTTTTAAATCAGAACCAAATCACATACTAAAAAAACAAACCTAACCATTCGGTTTGGATTGGTTTGGACTAGATTTGCAGACTGGCGATTATTTTGCTCACCCCAAGCGCTCTCTCTCTCTCTCTCTCTCTCTCTCTCTCTCTCTCTCTCCACCACAGCTCTGGATTCATGAAGATTGATTTTGCTGGAGATCGAACCAAATATTTTGACGATCACTCTTTATCTCCAGATTGCTTTTGTGTTTTTGTTTCTGAAACCCTAAAAAAATAATTAATTTTCCTACTTCTCTCCTTTGATTAGTTTTCCTCCTTCTCTCCATAACAGGTAAGTATGAGCATACCCATTTTGCCGATACGGTCCCGAAAATGTAGCAAGTTAGTTTGATTGATTTGAGCGCAACCTAAACTACGTTTTTCATACATGGTATCTTGGTTTTGCAAATAGGGGAATATATTTGGGATTTTTTCCATATCTGTTTTTTGGTCGAATCTGATTCGTGTGGGTAGCTTGAAGAGATCTGATGATTATATTTTTTCTATCCCTATTGAAGGAAATAAAAAAAGGAAGGGTAGAGTTACTTGTTAGTTCTTGTCCTTCACTGGTATAAGAAACGAAGATGTTGAAAATCTAAAGGAGTTGGAAATGTAGATGGTTATGAATATTGACTGGAAAATTTTGTTATTCGTGGTTTTTTTTTCTTCCCTCTCATGACTTTGATATTGCGTTACTAGATGAAAAAATATCTCTGGAAATGAGTTAAATTGTACATCAAAGGAGGCCAAGGTGTTCACCATAGTGACACATTTGATTAGGGGAATGCAAATTACATGTGACATGGTTGTACCTGTGGTACATGTTGCTATTGAGAGGTATTACACTATACACAAAATCTAGGTTTACTAAACCAAACCCGTTCCAATAACAAATAGATCACATCAATTGGTTGGAGCCTCACAACGACATAACTTTTTTGGAGCAACTTCAAATGGATAGGAATTCTTTATGCATCTATGTAACCTAATGAAATAATTGGTGTTTGTCTCATTCAATGTCAGTTTGTTTGAAGGAAAAAAATTGCAATGTATTTGTAAACCATAGAACACTACCATAAGAATAAAGTTGTCAAACATGACTTATTCCAATCATGTCAAATTGTTAGTAGGCATTACAATGATGCCCTACATCTACAAGGTTAACTACTTGTCAAGCTTGAGCTTATAACTCGAGCATGCATAGATTACAGGTGGAGAATTTTTCAGGTAACATTTAGAATTCAAAATGACATTGTTTCTTAGGTATATAAGTAAAATACTTAACTTTTTTGCATTGGTTTTAGAATTATTTGGGGGCACTGGATGACACATGCATTGATGTTCGAGTTAGTCCATCCATTCAAATAAGGTATAGTAATTGAAAATGAGATTTGTCTGTAAATGTGTTAGGTATTTGTAACACAAACATGAATATAATCTATGTCTTATCGGGTTAACTTGGGAAGAGTTAGCACCTGACTCTATGATCTTGCATGATGATATTACTAGGAGGAATGGGCTAAAAACTCTCATTGGTAAGCATTTTTAAAAAACACGTGCACCTTTGTTAACACTAGGTACGACTTATTATCTTCTTTTGATTAGAAGTGCATGCCCATTAAGTGAATGCCGTTAGTAAAGCAACAATTGGCAGGAAGCATAGCACACAAGCGCTAAAAAGATTGGAAAGAATATAATAAAAACTTGTACATAATACTGGATATACCAAAAGACTAAAGTTGTTTCCATCAGAAATATGTACTGTAAAGACCCGCAAATTTCTGTTAAATAAAATAAAGATGTGGAATATATTATTTTTAGCTACGTGGGTGATACAAGCTTAACTGTTATGGTTGGGGGACTCGAATCAATCCGATGACGTCACTTGGGATAGCATCGTAATGCGTGTCCAACTTTTGAGATTTTTCTAGACAATTCTGAGCACACGGTGACGTTGCCCACGATTTTCTAAGTCAGTACGAATATTTTGGTATTTTTCTGAAATCGAAACTCGGACAGTTAGAACACCGCTCAGAGTAAATTGTACTGCACATAGTGCTTCGCGCCCGCCCGTGCCATGTTTCCCACGCCTGTCCCCCACCCCACTTACCCTTTCATTGTCTGGGGGAAAAAGAAAAGAAAAGAAGAAAAGAGAAAGAAGGAGAAAGAAGAAGGGAAAGGAGGAGAAGAGAGGAGGAGAAAGAGAGAGAGGGAGACCGGCTGCTGCCAAGTCCGGCCACCTCCGCCACCATGGCCGATCATCACCACCTTCCCCCAAGTTTCATCTTAACAAGTATACCTCTCCTCTCCGTATTTCTTGTTAATTTTATTGTACAAAATTCGGGTATATGTACTGGTATGAACAGTGGGCGTATCACAGCTGACAGGGTCACGGTTTTTGGCCAAAATCTCGTTCATAAACTGTTAATTAAGTTTTGGATCCTTCATATGATTTAAAGATAATTCAGAGGGCTTTCTTTTGCCGCTAGAATCGTCCAAATCCATGGATTATTCGATTTGTTATGAATTTTTGAAATCGGGTTTGCAGATCTGGAAATTTTCTCTAAGACAGATTTGTATAGCCTCTGTAATTGCTTACTTTCGTGTCTTTGGAGTACGAATAAGACTTTGGTCTCTTCTGGGATTTTTGAGTACATTTCAATACGAAACTTTTGGCACAAGAATCACTCAAAAACATTAAGATCTCGATTTATGGTGATTTTTCAAAGTCAGGCTGTCAAGTTTTATCCGTTTTTCCTGCAAACCCTGTTTTAGCCGATTTATTTGATATTGTTCCAGAACTGGTAAATTTCCTAAACTTTTATAGAAGCTACCCATGGATGTTCTTTGTGTTGTGTAAAAATTTCAGAAGTTAATTTGAAATATAGAAAATATGAAAAATGTTTGATTGGGCTGTGGTACAAAAATTCGCTGTGTTGACAGCATTGCCACATGTTACGAGAACGGCTATATTTTTGTCTAGGAAGCTTGAAATTTCGATCCGCCTTTTGATTATGAAACTAGACTCGTATACCTTCGAAAGTATGTAAGGGTTGTATCTTAACTCTTTCTAGAAAATAGCAGTTTTTGATTTGAAGTTGATGTATCGGCTGAAATTACGCGTGGAATGCGTCACGGACACATAAAAAGCTTGGAGCTTGAGTTTCGGAAGTTCGGGTTTTGCTCAAAATCCAGTCAAGTAGGGATTTCTCTCCTCTCTCTACATATCTATGTGTTTAGATAATAAACTCTTGGTTTCTATATACGATTTTCGTGGATGATGTTGTGCTGTGAAATTTCTAATTTATGACTTAAACCAAAATTGGGGCTTTGCGATATTCGTGTGCATATGTTATATTGCTTTCGAAGTAATGAAATTGGGATATTTATGAGTGTGTTTGAGGCGTGGATTGATGAAGATGCTTATGGGTTTGAATCGTGATGAAATTACGAAAATGCCCTAAATCGAACGAGTTTGGGAAGGACAGACATGTTGAGCTCTTGGTAAGTAAAACTGTTGGTGGGATGTTTTGGAGGGTCTAATCTTTTAGTCTTTTGCATTCCTTAATTGAGTTGTTGGCTTGTGGAATCGGACATGTTGTGTTGTTTGTTGTGGTGTGTTGTTGGCTGCGTGTTATTGTTATATGTTGCTTGTTGTGTGTGGTTGTTTATGTGTTGTTTGTTGTGCATTATTCTGTACATTCCTTAGTTGATTTGATTGTGTTTGTGGAATTGGGAATTGTGTGGTATTCGTTGTACATTTTATGAAAGGTGTCTCGATGATGAGAAGATATGGGAGCCGGGCCCCGAAATTTCCGTGATGATATTGAGCATATGAGTGGCTAAAAATTGAGATGAGAAATGTTGGGTAAATTGGGAATTTGAAAATAGTATGAAAAAGTGTTTGTTGTCTCGTTATCCATTTATCGTTCATTGACGTGATTGATCTATTGAAAGGGGTGTATAACGGAAAGAGTTTATGACCGAATATGGTGTACGAACGTTGATATTCCATTATGCTCTTGTTCAATGTGTTTCTTTGCTTAAGTGTGTCTTTCTGAGTCTGAAACCCCAAAGGGGATACCTACTGGGCGAAGTGTGCTCACCCCTTTTGTTGTTTCAGGTTTCGCGTGGATCATGAAATGGAGTGATTGAAGTGCATGGCATAGTGAGAGCATGGCATGAAAGACTATTTGAAGCATTGTAAAACCCTTATTCAATTCACATGGGACATGGGTACCAAACTTAAATTTGGTGTTTCTTGCCAATATAAATATTGTGAGGTGATTTTGGACGAATATGTGAGTTTATTGAGATATTCCTTGAAGAAAATGTTTATTTATGCATGTTGAAAATTGAGGGCGTGACATGTACATAGTTTGCTTCTAAGTTTGGAGCATAATATTTACACACTTAATTTTAAAGTTCAACACCCAACGTTAAAAAGATTTGGGTGGAAGCAAATTGCATATACCAAAAGGTTTGGTCCCTTGCTAATCTAGTTACATGCAGAAAATGAGTGCACTAAAAGATGGTCTCGCTGTAGGCAAGGATGGGTATTCTCTAAACAAAATGCAAGAACTAATCAGTTTACTTTTATAGTTTGTCAATGAGTTTAGCTTAGTAATCTATCCACACTCTGATATAACTTGTCAAATTATGGAACAAAATGTTTTGCACGTAATTTAAGATTTAAAAGGAAGCCCATACTTTAGTAGTAATAAAATTATGTGGTTTAGGCATGCCTTTTTTCGATTGAAAGCATACAGAAGATCAAAAACCAAACAAACTAGAGGCAATTTTTTTTTTTATTTTTTTTTTAGCATAACTAGAGGCATATTGACTCCACACAAACGAGACAATATAATCATGAAACGTCAATTAAGTGGAATAGTTTAGTGCATACATTTTTCTTCCATTTCATCTTAATGCAACATTTAACAACCAACTGACATGCTCCAGTACACAAATTTTAGGTGCGAACTAAAGCCACGCATAACTATTGAGATCGATACCAATACAGACAACAACAAAAAAGGAGTGTCTTCGCAAACGCTCCAATAGTTTCCCAGGTAGTAGTATATATACATAAATATTCACACATCAACATAATAATACACAAGCATTGTTTTCCAGTTTTCTGCATGAAATTACATATTTTTAGCAAAAGCACTTTAACTGCCAAAAGAAATTAAGCAGAAGTAACAACGTCCAGGGCGCATAGCCAATGCACAAAGCATGGTAAAACACTACAATGAATTAAAGCCAAAGGCAAAGCGTGTTATAATCCTCCCGAGAATCAAAGATGATAACGTGGAGCTCCACCGCAAATGAAACTGCAACCATTATGTACTAATAGTACTGCAATTCAAGAGTCAATTAAAAATCCTTGGTCCGTCAAGCAACATATATTCAACTGGAACAATCCATGTTTGATTCTCCATCTCAATGACAATCTCCAAAGGTACCAATCAAAAGGTTTAAACGCTGCTGGAATACCAATTATACAAGAACTCAATTATATGCGTAATCTGTTTGCATTTAGGAAAACAAATGGGTCACTATAGACATAAATTTAAATACTCAACATTTACCGCGAAGAACTGCACCATTGCAGTATACAGTCATCCAAATCTAAAGAGTGCATTTATTTTCAACAAATGATGGGAGGCATGCAGTTTGCTAGATATCCCAAAAACACGATCACATAAAATTTAAAATGATTCCCAGCACTATGCATAAATAGTCGGACATAAAGAGCTTAATCTAATCTCCAAAACAATAGATGGGTCTTTTAAACTACGGGGTGTAAGTTAAGCCATGGCTTAGCTCAGTCCAACCATCCAAAGGAGGTTTGCTGATAATTTCAATCAAACATTATAGCGTTGAACACGCACCTTCGCTCATAAACAAGAATAACATAAATCTGAACCTTAATCCATGCGTTCGACAAAAAGCACACCATCCACCCCAAAATCTACGATTGACAATCTGTAACACCAAACCTTACAACCATGCTTTAGGAAAACTGAAGTAGGCATAGCATTGGCACTAGTCACGACATGACCTTCAATGAATTGGAGATGATCAAGCTGCCTGTGAAGGTTGCGGGTGACGAGGTTGCTCAGAAGTAGGTGGAGCTAGATACTTCCATGGTTCCTTAGTTTTCGGTTCAGTTAGAGGAAGAAGACAATGGGTTGAGTCAGATGACAGTGGTACAGGTGAAGGTGAAAATTTGGGTGAAAGTCCAGTTGGCGGTTTTTTATAGCAGTAGCGGACAGAGTCCATTACAACATCTTGGCCCAAACAGGCCATCCGACTACTTGCTAGGTATGTTGATATGGTTGCCTATGCATTGCCGGTTGCAGTAGCTGATATCCCAACCACTTTCAAATAAGCTATCGTTAGTCCATAAATTGAAGAGTGAAAAACAACTATGGGTGAGGAGATGACTTCTCTTCACAAGAGTCAGACATGGGATTTGGTACCGTTTCCAAAAGGCAAGAAGGAGATTGGTTGCAAGTGGGTTACACCAAAAAGAGGATTTAGTGAGGAATAATGGCATTCATTACAAGGCTAGGCTGGTGGCCAAGGGCTACACACAAAAGGAGGGATTTTCTCCGACTGTGAAACATTCATCTATTCATATTTTGTTAGCCTTGGTAGCTAATTTTGATTTGGAGTTGGCGCAGTTAGATGTTAAAACTGTGTTCCTGCATGGTGATCTGGAGGAAGAGATTTATATATCCCAACTTGATGGTTTTAGAGTTGCTGGTGAAGATAATCTGGTTTGTCGATCACATATGTCTCTCTATGGGTTAAAACAGTCATCACGTCAGCGGTATAAGCGTTTTGATAGCTTTATGAAAATACACACGGTGCCAATTTGATCACTGTGTGTATTTAGACAGCTTGCATATAAGTCCTTCATTTATTTACTCTTATATGTTGACGATATGTTGATTGCATGTAAGAGTCAGACAGAGATAGACAGGTTGAAGATTCAACTGAATCAAAATTCAAGATAAAGGACCTTTGTGAAGCACGTAAGATTTTGGGGATGGAGATAATTCAGGATAGAGTGAAGGGCACTGTTCACCTAACACAACATCAATATCTAAAGAAGGTGCTTGAGCGGTTCAGAATTGAAACTGGTGAGTGTACCATTAACTCCCCATTTTAAGCTTAGTGCTTTGCTATATCCCACTAAAGACGAGGAACGAAAATACATGGCGACCGTTTCTTATGCAAGCCTAGTTGGAAGTTTGATGTACGCCATGGTCTGCACGAGGTTACATGCACAAACCTGGTAAGGTGCATTGACAAGCGGCTAAGTGGATTTTGTAGAATGTTTTGGGTAGGGCTGAAAAAAGAAAACAAAGAACCGAACCGGAAAACCAGACTTAACCGGTTTATTTTTTCGGTTTTTCTTTTAATCAGTTCGGTTCAGTTCCTAAACTTAATAAAATTTGAAAACCGGTTCGGTTCCCGATTGAGAGATTTTTAAGGAGAACCGAATCGGACCGAACCAGTTTTGATATGTACCTAGAAAAAATGTAAATAGTAGGTTTTGAACCTACAACCATGTGTGTAGAAAGCCTTACACTTTACCACTTGGCTAGGCAAGGCTTATTGTCTATGAGTGCATAATTATTTTATTTATTACTTAGTTATTACCTTTAACTATATATACAACTTAAACTCTTAAAGTTGTTCTCATACCCTTAACTCTTATCATCTCGTCCCTCCCTCTCTAGAAACGAGGTGTGGCGGCGATCAGTGCTCTCTCTCTAAGATCGGATGACGATCTTCGTCTTCCACACTTCTTGTCTTCGTCTTTCAACCAGCCGAGCCCAAGACTCTCAACCATTGAAATTAGTCAACACGGATCCGAGAAGTGACTGGCCGAGGTCTGGATGATTCGAGAATATATGGTTTTGAAAAGCCGATAGATTTTATGAAGAATAAGCCAAAGAGGTTAATAGAGAGCTATCGATTCTTCTCTCTTCGGATCTGTAATTCTATATATGTATGTATATACCAATATATATATATATATGTAATAAATAGATCTGTTTCAATTGATGACTGAGTTTGCTGCCTTTGATTTTTTTCAACTGATTGTTGTCTTTTAGATCTAATATCTGGAATGGATTGTGAATGTTTTGTTCAAAACTCTTGATTCTCCTCTGTCTCCCTATCTCTCTCTCTCTCTCTCTCCCCGACGAACCGAACCGATCACTAAACCAGACTGAACCGCCCGAACCGAACCGAACCGAACTTTAGAAAACCGGTTTTCGGTTCAGTGTTGCTCCCGAACCGAGTTGTCCCGGTTCACTCAAATATGGCTAAGAACCGGACCGAACCGAACCAGTTTCACCCCTAGTTTTGGGTACTGTGAATTTGGGTTTGAAGTTCAAGAGGTGCGCATTTGTTGGTGATTTAGTTTCTGGTTTTGTGGACTCATGTTATGCGGGTGATCTGGATAAGCGTCGTTCAACAACTAGTTATGTGTTTATCGTGGCTAAAGGATCGGTTAGTTGGCGATATACTTTGTAGTCGATGATTGCACTATCCACTACTGAGGCTGAATATATGGCTGTGACTGAAGCCATAAAAGAGGCCATTTGGTTGCATGAGTTGATGACAGTTTTGGGTGTTGGGTAGATCAAGTCATTGTTCATTGTGACAGTTAGAGGGTAGTTCATCTTGCGAAGAATCAAGTGCATCGTGCTTGGACCAAACATATTGATGTTCGCTTTTCACTTTGTTCGTGAGATCATTGATGAAGGATATTTTGTTGGAGAAGATTGGTACTAGTGACAATTTGGCTGATATGACGACTAAGGTTGTTTCTGGGATCAAGTTCCAGCGTTCCATGGACTTGATCCAAATGCACGAAGTCTGATCACTTTCGGGTGCATGCACCGTTGGGCGGTCTGATTGCAGTCAGAAAGATTTGGTTGGGTAATCTAGCTATATGGTTCTATTGTCCTGGTTTTCTAATTGCTGCATTGAAGTTTCTGGTTCAACAGTTTACAATGTCACCAAGGTGGAGATTTGTTGAAATTGGCTCAATTTTAGTAAACTGGAATTTCTGCCAAGGCGGAATTGAGGACCGTCCATACAATTTTGTTTGAGACAAAATTTTCCATTTCAAAGTTCTATTTTCTGAATTTTCCGCCGGGGGGGTTTTGGCAGAGTCGGGTTTTTTCACCGCTTTTCTGAGAGAGAAAAGAGAGAAACCTTGTGAGATCTCATTTGTAACCTTCGGGCACCCGATTTCCATTTAATTAGTGAAACCCTCGATCATCTGACTGCCCATAGAGTAGGTTTTTATTGCCAAACCATGTAAAATCTTTGTGTTCTGTGTTTGTACTCTCTCTCTCTATCTCTCTCTCATATCTGGTTTGTTCAATTACATAACATATCGCATCCGTTTTCTGTGTTTGTTAACGCTTCCGCACAACACTATCAAATCTTATTTTATTATTCTTCTTCTTCTTGCTTTAAGGGCCCCACAAACAATATTACACTCGTATCCACACAAAATCCCAAAATACGAAAGCAACCCTCTGCCGTTGCTCGATTGCTTCTTCTTCGACGATGGCGTCAACTCATCGTCGATTTTCCACTGCCTCTTTAATGCCCCCTTCTACAATCGTCCAATTCTCGAAAATTGAGCTCCCAACCTTGCATGATGATGGTGTCGAGTATAGGCCCTTCGCCATTGACGCCGCCACCTCAGACAGAAAATGGCCGCATCATGCAGGAAGAAATTATGTGCTGTTGTGACCTTGGGTTTTGGGAAATTGAAGAGATTTGAGCTGCGTTTGAAAATTGAGCTTGATTTGGATATATACATATATACACATACAAATACAGTCCATTTCCACTAAGGGCTCTCGGATTTTTTAAAAATTCGAACGTCCACTTTCCGGAACGAATTTCGACGATCCGAACCGTCCAATGTGTTTAAAAGGTGTTTTTAAGGGCGTCTTCCAACACAAGAGTGCAAATAGATTGAGAGGAGTCCTCTAAAACCACCAGCAGGTCCACTTGTTCAGCTCCAAGGTATAAGAGATGATCAGCACATTGATTAGTTTATTTGAAAACGTGATAAACATGTGTGTGTGTTTGGGGGGGGGGGGGGGGGGGTTGCCCATATTTGACTGATTGACTCATAGTACAGGTAATGAGTCGGGACTTGAGGATGCTCATTTTCTCCCTCCTTTCCTCTTAAACAACGTCGTTTTGCCATTTTCTTGGTACACCCCAAAGCTTTAAAGGGCCTTGTTTAGAGTGTTAAATTTCCCAAAATGCCTAAACCCGAAGTGCCTAAATCCAAGTGCCTATATTAACTATACCCTACCCTAAAGAGCCTAAATCCCTTAAAATTGAACCAAAAAATTGAATTTTCCAAAGTGCCTGAACCCTAAACTCAAAGTGCCTAAACCCGAAGTGCCTAAATTCAAGTGCCTAAACCAACTATACCATACCCCAAAGAGCCTAAATTTCCTAAAATTGAACCCCAAAAGTAACTCTCCAAACAGAATCCTTAGAAACATTGGAGGTGTACCCAAAAAATGAGCAAAACAACGTTGTTTAGGAGAAATGGAGGGAGAGACAAGGAGCACCCCGTTTTCGATGAGTCGGGTTGAAAATGGTCGCTCTACAATTTACTAGGTTGCTCTTTGCTTTCAATTGTCGCTCTACAATTACATCATCATTTTTCTGTTTAGTTTTAGTTTTGATGGCATCATCATTTCTCTCATTTCTCTCTCTATCTCTCTCCACTCATTACACCTGCTGACATCATCAAAACTAAACTAAGAGCATCTCTAGTGCACTACCTAAAAAATGTTTGCTAAAGTGTACACCTAAGCACATGTGAGACCCTATTTTGTGTGCTTAAGAATTTAGTTAGCTAGCTAAGGAGAAATGTATTTTAATGGGGCTCCCTAAAAATATTTATTATCTTTTAAAATGGGACCTATTTAAGTGGTGAGGGGTGCCAAGTGGTCCCACAAAATTCTCCTTTCCTTCCCTTCTCTCTCTCCCCTATTTTTCTCTCCTTAAGTCTCTCTTCCAAATTTAGGTAATCACTTATGACACTTTAGGTAGTGAGGGGTGCCACATAAGATTTTAAAGAATCAATTTTTGTACATTAAAGACCATTTTTTGAGTTTTTCATAGCCAACTAATTAAGGTATTTTAGGGAACTCTTTTAGGTAGTCCAATAGAGAGAGGTGCCCTAAACTATCTATATCTGAGGTGCAACTCCGAAACACCCTCTCTCATCTCTCCCCTCTCCCTCTCTCTCGCACAAACGCAAACAAAAGAATACACAACTTTCCTATAAGATCGTCGCACCCTTTCTCGCGCTCCATCCTCAACGGGCGTCCAGAAGAAGTTCCCGTAACCGAATTTACGACACAAACACACTCTCTTTCTCTCTCGGCCATGAAGCAATCTAGGGTTTGACAGCTCAAATCCAGAAAAAGGTCGGTTTTTGGCTAAATGCTTTCTCCTTTTTACAGTTTCCAGATTCACACGGATTTGCTTGACTGGTTGGAAAGCACACTTTTGATTTTCCCTCTGGAACCCCTTTTTTAGTGCAAGCCTATAATGATTTTGGTATCTTACAACCTCTGTCATGGAACCATTTATTCAGAAATTTTGCATTCTGGTTTGCAGAGATGCAGGGCTCTCTCTCTCTCTCTCTCACACACACACACACACAGAGGCGCATTTTACTCCGTGCCATTGGAAGGCTTGGAATGAAATCGCTCGCTCCGTATCCATTCCTGGCTCTGTGGCAAAGGCGTATCTTATTTGGGTGAATTGTGATTGATCTTGAGCGAGACCTTTCAGTAATTTTTTGGTCCTTTTTTGGGGGGTGTGTGTGTAAAGTTGATGTTTTTAGCTGCTCCAAGCCTCCAATTGCAGTTTCTGATTTCAAATTTTTTGATATTGTCATATCCTTTCCATCCCAAATTATATATTTTCTCTATTTTATTGGGCTGATTTGCTTATCTGTATTCGGTGTTTTGTTGGTTACCGGGGTGGGTGTTTTCAGCATTTATGCCTATACATTTTGGTTCTGCGAATAACCAGATGAGAGGAAGGATTGCGAAGCTCAAAGCAATTTTCTTTCGGCCAAGCTAACTCGATTGCTTGAGAACTAACTCAGCTAAGCCTTGTACAATGCCCACAAACTTATCCTTCGGCGTGATAAACTTGACAGGGCTAACTTTTCCTTTGTGGCAGGTATCTACTATCGACATAAGAAGTTGAAATGTATGCAAGGAGATTAAAGTGTAAAAGTAAAAAATGGGATCTTTGGTTGCAGCAGTCCAAGTGTTTTGTTAGTTTAAACTATCGAGATGGTTCTCGTTTTTCGAACTTTACAACTTTTTCGGGGACCTGCACTTCTCAAGTTAGTTTAACTAGAAGATATGGTTTAGATTCTCTCACATCATGGGGTGTCACCCTGATAAGTAGAAATATAAGGTTACAAGGGAGGACCAATGCAAATTGGAGTAGTCACCAATTAAGGTGCTTTAGCGCAGAAGGTGATGGAAGCAAGGCAAGCAATGATGAAAATATACCTGTAAAAGACGGGTCTCACTTTGATAAGGGGAAGACTAGAAGGGAAAAGGTTAAGGAAAATGCTAAGCATTGTGATGCACATGCTCAACTTGGGGAGCAAGAGCAGAATGAATGGCTCAATAATGAGAAGCTCGCTATTGAGAGTAAAAAGAAGGAATCGCCATTCCTTACTAGGCGGGAAAGATTTAAAAATGAGTTCCTGAGGAGGCTTGTTCCTTGGGAAAAAATAACAGTTTCGTGGGAAACATTTCCTTACTTCATTCAGTAAGTGCTCATGTCTGTTAATTTGCTCTTTCTTTACTCCTTAGTAAGCCTTAAACTGTTGAACTTGTGGAAATAATTTGTTATTCTCACAGTGAACACACTAAAAAGCTTTTAGCGGAATGCGCTTCTTCCCATTTGAAGCGTAAGAAGTTCACTACAACTTATGGTTCTCGTTTAACTTCTTCAAGTGCGAGGATACTGCTGCAGAGTGTTCCAGGTAGATTATTTACATGTTATTGCAACATGGCGGTTTCGTATGTCAACGGTTTTTTTTTTCATGTTTGCTTATTGATAAAGAATTTTTGACTTGATTATTTGACAGGTACTGAACTCTACAGAGAAAGAGTAGTTAGAGCACTTGCACGGGACATGCAAGTTCCTTTACTTGTGCTTGACAGCAGCGTTCTGGCTCCTTATGTAAGAGTTTGATTTTTTTATCTTTTTTTTTTGGTTGAACAATATGTACTTTGCACATAGTCAAAGATATTTTTTGGGTAAGGTATATTTATTCTCTTTTGGTATTCACATGGTAATGTTGCAGTTGTTTAATTCTCATTTTGTGCAGGATTTTGGTGAGGACTGCTCATCTGAAAGCGAATCAGATGATGATAATTTGGAGTCAGGGGAAGAGTGCACTTCAGAGTCTGAGGTTGAGGATGAGAATGATGGAAGTAATTTGGAATCAGAATGCAGTGATGATGATGATGATGATGTGCAGGTATCTGCTGAAGCCCTGAAGAAGCTTGTTCCTTACAATCTCGAAGATTTTGAGAAGGTAAAATTATATCTCAAGTTTTCAGATGGTTATCCAAATTTCATATAATCTTTTAAACACCAAAGAAAACAAAGAGGAGACAAGAAAAAGCTTTTGTGTCAGAACAAGTGAAATTTTGCATTTATTCAGCTTAAAGCCTTAAATTAAGAATCTGATGCTTTTCAAAAGATTGTGCATCTTGGTGTTTGTTTATCTGTATTTTCCCTTACTAGTTCCTTTTTATGTGAGTGTTTTTGTACTTCCTTTAGCTGATTTCTTTTTTTGTTTTGTTTTAGGACTCTTGAGTTTGAGAATATTTGAAAGGAGATATGGGTTTCTGTAAAATATATTATTATTTTGTTGACCTCATCTAATGGGAAAAGCATCAAATTTTCTATTTTTAATATCTCTAGACTTGAACTAACGGTCTAGGCATCAAACTTTCCTGGGGTTAAATATATAGACTTCACTAGTAATACGTCTGACTTCTTATTATTGTATAGTCGGAGGCAACATCTAATTTGATGATTTTTCTAAGCGAAATAGATTTCGCTTTGGAGAAGCCTAGGTATTCTCTTGGTGGCTATGGAGATACTTGTAAGTATTGAGTATTGTGGTAATTAGACAGTTCCCTTCAAGCTCCACATTTTGTATTATAGATCTCCATTTTCTTATTCTTCACCTGTGTTACGAGGAGGAAAAGTGTTCAATCTTACTTTTCCCAATTCTCTCCCCTTGGACGAGTGTCCTCTTTCCCACCATCTCCATTGTGACTAGCTAAGAAGCATGGACACGCCTACGGCCTCTCGTATACGTTTCTAACTCGGGCGCGATACGACACTCTTTGGACACAAGTCTAACAAGACTATATACATGTCTAATTTTTCTGTTATAATTTTCTTCCCTAGGGACACTATTGGAACACTTTAAGAACATGGGGGGTGCAAGAGGGGGCCTGGGTCCCTGTGCACCCCCAATTATTGCATTAGTTCTATTATATTTTTGGTTTTGTTTATAAAAGTTATGAAGAATGACCCCCACATTACAAGCCCAAATCAAAATTTTTAGATGTGTTTTTTTCCTTGAAAACCGTATTTTTTACCTTGAAAAATGTACACCACGCATTTTCTTCCAAATTTATACTCACGCAATCCACTTTGGTCTTTTTTGTTGTATGGAAGCTAGAAATATACTTCATGGTTATTCATTTTTGTTACTTTTGGCATTTGTGTCATTATTATTGATATTTAAGAATGAGGTTTTGTTGTTAATGTATGAATACATGTGATTTGGTCTACCACATCATGAATCAAAATTCCATGGATGTTTAGTTCATAAATACTTATACAAGGAGTTTTGATTTTTATATTCCTAATGTTATTATTATTATTATTATTATTATTATTATTATTATTATTATTATTTATTATTATTATTATTATTTATTATTATTATTATTTTTATCTTAAGTTCAGAGAAAAAAATATTTTTGATATGTTATACGAATTCATAAGATACATCGTTGATACAAGAGTACATTTTCAATATGTCTGTGTCCTAAATTTTGAAGAAATGACTAATTTGCGTGTCTGGTCATGTCTTATCCGTGTCCTATGTACGTATCTGTGCTTCTTAGGTGACCAGTGGAACTATAGCTGTGAATCACGATTGTCAATTTTCAATTCCATTCCACTTTCAGTATCACTTTGTTCTCAATATAGAGTAAGCTTACTAGTTATTTGGCCGATAGTATATTCAAGTTTATAAGTATTTATTTTGCACTGACTTTGTATCTATTCTCAATCCGTTCATTTATTCACTATTCATCTCCTATCCAAGCTCATTTATGTTCTAAATACAATTTTGGAGCACAAAATAACACCTTGTATCGTAACTTGTCATTTGAAGGACTTAAAAGTAGAACTTTAGCTTGGAAATTAAACATTTCAATGGGTTGGTATACTTGTTATTACCACTGTAAGGCGAGGGGCTTCGTGAGATAATGCATGCAGGCATGATGCGTGACTTCATGGTAGTAGTCTACTGTATGACATTCGACTTAATTTATGGGTGAGAGGAATGTATCTATGTTCGGTACTTTCTGGCACTGTATTTGCTAGTAATGTCCTTAATTATATACGGAGAACTTTAGCAACTGCAAACCATTCGTCAATGTCTGTTCAGTACTGACGTTTAGCTTGGGGGTTTTAAGAACGTAGAATATTGTCTACGAGGGTTGTATCATATATGTGGAAGGGGCTCAAAATCACTTGACCATATTTTGGATTTTGATTTTGTGTTTTTTCCCTTCGAATTCCATATTTGGTCTATTTTCTTATTCAGAAATTAAATTTCTTGCAGAGCGTTTCTGGAGAATCTGAAAGTTCATCTGAAGCTTTAAAATCGGAGAATATTGAGCCTTCAGATAAACCCGAACGACCGCTAAAGAAAGGCATATATCTGGAGCCCCTACCAGTTCGTTTTTACCATAGCTTCCATGCTTTTCGTGCATATTTGCTTCTTTACTTCTTTCTTAACGTTCACCATGCATTATCTAATTAAGGATCTAACATACCCAGTACACTGTTTTCCCGAAATAGTTGTTAGATGATAGCTTGACACTTGCATTGACAGGAGTTCTCTAGAGAATCTTGACCAGGAACAAATTGTTGGCTTTGTTTACTGAAAATTAAAGAAACTTCTGATGGTACAGGATATGAGTAACAAGTGACTATATATCCAAGTATATATGTAGAATAGATCAGAATGGCCTTTCTTTAGTGAAATGCTGATTTCATTCTTTTTCTTATTAGAGCATTCTTTAAGTTCTTCCACTAGACGTGACATAAATAGATTTATTGTTGCCAGCTTTTTCATGAAGTGCTCTTTCTTTGCCTCACACCCCACACAGAAGAAATTGAACAACTGCTTCTGTTTTCTTGTTCTGAGACGTGACGGTATAGGGGGACCACTGTTTCAGTGGTATTCTATGAGCAGCCACTTTGTGCATTTATTGCCAAAGGTTAGGTCTGTCTCTAATCCATCTGTTTCAGTGGTATTCTGGGAGCAGCCACTTTGTGCATTTATTGCCAAAGGTTAGGTCTGTCTCCTATCCATCCCCCGCCCATACCCCCAATTATTGGGGACTAAATGGGTTATGTTATTGTTGTTGTTGTTGTTGTATTGGATGTATCCATTTCCACAGTAGCTTTCATAATTCTATTTGGACCATCTCATTTTTACTTGCTGTCATTTGGCAGAAGTGTGCGTGTCAGAGAGAGTGTCTTTCAAATGTTGTCTTTGGATGGACACTTTAGGTACTGATGCTGATGGCAGTATTGTGGAAGGTGGGATTATGGTTATATGTAGGTAACTGTGATGATGGAAGTTGCTAAGGCTCTGGTGTTTGTAGGGGTAGTGTCAGTATAGGGCTGGGTTCATTTTGGAGCTGAAGGTGGTGTTAGGTCGTGGTGTGCTGGTTGTCATTGTGCCGGTGACTACTGTAGTGTGCTTGTGGTTTTCCTTGATGGTTTCAGTATCAAAATATTATCCAGCTTTTGAATTTGCATGACTATTGATAATGTATGGTAAATGATTGTTGATCCCTGTGTATGACTGCAAAATTGCTGTTCTTTTATTTATATGTATTTTAATTGTCTGTTACCAGGGGATCGGGTCAAATATGTTGGTCCTTCCATTCACATTGAAGCAGATAACAGGTCTTCACTTTTCCTTGATGCATTCTATCAGTACCTTTGATACTATATTCCTCATATTTCTAAGAGCTTGGAAGTTTTTCATTTTCTGAAATAATTTTGGTTTCAAGGAGAAGTGTTGGTATGGAATACAAATGACATTTATACCGTTCAAATTAATGTTTTGTTTACACATAGGACCGTAAAGTGCTCAATACTCTGAATCAATCTACTCAGTCTTCACATTGATTGGTCGCTACTTTTTTTTTTTTTTATATGGCACATAATGCAATTACTTGGAGCATGATCTGTCTATCGACTTCATTCTTTGCCTCAGTGCTGGTGTTTTTTTATTCTGTTTCTTCTTGAGTTATAAGCCATAGTTAATAGTACTTTGAGGGTCTGGACAGTTGTGCTCCTTGTTAGAGAAAATTCTTTGTATGAAGGGGATCCAAACTCCAAAGTTTTGTCCATTTCAGCTAGGGTATTGCTGGTGTGATTGTATCTTCTTGTCATTTGTGGATACATGGTGTGGGAATTTCACTGTTCAGCTGTATGTTGACTGAACTCTTCGTTTTTGTTTGTTTTCTTTTCATTTTGGTTTGATTCTATTTTTGCCTTTGTGCTTGGTACTTCTGTCGCAGAAATGTGCTCAGCGATTATAAGTTGCTCTTGAAGCAGCCAAAGCTTCTGTTGTAAGGTTATTTGAGGAAGAAAACATTGGCGCACTAAAATGAGAAACTAGGAGAGAGAGAGAGAGATGTGTGGAACGTGGTCACTCTTCACAAGTATCCATGGATTTAGAAAAAAAGGAGCTCACATTTTCTGGTTCGGGCTGGTTAGCTTCTCTATGTAGGCCGGTTATGACTGAGAAAACTGCAGCGGAAGCATTCTTCGCCATAAAGTAGGGTTTCAATGGCTGCTAGGAGCAAATCCAGGGCTGCTTATTGCAAAATGAAAGCAGCTCCTCTGCAAACCTTCTTGAATGCCTGGACTAAAGTGATACCAAAAGCCAAATATGCACAATGTTTGGAATTGTGTCGAAAGTAAAAGAAGTAGCATGTACACTATTGGAGCAACGCTGCCAAATTCTGGTTTTTTTGACGCTGCAGTGTGCCAAAATTTGGTTTTTGCAATGCCATTTTAGGCTGAACTGCTGGAGCTGGAGATTCTTTGATAGTCATCTTTTTGCGTTGGCCGTTGAGTGATTTTTATAGTGCTTTTAAGGGCTTGTGAAAAGATGGACAGAAGCAATAAGGTTTTGGGGAGGTCTAGTTAGACAAGGAAAAAAGTTCATGTGCTCTTGTCGGTATTGTGAACAGTTGCTAGAAATTTAACTGTCTTTGTTTTATACTCATTTGTTTGGATGACCAAAAGTAGAATAGATAAAGCTCGTCCCTTGGGATTCTATTCTTTTACTAGTAGTACTTTTAAAGGCTTGATAGCTCAGACAATTACAGAGAAGAAGAAGAAACAGAATAAGGGCATTTAAATCATTCCTAGAGTTACTTAGGGTTAGAACCTAATAATTCAACTCCGAAGAAAGCTATGAAGTGGCAAGCCTAGAATAAACTTGTTGTCACATCATTGATATCTTTACATTATTATACTGAGGCATGTTTGTAATCCTGGTACTAGACTAAGAGAGGCCTCTTATTTTCTGATAGATGATAATAAAAAAACATCACTAAAGAGACACATGAATAGCTGGATTAAAGTGGAGAAAATCCGTAACACAGACTTGACACAAAGGTGATGCAGACGGACGAGAAAGAGTTGACATGGAATATTTTCTGATGGGTGACAATTCAAAGGGATATAGGGATCTTACTGACAATGGAAGAGGTTTTGCGGGTAAGCTAGTTTGGTGCAAAGTAATGTTATCTTCTCTTATAGTACTTGATAAATTTCGTTGAGGGAGGGAGTAGCTAGTTTGGCGCGAAGTAATGATATCTTTTCTTGTAGTTGATAAATTTTGTGTGGAGAGAGAGAGACCCAAAAGAGGCTTCGAGTAGCTACTTTGGTGCAAAGTAATGATTCCTCTTGTACTTCATAAATTTCATAGTGAGAGAGAGGGAGATATACCCGTAACACCGAACTTTTTGGATATATATAAAAATTTAGGGTTGGTAATGTCTCAGGCTTGGACATGTACCCGCACTAGTACACTGAGTCCATGTCAGGGAGGAATTAAATACCATGGAGGCGTTTTTTCCTTCCAACTTTTTTTGTGGGGTGTGATTGATAGTTGAAATATTCGTGCTTGTTGCGCAATTAAGTTAACTAGTTTGAGAATTGCGGGTAAACATGCAAACAATTATTTGCACAAGTAAATAATTGCATTGACCGTGGCATTATGGGAATGCCACATGTATGTGGAAAAGAGGCTAATAACAGAAAGCCCTACACACCCCGAATGTGTATAAAAAAAAGCCCAATCATCTTAGGAAATTAGTTGAAAGAGGGATTATAATTCCCCTAGTTCGAAATATACGGACTTCTTACTAAGGAACTCTTTAACTATACAATGGACTCTCTAAACCATCAAATTTGCATCTATACCTCTCGCGCCCAAGTCCTCTGCCGCACCTTTGAACCTCTCCAAGAGTGGAGAAGCTCTATTGCTCCCTCTAGAATATCCATGCCATTTTGAACCAAGTTGGGACTGACTTCCAAGCTCACAAGCCACCAGACAATGAGTACTTGGATGTGTCATCCATTAAGTAAACCATTTGCACATATAACACCAACTAATAAAAGCTTCCATCCTCGAATCAAAATTATATCTCATGAGGATCTTTCCTTGGCTTTCCACGGGAAACTAGAACTCTGTCCTCCGCATAACTCATAGGTCTTCACCTGAAAAGACCCTTAAGATGAATCTACCAACCACGACCCCTGCACCCCACGAATATGGAACCAATGTCATAGTTGTTTGCTTCACTTGGTGTTGTAAGATAAACAACAACAATTTCTTACTTGCTGGTCTTTGTTTGGGGATTTAAGCTGCAAGGGTGTATTTACCCTATCAGAGCCATAACTTCCATGTGGATGTACTTTGATTATTGTAACCACATTGCTACAGAATTTTTGTTATGCGTCATAAGCCAGGCTTCTAATTAGATTCTCCCTCCCGACACCCAACTATTCTAATAGTGTACTTGTCCTGATGCGCTTTGACTTTTTGATTGTCAGAGGTACTCCGACTCTTATTCTTTGACCTTCTCTAGCTCTTTTTCGGGTTTAGATTCCGTGCTTAGGATCTGGGCCTGGAAGAGATAAGCATTTGTGCATTGGGCTTTTTGTAATTCAGTTTACTTCCAGAAAAGTTAGGTGAAATGTATTAGCTGGCTGATATTTGAAAATTCTGAGATCTGAGAAAAATGTGCTTTTTCTTTTGTTCTTTTTGTTTGTGTTGGTTGTTTTTTTGGGGTGGGATGGTGTTTTCATTTTACCCATGCATCTTTGGGACACTTGAGAATCCCCTCTACAGTATGGCTACCGCCTGGCCTGTTATTGACATATATAATGCATCACAGGATTAAATTGGGGAAGATACCAACTTCTGATGGTCCAACTAATGCTTTTACCATTATCCGTGGCAGGTGGGTTGGTAAGTCGTCTTGATGTACGGAAGAATAACTGTTGTCCCCCTTTTCGTCTTGGGTTTCAATTTGCAATTACTAGTTAAATATCTTTTTCAATTGGAAAGGTATTTGAAAACAACATTTGGTCTTTTCTCTCACTGTGTTTAGGGTCTAGGTCACATTCCAACAGTCCAACTTATTAAGCGTAGTGTGGATATCACTAATGAGGTTCTCTTGGTAGTTTCGAGATGAAATAACTTATTAAGCGTAGTGTGGACATCACTAATGAGGTTCTCTTGGTAGTTTTGAGATGAACGATAAGTGCGTATACTTGCATTGATACTCACTTTGTTGCCATTCTTCTTTTCTTCATAAAAGGCGTGTTGACACACATTTTTGTAAACTTTTGCTTGTTTATTCTGTCTTGTCATTTCACGAGTTTCCTTGCTGAAACATCACAAGGAATATATCAGTGGCATAATGGCTCTGTGATGGTTCTGTTGCTATAAACACATTGACATGCTTTCTTTTTGTGGACAAAGAGCAACAACCTTTACGTGCATCATACCTTACTTTCCTAGTTGTTAGCCCTTGAGGTTCATAATTATAATCGTGTATAACTCATCCAAGTTAATAACCCTAGGAATTTTTTGTGAAAGTGTATGATATTGTTTAACATCATTCCATTTGTCAGACCTCCTTTATGTTTGCATGTGTGTTAAGCACAACATTCATTCTGTTACATTTTCCCACCATGGATTGGCAATTTATATGGACTCGTACTTGCGCTTATGAGTCGATGGCATGCTTGGAAGTTGTCATGCTTCTCCATATACCATATTGATACTGCATTTTGCGAGTAAATTACTTATACTTTGAAGATGCTAGTTCATTGCTTCATTGTATGTTGCTTTTTGACATTGATTCTTGTTCCTGTTTTTTAGTGTATTTAGTGCCGTAAATATGATTAAGTGTATTGGCATCGTTCTAACAGCCAGGAGCAACTTTGTAACTTTTCATGTGAAACTAAATAAATTTATGTCCTTTGTAATTACTCTTCATGTGAAACTCATGTTGAAGTTTTTGTTCGGTGGCGTACTTGGAGGTTCTTCTTGTTGGATAGCTTGATATACGTTGTTTGACCATTTCGAACAGCTTAAGCTTTTGAGACAATTGGTGACTTAACATGGTGTCCGAGCATTGGTTCCTGGGAGGTCTTGGTTGAAGTCTCTCCTTTTGTATTCATTCTCTTTTCCATTCGGCCTGTTTCCTTGGTATTTGTTTCATTCTATGTATGAATGGTTGTATCTATAGGTGCATGATGGGGTTTGCATACTAGGGAGCGTGTTTCATAGCTTGATGTACTTTGTTTGACCCACTACTAATAGCTTAAGCTTTTGGGCAATTGGTGACTTAACACTTGTTTGCTATTAAAATTTGGTCTTTAAAACTTATTGACCACGAAGAAGCGCCTTCATGCATCAGTAGTTTCTGATTGATGTTAAAAGGCTTTAGAGTTTCCTTACCATCGATTATGTATCAAGGTGGTATCACAAGAAGCACTTTCTTGATTCGTTGACTGTTATGGAGCGCGTGTTAATATATATGTTTTAAAGGCATTCAACATGTTATATTTTGTTTGTTTGTTACATAAGTGGTAATCTCGTTTTTGGTGTTGATTATTTTGCCTCTACCTTTTTCCTTTCTATCTTGCTCATATTCAATGATTGTGGTTTTGTTTGTTAAGCTGTATCTCTTCTTCAACATGTGTTTTAGGTCCTTCCGTCCTTGTGTTGTGCTTATGGGTGAAATTATGCAATTCTATATGCTTCCTGATGTATCTAGATGAGAAGTTATGGATTCTAACCAGTATGAAATATTTGACAGGCCCTTGACAAGTGGTCAACGTGTGGAGATCTATGAGGTGAATGAGGACCGTGTTGCTGTTATTTTGGATATCAATGAGAGCAGAGAAGGGGAGGGAGAAAAAGATGAGAATGCTGCAGAGAAGGCTAGAAAAACGCCTGTCTCTTGGATTAATGGTATATTTCTGAATATCTGTTTATTTAATATGGTTCATTCCACATGCAGTATTTCAGCTTTTCCATTATTTATTTTATACTCCATCCGTCCCAAATTGTTGATCCTGTTTTGGGAATCTAATTTTTTATGAACAGTTCATAATTGTACCCAAAAAAGGAAAGAAGTACCAATATTTCTTTGTTAACTTTTTAAATTGACCCTTTGTTTTGGGACATCCAAAAAGGAAAGAAGGAACAACAATTTGGGATGGAGTGAGTAGAATTTTGCATGTGTATTTTATTAGAGGTTACTATTCTTACCAAGTTTCATTTGTTTTCACTGATAGAAGTGTTTACGATATTGTGGACCTATAGACTTGCTTATTTGAGTGCTAGATGTTGAAAGAGTTTGAAAGACAGAGGATGGCAAAATTCTCTACATTGTAATATATTTTATTGGGGGGGGGGGGGGGGGGGGGGGGTGCAAGAGATATATTAACCTGTGAAGATTATCAGGTCCAACTAGTAAAGTTCATCCTTGAGCCATATTGTAAATTGCTTTGCTTCTTAAAAGCTGCGGTGTGTTGAGTACATTCTGGTTAAGCACGTTTAAGAATAGACTGGTGCTTGTGCAGTTGCCAAGTTTGTAGAAAGTCTGTTGCACAGGGACATGTAGGAGTGAGCACGGGTCGGGTTTCTTCGGGTTTGGGTCGGTTTTGACCCGACCGATCAAACTTCGGGTTGACCAAAACCGACCCCGACCCCGACCGAAAAAAGGGTTGGTTTTGACTGAATAAGGTGGGTGGGTTGACCGGTCAGATTGGTCGGGTATAGAGCAAGAGAAACAACATCCATCACCTGACGAGCGATCGGCTCGTCGTTGAAGGGAAAAGAAGAAGGGAAAAGGAGATGAAGCCCACTAGCCCACAGTGACAGAAATGACAGCCGTGGATGTGCAAACATAATTGTTCAACTCGTACTTTCGGCATCAACAGAGAGTCAGAGATGAGTTACACCAGTGGTGATGGTGGTCCAGGCGAGAAGTATGACAGCGCTTAGGTGAGGTTGTGTTACAGTGGGTTTTGTTTTTGAAGAAGTAGGAGGTTGGAAAAATTATGCTCCTGTGTTGGGAAAAGAAAAGGGAGGAGAGAGTACAGCTGTGCACGGCTGCACGCCTCTCGAATCTTGTGTTGGGAAAAGAAAGAACAGAGAGAGAAAGGGAAATGTGCAGGCCTCCTTAATGTCTGAGTCTTGTTTGAATTCAAAACTTTGAAAATGACAGGACTTTGGATAAGCTGTAATCCTTGCAACTAATAATATTTCACCATGTGTACTGCTATTAAAAGGAGTTTGTTGGGTCGGGTTGGTTTCGGCGGGCCCAGTTAATTTTAACCCGTGATGCGACCCGAAACACGAATTTTTAACTAAACCCAACCCGCAAACCGACCCAATGGAAATTCGAAACCGTCCGATACCCCTTCAGGTCGGGTCCTCAGGTTCTGGATATTCTGCTCATTCCTAGGGACATGTGTCCTTATTTCTTGATTTTGGAGAGCCCCTACGTCAAAACCTCATTCCTGGCTCGTTGTTTCAGTCACCAGAGATCATTTAAATGTCAATCAGTCTGCTATTGTTCAACTTTTTTGAAGAACTTGTCTTCTATCAATATTAGACGCTTATACGTATTGACATTTCTGTATCAGCCAAGGTTAATTTTATTCTCGTCATGTCTCTTTTTTAGGGATACATGGTCCTTCAGATTGAGGGCCATTGGTGAACATTTGAATTGGGACAATTGTGCTTGTAATTCTTTCACTTATCTCATCTGTTCTTGTTCTATCTCGGAGTCTTTAGCATAATTTTGGTATATGTCATGGTTTTGCCTGTTATATTTATACAAATGTTAGAAGTATCTATTGCTGGGTCGAGATTGCTAATCTTGGGATATACCACAAAGATGAGTTGCCTTTGCTGAGTATTAGCACATGTTGAAACATGTTGACGGGTTTATTCTTCTTACAGTTAAGGATGTTGAGCACGATCTTGATACTGAAGCGGAAGAATGCTATATCGCTGTGGAGGCCCTGTGTGAGGTATGATGCTCCATGTAGGATTGGTTAATCTCTTTGATGGTACAGTTAATGAAATTCGAAAATTTATTTTATCTGTTGGACTGTTTTTTCTCATATTGTCTGCAGGTCCTGCAATCTAGACAACCTATTATTGTCTATTTTCCAGACTCTTCTCTTTGGTTGTCAAGGGCTGTTTCGAAGTCTAATCGTAAAGAGTTTGTCCGTAAGGTGCACGAAATGCTTGACCGGTTATCTGGACCTGTTGTTTTGATTTGTGGGCAAAACAAGGTTGAAACAGGGGCAAAAGAGAAGGAAAAATTTGTAAGATTCCAATTCACCATCTTTTGTGTGTGAGTGAGTGAATGAGTTGTGGAGTTTTTTTCAGCCTTCTTTTTTGAATTCCTAAAGTTGGATAGTGACTTTTTTTCGATGTTGTCAACAGACGATGATACTACCAAATCTGGGACGCCTTGCGAAGTTGGTAATATTTATCCTGACTGGATTTGTTTACTAAATTTGTTAAAGTTCCTGATATTTTGTTAAATTGATTGTGTGATTGCGTCTATCTTGTTTGCTTTACACATCTGTGATATCATACGTGGCTTTCTTTTATATTTAAATTCTGAAATGTTTGAGACGTCCGATGACAATTTATCTACTCCTTTGACGATATCTTATCCAAGCAACATTGGCAACTTATTAGGAGAGGGATTGGCAACTTACTAGGAGAGGGATTAAGAATAGGTGATAAAAGAGAGAAAGGTTCATACTTTGTTTGCCAGTGAAATTTAGTTAAGAGGTCATTAGCAAGGATGGACGTGAGGTTTACAGCACTATGCTCAGAGCTAAGGATTAGTTCATCTTCTTCATTGGGCATCTCTGGAGCATGCTTCGACTTCGAATTGACCACTCTACCCCTACATGAACTTCGTTTGGACTAGGCTATGCTAATTGGTGCATCGGAGGTGATTTATTGTCATTAGGGTGGTTTCAGAGAAATTGAATGGGAGAAAGTTACTGGGAGTATATGGGATTGTGATGCTTTTGTTAGGAATTGTTATTTATTTGTCATCCATTCTTGAATGCTACCTTAAATAGGTAAAATGTTCAGCGTAATTTTTTATGTAACAGGTTCGATGTGTTTCTTTTTACATTGGGCTGCGAAGAAATGTTGGCAGAAGAGGTGAGGTTGGAGACTCTTCCCAGGGAACTTGATGACCATTGTTCAGATTTTTTAGGAAATTGGCCTTTCAGAAGGAGCACTTCATTTAGGTTTTGGATGAATTGTAGTTGTTTGTTTAGGAAGTGTTTTTGGTAGTGGTGGGAGTCTGCTAGGTTCAAGGCTGGGAAGGATTCAAGTTTAGCAAGAAGGTTTTGGAGTAGTTGTTGATTCAAGCGTTGCTATGTTGCCAGTTGAACTCCGAGGACTTCTACTTCTCTAAGCTTAAAATAGAATAGGTTGAATGATATTTCACACTTCTTTTGTAAGACAGAGTTTTTCAAAGTCCTTATGTTGTGGAAACTGTGGTTTCCTGCCAGCGTAACCAATATATAGCCGTTTTTCATTTCCCTAGAAAGTTTTCTTTTCTCTGTCATTTGTTTCTATTGATGCATTGAATAGATTGTTGCCCTGAAACTTGGCATGTGCTCCTGTTCCCTAGCTGACGATAAGGAGTGTGTGTGTGTTAAAGAGGATACCTGAATAGCCTAATGAAGAACCAAGGAGCAGGATTTATACCATTCAAGGAAAACAGGTGTGGAAGTATGAAATGAAAATCAAATTTCACATATACATGGAGTTGTTTACTTAAGCTAGTGAACCAAATCAATGAAGCCGGGACCGAATCGACTGAATCAGTAGTAGTAGAATTGCTGTTTTTAGTAGGAATTTCAACAGTTATATTTGATTAGATAGAATGTTGTATATCGAACGAACTTTGAAATGTTTGGCATTAGGGATATATTATACATCTGGTTGAGTCATTAAGTGAAAAGGGACAGATTAAGGCAAAGTTGTTTGATGAAAGCACGTGCTTCTGGTTTTGTAGCTCTGCAGCCATCGTGTTCTAACTGCCACATATCTTCATTAAGATTAGAGGAAACCAAGAGACACGGACTCCTCACCAGGAGTCAATGTGGAAAGGGGGTAATGTTGGGGTCAATAAAAATGGTTTAAAGACATTTTTTAGTAATCCCAGGAGAAATGATAACCTCTTCATGCATGTGCTGGCTGAAAGTGAGGATGGATAATCTGACATTCCTGAATATGATGGTTTCCTTATTGTTGTGTAACGGTGAAGGAAAAGAAGGATTATGTAGATACTACGTTAAAGAATGAGTTGACCGGCATAAGGTCAGCTTCACATTGTATGCTGGCTGCTCAGGCCTATGGCACTTGAAGAATGGTGGATTTGTGTCTGGATTGGTGAATTTACATGATTTCATGTCACCACCCCTAGTTTTATGTTTAGTGAGTTTGATCTCAATGTTTCATACTTACTCTGTCGGAGTTTAGAGAAGTATAAAGTTATGTGATTTACAAGAATGAAGTTAGCAACATTACCGTTGGAAGGACGATGTGATAGACAATTCTCCTCTCGGCCAGTTGGCCAACCAATATTCATTATAATTCTTCTTTGATTTCTTTTGTGATTTATCATATATTTATCGAGTAGTTGTGTTCTTTGGCGAGCATCAATCTGAGCGAGTTGATTTGAGTGTGTTCTGTTAATATTAGTATTTCTAGTTAATATTAGTATTTCTATTTAAATTATGTGTTTTCTTCTGCTATAAATTTCCCTATTGATGCCACTGAGTTGTCTTTTACTTTTAGTAGTCCTCTGTACGACCTTCAGTAGGCTCATCTATCTATATCTTTGGAACTTGAAAGTCAAATGGTGTCTTGCTGTGATATTTCCCTTCAAGGAGTAATAAATTATTGTGTTAGATGTCAGGCTTAATCTCTTACCAGTTTCTAGATGCTGTGTGATAGTTGAATTTGTGGATTGTTTCACGGTAAACTCTGCGCTTGCATTTTGTATTTCAGCCTCTACCTTTGAAGCAACTTACGGAGGGACTAAGGTCGACAAAGAGATCTGCAGATAATGAAATATACAAGCTATTCCCTAACGTTATGTCTATATTTCCCCCTAAGGTAGCTATTGACTCTTTATCATATGTTTCTGATATATACATATTTTACGTTAGCTTTGATTTAATGTTGTTGGTTGCAAACCACTAGAAGATTGTGAAAAGGCTCAAGTAGGTTGGCAAGACCAACTCATTGTGAACACAAATCCTTGATACCTAGCGACTTAGGATTTAGAGCGGAGGATGCGAGACACTGTTCACTTCCATCCTAAATGGTGAGTTCAGCGATCTAACGCAATTTCAAACTTTTGGGCGCAATGAATGCAAAAACCAAGACATACGGGTGGAGTCAATCTGCTTCCCACTACTCTTGAGGCTCCTGAACCTCTCCTGCGAGATATATTATTTCTCCTTTACTCTCAGTGAAACAGCATGGCAAACTGAATTATTTTCTTCTTTACCAAATAACACAGTGCCTTAAAACTATTCATGAATTTATGGGTAAGGGTGGTACAACCAAGATGTCTCCTGAAATCTGTTTTCATCACATACATTGAGAATTAGTTCTTTTTTCTTCCTTGTTTGTTTTCCCTGTAATGGAGAGCTTAATAGTGTTATTTTTGGTAGATAAGTAAGTAATGGAGAGAGCTTAATAGTTCTTTCTGATACTATTTTTATCTGGGAAAGACGAAAAGTACATATACCTTATTTAGCAAGAGTTGATTGAAAAATCGAAACAATGGTGTTCTCATGATTCCTAGACATTCCAAACCCAAAAGCCTAAGCTATTAGGTAGAGAGGTCCCAACATTACGTTAAGTGATCACCATTCCTTACCCAAGCAATGGGGGATTATATTCCTTACCTTCCCCCTCACATGCTGGTGCAACCGGTTTGAGGCCTATCACGTATAGCCTCTTTTTGGTTCTATCATCGTGCAACCTTTTTATTTGGCTCTGACATCTTGGGGTGTGGGTTTTAAAACGTGACCCAATCAATGTGAGATTGCATTCCTAATAGTCTCGATGGGACTGAGAAATCGTTCTTTATCAGGGAAAGGATTATAGTAAATTGAACAATATACACGCAGAATATGTTCTTTTGCCCGGGTGTCTTGTTGTCTTCGACTGAGTTTGCGTCCTTCGTCCCTTTTTCATTTAGTGGCTGCGATTGTTAAGGTCCATTATTGAAAAATCTAATATCATTTTGGAACAACTATACAACTTAGCTGGTTGTCTCAAATTTGGATTTTATTCTATGATTGACATTTTTGCACTCACCTTGCTATTTGCAGGAGGATGACCAGGTCAGGATATTCAATAAGCAGGTAGAAGAAGACAGGAGAATTGTGATATCACGGAGCAATTTAAATGAACTTAATAAGGTATCAAGATGGCTTTTGTGGTGATGAGTTCTTCTTGGTGCAACTTTATTCGGTCAATTTGATTTGAATGGATGAAATTCATGTGACCAAGTCTTGTTGATTCAGGGTTTAGTGTCACGCATAACTGGTTTGTGCAGGTCCTTGAGGAGCATGAGCTATATTGCATGGACCTGTTGCATGTAAATACTGACGGTGTAATACTGACAAAGAAGAGTAAGCATCTAATGCTACCCTCTATTAGATTACTCCTTTTGACTAACAAATGATTTTTAAGTGTCATTAATTTGCTCAATAAAGTGAGAAAAATTTAGCTGAATGTTTTTCTTGGAACAACAATTTTGTGGTCAAGATTTTGTTTTGAATAGCTATTAGACGGATACAATTGGGCCAATAGGCTAAACATGCGGTGAGATTTTGAAGGTTAACACTAAAAAATTTGAGTGGAAGGTTAATTCCGGAAGTAGCTTCATTATGTTGTATAATTGGGGAGAACCATGAGATGGTGTACTTATATTGATGTGGCTTTTGTAAAAATATAAACTACATTCTTTTAGATGGAAGTTGCTAAGGAGCACGTAGTGACAAGTATGAAGTATCAATGCTCGTGAGACTTTTGGGCATTGTAAAATCTCAAGACTAGAACTCCCTCCGAGGAGAAAAAATGTGAAAACTTTATATCTATGAAACTCAAAAGGAACCATATATGCAACTTCAAACTCCCGAAGCCAATATTTTGCACTCTGTACATAGGCACCCCAGTAATATTCCTAACAAGGGTGGTCGACAGAGACAAGAAAAAGAACCACATTCCTCGCCTCTCCCTTTTTGGGGAACGGTTGCAATCAAATACATTTTTCCTTTTTCGTGCCTACAATACTCAGAATAAGTCCTCACCCCCCGGTAACATTCCTAACGAGAAAGATATGTTGTCAAAGAAATCAAGAAATCCATTTCTCCCACTAATTATTTGTTTCTAGTAAGATAAAAAATTCCTAAATTAACTGGTCTTTAAATTTGAGAAACTCTGGAATTATCCTTTAATCTTTATAAGGTGATATTCTTAGCATAAACTTCAGCAATATGGTAGTGCTGGAGGGGAATGATGTCATTCTTTACTGGGCTCCCCTGTTCTTTACATATACCAGTATTGTGATCGATATATTCAATTTAGCTGTTTAAAACTTAATTACTGTTATTGATCTCTTTTAAATTATCATTCTGACGTTGAAGTTTGATGTTATGTAGGCTTCGTTTTGTTAAATACTGTAGATATATCTCAGAGTCTAGATGCCTAAACTGGTGAGAGTTTTGTAAGCTGATATAGATTTTTCTGTTGAAGTATCAACGTAATTCATAAGTTCCATATGTAGGCTGTGAATGCCCTGATCTGACCTGGGTTTTGATACGGAATTGCTCAGGCTTGGCTTGTTTTAAGGTCAACCACTCATCAAGCTCCTGTCACCTTAAGTTAGTTTTCATGTAAACTGCTTGGGCATGCTCAGAAACTTAATGTGCTGCTCAAGCTTGATCTGTACTTGATACATTCTTTGTTAACTGCTGCACTAGCCACCTATACGGCTATACCTTTAAGATTAAGATGCCCGAAGGTGATAAATCCCTATCAATATTTGTTCAGCATTAATTCTCTAAGGTGAGTAGCATTTCTTCATGACAGATCATTGTCGATGAAATTGAAAAGCATGGTGTGTTATTAGCTGGAAATTGTCCATCGTTAAAATACAATTAAGACACGATAGCAGAGGTAGGATTCACTTTCTTTCATGTAAGAAAAGGCAGTATCCTATACCGTCTCAAAAAGAGAGAAATTTTGAGATGACTACTTGCAAGCGGTAGCTTCTGCAATGTCCTCTTAAATGCATCCTTAATTTTACCATTCATTTTTTTTTTTTGTTTTTGTTTTGTTTGATGGCGGTAATTTTAGTATTGGATTGTCTGTGCTATTTGCCTGTGATTTTCTGTTTGAAGTTTAGCTAGTTCAGAGAATAGATTTTTTGTTCTATGTTTGATACTTTCTGGAACTCTAGAACTAAACCTGGTTGTAGAAGTTGAACTTCACTTGTGTTCCTCGTTTGTGAGAGTACCTGTATTGTTGTTTATCACTGTTTTCTTCCCTAATTTACAATTACATTTTTGTTTATAGAAGCTGAGAGAGTTGTTGGCTGGGCTAAAAATCATTACTTATCATTATCTCACGTTCCTTCAGTAAAAGCGGAAAGATTGTGTGTTCCTCGTGAAAGGTAAGTATTGTTTGTTATCTCAGAGTCGAATTTTCTATTTCACCTTCAACTTAATTGCTGTTCTCTCTCTTGTGAAGTCTCGAAATTGCAATTTCAAGGTTGAAGGAGCAAGAAACATTAACCAAGAAGCCATCCCAAAATTTGAAGGTGTGTTTGTACGCGTTTTAGAACCCGATAATGGTATGAGGAGATTAAGTACATCCATGACCGCCAATTTGTACGTGCTTTTGGCAGAATCTTGCGAAGGATGAATATGAGAACAACTTTGTTTCAGCAGTGGTTCCTCCGGGTGAAATTGGTGTCAAGTTTGATGATATTGGTGCTCTTGAAGAAGTGAAGAAGGCACTAAATGAACTTGTCATTCTCCCAATGCGGAGACCAGAGCTCTTCTCACGTGGAAATTTACTGCGGGTATGGGTCTTTTTGTATGCACCTGAATTGATATCATACGGATACAGGCGCTATCCGTGCGCTGCACTAATTTCTGTGATCTTTTGCCAGCCTTGCAAGGGCATATTACTATTTGGGCCTCCTGGAACTGGGAAAACCCTCATGGCCAAGGCACTTGCAACAGAAGCAGGTGCAAATTTTATCAGCATAACTGGTTCTACTCTTACATCAAAGGTACTTGAACATTGTATAATGATGTACTTCAAATGGGAACATTTATATTGATGTACTTCATATGGGGTGTTTTTTTTTTGTAATTGTCTGTTTAACCAATGGCAATGCAGTTTTGCAACCCCATGTTATACTTGTTTCATGTGTTTTGAAAGTCATTGTCAGATGGATAGAATAGGTGGCTGCGAAGTTCGATTAGTTGTACAGAAGGTTAATTGAAGCTAGGGATATGTCTAAGCACATTCACATCTACAAGCCTTCCAGTTCGGTCCTGTTTTCAGACACTCCCATTTACGTGTCCGATTTTTTTGTTATATTTTTGCAGTCGGGTACGCTGGGGACAGCTAGATTTTGTTGGGGACATGGGAGGTTAAAATGCAATTTGAAAAAGTTTGGGGACTCTTGTTTTTATATATTTGGTGATTGTTTTTCCAATGTAATGTTCACATATTTTTTTGCATATAGTATCAATTTGTTGTTTTTTCTTTCTGTTTCTTATAAACACCATACCTTACATGCATCCGTATATATTCTATAATCAGTAGTATCCCAACATTCTGTGTCCTAACTTTTTTGTAAGTATCCGTTTTCCGTGTTGTGTCGTGTGCATGTCCACTGTTGGGATTCGTGCTTTTTAGTTGTTGCAGTTGTGGGTAGTTTAGTGTTGTCTTCTTTCCTTTCTTGTTGGTGCCTCTTTGCAGATTCTAATACAACTTTTATCTTACAAAAAAAAAGTGTATGAAACAAGCTGAGTTCAGTTGAGAATCCATAATCAGCTCACATAAGATTTGTATGAGGTCCTTGTAAGAGTAGTTCAATGCTCTTGTATGCAGAAAGAGTTCTTGACGGTCTTAATATTCTTTACAGTAGGTTCCCACCTTGTAGATTGTTTGTTGATGACGCTGTCTTATAAATGAGACCAGAATAGCAGTAACTTCTGCGTTAGAGATGCTTTAAACTGTATTCTAGCAAAACTAGAACCAATAATGAAGACAGTAAAATTGGATGGAGTAGAGATACGAAGGCGACCATTTTGTTAATGCTGTTTTGAAGTATGAACAGTTATCAACGAGGGAAGATTGAGAAAGATGCAACTCAAAGACTTGCAATAGGATGGTTCAAAGAAAGTTCTACTAGAGATTTACATGGCTAACTAGGTTGGATTGGCAATATATTTTCAACCTTTGAGATTGATGGACGTTGCCATTAGATATGTAAGAATAGAGTTGCGGACAAGATGTGGTTTTAATTAAACTCGAAGGCACTACAAGTATAAGAGGTATTGCAAGATTGACTTGGGTTTAGGTAGTGAAGAGGACGCGTCTTTCTTGGTTTGAATTATGATGTCATAAGTATGATGACTATAAGGTGATGAGGTTGTCTGAAGAACGTGCTTATTTGTAATATTTCTTTGGTTCTCTATTTCTTGGAAATTAGTTACAATGCCGAAACAGTGAGCAATATTTCATTGGTTCACTATTGATTAAAAATTAGTTATAATATTGTCTCATTCCCTTCAACATCTACAGAATTATACTGTACCTTGCAAAGAGGCTCATATCTGTTCTGGAGGCACTGTTTGTGGAGGACTATTTGCTTATTCTGGTAGGAAGCTGTAATTAGGTTATCTTGTCATGTATCACGGGCACAACATAAAGTGTATGATCGAACAAGTTTTACCTAGTATTACATGATCGCAATTCCCCATACTATGATTCCCTGTTGGGTGTTCGAGTTTGTCTGATTGCTAACTCTACAGTCAGAGAAGCAGAGACTTCCTAGTCTCTAAATCGGCGGCCAGTGCTATAGCACCATTTATTGCTGCTAGGGGAAAGGGATACTATCTCATAGGAGAATCATATTTACCGAGGAGAAGGGTTTTGATGACACTTGATTTCACCACTAATTTCGTGTTTTGTTTCCTGTTTTATTGATTATGTGATTATTCTGACTTCGTTAAAACAACCATATACAACTGCCGTTCATATTCATTGTAAGGTGCTGGTGGCTAATATACCTTTTTTCCCACTTTTCTGCTGTAGTGGTTTGGCGATGCTGAAAAACTTACAAAGGCCCTCTTCTCTTTTGCTAGCAAGCTGGCTCCTGTGATTATTTTTGTTGATGAGGTGAGATCTTTATGTCATTATCTACCACATAATGGCCTCTACATATCTGTGCATACAATATTCAGATCTCTGGACTTTTAGACGTTTCCGTGTTAGAGTTGGTTTTAGGCTAGGCTTTTAGCTTTCTGATACAATTAAGGATGATGCCAAAAGGTTCCCTCTTTTGCTATTTCTTCTCTTGAAATGACACTATTAGGTTGAATAAGTTGGATGGAAGAGAAAATTAGATGGCTGGGCTCATAGAATTCAAATGTGTTGTCTTCCTTTTGTCCCTTCATATGGATAAATGTGTCTAGTTCCTTTATGCCTCTCTTTTGTATTGCAACCACTGCTACTATCTTTTGACCTTTTTGGCCGACTTGGCATCCGTGCAATCATTGTTGCCAGGTGGAACTATTTGAGCTTTAGTTACAGGAGTCTGGTACTTGAGTTGAATAGCTCTAGCTCTAGCCACGGCCCAGGCTGAATGCTTTCTATGTCATTGCATATCATTTGGTGCACATAAAGAGATTTTTCAATTTTTAGACTTTGGCTCCTATTTGCATAGGTTGACAGTTTGCTTGGTGCTCGTGGAGGTGCTTTTGAGCATGAAGCAACTAGAAGAATGCGCAATGAGTTTATGGCAGCTTGGGATGGATTGAGAACAAAAGACAGCCAGAGAATCCTCATCCTTGGTGCCACAAATCGGCCATTTGACCTTGATGATGCCGTTATTCGTCGTTTACCTAGAAGGTAATTTTCTTTTTGACAATATTTTTCTCTCTCATCCATGTGCCTTGTCCACATTTTCGTGAAGCCTTTGGGAACTACAGTAACATTTGCTCGTTGAGTTCTGCTCAGCAATTGTTGAATGATACGCGACTATACATGTCGTATTTACTAGATTTGGAGAAATTGTTCATGTGACCCCATCGAGATGTATAAAAGTATGAGAGGGGAACATATCAGGGGATTGTAATCATTTTATTTTTCATTTGTGATCATCTAATCTTTCCATTTACTATTTGAGTGTCGATTTATAGTTTTGTTCTTGCAGAAATGAAAAAAATTCGATCGACTTGGAATCAATAATTTATGTGGATAACCTATTCACACAAAGACGGGTTAAATGTAATCAAAACTTGTGGGGATAATTGTTATTGGCCCATAAGACAATTCCTGGAGTTGCCACTGCCCTACAGCATAGGTATTTACTGTGGACATTTGTTGGTTTTCAGGATATATGTAGACCTACCAGATGCTGAAAATCGTGTTAAGATACTGAGAATATTTCTTGCGCAAGAGAATATAGAACCTGACTTTCAGTTTGAAAAACTTGCGGATGCAACTGAAGGATATTCAGGGAGTGATCTGAAGGTAATAGCTCAATGTTTAGTTATGACCGGATTTACATCTGCACTTCTCATACTTTTGTATTTCGCAGAACCTCTGTATTGCTGCAGCATATAGACCCGTACAAGAACTTTTAGAGGAAGAAAAAAAGGTAACCGCCAAACCAATTGTCTGACGTAGATTGTTCTCATTCTTTTTTAGGAAGGAATTGCCAAAAGCTTTTGGCTCACTTTTTCTTCTAGTAGAATTCCGTTGAATCAGAATGTGATGGGATGCATATGTTACATTGACCCATGTCCAAACCAATGTCCAACTTGTGCTATATTCCCTCCTCTCTCTGACTTTTAGTTCCGTATCAATTGGATGGATACTCGTTCGGAAGCTTGCCAAGGTGTCCATCTTGATGAGTTCAACTGCTTTTTTCTGGAATGGTTGCATCAGGGTGTCCATCTTGGATAAAATTATCTTCAGCCTACCTGAGAGGCCACAATCCAAGGACACAAGTACTTTACGAGAGAGGCTTCCCACAGAGGTCTTTATACCTAGTTAGGGTACATATCCTCTACGAAGTCAAAAGACTAGTAAATACGTAACCTTTCTGTAAATCTGCTGATACAAAGAACCAAAGGATTGTTGGTGGGAAAAGTGGGGAAAGTTTCCTTGTTTGGATGGAAGGTTGAATTTATTGAATGATCAAACGAATTTACTGTTCTCTGGGCCCATATTTTTCCACCTCACTGGAGTTGTACAAACCCTTTCCCCGTTCCTTCGCAGTTTGCTCTTCCCACCCTTCTATTAATGTCTAAGTAATGGTTGATTTGATTGTTTCTTCCCATGTACCTGGTTAAATTAAACTATGCATGTTAGCTTTCTTCTTCCTCTCCTTCCTGTGGGGATCTGTCTGTTGTGATTTTAACTTTCCTCTCTCCAATTTCCTTTCACTATTTGAAAGAGGCCATAGGCCCATAGGCTTAGAGCATGGGACTGTCTACGGGCCTTTGTATCTGTATGGCAGACGTGTTGGACACGTTACCAACATGTGAATATCTCCAAGTTTTAAATTTTTTTTTTCTGAGTCGGACATGTTTTGGACACACTTCAACACGTATCTGACACGTATTTTCCTTGGATTTTTTTTTTTTGGTTTATTTTGGGGAAAATAATATCTTTATATAATATACAGATTGTGTGTGTGTGTGTGTGAAAATATTTATTTATATATGTACTTAACGTCCCCCGAATGTGTCCGTGTCCTAGTTTTTGCAAAAATCGTGTCTCCGTGTACCCATGTCATGTTGTGCACATAGGCATAGCCAAATTCCATGCCCTCGACTTATTGAAAAACATTGCCTGCCCTAAAAGATTATGCATGTTGGAAGGATTTTTTTTTTTCTTTTTCATTCTGTCCTATCACGACTTTCAATTTATCTTGTCTAAGATTCTAGCACTTCTTTAAAATCCATTTCTCTATTTTACATTGGCTTTCTTCATGTTGCCTCTAGAAAGTGCTTACTTTTTATGCAGGGGGACAGTAATGATGTGGTGCCTGTATTAAGACCACTCAATTTGGATGACTTCATTCAGTCAAAGGCTAAGGTAAGCTCTATCAAGTGTGTCAAATATGTAACGCTTGTCAGATATTTACGAGGGTCCAAGTGGTTATATTTGATTGCACCAAACGGACGGTTATGGAAATTATACATCACAACCACTCGAGGCCACTGATACTCACTCTTCGGGGGTGTCTAAATGATATAGCTTATAGAAATCAGCACACCAGCCTTGATATTGATTTTGAAGAATAACTGTAAACCAACCGTTAATTTTACTCGCAGATGCGATTCTTGGCAATTACTCCCTCCGTCCCCAATTTTTAGTCCCAAATGCTATTTTTTGCTGTCCTAAAATTTTTGTCCCAATTCAAAACTAAATGGACATTAGGTATTGAAATTCCTTTTTTACCCTTTTATTTTTTAATTAGTACAAACAATGTTTCAAATTGGAAAAGACATTTTGACTGTACTTTTGTAAAAGATCACTGCCAAAACGTGTTTATTCGAAGACTTTATGGAGGGATTTCTAATAATTTTGGTGAGAAAATTTGAATGACTCCAAATAGTCAGCTTTTTCCTTTTCAGACATCATTAGGCGCCTGAAATGGTTGCCAAATCAGAACCACTTCCCATCATCATTTTGGCGCGTACTTACAATAGGCTCAAAACCCAATAGGCTGATTTTGAAAAAAACAAAAGATTGAAGGGGTAAAATAGGAAAATCAAGTTACAAAAAGTGTAACGATTATGTTCCCTAATAAAGTTGGAATCCCGAGGAGGGACAAATAAATGGGGACGGAGGGAGTAGTTCATTGTAAAATACTCCTATTTTTGTTACTGGGAAATGTTTTATAATCAATCATTTTCTTATTCAATCAGAGTTATTTGGAAAGAATCCATTGAGGAGTATACTTCCACAGAAATGCCAAATTAATATATGACTCTGGTTGCAATAGGTGGGGGCTTCAGTTGCGTATGATGCCACTAGCCAGAATGAGCTGAGGAAATGGAATGAACAATATGGAGAAGGTGGAAGCAGAAGAAAGTCGCCATTTGGATTTTAAAGTTTAAGCGATGGATCACTTCAGCTATTTATTCATCCGAAAGCATGCAGCCTGGATGCATTGTGTTACTAAGAGTAATTTCTCTTGTCATCCCGTTTTTGCACCAGAGATAGATTAGGTCTTCACTGTAATGTTATGTATTGTTAGGTCCTAATATTCATTAAAGAGAGGGAACAATCCCAGTGTTTACTAATAATGTTCCAATTAACTTATTGTAAAATGAGCTATTTCCATGCTCTTGATCATTAGCCTCAATTTCGTGAGTTATGGTCCTAAAAGAAAACCTGAGGCTTGTGCATGTTGATTGCAAAATTTGAATACAAATGCCGAAGGCTGTGTCTGGATCTTGGATTCGTGCAAGGGATTGTGAAATGGGGAGAATCAGTGAGGAGTTCTACCCCGTTGTTTCTTGTATGTAGCGAAAAAAAAGTCTCACAAATCTGGGATTTAAGTACAGGCTTAGGCCTAGCACAAATGAAATTGTATGGTTAGATGGATGTGATGAAGCAGATTAAAGTTTTTCTCTTGATTATTGGACCTTTTATTAGAAGAGCTGCATTTGTTTCCATGTATATTGTGCTTGGCTCATGTACATGTACGTAGACGAATACAAGGAGTCTGCTGAATGGGTCCATTTCATTTGACGGGTTCCTCTCTTTATTGCACTAAAACACTAATACCACTAATTTTTCCCGTAGGAATTGAAGTGTACCAAATTGAAGAAATAGTTTGTCGAACGGTGGGTTTAAGGCCATCTCTCCATTGCTTGGTTTGGGCTCTTTGTTCAACAATCCATAGGAAGCAATTAATCCAAGAAATTTTTCTCTCCAGCCGGAGGTGCTTATGCCTCTTGAGCCTCCAGATATACCCTTGCACGCACGCGACTATGTTCTCTGCCTTGCAGCCCAGGGTTGTAGATCCCGTTCCATGGAAACCAGTATTGTTTTAACCCCAATTCTGGGGAAAATTAAAATTTAAAAAAAAAAAAATATATATCTTTTGCCAAAATGTCTCCTCGACACCTGACCTTCAATTCAATTAAACGTCAATAATTTCATTAATAGATTCTGCATGTTACTAATAGTTAGCCTGGGCTAAAGGCTCCAATAGACCAATTCTTTTGGACTCTTGCCCGATTTGTACTTTAAAAATAATAAATTTGGGTAAAAATTGCGTTTTGCCATTGGAGATTCTCCTACCCAAATCAAAATTTTACTCAAATTTGAGAGAGAGAGAGAGAGAGAGAGTAAAAACAAGAGCTATCTGGAGATGCTCTTAACTTGTCACAATTGTGATAACACAGACCTAATTGAAAATCACCTTAAAAGGTTGGTAAATATGTAAATAAAAACAAGAGCTGATAACATTGATTTGTTCATTTGTTGTACTGTTGTACATATGATATTCTTAACCAGATGTCGAGATGAATGACTTATAATAATTCACATTTTGCGGACAAAACATTTGGGACAGTGCCCTCCGCAATCTTTTTTGGAAAATGAAAGGTATTGTTTTGTACCTTTTTAGGTCTACTTTGATTGATGATCGAAACTGTTATTTTTAAGAACTCTTTGAGAACATTAAGATTGGTGATCGAAGCTGTTATTTTTTAGAACTCTTCGAGAACATTAACTGATGAGCAGAAAATACGATAAGTTAACACTCCCTGAGGGGTCTTGTAAGATTGATGGGCACTCTAGACCTGAGCTTCTCTCCAGACATGGATCCGGTATCGATAGCACTTCAAAGGACGGATCATGTTTCCAAGGTCTTCTTAACTCTTCTTCCTTCCTTATTATTATTTTTTTTGGGGCTGAAAATAACTGAACCATAACTCGACATTATTATTAACCAAATTTGTGTTGACTCAGTAATCGAAAAAGCTCTAAAAAATTGTTCAGTCTTTGAAAAAGGGAAAGTCTATCATCACGACTTGCACAACATGCTTAGTGGCACTGATTCATTCGGCAATGTAAAATGACATCTCATCCATTGCCCAGTAATACAATGCCAGATGATCATATTGTTGCACAAAGCGTAGTGTTACTAGCACTCCTCTTAAAAAATGCATCTAGTAACCGGAAAGAAGATCTTTTCATGTAACACTTCCAATTTACTTATCATTTTTAGTTTTTAGAGAAAAAAAAAAAAAAAACCGATGCAAATATTATCCTTTACGAATCCTTAGGACTTATACTAGCATCCATCTACGAGTTGCTCTATGTATTGTGGTCTGCTTGCTCGGGCAGAGCTGTCATGCAGTTCTATGCTACATCTTCCTACCTGCATTGAGTGTCTGGTTATCTCTGTTATTGACTGCCCAGGTTATTCGCTGCCCAGATTTCGGTTGCATTTTTAGGTGATGTAGCCTAGCCTTGGGGGGTTGTCCCTTGGCAATATTTGATCTCTTTTGGGAGGGCGCGTCCTCCCGGTTCATACTGGATGTTTTGCCTCTAGCTGTGTCATGGGTCTCATTTGAGGGATCCCTTATGGTTTCAGTTAATGGTCACCATGTTTTACTTTGTAGTCCAGGACTAATTGGTTTGGCCTTTAGTGGGGATGTCCCCCTGTTCAAGTTCTGTTTGCACATATATGTTCTCGTTCCACTGTGGGCCGTGTGCATAGCTGGATTTCATCCATCATATGGTCAAGATTCTGGGCCAATTTTGTCCAAGCATTTGGATTGCACGTTCTAGCAGATTACACGCTAAAGCCAGCTCTGTTCTTCATGTATGGGCCAGAGTTGCTGGGCCCTGGGCTAAAGCCTGTTACTACCATCAGATTAGCTCCCAATTCACACGGAATGTAAGTGTCTCTTTTGAGTGTTTCTTCTCCCTCTTCAAAGATGGATTAGAAACACTTAGTTAGCCAATTTATGAAGCTAGGTTATGTAGCTTTTGTTTAATTCTCGTTCACTTATTTTATCCCTCCCCACTGTTGCCAAGTTGGCCTTCCCTTTGTTTTTTCTTTCCTTTTTTGTTTTCTTTTTTCCTCCCTGGGGTATGTCCTTGTAGGCTGTATATCCGCTTAGCCTTTTTCTATTTCAAGCTTATTTACCCAAAAAAAGAAAAAAATCCATCTACTGGGAAAACGAATAAGAATCACTCTCAATAGTCTCTTGAGTCCACAACATCCATAACATAGAAGAAGTTCAATGTAGGCCCGGCCCTGAGATTTTTGAGGCCACATCCGAGATTATAAAATAGGGCCCATTTTCTTTTTTATTATAAAATAAACTGGAAACAATAGAAAATATTTTCAAAATAAATTAGCATAAGAGTATACAAAATAAAGTAGGTGCATGTTAATTCACATTTTAGATATTAAAAAATACGTCACATTTAAATGACTTGCATTAAACTTCCATATTGAATGCTGGAGTGAATAGCTATATTTATTTTATTCAAATAGTTGAGGTTTTATAGAGTTTTTTAAGTGTTAGTAACATTTATTTTATAGTCTTTCGGTTCTCCATTTAGGCTCTACTTTGGCATAAAATATTGTATTCGGCTTTTTAAGTCGGTTTTTTCTTTGGTTCATATTCAATGGTGGTATTGAAAGACTCACTAACATCAATGATATTAGTAAAAAAAAAATGGGCCCATTGAAGTGTAAATACTAATTAACTCTTTTACACAGGGCCGGCTCATGGTATTAGTAAAAAAAAAAAGGGCCCATTGATATATTGTAATAGTTGTTTATTTTTGGATGACTATATATTTAAATGAGTTCAATGATAATTATTTTATAATGATTTTTTATGAAGATATGTGTTCAAAATTTTACTATGCAAAATACATGGAGGGCCTCATATAATGAGTTCGTTTCAGACTTCCAAAACTAATGAGCTGGCATTGCTTTTATATAAAAGTATATTTATAATTTTTAACTATTTCAACAAGGCATTCAAAAGGGGAATAGAGAACATGGTAAACATGTGATTATAATTTTCAAAAGAAAAAAAATGAGAATATCTATTAAAAGAAAACATAGTAGCAACACATGAAATGCCTTTACATCCTTATTACGGGTCCCATGATTTCAACAAAAAAAAAGTATAATAGCTCATATTTAGTTTAGTATTTAAAAGGAAATATAAGAAAGGCCAAGGTTTTAACTTTAATAAAGTTTCTTTCATTTTGACAAAAAATACTACCAGGACTCGAACTCAGGAATCAATGTTCTTTCGTGAAAATTACCATATACATTATACTTATACAATACAAAGAGTTGGGTGCCCTTTAATTGGGCCTAAAATTGAGGCCCCAAACCCAAGCCTACTAGGCCTACCCCCAGGGCCGGTTGGAAGGGCGTTAATGTAGTAAAATTCGAATTCAAGAACCCCGTAATGAAAGTTCAGTAGATTATGAAAACCAATTAAGCAAATACTAGACTTCCTATACTTTTTTCCCAAAACAAAACAATTGGGTGAACACAGTTACCTCCTGCACTTTTATTCTTCATGAGAATTTCAGCTCCTCTCCAATCCTCCAATCATATTTATGACTTCACACGCTATTAAATCTCACAACTGTCTTGTTCAGTTTGCGTTTTGAGAGAGGTTTTTTGGGTAATGAGTAGAGAGAGAGAAAATTTTTTTTTTTGATATCTTAAGTAACACCCACTAAACTCTCTGCTCTCTTCCTCTTCCTCCATCAACCCACTATCACTGAGTCAATGACAACTGGCCCTTCCACCCCTTTTCACTACTGGCCCTTCCACCCCTTTTCTCTCTCCACCAATACGCCATCGCCATTACCAGTGTTAACCTCCTCCAACCCCAACCATGGCCTCCTCCATTCCCCTTCTAGTAGACCATCTTGATAAGGCCCCAATATTGTAGATATCCGGGACTTATCTAGCCTATTTTGCTCACACACACGCGATTTCGCGCCTTAAATGTTTGATATACGCGTAGTGTTGTTTTTGTTAAGTTACAGGTTGAACACGCAAAATAAGCGCGTTTTGAGGGCATTGGAAACCGTCCCAAGTTATCGAGGGCCATGTGCCTCATGACATGCCAACACTGGGCCTCAAAAGTGAAGGGGAATGATGATTCGGTTAAGGCCCGGGAATGCGAAAAGTCACAAAGTCAAACCGTTCGATAGAAAGTCGTGCCTCACGCTCACAAAGACTCCCGGTAGAATCCGGGAGTGAACATGCACTCACGAAACCAAGAATCACCTCCCTCGAGGGTCACACGATGCATTTGAGTGCCTTGGAAGAAATCCGGTAGTACACAAACCAAGGGGAGTGATCAAAGAAGTGAAAATTCAAGTCTAAAAGGAGCTGGATCGATCCAGTCCTAGATCGATCCAGGCTAGTAGTGGATAGATCCACATTTGCTCAGAACACTTTAGACCCTTATGGATCGATCCAGAGGGAAGGTGGATCGATCCACTGTTCACCAATTTTCCAACAGGCCACTCTGGATTGATCCAGCCATAGACGACAAAAATGTGCGTGTATCAGTGTCGATTCAGAAAAAAAAAAATCTTGGCTTCAAATTGCTACATTATAAACCTAATTCTCAGAAATCTAATTCCCGCTTTGACTCGCTCGTTTCCCCTCTCAGTGTGTGGATTTACTTGGCAATGCATATCACCGCTTTCGTTCTTCTCTCTGCAACAGCAGCGGTCGAATTTTGGTCGAGCTGCTTCATGGGTATCTAATTGTGGTATCCAAATAACCTTGCTCCGTGCAATTCTTCCATAAATTGATTACTTTCAACCACTGAGGAGGAGAAAGCAATTTAATCTTTCATCCGGCCTTGGCTAAGCCAAAATAAGGTCCAGTGACTTCATGGGCTTCTTTACGATCAATTTTTTTGACAATTGGCAAGTTTAATTAGAGCTGCAAATTCTAAACGGAAAGCTTGAGTCGTTAAATATTGGGGAAGTTTTATGTTCTTCACAATGCAGTATGTTTTCATGGAGTACCGTCCAGGGATGGAGCCAGGAATTTTACTATGCATGGGCGAACTTTTTTTTCAAAATACTTTGCAGGGGCGAGCTCATAAAGTTCATAGAAAATTTTCTTTTTCTATATAATACTAGAGGAATTTTTTTTCCTTGTAGGGGGGCATGTGAGGGGGTTGGTCGTCGTCATCGCCGAATGAGGACAGCTTCGTCAGGGGGCTGGAAGGTGAGGTGGATCGTCCAGTGGTTCAGCGTTTTAAGGAAAGGAAGAGTGAGGGTTCATTAGCTGTGAGGGAGAACGTGGGAGATAAGAGGGCATTTTTAATTTTTAATCACAACTCTCCATTTCTATGGTTGATATGGAGTGTCAAAATGTATATATATACAATCCGCTTCACCTCCAAACTCCCGGAATTTAGTAAAATCCGGATTTTTCACAATGGCCGTTGGATCTGATCCAACGGCTGTGGAGAGAAAATACAGTTTGCGGGTCAAACTCGGGTTATAAAGGTACCGGGTTGCTCCTAACCAGGTCACTATAAAATCAAAACGTCCACCCATTTGACCTCATTTCATCGTTTACCAGAGAGAGAGAGAGAGGAGAGAGAGGCGATTTGAGGTGACGAGATCGAAGAAGAAGAAGAACGTGTGAAACCCTCATCCGAGGAAGAAGAAGAAGCTATCTAGGTACCGATCGAACTCGTCTTCTTCATCTTTCTCTCTATTTCGTGTTCTTACTCTTTAGTTTTTCTTGAAAAAAACCCTAAACTTTTTCAAAGCTCAGGTCGAACGGCGAAGACGAAGTCGACTCGATCTCCAGGTCTCTCTGTCTCTCTCGCTCTCGCGCGCTCTATCTCTTTCTCGTTTTCTCTGTGTTTCTCTAGATTTGTTGCCGAAACCCTAGTTTTCCTAGGTTTTTGAAAAACGTGAAATTAGGGCTTTGATTTTGTTTTGCCTTTCTATCAATAATCTATCAGATAATCATTGTGTGGATATACCTTAGAAGTTTTGCATGTGTTTTGCTTTGGAAATATGTAGGTATCTTATTTGATTGATTCGACTTGCATATAGTTGATTTAGCTTCTCTCTCGATTTGTTGCAAACCGTAGTTTTTGTAGAAAATTTTTGTTGCTGTTTGTGAATACTCTCACCCGTTTTATGACTGACACCGGAGTCAAAACTAGTTGGAGCAATTGGGGATAAATTGTTTGTTGTAAAGTTTTCTCTAGCACCAGCGAAGCTAGAAAGTGTTACTATTAGAGATAGTGCAGTAAATCCCAAGTTGGACACTTGGGGAGTGGATTAGGCCGTGAAGTTGCGGACCGAACCACTATAAATCTCTGTGTTTGATTTCTCTCTCCCCTTACTCCTTATTATTGTCATATAATTATTGTGTGTGTGCTTGAATTGATTTAATTTTATAATTGGGTGTTGCATTTAGTTTTTTTTTTAATTCCGCATTATTATTGAGAAACACAATTCACCCCTCCCTCTTGTGTTGCTATCTGGGCCAACAATTGGTATCAGAGCCTCGGCTCTGGTATTTTTTTTGACTTAATCGTCTTAGGGTAAGATTATGGCAACCCATTTTGGCACTTTCCTTCCCGAAGGCCAATCAACCAATAGACCTCCTTTGTTTAGCGGGTCTAATTATAATTATTGGAAGGCTAGAATGCGCATTTATATTCAAGCATCAAATTACGAGTTATGGAAAATTATTGTCAATGGGCCTCACCGCCCTACCAAAATCGTGAAGGAAGTAGTAGTTCCTAAGAATGAAAATGAATGGGATGAGAATGATGTGAAAGGTATTCAATTGAATGCCAAGGCTATGAATCTCTTATATTGTGCATTAGATCCAACTGAATTTAACAGAGTGTCTGCATGTGATTCTGCTAAAGAAATTTGGGATAAGCTAGAGGTCATGCATGAGGGTACTAGTCAGGTTAAGGAGTCTAAAATTGACATGCTTGTTCATAAATATGAATTATTTAAAATGATGCCTGATGAATCCATTGCTAGCATGTTTACTCGCTTTACTGATATTATCAATGGCTTAAAATCTCTTGGAAAATCTTACTCTAATGTTGAACTTGTGAGAAAGATTCTCAGGTCATTACCAAAGCAATGGGAGCCAAAAGTGACGGCAATTATTGAGGCCAAACAAGACCTCACAAATTATAGCTTGGATGAGCTTTTGGGTTCACTAATGACACATGAAATCACTCCACCAGATGCAACTGAGATATGAGGACTTCCTCCTGTGAGCCCTTTTTTTTTTTTTTTTGGGTAATTTAGCGTGAAATAAAAAAGAGGCAAAAGAATATACAGCCTACAAGGGGCATACCCCAGGGAGGACAAAAGAAAAAGAAAGAGAAAAGAAAATTGCGTGAAATAAAAGGGATGGCCGCAAGGGCTACATGAGGGTAATTAGGGAACAATATAAAGATAGGAGACCTACGCCAACTGGCTACAAGTATCTAATAGTAAGTGATTTGAATGTTTCCTAACCTTCTAGAAAGATGATTAAGAAACATACAACAAAATGATTAACTTTGAGATTCAGCAACTGAAGCTTGTCATGAAGATGATAGCAGAAGAGTCCATGAAGCTTGTCATGTGTAGATGAAAGCTTCAAAGTCAGGATGTACAATGATGCATCAGCAGACAATGATGCATGCCAAGGGACTAATACATGCCAAGGGACAGCCCCCCAAGGCTAGGCCAGAAATCTCAACATCGTGGATGCTGATCAGATACACAGCAGCCCAGATGATGCTACACAAGGAGAAATACTCTTCATATACTGTTGGGGAGAAAATTTTGAAAATTTCGCCATGACCCGTTCGTAATTGGAGCACCCTCAAGGTGCCAGCCACTGCGTATACAACAGCAGTAGCTGAAAAAAAGAAAAGAGAGGGGAAGAGGAAAAGATACATGCCATGGGACAGCCCCCCAAGGCTAGGCCAGAACCTCAACAATGTGGATGCTGATCAGACACACAGCAGTCCAGATGATGGTAAACAACTCTAAGTAATCCACTGGTAGGTACACAATGAAACAGGTAATCAAGCAAGAATCTATAGCAACAGCCCTTGCTATAGATAAACATGAAGTTACAAGAGCAAGCAAGTAAGTATGTAGGTTGCAACAGCCCTTGCAACCCACTAAATGTGCATAATCCGATTGCAAGCAAACAAGCATGAACTATAGCAACAGCCCTTGCTATAGTTTAACATAAAGATTTAAGTGCAAGCAAGTAAGTATAGAGTATACCTCCAGTAGTGCGCAGCAATGAGACCTTGTGTCCAGATGTGAATGGCAGATTGTGAATGGCAGTAGTTTGCTGTGAACCACCAGCAGCATGCAGCAATGAGACAACTCCCTTGTTACAGCAATCCCCTTGATGCAGCAAGCTCCCTTTATAAGCTGCAGTGGCCTCCAATTAGTTGTTGCATTCCATTCCTGGACAAACAATCTGCCTTCTAGAATGCACAAGCATGTTGTATAGTGACCTGTGAAACCAAGAAACCAAGAAACCATTGCAAAATCAGTTAAGAGCGTCTCAGTAAATAGTACTTGTCTACAAATCATTTCCTGTAAGGTTCCATTTAGTAAAAAGCCATTGGTACTGAGGTCCTTGAGGGAGGTCCCCCAAAGACAGCAGTTTAAGTCTAACCATTGAATAAATCTTGCTCACAACAATAGGAACTGGGCATGCAAGATTTTGGAATTTGCGTAGATTTCTCTCCAACCAGATGTGGTAGACTGCAGTGATAAAAATAAGTTTGGTAATGAGACTCTTCAATGTTTTGCCTCTAATTGTAGCCAGGTGATCTATCCAACTAGCCCAAGATCTTGTAGGCCAAGTTACATTCATAAGTCTAAGGGTTTGGTCCCATACTTGGGAAGTGAAAGGACAATTGAAAAATAGGTGATTGTGGCTTTCATTTCCGTTGCAGAAACTGCAGCAAGATATAGACTTGGTACCAAAAAGAACCAATCTATCCTCAGTGTACAACCTATTCTGGATAGCTACCCAGGTGATAAGGCTACACTTAGGTATATGTCCAGGAAACCAGATACTCTTATGCCAAGAGACTTTGGGGAATTGTGGTCTAAGGTGATTCCAAAGTGAGGAGATTGTGAATTCTCCGTTGGAAGTGAGAGACCATCTGGGGTGGTCCTCTTTGTCTCCATCAGGAGAAGGAAGGAGGGAAAGTTGGGCTTTGATTTCTCTAAGCTCCAACGTTTGAGTGATGGGAAAAGCCCAACGAGGGCTCTTAATGATTGTTGCAACCTTAGAGTCATTTGGAAGACCAGAGTCATAACAGATCCTAGTGCCAAACTTGGCAGCCAAAGGCCCCAATGGGTGCCAATTATCAAACCAAAGGAATGTGGAAGTGCCATTACCTATGAACATTTTGAGGTGAGGATGGACAATAGGTCTGAGAGCAAGGAGCTTCCTCCAAACCCAAGATGGGTCACTAGGCATTTTGACTTCCCAAAAGCTTTTACCTCTTAACAAATATGATTTGATCCATTGACACCACATAGATTGTTCCCCACCAGAGATGAGGAACCAAATATGCTTAGCAACAGCAGCTTTATTCCATACTTGAATGGATTTGAGTCCCAAGCCACCCTCATTCTTAGGAGAGCACAGATGCTCCCATGACACCTTGGCACCAGACTTTTTAAGGTCCGGACCAGACCAGAGAAAGGCTCTTAGGATAGCCTCAACCTCTTTAATAACTTTCTTGGGAAGTATAAAGAGAGAGGACCAGTAGGTCTGCATAGAAAACAACACATTTTTAATCAATTGCACTCTCCCAGCATACGTAAGATCCCTATTTGTCCAACTCTTAGTTCTGGCAGTGATCCTATCAATCACAGTTTTACAGTCGATATGTTTAAGCTTAGTAGACAGTAGGGGAACACCAAGGTATCGAACAGGGAGGGAGCCCTCATTAAAGCTTAGAGTTTGAAGGATTTCACTCCTAGTGGAGTGCTGGACTCCAGAGAAGAACACACTGCTTTTACTAGGGCTAGGGGATAGGCCAGAAAGGGATTCAAATTCTTGTAGAGTAGCCTTAATGTGAGTGACAGAGTTCACCTCACCTTTGCAGAAGATCATAAGATCGTCTGCAAAGCACAGATTGATAATTTTAGTTTTGCTACATCTCCAATGAAATTGAAAATCAGGAAGCAAAGCTTTTTCCTTAAGGATGCATGTTAGTACTTCCATCACAATTACAAACAGATATGATGAGAGAGGATCCCCTTGCCTAAGTCCCCTATTACCTTTGATGTATCCAGTGGATTCCCCGTTGATGTTAATAGAGTAATTGGCAGTGGTAACACATGCATGTAGCCACTTAATCATCCTAGGGTGAAAATTCATGCTTTTAAGGACATCCCAAAGGAAGTCCCATCTAACATTATCATAAGCCTTCATTATATCCACCTTCATGGCACATCTAGGAGAGGGGGATGATTTGTGGTAACCTCTCATGAGTTCTTGGGTGAGGAAAATATTGTCAGCAATTCTCCTACCCTTGACAAAACCCGACTGAACACAATCTATAATAGATGGAAGAACAGCTTGGATCCTTTTAGCTAAGATCCTAGCAATGCATTTGTAAATGATGTTACAACAAGAGATGGGCCTATAATCGCTGACTTTGGAGGGGTTAGGAATTTTGGGAACAAGGGCCACAATGGTGGCATTGGCCTTAGCAAGTAACTTACCTGATCTAAAGAAGTTTTGCACTGCTGCAGTGATGTCATGACCAATAATAGGCCAAGCCCTATGGAAAAACCTCGCATTATAACCATCAGGGCCAGGAGCCTTTTTAGGATTAAGCTCCAAAATTGTAGCCTTGATTTCAAAATCAGTGATGTCTTGTACCATGGACAAGCTTTGAGCATTAGTCATTTTATTGGAGATTAACTGATTAACTCTTTCAAAGCCATCATAATGGGAGCTGTGAGGCTTGCCAAGTAAATTATTGTAGTATGTGACGAAGGAATCCTTGATGACAACCATATCATGTGTAATGGTTGAGCCATCAAGGACAAGACTTGTGACTTTACTCCTGTTCCTGTTGTTGCATATTGATTTGAAGAAAAAAGAGGTACACTGGTCCCCTAATTTCAGCCACTGGATCCTAGATTTTTGTCTGGCAAGGCTTTCCTCAGCTCTAGAAAGAGTAAGGAAATTCTTGAAGACAATCCTCTCCTCAACTTGAATGGCAGTTGATGGATTGATGCTTAATTCCAACTGGAGGTTTTCAAGATGAGTCTTGGTCTTCCAAACTCTATCTGAAATGTCACTGAATTCTTTGATGTTAAGCTTTTTAAGTTCCACTTGGAGTAATCTCAACCTCTCATACACACAAAACATAGGGTTACCCAAGACAAAGTTTCTCCACACTCTTTGGACTGTAGGAAGAAACAGAGGATGATCAGCAAGAAAATCAAAAAACCTGAAAGGTTTGGGGCCAGTTTTAGGTAGGGGAATGATGTGAACCACAGCAGAGGAGTGATCAGAGATCCCAGGGGTATGGAAAAAAGCTGAAGAAAAAGGGTGAGCATTAAGCCAATCCTCATTAGCCAAGACCCTATCAATCTTAGATGAGATATGATTGGGGGGTTGCTGCCTATTAGACCAAGTTAAGTGACATCCAGAGAATCTCAAGTCCTCCAAACCACTAAGGTATAAACAGGAATTGAATTCATCAACATGAGGGGGGCACAGAGGGGTACCCCCAACCTTCTCTCTGGATGATCTGATAACATTAAAATCCCCCAAAACAACCCAGGGGACAGAGTCCTTAAGGCTTAGAAGGTCTCTCCATAGTTCCTGTCTTTCCAGATGATCATTAGATCCATAGATGTAGGTAGCATGGAACACATATCCCTCTTGCAGAGCCTTAACCTCACAATGTATGAACTGCCTGGACATGGCCAAGACCTGAACAGATAGAATGATAGGATCCCAGCATATCACAATTCTCCCAGAGGGGGAGTGAGTGTTGTTGTGCACAAAAAGCCATTGAGGACTAACAAAATTCATGACTCTCTTAATATTAGACTCTTTAATTTTATGCTCTAATAGACCAAACATGGATAGCTTATTGTTATGCAAAAAGGTTTTAGCAGTCCTTTGTTTAAGAGGATCATTCAGACCACGCAGATTCCAGAATCCAAAACAAACACATGCACCAGACATGGAATTTATTTAACAAAAAAAAAACAAGGAGTGAGAATGAGATTAGATACTGCCCTGGTTCCGGAGCTTGCGCTCCTTCTTCAGCCTTTTTTTCTTGGAGCTGTTGGATTCCTGAAATCTCCACCCTCCAGAGATGGTGGGAGTGGATGCTAGTTTGGTATGGAGGAGATTGGAAGGCTCCCCAATCTGATCCTGGATGATGGGTTGCTGCCCCCCTTCATCAAAAATCAGAATCTCTTCATCTACCTCCTCACTAAGTGCATCATCAGGAGAGAGGAGCTGTTGAGTTTGAGATTCCGGAGGGTTAGAACAGGAGAGGATTGCCTGAAGTAGGGGGGTTGAAGGGGGATTCCGGAGGGTTGAAGGGGAATTGTTTCTGGAGGCTTAGTGCTATCTGGTCCAGTAGTTAGGGAGCAGCTAGTAACCTCCATCAGTTTTGGCAGTGCAGCTGCTTTGACCTGACTGGCATCCTGTAGTGTTGTTGAGGTGGATTTACCCTTGCCCACCACTACCCATTCATCTCCAGAACTTGTTGGTTTGGGAGCAGCTTTAGGAGCACACGTATGCCCAAAAACTAAACAGTTTTCACACTTAGGAGGGAGCCATTGATATTCTACTCCAACCATAATAGAGTTAGTGTTAACTGAGATAGTAATATCACTAGGCAGCTCGTCCCCTGCGCTTATCTCAACACATATACGGGCAAAGTCCAAACGCCTCTTGTTTGCCGTGGCTTCATCCACATGGATGGGTTTTCCAATAGCACTTGCTATTTTACTAAACCCAATGTGATTCCAGAACTCAAGGGGTAACCTGTGTAATTTGATCCATACGGGAATGGTGGGAGGATGGTTTTTACCTGGAACAAGCATCCTAGTCCATTCCTTCAAAACCAGATATCTGCGAGAGAAAAAGTAGGGGCCTCCCTCCAATACTGCCAACTTGGAAGCTTCATTCTCAAACTCAAAAAGGTAGCATGAGCCCATCTGTTTAATAGAAAATTTGCCGTGATCTTTCCAAACTGCACGGGCAGTGGCAGTGAGGAGGGGAATTGGCATTTTCCCATCTAAAAAGTTCCCAATCAGGCAATGTTTACCAATTCCATCTTCTAACTGTTCCTCCTCAAAACTAACATGCGCATCCTTCCCTCTGTGTACCTCAGGGTAATGCTCCAGCTTCATTATTTTGGATGGTGCCTGAGCTTTGAACAGTGAGGACCAATTTTTAGTCTGGGGACCTCGGGGTGGTTGTTTGACATCCTTGGTGCTATCGGTTGTCCCAGTATCCAGGGGGTGAACTGGCACCTGTTCATTCTGCACTGAAACGAATTCCCCATCAATATCAAATGGGGGCAGATTATTACCTGCTTCCTGGAGTTGGAGGAGATGATCCTTGAATTTTGAAAAGCTAACGCTGACACCCGAATTATGCATTTCTCCCTCAATGGAATTGACCAATGATGCCAGTCGCTCCGCACTATCCAAGCGGTCACCCTCTTCTTGGAACACCCGTTGCAGCCCACGGGATGGGCTAGACCCCGAGAAGGAGGGGCTGTGAGGGCCAAACTTGAGCTCGCTAGGAGCAGTACCTTGAGGATTGCTAGCAGATGCAGAATAAACCTCTGAGGTTGGATTTGGATCTTTGGCGCTAAGGTTTTTTGGGTTAGGATTTGCTGGAAGGTTGGGGTTATGATCAATGAGGCTTGGAGTACCAGAGGTGTTATGTATTTGTGGGTATTTTGCTGCAAGGTTTGAGTTGTTTGAACCAGATTTAACTCTCAGCGGATATACACTTGATTGGACAAAGCTAGGGTTAGGTGATTGTTGGGGTGAAGAGGCATTCACTGGGGCATCTCGAATATCTGGGCTCAACTCTGAGACTTTACGTGTAGCGGCCATGGAAGATCCTGATGCCCCCGATTTAGGGTTTTGCACTGAACTTGGAGTAGATCGTGAGTTGAAAATGCTTCTTTGCTTCAAGCGAACCTCGTGTGAGTCGACTGATTTGAGCCCTAAGCCCTCTACCTTTTCGATTGATCCATCTCCCATAGCTAGATCACGAGGAACCAGTTCGTGGAGAAGCAGCTCGCACAAATCGCCTAGAGAGTGCTGACGTCATGAGGCCGCTGGAGTGCATGATATCCTTGCCCTCCTGTGAGCCCACCGCAGCGACCAGAACCAATTGCGGTATTACCCTCATCGCCGTGCCACCAACAACACCTAACGGGAGGAACTAAACCGCCGCGGTAGAGTATGTTCAGGGGTTGGACCTCGGGAATCTCAATGTCTCCGTGGTACTGGTGATTCAAGGTGGAATTGATTACCGGAGCTTCATCAGGAGAAATCTGCTATTTTCTTGAATCTGATGCTGTAAACTCACATTGGGAGCTGTAGAACCACATCAGAAGTGAACCCCGTATGATAGTAGCTCCCAATCGCAGATGAACAAGCACAGAACACTAGCCATAGAACGAACAAATTAGGTATAAATAAGCCTACCAGCCAGAATGATTGAAACCACAGCTATCGTTTGATTTTGCTGAGGATGAAATGAACCCAGATCTGTTTGGCGAGGCACAGGTGTCGAGTAGAAACCCATTAATTGGATCCCCTTTTGGCCTAGGATCAGATCCCCTTTCGGTGTTACCTCTATCGATTGCGAGACTTGAGTTGATGTCGTTTATGAAGTAGATAATGAACCGGTCTGGTCTCTCTCTCTCTTGGATAATATCACACGAATGTGAAGTACTGGAGTATTTGATAACCTGATTAGGAAGAGAAATCCCAATCTGGTCTTCCTCTTTTTGCTAAAGTGAATCATGAAATATAGATGAATATGCCTTCAATCAGGATGATTGAAAGTCTAATGTAAAAATTTGGGTAGAAATTGCAAAGGGGAGTGCATTCTCTCTCTATTTCTAGAGAGAGAAGCTCTCAACCCTTTTAGCGATTTAGGTAGCCTCCTGAATTCGTTGATCAATCTAGGGTTTCTTCTTCCCCATTGTTTCCCCCATTTCCGTCGATGAGAGAGAGAGAGAGAGAGAGAGAGAGAGAGAGACAGCGGGCTCCTTGGGATTTTTAGGGTTTTTTTACGTTTCACAGCGAGGGAGAGAGAGGGGGAACGATATATGGGGAGGGTTTTTTTTAAATAATTACGGTTTACACCCTTGAGGGGCAATGTCGTCCTTCTATCTTATGGTTCCACTTATGTGGAATTATTCTTCTCCTTCTCACACAACTGATGATTTCCAAGAAGTGTCTCATGAAAATGGGATTTTTTGCCCCTTTCTCCACTGAACAGTCATTTCCCCATGAGGATGCTCTTAGGCTGAGTTTTCAACCATGATTTTAGCAACTAACGGAAAACTCAGCCTTAAATCATGTAACTAGTCGAATCCGAGAGCAACCTTTCCCAGACTCTCTCTCTCTCTCTCTCTCTCTCTCTCTCTCTCTACAATCTTCCCCTCCAAGCTAAAACAACCCTAGCCGCCATCTCCCAGAGGAGGGGAGGTTGTGCGCCTCTCACCGAAATCTATGGAACTAGCCTCCCCTCCCCTCCTCTCTTCTTGCTTTTTTCCTCGTTGCTATTTCTGTTTTTAAATAATCACAGTACTATCTTCCCTTCTATCCTCCGGCCGCTGTTTCGCCGCTATCCGTTCGACAAGTTCTCTTATTTTTTTCAACCATGCAACGGCGATCTTATACACACCAGACTACGCTACCGCCGCACGCTATGCTGATTTCCCACCGCCGTCTTCATGTCAGGGTACGCATCTAAAGTTTCCAAATTGACTATTGGCCGATGTAGCCTTTGTTCACTAGTAGTGGTTTTGGATGAAGCCTGTTTATTGTCTTTTATTGGGCCTTCAATACTTGCTTATTCTTCTGGAAGATATCAGAAGGATCAGTTGCACAAAAACCCAATTTAGGACAATTTTGTTAACACCCAGTTTGAGTGTCGTCTTGTTTAGAGAATACCTTTAGCCGCCGCCTTGGGCAGGATCCCTCTTCCTCTCCCTCACCCCATAGCCTGTGCTTTAGCCTCAGTCGCCGATCTCTAGCTCTGTGCAGCCATGGTATTCACAGTTTTTCAGAGCCATGTCTTCTCCTTTTTTCATGCTAGTAGCTATAGTGGGTCTTCTGATTGACGGATTTTATTAGCCGTGGGAATGGATTGGTTAAGTGGGTTTGAGTTTTGCCGCTGAACGGATTGCTCTATTTCAATTTTATGTTGCTTGTGTTTCTGTGTGATCTAGTGGGTGTTCTTGTGTGATTGTGGTATTTGCATGTGCTTGTTGTGTTCGGCCCATGCTTGCATGTAGTTGTTCGACCCCCTCCTTTTCCCTGTCGAGCAGCTTTCCCCGATTGGAATGGCCCCCCCTCTGGTTTTCCCTCAGTCCTCCATTCCAATCGTTTCAGGATTGTGGTTGAGGTAATGCATAATCTCGCATTTTCGTAGTACTTTTATTCTTTTAACAGTTCTTATTGTTCCTCTTGCATGTTTGGCTTGCCCCTTCTCTGTGGTGTTTTGTTTGGCAGGTTCTTGCTTGTAGCTATTCGTCCTTCGCCTCCCTCTTCGTCGAGCAGCTTTCCCCAATTGGAATAGGCCCCCCTCTGGTTTCCCCCCAGTCCTCTGTTCCAATCGTTTCAAGATTGTGGTTGCAACAATGCATGTCTTTGCATTTATGTTAGCCCTTTCGTAGTACTTATTTTTAACCTTTTCTCCTTCTTTCTTGCATGCATGTCATGGGCGTTGTGGTGTTGCATGTATGCCAATCTTAGAGTTTTTTTGGTTACTTGTTCACTGCTCACACTTCTTCCACACACAATCTTAGAGCTTTCGTTTCCTGTCAATCCGTTTAGTAGCTTCCTCCCTTCTTCTTTCGATTAGTTAATTTATGGCTGTACTCTGGATTTTCTTGGTGTATTTGGTCTGCAAAATTGTGATCTGGAGATGGATTAGGCTGCGAATGATTGGATTTGGGTTGTTCGCTTGGTATAATGGGTTACATGATTTGGCTGAATGAGAGTTGTTTTAAAGGGTTACTCGGGTTGACTCGGTGGTCGTTTGGGGTGGAAAGGTTTATTCTATTTGATTTAGGTGCGAATAAGCTCAGGGAGATCACCGCAGATGGAAAGAGATTCTCCGCAACAGTTTCTTCAAATAACAACGGTTGCGACTCTTTCTGGCAGTTTTTCTATAGATTTTAGAGCTTCGTAGTTGGCCTTGGCCACCTAGTTGCATGACGTCTATTCGTGCCGCGGAGCTCTTGACCATAGGTGTGTGACAAACACTTGGTTTGGATTGGTCAGCTATTGTTTGGTATCAACATCAAACATGCAGTTTCTCGACATGTCGACCGCCGATGCCTCCTTAAATCTCTTCAGTGGTTACCTGTCTTGCTGTGTGTTGGAAGAATCATCATTCACGTGGAACGACCGTGACAACAGCAGCTCAACATCATACATTGATCATGGACATCTGACGGCCGAACAATGTCTTGTTGCACATGTATCCTTCATTTGTTTTGGTTCTATCTATGTTTTTCTCGTCTGTATGATTATTTTTATTCTGTTGTCTTTATATTTGGTAGTTTGTAATAGCATTTATCGTGAAATGAAATTCTTTCTATTGGCTTAAAAAAAAAAAAAACAACTCCAACTTCATTTCCTATTTGACAAAATGCGAATCCCATAAAATCAATGGTCATTGATTTACTCATTTGGTAAGGATCTGTTTGGAACTTATGGAAAGTGAAGGAAGAGAAGGGAAAATAATTCAGAAGGGAAATGGAGGAAAATGAGGGGGAAGTTTTATTATTCATATAACTCTATTTATGAGTTGTTCAGCAATGGATTTTATCAAGATTTGATAAAAACAAGCCCTTGATTTTATCCATTGGTGAAAAGATTTGATAAAATCTTAGATTTTTTTGTACAGATTTGATTTTATCCATTGCAACAATCTCAGATTTTATCAAATTTCTTCCCCAAAGGATAAAATCAAGGGCTTGATTTTATCAAATCTTTATAAAATAAAAAATCTAAGATTTTATCAAATCTCTTCACAAATGAATAAAATCAAGGGCTTGATTTTCTCAAATCTTGATAAAAATCTATTGGAGAACAACCTCTAACCATTTTCTCTGCTCTTTTAGATTTTATCAAGATTTGATAAAATAAAAAACCTAAGATTTTATCAACTCTCTTCACCAATGGATAAAATCAACGGCTTGATTTTATCAAATCTTAATAAAATCTATTGGAGAACAACCCCCAACCAAACAAGGGAAAGAGAAATTTTTTAAACTTTCTCTTCCTTTCCCACTCTTTTCCCATTTTCCAAACAAGAGCCTAAAATCAACCCATTGATTTTATTGGGATTTCCATTTTATCAAATGGGAAACAAGGCATCTCTAGCTCTCTGCCCCTTTTTTCAAGTTTTTCGTCTACGTGCTCTCATTTTTCAAACTTATTCGTGAAGTACTCTACTTTTCAAACTATTTGTAACAATAATCTTTAGCGCGATCCTCAATCGCTCTGTCCTCATAAACGTGAATGCAAGCAATGCTCAATATGCACTCGTGGCACAAACCCCCAACATATGCTACGCAAGCCAAAAGCGCAACCTATATTGCGCTTAGAAAATGAAAACGCAATGGCACATTGCACTAAAGCTGGAAATTGAAATCACGATTACAATTGTTGCTTTGTTTCAATCTCACACCTCATTTCTCTGGTCTTTCCCTTTGCGCGACCTCAGTAAGACGATTATCAAGGTCACTGTCGGTGAGAGAAGTCTGGCAACCGTTCCCCACGTTCTCTGTCTCTCTCTTTCCATAAGTACACCCTTCCTGTCTCTGCACAGATCTCTTTGTCTCTCCATGTATGTTTTGGTTGTGTTTGTTGTTCATATGTTAAAAGTACCCAAATCTATGCTTGTTGTGCACATCTGTTCCGAACCACCTAAAGTGTCTGAAGGTTGAACTTTGTATGCTACAAAAACAAATAAATGAAAATTGAGATATATATGATGAATCCTTTTTGCTTTTTTTGCTTTTGTTATGGGGTGTAGACTAGCATAATTTATATGCACATGCACTTAGACATGCTCATCAGTATTAGTGGTAGAATATGAGAAACATAACCACAGGACATGATCACATTCAGCTACATTAGTGGCAGAAGATACAACAACAATAACAAAACCCATCTAGTCCCTAATCATTAGGGTATGGGCGGGGGATGACTAGAGACAGACCTACCTTTGGCATTATACACAGAGTGGCTACTCTCAGAATACCACTGAAAACGTAGCCCCCCTAAACCTCTAAGAACCGAGGAGCTATAGGGACGTTTTGCTGCAAAACCATGCCCCCAAATCAAAACCGAAAGGCATTAGAGAGGGCAGGCCTAGAGACCCAAATCAATTTTTATGCTCATTACTATGCTTCCTTCATTCATTGTCCAAAGCATCTCACTAATGAGCACAAAATTAGTGGTAGAATATAAGGAACAAAAATCCAGAGTACCTTTGAAACACGAATCCAAATTAACCAGTGAAACCACCAGAATATTAGCCAATGCTAGAGCACTAGCCAAAGCTTCGTAGATGATAGAACCCATATAGCCACACCAGTTTAGTTGAAGTTGACCCCAGTATAAACATTTGTGTCAAAGTTTTTGTAGAAATAATGTGTTTGTGTCTATATTGTGTTTCGTATCCCCACTTAATTTGGAGTCATAACACATCTAAATCCAAAAACATAAAGTTCCACAACCAAAAGTTTTATCCAACAACTACCATGAAATAATATAACTATTGAAATTAGAATTGCAAGCATGTATACCCCTCTTCCTTTTGGTTAGGCTACATCTTTGGAAAGAGCAAGTTATAGATAAACAATACAAGGAATGAACCCGAAGGTTCAATTATGCATATTCCTCTTCCTATAAAAGGGTAATATTTTGCACAAATGCAATACATTAAAGCATAAATTGCTAACTTTTTGGGTTATTAAAGGCTAATCTTTTAATGATTTGGGCAATGTGTATCTTGTCTCCACAAAGTCCTTTATTTATTTATTTTTTTAAAGGGATGATGTTCAAACTTGCCTCTATATCTTGTACTCATGAAGAGAAGTTGACGCTTTGCATGTACATTTCTTGAAGTTGATTGTTTAGAGGGTCTAAATTACACAAATTAAATTTATTGAAGTTGATTGTTGACAAGCATCTATGACTGAGATTGTTAACAATTATCAATGTCATTAATTTGTATAAGTATTGTTTATCAGTTCTAGGTTATATTATGGATTTTGTGGACTAAGAGTTGGAACAGCTACGTTCTCCTGACCCCGGGCCTAGAGACCCTTCGGTCCTTACAAAGCAGAATGAACAATGGTCGAAAGCCATTTGGGATGTAGATGTAAGTAATGAGTTTGCACTGAATTTGCGCATTTTAACACTACCAAAATTTCAAATTTTCATGTCAAACTAATCTCTTAATTACCATTGCTTTGCAGCAAAACCCTCTTAAGGATTGGAAAGTCCTTCAATTTTGGCTAGTTGAGATAAAATTACGTAGGATGCCACTGTCGTGTGATGCGATTTTGGAGAGTACGTAAGGCTGGTATAGAAGGCCTATTGCGTGTGCCGTTAGTCTTGCTGGATCGGGGATTAATTACGGCACTCATTGAGCGAAGGAGTCCGAAGACAGACTCATTCCTCTTGACCCCTGGGGAGATAATAGTTACACTGCAGGACGTCGAGGTTATTCTAGGTTTGCAGGTTGAAGGGGTAGCAGTTACGGTGAATACTCCTTGAAAAAAAAAACTTATTATTTAGGGCAGAAGGTGATATAAAATGGTTAAGCCAATTCGATGGACAGATCATAGAAAGAGATGACCAAGAGGTTGTTAGATAGAGGGCTCGAGGTTTCCTGCTTAGGATGCTAGGGGGAATGATATTTGCTGATCATATTTGCACACATGTGAACTTGTGTTGGTTGCCGTCGTTGGAGGACTCTTCTGTTGTCGGGCGTTAAAGTTGGGGGAGCACTACACTTGCTTGTTTATATTACGGGTTGTGCCATGGTGCTATTGATGGCAAGGAGGCTACAGGTGCCATGATCCTGCTACAGGTTTGGGCTTGGGAGCGGTTTCCCATACTTGCCTATGCGTGTAGTGAAGTGCCCTCCTCGAATTGAGGGTTCTCCACTTGTTGGAAGGTATGGCACTTCACACTTAACTTGTGATTTACTGTTGTTCCATAGTATATTAATGTAATGTTAGGGATGTGTATTTTTTCAAAGAGTTCTTCAAAACCTTTTGTCCCACATTGGATACCTACAAAACATTTTAGCTCCTTATCTATGTGAAGGCTTTTTGAGCCATTGAATAACTAGGCCGAAGAGACGCCTCGCGTGCACATGGAATGGGCCAAGGTCCAAGCCAATTTGGGGAACCCAATTTGGAAATCAGTTAAGCAGGGTGAGCATTGTAAACCTCGTGCGCAGGGGGGGGGGGGGGGGGGTGCAAATCCTGGAATTTGAAGTCTCGCACACAATCGATAGTTAGCCTCACATTTTGCAAAAATTATTTAAGGAAAAGATTTTTCTGCCGTTACAAAAATGAAAAAAAGTGTGCTAATTAGAGTGCATAGAGCCATTACAAAATGATTAAAACATGTGCTTAATTAGTGCACAATTTTTGGGGGCTGATTGATTCAATTATAGAATTTTTGATTGATTCTATTTCCGTAAATTATGTTTCTTGTTCGCCTATAAAAGGAGTTGTTCTTAAGTCTTTCAAACACATCCAAAAACTTATTTTCGTATACTGAGTTCAAAGAGCAAGAAAGGTTGATTGTGTTTTGTATTTCCGGTCTTCTTTCGTGCAAGGAAGATTGAGACAGAGGCTGTATTCTAGGCTGTTTTATCCTGGAGACGACGTGGCTGTTACTGCTTGCATAGTGAGGGCGAAGCCGCAAAACATCTTAAAGAGAGTGACCTAGTCCGCGACTTAATCCAAAATAGCAACCAATTCCGTTCTAGTATTTTGTTCTTCAATAACAGATTGCGATGTAAAAAGTTCCATATTTTTCTAAAGTATTTCCAACATGTAATGCTCAACTTGGTCTATTTTAGGTGGGACGATTTGTTTACTTCGCCTGACCATGCTCAAAGTGTATTGGGGCACTATCGGCATTCCCTCGACATAATGAGACCCGAGCAGGTGCAATCACATGCAGTCCTATGTAAATGTCTTTAGTTCTCAATATTACTTCATCATCTTATTACATCACGTAACTTCATTTTTTCAAGTGATTTGGAGGCCATACACTGACGAGTTGCTTTACTTTTTACCACCATATTGCCATGCGGGGAGGGCTATTTGGCAGGCTCACGTCCCCTTTATTTGCTTTTCCTACGATGAAATGCACCAGCCGGAGCGGGAGATGCTCCAATTCAGCTACAAGCAACCAATTCCCAAGATTCCAACTCTCTTGATCGTAGTCATTGTAAAGACCCATAAAATTCACCAAGTATTTAAAATTTAATTTGGATTTTATGGAGACACATTTAATTGTTCGGTGTGGGTCAAATGTGTGAAATGGTTTAACTTTGGACGGACTTGTAGAACCTTAACCAAATTCTCTTCGCATCCCAACAGTCGGCTACCCCCTCCCCTCTAGACCTCTTGGCACTTTCTCTCTCCTCTCCTCACCTCTCACACAAAATCAACCTTAGTTACTCAAACCCACCGTAGATCCTTCAACTACATCGCATATATTCGCTATGGGGCTTGGAAATCGCATGTGGGAGCTCGGTTTTGGAGGAATTGGAAAAAAGCTAGGGTTCCATGGAGTTAAAATTTAAAGGCTAGCAGTTGAGGTAGGGAGATTTTCTTCTCTTGCTAGATTTTTGTGTATGATTTGTGTATGTACACTCATTATATTGCACCAATCAATTGGGTTTTGTTGAAATTCACTTGAACAAACTTTCTAGTCATTTTTAGTTGATTAGTGTCTTGTTCTATACTTTCATTCGATTAAACTATTGAGTTTGTTGATGAATCATTTTATTGTGTGTTGTTGAGTTGGATTTAGACCTTAATTTAGTCATTTGGGGATGGGTTGAATACCCACCTGAGATTTATGCATGGTGTTAGCTTTACAAAGCTCGATCCTGGACCATCTGCTTCGGAGGCCAAATGAAGCTTTTAATTGGGAAAATTGCTCTAAAATGGAAGTAGGGGCAACAAATTGCATAGACATGGTGTACTTTTCTGGAATTAGAAATACATGGTAAGAAGGAAAACATTTGCAAAGACATGGAAAGGAAAATAGCATTTGACACAAAAAAAAACCCATACCTTCCAAAACCCCAAATCACGTTAGAAAGCAACGAAAAGTTTGTAACCCAGAAATCTGCACTCATCTCTCCCTCTTGATATCTGTATCTCCATCGTCCCCCCTTCTCTGTATCTCCCTCTACGTCTCTCTCCACGCCTCTCTGTTTATGTTTCCCTTCTCCATAACTAAATGTGAACACCGCGCGGGGGCAGGCGTCCACGAAATCGATTGTTTGGTTTGAAAAACGATTTTGATTGATTGAATGGAGTCACCACCCGGATTTAAGGACCTTACCCGAGAAACCATTTAAAAAAAAAAAATGACTCTGTTGCCCTTGAAATGGAAAATACTTCACCGGTCTTTTAAAATGAGATTTCTCGGGTTCGGAAGCTAGGTTACGCGAGGGGAAGGAATTTAAAGCACCCCTCACGCCCAGTGTGACCACCGGTCTCTACTAAATGTTGAAAAGGCTTTGAAAATGTTATTTAGATGGACTTTTAAACTCAAATTCATGTGAGAGCATAATAAACATATCAAGAATATTGATGAAATATGAATGCATGCTTATGCGAGATATGGTGAATGGATAATTTGTACATAAAAGATACAGAAATTACGCTAAAACGCCCCCAAAATGCCTTAAAGTACCTCAGAAACTGATCATAAAATGAGTACCTGGATAGGGTCCAGGTGCCTGGAAAAGGTGAATCCAGGCGCCTGGATTGAGTCCAGGCGCCTGAAAGGGGTCAATCCAGGCGCCTGGATACCCTCCAGACAGAAACTTTAAAATCCCCTTTCAGACAGAAGTCAACAAATTCGATGTTTACCCTTTCAGACTAGTCCTGGTAAGAGTAGTATCTTCTTCTCTGGTGTACAACACTCTACCAGAATTGAGATCCTACAATTGTTAGACTTTAAGGAAGGCACATTACCTGTGAGATACTTGGGGGTCCCTATGTTATCCTCCAAGTTAAGGTACATGGATTGTAAACCTATGATTGATAAAATCACTTCTAGAACCAAGACCTGGACAAACAGGGACCTTACTTATGCGGGTAGGATCCAGTTGATTAAGAATGTCCTTTTCTCAATGCAAACATATTGGTCCTCCCTCTTTATACTTCCTAAGAAAGTCATCAAAGAGGTTGAAGTCACTCTTAGGTCTTTCCTATGGTCTGGCCCCGACCTCAAAAAGACTGGGGCTAAAGTCTCATGGGAACATTTATGCTGCCCTAAACAAGAAGGAGGGTTAGGTTTCAAATCCATCGTTGTATGGAATAAGGCTGCAATTGCCAAGCATATTTGGTTCCTTATCTCTGGTGGGGAACAATCTATGTGGTGCCAGTGGGTTAAATCATACTTATTAAAGGGGAGGAACTTTTGGGAAGTTAAGATGCCTAGTTCTCCCTCTTGGGTTTGGAGAAAGATGCTAAATCTTAGGCCTCTTGTTCAATCCCACATTAAAGTTATAATTGGCAATGGTAGATCCACCTCATTGTGGTATGACAATTGGCATCCCCTTGGGCCCCTCGCCCTTAAGTTTGGTCATAGAGTCATTTATGATTCTGGACTCACCAAAGTTGCCACTGTGAGTGCAATTATTAGAAATTCCAGATGGTGTCTTCCCATTACCCAGACTCTTGAGCTCAATGAGCTCCGGGATGCTATGAGCTCTGTTCCCAGTCCTAATCATGAGCTTGAGGACCATCACAAATGGCTACTTAACTCTAATGGGGAATTCACCATTTCTTCACTATGGGATGACATAAGAGGGCAATATCCCAAAGTGCCTTGGCATTCTAGCATATGGTTCTCTGGCCATATTCCAAAATGTAGCATGATCACTTGGCTTGCTATCCATAATAGGCTATATACGGGTGATAGGCTAGTTCTGTTTGGCACTATTCCTATTTCTTGTTGTAGTTTTTGTCATGGTATAGAGTCACATGATCATCTATTTTTCAATTGTCCATTTACTTCACAAGTCTGGACTGACATTCTTACACACATAAATGTTAATTGGCCCCCAAGGTCTTGGGCCAATTGGATCAATCAAGTCTCAAGTCTCAGAGGTAAATCACTTAAAAACTTGATCGCCAAGCTTATTTTCACTGTTACAGTCTATCAAATATGGCTTGAAAGAAATGGTCGAAAATTCCAAAATGCAATTTGCTCAGGACCTAGTGTAGTCAACAAAATTCATTCAATTGTGAGATACAGATTGATGTCCCTGGGTAATCTTCCTCAAGAACATCAATCACAGTGGCTGCTAACTAAGTGGGGAATAATCTAATGCTAGTACAGTGCAGGTCATCCAAAGGGGAACAGAGATAGAGGCTCTTAATTACTGTGTTGCTACTGCTATATTTGCATTGGTTATCCTGCATTAGTTGCTCTGCTGTGTGTGTGTTGCAGTATAGGTCCAGATTGGAAGGTATCCAGGGTTAAAAAGGGAGATATCCAGGGGCATGCTGCACCAGTGTTGCTACCGATTCTGATTGAATTCATACTGCTGCAACTGCTGCCCTTCTTCAGCAGATTAGTTGTAGCAGATTAGTTGCTGTTGCTGTTGCTGGCATGGTGTTACTTCTGCTAGTGTCGGTCAAGGATCTAGGTTATGTAATTACTACGTTTTCATGCATCTTTGATATCTGTGGGTTGCAAGGGTTGTTGCAATTCGCTTTTATTTTTATTTTTCAGTACAAGGGCTGTTGTACTGAATATGTATATAGCATGTTTGTATATAGCATGTCTGCCATAGTTAATGCTTCTTAGTTACTGATGCCATGCTGTAGAGCTCTCACTTAGGAACTTAGATCACGGTTGCAAGGGCTGTTGCAGCTGTGAATGAGTGATTGCTATATAGTTTTGTTTGATTGCTGCTTTTTAGTTCTATTGCTGTGATTGCTACTGCTATGTGTGGTGTTTCTGTGAATGAGGATTGTTGTGATTGCTATGCTTCTCGGGGGATGCCAGTTTTCAAAGGAGATGCTGTCCAAATTTCCAGAAATCCAGTGAGCTTGCTGCATCAGTGTTGCTGCTCGAAATTCAGTGGCATTCTGACTGTGCATTCTGACTTGATGCTACCTGAATTTTCTAGGATTTCATCGAGTCTCATTGTCATTTGTTTCTCCCCTCTTGCTAGATGGGTAAGATGGCTAGAAACAGACACTTTCTTACTTCTGTCCAATGGTTCATGATGTGTGTGATGAACTAATGGTAGACATGACTGATTTAGGGGGGCTGTCCCTTGGTAGTTTTGCCTAGCTAAGGGGGGCTGTCCCTTGGCATGTTTGATCCCCTTTGGGAGGGGGCTTCCTCCCTTACCATCCAAAGTTCATCTATGTATTCCTATTTCAGCGTGAAGGAATCCAATCAACTCAACTATCTAGAGGTCCTACTCAGAGGTCTCAATCTTTCTATCTCATGCAATGCAGTAGGTTTCAAGATTCAAGTTGTGGTTTTTAGTGGGCTATTCAAGTTTCAAGACCATAGTGGCTATCCATGCCATTCATCCATCCTATTTGCAATTTCAAGAATCAAGATTCAAGTTCAAGTTGTATTTTGTTCGATTGTCATGTTTTGTGTGGTGTTTCTCTCTCCTCTGTTAGATGAGAGCGAAACACCCAGTAGTCTAGCTTTTGTTTATCACTTTGCCTTTATGGCCATCTATCCCGTCGGATTGTGTCGGGTTTACGCATTATTTTCTTTCTTTTCTTTTCTTTTCTCTTTTGTCCTCCCTGGGGTATGCCCCTTGTAGGCTGTACATTCGTTTAGCCTCTTTTTATTTCAAGCTTATTTACCCCAAAAAAAAATCTAACAGTGCTCACTCAATGACATGACTACCTATGACTTGTGGAAATGGTAGGAGTGTCGGGACCTTGCAACTTAGGAGGAGTGACAAACTAGAAAATAGAGCTCACTTGCTCGGTGACAAGGACCTTTTTGGACACATGTGTTTGAGATTTCCTCTTGTGAGTGCAGAGGTCCTTGAGGAACTTGGCATAATTGGGGATTTGCTTGATGGCATCTAGGAGGGGTATATTGATATCCACGCATTTGAATACCTCAGAGAGTGTCCTCCATCGATGATCCTTTTTTGGTGTAGGGAGATGGCCCGTTTAGGGCAACGGGGAAGGGGGCTTTAGGCACATGGGGTGGTGCCTTGGAGCCCGTGGTCGTGGCGGTGAGTGGTGGAGTAGTGATTGGAGGGGTTGCCTCCTTGCTATGTGAACTCTCCTCCCCGGAATAGAATGGGGAGGAGGGAGTTTGTTGCTCCTCAATTGTTGGCTTTTTTGGTCGGGTTTCAACCTCTCTCTTATTACGAAGGGACATGAGAACATTCGCTTGTTGGAAGTTATCAGTCCCTTGATTACCCTCACATTGATGCTAACCTCTCGGATTATGAATTGGCTGACCAGGCAACCTACCCTCCTCCCTACGGTTCATTGTGCTGGCCAATTAGCCTAGTTGTGCCTCTATCCGTGAGATGGATTGGGTATGAGAATTCACCCGCTGTTGGGTGGTAGTCATTATCTCAAATGCCTTTAGAAACTTATCCTCGAAAGAAGGGTCCCGTGAGGATTGGGCAGGTGCTTGCTGAGGGGGATGACTGCTGGTAAGTCGCATAACAATAGGCTGCAGGATTATATGGGTGTGGACCATGGCCTAGACTATGGGGCAGGGGCGTTGTCTTGTGGTTGTCGCAACGACAAGTTAGGATGCTTCCTATATCCTGGGTGATAAGAGAAGAGGGATCACCCGGTTTAGGATAATTTTGAACATTAAAATACCCCTGAGCAGCGTGAACTTGCTCTTCTACAAAACCAAAAAAATGGTCTCTCGTCGGACACTCTGTAACATAGTTGGTTGGACTTGCGCATAGAAAACAAGCCTCCTAAAAGGCAAGAGGCAAGGTAAAGTCGAGCCCAAATTGAGAAGTTGGTCAAGCTTCTCGGCAACAGTGTCTACCTTAAGAGCAAGGTCTCTAGAGACGCTAACTTCATACAAACCTCGTGACTTTGAAGAACTGGCTGCGATGGTTGCCATATCACTGTGTTGGTAAGTGGCGTGGTGTTGGGAAGTGTCACTCATTGTCTCAAAAAACTCCCATGCTGACTTCTCATCCTTGTTCATTAATGAGCCTCCACACGAGGCATCAACCTTCATTCGATAATGGGGATTCAACCCATCATAAAAACTTTGCACCAACTACCACTGTGCAATCGGGTGGAGTGGACACTTCCTAATGAGGTTACCGAATCTCTCCCAAGCCTTATGAAGAGGCTCATTGTCAGCTTGTCAAAACGAAGTAATCAGTTATCGATACTGAGCCGTTTTGCCAACGGAGAAATATTTCTTTAGGAATGCGTCTCTCAGTTGCCCCCAACTAGTTATCGAGTTCGCGGGTAAGGTACTAAGCTAATGTTTGGCATTCTCTTTTAGTGAAAATTGGAACAAGATTAACCTAAGTAGCTCATTTGGAAAATTATGAATTTAAAGTGTGGAGCTTATGGTTATGAACTCGTCAATATGCTGGTAGGGATCCTCGTGAAATTACCCATGGAAACTGGGCAACACATTCAACACGCTAGTTTTAATCTTATAGTAAGTGGCAATGAACGATGGCAACTGGATGCATGATGGTGTGGCGTAAGCTGAGGGCAAGAAGTGTGTGTGTAGTGGGACGGGGGCAGGAGGCGCATCAGCTTCTCCTACCCTGTGCTGAGAGTCTTCAACGTCTCCCATAGTGACTAAATTAGTCTCACTTTTAACCCTACGTTCTTTCCAATATCCAGGTTTAGAGGAACGAGCTCGAGTTTCTGAGACCGGCGACCAAACATACACAGGTAAGCAGATTAGAAGAAAAATAGACTTATAGTGAGCAACGATATCGCTTTTATATCACAACAATGCTATTCACAGCTGAAACCTACTTACTTGAACGCCTCGCAACTTGTACCTGAGTATCACTAGCAAACAAAAATTAAAAAGTCCTAAACTAAGAACTAAAATAAAAACTAATCAAAATTAAGTAACCGTGCAAATTGTCCCGACAATGGCACCAAAATTTGACCGTGTCGTACCGTATCAAAATTATACTTATAAAAACTTAGAATTAACTACTACTCAGGAGAATAGTGGCCAAGTTCTAGTGTCGATCCGCGGAGACAATTTGGCTAAGTTACATTACTTTTGATTAATTTCTAATTTAACTTGGAAAAAGAGATTTTAGTGATTGGTTTTTTTTTTTTGGGTAAATAAGCTTGAAATTAAAAGAGGCTAAGCGAATGTACAGCCTACAAGGGGCATACCCCAGGGAGGACAAAGAAAAGAAAAAGGAAAAGAGAATTGCGTGAAATAAAAGGGATGGCCACAAGGGCTACATGAGGGTAAGTAGGGCAAAGTACAAGATACGCAAATATAAACTAATCAACTGATGCAGTGACAGTGAAGAAAAGTGCGTGGTCCCCGGCACAACCCGTCGGGGAGGGAAAATAGGAAACCAACTCATCCCGTTGGAATAGGCCTTGGAGTAGCATGGCAAATGATACTTGATGACTGGATAGGACTTGGAGTAGCATGGCAAATGATACTTGATGCTTGGGGGGCTTGGGATACTTGATGCTTGAAGCTTGCTTATGGAACTTGATGCTTGGGGTGGGACTTGGGAAAGTGGTTTGGTGGAATTTGAGTAGCATAACGGCTGCTTTTTACAATCCCAGAGAATCAGATGTCTGCCCAGAGATTGGCAGCCCAAAAGGGAGTTGTAGGGAGGAAATGCCCCCTCCCAGAAGGGACTAATACACGCTATGGGACAGCCCCCCAAAGCTAGGCAAGAGATTTCAACATTGTGGATGCTGATCAGACACACAGCAGTCCAGATGAGACTAAACAACTTAAGGTAAATAACCAATCATGTCCACTGGATTTCTGGAAAATTGGGCAGCATCTCCTTTGTAACAGGTACGTAACACAGCAGGTTCTCAACAAAGTTCAATTGCAAGCAAGTAAAAATGCAGGTTGCAACAACCCTTGCAACCCACCTAATAAGCATAATCCAGATACAAGTAAACAAGAATCTATGGCAACAACCCTTGCCATAGATTAACATAATAACATGAAAGTTCAATTGCAAGCAATTAAAAATGCAGGTTGCAACAACCCTTGTAACCCACCTAATAAGCATAATCCAGATACAAGTAAACAAGAATCTATAGCAACAACCCTTGCCATAGATTAACATAAAGTTCAAGTAGGTTGTACGGTTACCTGGAGTATTAGCAAGCTCCATCAATGGCAGCAGTAGCAAAATTGTACAAATTTTACACTGCAGCAGCAAAACAGATCCTTCCTCGCTTCAATGGCAGCAGTAGCACATTTCTCACACACCCCACCTGGTTCACACATTCAAAACAGAGCCGGCAGCAGCAAAACAAGTCCAGCAGTGGCAAAACATTCCATACTGCAGCAGCTAAACAGATCCTCTAAAGCCTTGTAACTTTCCAGTGAATGGAATGAACCTCTGTTCCTTGCTGCAGTAAATGCAGGGGCAGCAGCAATAAATGCCATAGAATCTGCCCCATCTGATTGAATCTGCCCCATGGGTGATACGAGACCCTCCAATATATAACCTGCAAAACACACTGCCTCAACCGGGCTGTTAGATACTTTCAAAGAAGCAACATCTGTAGCCCTTGCAAACTATTGAGTGACCTGTTACACGAAAATTGTTAGTGCTTCTGAGTGAGATTGGAACGAACAAGAACAATAACAAGGCAGTATGCTATGCTTTCAATTAACTGAAATGTTCCAGGCCTCTAATAATGAGCTAGCTCCTACTCCTGTTGGGATTTTGTGTAGGGACAGTAATCTATACCTAATATCAGAGCAAATCTTGTAAACCAGGGAGGGCACACTATGCTGGATGTTTTGGAATTTCCGGAGGTTTCTCTCTATCCAAATGTGGTACAAAGAAACAGTGAAGGTTAATTTAGTAATCGTAGTCTTCAAGTCTTTCCTCCTTAGTGAGGAGAGGAGATTGACCAGGTTTGACAGAGATTGGGGTTGCCATATAATTTGAGATTGGAGAGAGACTTTATCCCAAACTTGCTTAGTGAATGGGCAACTAAAAAACAAATGGACATGGTTCTCCTCACCAGGACAGAAGCTGCAGCATGAATTGGTCTTGATGCCAAACAGAACCAGCCTATCCTCGGTAGGTAGTCTGTTCTGAATGGCAAGCCAACTAATAAAGCTGCATTTGGGAATGTGAGATGGGAACCAAACTACATGGCTCCATTCGATAGTGGGAAACTTGACTCTGAAATGGTCCCATAAAGAGGAAATGGAGAATACTCCATTCTGATTGAGTACCCATGTACAAGTGTCAGGATCTGTGGGGCTGTGATTAGTGAGAGAGGGTAAATGAGATCTAATCTCATTCAATTCCCAAGTTTGGGTTATAGGAAAGCACCAATGGGGAGATGCATGTAAAATGGAGGAGACCATTGCATCATCTGGAAGTCCGGAGTCATATACAATACGTCTGCCATATATCTCAACTAGGGGCCCAGAGGGATGCCAATTGTCATACCAAAGAGAAGTAGAGCTCCCGTCACCAATCTTATACTTGATGAGAGATTGGACGCTTGGGCGTAATTGAAGTAACTTTCTCCAAGTCCAGGAGGGGCTACTGGGAATTCTAACCTTCCAAAAACTTTTACCCTTGAGTAAATAGGATTTCACCCATTGACACCACATGGATTGTTCCCCTCCAGATATGATAAACCATATATGCTTAGCCATGGCAGCCTTGTTCCATACTTGGATGGATTTAAACCCTAGACCTCCTTCTTTTCTAGGGGAACAAAGATGCTCCCACGAGACCTTGGCCCCTGTGTTCCTAAGTTCCGAACCCGTCCAAAAGAATGATCTAAGAATGGCCTCTACTTCCTTAACCACTTTCTTAGGGAGCAAGAAGATAGAGGACCAGTATGTCTGCATAGAGAACAACACCGACTTAATCAATTGAATTCTACCAGCATATGAGAGATACTTGTTTGCCCAAGACTTAGTACGACTGGTGATCTTGTCAATGAGGACTTTGCAGTCAGAGTACTTTAGTTTGGTGGATATGAGAGGGACGCCAAGGTATCTCACTGGGAGAGTGCCTTCTTGGAATCCCAATGCCCCAAGGATTGCAAGCTTGTTAGAATTGGAAACACCAGAAAAGAATATGTTACTCTTGGATGGACTTGGTGATAGACCAGAGAGAGATTCAAATTCTTTAAGAGCCTCTTGGATGCAATGAATAGAGTCTAGGTCCCCTTTACAGAAAATCATAAGATCGTCTGCAAAACACAAGTTGATTATCTTTGTTTTATCACATCTCCAATGGAATTTGAAATTGGGACTAAGAGATTTCTCTTTGAGAATTTGCGTAAGTATCTCCATCACTATAACAAAGAGATAAGAGGATAGCGGATCACCCTGTCTTAAACCTCTTTGTCCCTTGATACACCCAGATGCATCACCATTGATACTAAGGGAGTAGTTAGCAGTGGTGATGCATGATTTAATCCATTGGATCATTTGAGGGTGAAAATTCATGGATAAGAGGATGTCCCATAGGAATTCCCACCTTACATTGTCATATGCCTTCATAATATCGACCTTTAAAGCACACTTTGGAGAAGGAGAATGCTTGTGGTAGTCTCTCATAAGTTCCTGAGTCAGAAAAATGTTATCAACAATTCTCCTTCCCTTGACAAACCCTGATTGCACAGGGTCAATGAGGTGGGGAAGCGCAACTTGAATCCTTTTGGCAAGAATCTTAGCTATGCATTTATAAATTGTGTTACAACAGGAAATGGGTCTATAGTCTCCCACCTTGGAAGGATTGGGGACCTTAGGGACAAGAGCCACGATGGTTGAGTTAGCCTTAGTGAGTAGCCTACCTGATCTGAAGAAATTTCTTACAGCAGAAATGACTTCATGCCCCACCACATCCCACGATTTTTGGAAAAAACTCGCATTGTACCCATCAGGGCCAGGAGCTTTATTGGGATTAAGTGACATGAAGGTTTCCATAATCTCAATATTAGAGACCTCAGAAACCATAGCTTCTCTCTGAGAGTTTACAAGCCTGGATGCAACAAGTTGACTGACTCTGGATGTGCCAGAGTAATTGGTGGGATGGACAGAACCCAAGAGATTAGTGTAAAAAGTAGTAAATGTGGATTTTATCTCAATGGGGTCATAAGTGATGGTGCCATCAGGGAGGACCAAGCTGGTGATACTCCTTCTATTTCTGTGAAGTGAGATGGATTTAAAAAAATAGGAAGTGCATTGGTCACCAGACTTAAGCCAAAGTATCCTAGACTTCTGCTTTGCAAAGCTTTCCTCAGCTCTTGCTAGAGTAATGTATTGCTTACACAGAAGTCTCTCTTGAGCCTGAATGACTGAGTTAGTAGGATCTTGACCAAGGTCCCTTTGGATATGATCAAGCTCTTGTCTAGCAGCAATAGTTCTACTGGTTACATCACTGAATTCCCTGATGTTCAATTTCTTAAGATCTTCCTGAAGAAGTCTAAGTTTTTCGCATACTACAAACATAGGATTCCCAATGATTACCCTTCTCCAAACTTTCTGGACAGTAGAAAGAAAGTCAGGGTGAAGAGCCAGAAAGTTGAAGAATTTAAAGGGTTTCTTGGCTTTCTTGGGATCAGGATTGACAAAAACCAAAGCAGGGGAGTGGTCAGAAATCCCAGGAGAGGGGAAGTGAGCATTAGAGCAAGGGAAGGATTTGATCCAATGCTCATTAACCAAAACCCTATCAATTTTAGTAGATATGTAGTGAGATGAATCTTGCTTATTAGACCAAGTGAAATAGCAGCCAGAATACTTAAGGTCAACAAGATCGTTAGCAGCAATGCAATCATTGAAGTCTTCCATGTAGGAAGGCCAATGGTTATCACCACCAATTTTATCATTCAAATACCTAAGTGCATTAAAATCCCCAAGAATTATCCATGGGTCAATGGTATTAAAGGCAGTCAAGTCAATCCATAGGTCTTTTCTCTCCTGATAGAGATTGGATCCATAGACAAAGGTAGCAGAGAATTTAACATCTCCAATAATAGCTTGGATGCTACAACAAATAGATTGACTTGACATGCTAATAACACTGAGGTTAATAACAGAAGGGTCCCAGACCACACAAATTCTACCACCAGGAGCTACAGCAGAGTTGTGGGTAAAAGACCAATATGGGAACATGGACTTGATGATCTTCGGGAAGTTATTGTCTTTTATTTTATGCTCTAAGAGCCCAAAAAGTGACATTTTATTTGCTCTAACTAATGAAGCGACTTCTTTTTGTTTAATAGGATCATTAAGACCCCTCATGTTCCAGAACCCAAAATGAAGCGGTAATTTAGACATAACAAAACAAAACAGAACAAAGCCAAACAATACAAAACATAACAAAATATGGCAGATAATGAAGAGATAAGTATGCTGACCAAAATTATAGAGTGAGGGTAAGTGTTACCTGCCCTTGTTTGAGGACTCAGGGATCCCCCCTTTGCTGCCACTATTTGTATTCTTGTGATACATTTTTCGACCACCCTTCCTATCTAAGGGATCTGGAGGTAAATTACTCTTGCTCCAAGCTGCCTTGGCTGCCTTTTTAGAGGCCTTTTTGAACCTCCCAGATAATGGAGAAGGAGGATACTCCATCTCCTGTGAAAGAGGAGTCTTTGGAGAATTTCCATCTAGATCATCGGCAAACTTTTCCCTTGACGTAGTCACATGAGCAATTATAGGGTTATGTCCCTCTCGACTTGCGCTAGAGCCTTGAGGATCACTTAATTTAACAGCACTGCTCCCTGTACCTGGCTCTACTAGATTGGTCATTTCTCTCTCCGACTTGGTTTCAGAAATAGAGAAAGGACCACTGGTTAGGTCAGCTGGTGGCTTATCAATCTCAATAACTTCATCCATAGACTCACTCAACTCATCTTCATCCATAGGCTCCTTAGAGGCTGCCTCTATGCCTCCTAAGGACAGACTTGTATACTTACCCTTGTTAACAACCTGCCATTCCTCTTTTGCATCCTCAGTCTTAGCCACTTGTGAAGTGGAATTCTTGCCTGCTTTGGGGCTACAAGAATGACCAAAAACCTTGCAAATTGAGCAAACTGGAGGCAACCATTGGTATTCCAAGGCTACTACCACTGATTCCCCATTGAGTGAGATTTGTATTTCTGTAGGAAGATCAGCAGCTGCATCTATTTCAACACACACTCGAGCAAAATCCAACCTCTGTTGCTTTTCTGTGGCCTTATCAACATATAAAGGTTTACCGATAGCACTGGCAATTCGACTTAACCCCTCTGCCGTCCAGCATTCAAGTGGCAGTTTGTGAATTTTGATCCATGCTGGGATTGTAGATGGATGTTCAGTGGATGGGACCAACATCCTTCGCCAATCCTTGAGAACTAAGTACCGTCTTGAGAAGAAATACGGTCCACTCTCCAAAACCCTTCTTTTGGTAGCTTCATCTTGAAATTCAAAGAGAAAACACGCCCCTATTTGCTTTACTTTAATCTGTCCATGTTCTTTCCAGACTGCCCTAGCAGTGGAGCTAAGCAAAGCCAACGGCATCCTTCCATCAAGAAAGAACCCGAGGAGACAGCAACCCCAATTTCTGTCATCTACGTGAGTTTCATCCAGAATAATAATCGGAGATTTACCCTTGCGAAGTTCAGGATAATGGTTAAGCTTCATCGCTTTTGAAGGGCATTGGGCGTTAAAAAGAGAAGCCCAATCCTTAGGTTTATTTTGTGGACGAGTAGGGTTACTTGGATTGGATTGGGTTGGCTGGGTCTCTGAGCTCTTTTGACTAATGTTAGCTTGGGGTATGTTGGATGATTGAACCTGTCTCGGTAGTACTGCATCCACAGGGTAACCACAATTGGGGTCTCCCAACAAATAAGGCATCCCAAGGTTATTGTACTTTTTAAATGGAGGATTTTGCGGGTTAGAATGGTTTTCTGTACCTGGGTTTTGCTTCTGTTCTAGCAATTGAGTTTCTGATACCGGATGTTGTTGCTGTTCGGATCGACTGAGTTCTTGTTGGAACACCTGTTGTAGCTTCCTAGCTGGACTGAGAGTACCACCCTGAGGCAGCCTGTGGGGTTCCATTGTTGCAGAATCGATGATGCTTTTAGGGTTTGTGACTGAAATATTCCCGAGTTCGATGGAGGGGTTTGGAAAATTAGGGCTTTGATCGGTTTGACCTAGCTGAGGTAACTGATTAACATGGGTAATCGCGGATTCTCTTGCGGAGGGGCGCGCATTTGGAGGGACATATTTGTGGTTTGGGGATGAGGAAGGAGATGGGGAATCGTGGATTTGGGAGTGGAGTAGTGAAGTTGTATCTGGAGTTAGAAGAGCGTTACTTGAGGCTAGGGGAGTGTCTTGAATGTCTGAGCACAGATCTGCGAAAACTAGAGGAGGAGATGAGATGAACATCGGTTCTTCTGAATTTGGAGTTGGGGTTTGCTCAGTACGCGATTTGGGTATGTTGTGTGAGTCATTTCTTTGCCTCCTGCGAAGCTCGTTAGAATCATTAGCTATGAATCCAAGGCCACCAGCCATGGAGATCGAACCGTCTGCCAGAGTTTCTTGTTTGTTTCCTGCTGTAGAAATACTGTTGCTATGTGTAGATTGAGTATCTTCCATCTTCATTCTCCTAACCACGCAGGAGTTAACTGCTGTGGAGCCTAGATCCACAATAGCATTAGTGATTGGTTTTTGGAAACTAAATTAATTTAAGAAACAAGTAATGAAATTGATGAAGAATGAATGGAGGAGAAATATAGGGTTTCGAATCCACCTCGGCCGCTGTTTGGTTCTTTTACTTCTTTGCAATGGAAAATGATTATGTGCGAGCGTGCCAGAGAGAGCTTCAATCTCCTCCCTCAGATTAACTTTGGAAAAACCAAATCTAATCAGGCGATTGTGTTTTATTGGTTCAATTACCTCAATTAAGAGGATTTTTTCAACAAGCGAAGAAATGAAACCAACAAACTTAGGAAATCGAAGAACAAAAAGAAACAAGATACTTCGATCAATGAATCAAAGGTAAACTTACTTCGAAATTGTCTCCAACTTCAGATACAAGAACTTCAAACTGGTGATTGTTACAGGAACAATCGAGATTAATCCTAAACTACTTCCTAACCTACTTCCTAAACTACTTCGAACTGAGTTCGAGATCCTAAAACTACTTCGAACTGAGTTCGAATTCCTAAACTACTTTGCCAATGAACAAACCAAGCATCAGTTTTTTGATAGCTGTTTGTTGAAGATTTGTCCGGGGGTTTTCACTCTTCAATTTCTTCTATTTATAGACGTTGCTTGCAATTTGAACTTCCCGCTCAATGAATTTGAACATTGGCTTGCTTCGAATTCTAACTTCCACTTTTCATGTTGGCAGTTGTTTCCTTCTCCACGTCTGAATTTGAATCCTTCTAATTCTTCCTCCAGAAGCTCTGATTTTGAATCTGTGCAGTTGTTTGAACAAACTCAAATGATTAAACAATAATTTAAATAACTACCTTTCGATGAGTATTCCACGTGTTATAACTGCCAATTTGCCTTGTTTCCCAAGTTCGCACGTGGAGTTTACACGTTTAGCAGTTAATATCATGGCTTCGACACCACCTTTTACGTCAGTAATGGCTTGTAACTGCCAATAACCGCTTTTCATTTTTGACCATGATACGACATCGTATTTAATCATTTGTATTCCTTTAATCCAGTGTGTCTTTGTCAACAGGTAATTGCCAACGTTTGGCATTTTCAATTACGTGTCACTTAATTATTGGATTTGTTAATTTTATATGTAAACAGCCGCGTAACTAAGTTAGCTAGGTTTATTATTTGAATCACAATTTGTCAAGAGAATAATTATGTTGTTAACAGGCATGGACTATCCCATAGCACGGACTATCTCGCTGGCACAACCCTTCTCTTTAACGGACTATCCGGTGGCATGATCTGTTTTACGAGCATAATCCATCTCAATTACCCAAGCACAAGTGTAGAAAACCATTGTTTAACTAGGTATTTGAGAGTGCACACAAATACTCAACCAATAGAAAGAATTAAAACGATTCCATCTGATCATAATGAAAACATGTTCTAAGTTAAACAATCGATTCGAGTTAATAAACATAACGCCTACACATACACATAGTTACTTGGAACGGGGCTTCATCTTCCCCCTAGAAGGTGTTTAGTCGGCCATGGAGGTGGGATGAACTCTTGATTTGTTGGAGGAATTGAAGAACCCATAGGTTGACTTGCTTTTCTCTCTCTAGACTTGCTTCAAAATATTCTAAGACCCCCAAAACGTACATAGCAGCAACCTATTTGTAACAAAACCTAAAAGATGTGGTCAAAGACCTAATTCGTGTTTGACTCAGCTAAAACCGTTCGGGTGGCTTGATTCCCACCCGGGCGGAAATTTCAAATTGCAGCCTCAACTTCGCAAACTCGCCCCGGCTTCGTCCGAACTCGAAATGTTGCGATTCTTGAACCGTTGCGAAGCTCTATACGTCTACTTTGCGTTCCATGCCTCATATTGACTCCAATTAGCACTTTTAATAGTTTGGCACTCTCTAAAGCCTACAAACACAATTCAACCATTATAAGTCATCAAATAACTCTATGATTGGACTATTAAAATGTAAATTAGATGATTAAATGGATGCTTTTCAGCACCTCACATCTGCAAGGCAGCGTACCTTGAGCTTCGGGAATTGAAATTGGGTGTCGTCTACGCCATAACGTAGCCTGTATGACAGGCCATTTGATAAAGACGACACCCATTTTCGGGACCTGTAGCGGGAGATGCGTCGCATCGACAAAGCTTCCTATCCATCCAATCTCTAGTCCTCCATCCAATCCACAGTTTTTGAAAATAATTCATTTTTTATTAAATTGTTGTTCGGGCCCATTGAAGACATAGCATATCCAAAATCCACGTGTTCCAGTAGGACTAGAGATTGGATGGATAGGAAGCTTTGGTTCGGTTCATATATTTTCCGCAATTTTGTGCAAAGCTCACACACTTTATTGTTGACCCTAGATCTGAGAATTTTATGATGAACACAAGGCTTGAATTTTTGTACTTAATATTTGATAAAATGTGCTTGTTTTCATTACGGAACTTGAACAAAACATACATGAAATGTTAAGTCTTTGTTTGGATCTTGGTTCTTTGGGGAAAAAAGGAAGGGAAGGAGGAAAGTTAGCTGCTTGATGTGATTCAAAATAGAATGTTCTTAATCCATTTCCTTTTTCTCCACAAACTGAAGAACCAAACGCAGCCTTACTAATGTGCTTTCTCTAGAAGATAACCTATAGTTAGGGGGAAAAAAAACCACAGCACCAGATTTTTCAACAGGGTTTTTCACTTTTTCTTGCTACTAGAGAATTTTATAGTTCTCCATGATTAATCACTGCTTTTAGAGGCTCTTGAAACAAGAAAAGAAGCTCTGTTTTGAATAAAATAAAGGGCAAACTTCACTTAAACCCTATATGGTTTAGCCTATGTGTAACTACTCTCTCTGATTCCCTTTGTTGCATCTATCCTTTGTATTAAATTCGAAGGAATTAGTTGACGGGGGAATTTTTGAAATGATAATCCTACTTGAACAAAATTTAGTTGAAGGTGGTTTGTTGGTGGATAGTTGGACTAACGATGAAAGTTTTCGAAGGATATGTCATCGGGTTTTGTTAGTTCAAGTGGTAGTAGGTGGTGGCGGCCGAAGTGCCATTGTGGTGATCAAGCCGTTCTGAAGCCTTCTAGAACTGAGGAAAATCCTGGATGGAGGTTTTTTAGTTGTCAAAAATATCCAGTAAGTGCCTAAAAATTTGTTGTGTGTAGTGGCTTAGCATAAATATCATTGTAGGATCCAAAATTGTGCGAATTCTTCAAATGGTTTGATGATGAGAAGACAGTGAATTTAGAGAGGGAGATTAAGTATTTGAAGGATAAGGCCAGCTTGTTGGAGGAGAAGGCAAGCTTGTGGGAGGAGAAGACAAAGGTGTTTCAAAACAAGTACAAGGAGTGTGAGAAGAACAACGCAAAATAGATTGCCAACATGACTCGACTCTATGAATTGAAGATTAAGGAGGCGAGGAGGATGGAAAAAAAAATATTGGGTTACCTTGTTGGTTGCATTGATGGTCCTTGTTGGTGCTTGTGTGATATTTGGAATATTTAGCCATGGTTTAGGTAGGAGGGTTTTGCAATTCGCACTACCTCATTGACTTATGTAGTTGATATATGATAGGATGGTAGGCTTGAGTTGCGAACTAGTTGTCGATATATTTTGTAAACAAGTGACGGATACATTTGGTGGATGTATTTTGTTAATGTATTCGTAGGGCATGTGAACAGGGTTATGTATGCTAATTTGATACTATGAATGTCATGACATGTATGTAGTAAATGGTACACACATGAAAAGAAAATATTCAAATAAGGTTTATGGATGGGGGGTTATGTTACAATTGTCTCGACTGTGGATGTTCGATCTGTTAAGTCAGCCGGCTTCATTGAATCCAAAACCTCTACCCGCAAATCAACAAGGTTTATCGCTACACAAAACCAGTGACTAGTCTCACCATCCCCTAAAAGTATAGGTAGTAGAAGCTACAATATTATCCATCGTGGAAATCATAAGTCAGTATCACAAGATTTTCCAAGTAATAAAATGGAAAAGCTGAATTATGATTGGACAAGTAATGTACCATGCTGCATTTGTGTATTTCATAATGAGCTTTATTGACCTCGCATGCATCCCTCGTATAGCTATTAAAGTTCGAATCATTGGCCTTAACAAGATTTATCTACAACCCAAGTTCAAAAGAAGACAAATTATGTTTACTAATGAAGGTAGTTGGATGTTATGTTGCTAAGTACCGGACCAAACAATGTACCATGAAATCAGGATGGAAAATGTGGCGCTTCGGATGCAACTTTCCTTCTTCCATCTGCTCAAGTTCATCCATCATGATCAAGTCCCTTACAGTATGGATAACTTGTTCGTGGGTACAATGGATGGCTTGGGAAGACTGACCAAGGAGGACTTAAAAGGAAGGGTTGAGAGCTTCTCTCTCTAGAAATAGAGAGAGAATGCACTCCCCTTACTCAAATTTTTCAGATCTTGCCTCAATCATCTGATTGATGGCTTATGTCCTATCACCTACACTCATTACACAAGTTTGGTTTCGGCTGGGGTTCATCTTCATCCCCTGCAAAAGTAGAAGTCCACCCATCAATACGATGGTGTTATCTCATCCAGTGTCTCTTTTACAGATGATCAAGCACCACTATCATCACTCAAGCACTGTACAACAGCTCTTGTACATCGGGTGATGATCAGTACAACAACCCTTGTACTGAGTTGATTTATAGTTGTTTGCAACAGCCCTTGCAACTCACTGGCAATCAATGATGCTTGATTAGATATCTGTAAACCTGTTACCTGGTCCTCGGTTCATTTTGCATCTGTGGTGGAGACATTCCTTGGTGTTTCATCATCCTTGTGGGTTGAGATTGAAGGCCAGGCGAGTCTCTTTCCCGCTCCATTTGGAGGTATTCGTTTTGGTTCTGATTACTTCATTTTCTGCATTTTTTGGAGTACATTGTGTTTCCAGAAATGTAGTTATTATCATTGGTTATGCATATCTTCACACCCATTTGGGTGCTGGGTACAAATTTTCCATTAGAGGAGATGAGAGTCCTATGCACGCTCTTTTGTGCATTTGGGTTTTTCAAATCAATCAACACCAACAATAGAGGTCTGAGTTCATGCTCTGCCTGAAACACCACTCGGGTGCTTTACAGTTCCAGGTTCGGCTTCCTTTGGTTTGATCTTTGTCTTCGTATCAGTTCATGTCCGTTAGGTGTCGAGATGTCACGGCGGCGTGGTAATTCCATATTGGATTCTGGCGTAGTGAAGATCAACCGGTTAGGGAGATGGACTCTCTACTGTTTTGCGGCTGTATTGGGGTTTTTTGACAGTTGGTTACTCGGGCATGGTCCGTGCAAGTTGTTTTCCGGTGCTCATCTGGAAATCAATTGGAGAAGAAGAGAGTGTACTCCACTCTCTTCCAAGCAAGTGGGCGTTACTACCTATACAAAAGCTATGGCCAATAAACAAAGATGTTGGGCTTTGTCCCAATATTCAATTTTATGTTGGGCTTAGTGGCCAATAAACAAAGATGGTGCAGATTGTTCCCCACGCCCCAAGTGTTGGGTTTATTCACAATATTCAATATGTGCTTTTGCACATTTCCAGCAAATTGTGGTCCTCAAAGGAGCATGGCCTTCCTCTTTTGGCAGCAATGGGAGGCGTGCACCACCACAAATGTCCGAAAGTTGGACAAAAATATATATATATATATATATATATATATATATATATATATATATATATATATATATATATATATATATATATTTTGTCTTCTATGTTGGTGCACGGAAAAGAGAAAAAATATGGGTCCCAATTCCCCAAAAAATCCAACGGGTTATGCTTTGCAATGAGTTGCAGTACTTGAGGTGAGGACCACTTTATCAAAGTGGGTCAATTTGTACCCTCACTTTACCAATAAACAAGAAATAAATGAGCCTTGGGCTTGTTTTTTTTTTTACTGCACGAAAATTTTGCGGGGCATGTTGCATGGTGGGCCATTCAAAAGGGGCCACATGCAATTTGTTCTTATCGGCTGATTAATGTTAATGCAATGCTACTATGGCTATGGTTTTATTTGCTTATTTACTTATACTGGCGGGTTGTGCCAGTTTTTCCTATTTTCCCACCCCGGCGGGTTGTGCCGGGGAGTACGCAATTCTGTTTTAATTCATATGTATCCCTATCCCAGCGGGTTGTGCTGGATTTCATATTCCCTCGGCGGTTGTGCCGGGGTACGCAATTTCCTTTTCTTTGCTTTATTTTGTTTTGTCCTCCCTGGGGTATGCCCCTTGTAGGCTGTACATTCGCTTAACCCCTTTTAATTTCAAGCTAATTTACCCAAAAAAAACTTGTTCGTGGGTGGAATGATTTCATTATGTTTAATTATACCATTAATAATACCATATTTTCATGAGAAATCGGTAACTTACAAGCTTTGACACAAGGCCTTTTGGCTTGAACGAGCGGTGCACATCGTTGAAAGTCAACGACCATTTTGCACCCACAATTTTTACTCCTTAGTAGGTTTGTCCTCCGGTTCAACACTTATCCGCTCATCAATCAACTCCTTCGTCCACAAGGCAATGGGAAGGTCACTTTCTTCGCTGCGGATCTCAACATTCATCAGAAAATGATGAAAGTATAATATCTGCAAAGTGAGTATAAATGACATTATCTTTCAGGACAAAATATTAAAATGAATATACTTACAAATAATTAAAGGAGGAAAAAATTTACACACCATCAATATGAACAAAGCTCCGCCAACAAGAAGGGCCTTTCGATGCTCTTATCTTATAATTTGTTATTTCTTCTACCTCTTTATCTTCTCCATTTCATCTGTGACCACACCTGGAAACAACCGACTACTAACAATATCCTTTTGTGTGGGACACAAGAAACATCCCAAAGCAAACAACATGTAAGCCCTTTGGAATTTGTTCTTCAACACCACATCTCGCAACGCGCTCAATTTTATACCTTTAAATTCCTGAAAGTAGTCATTCATTTTGTCTATGTGTATGCCTTCACACACATTCGGCACCAGTATATCTCCAATCGGCAATCCCGAAACCCTCGCGACATCTTCCTTTGTTATAGGGCAAGCACGACCATTCTTAAATTCTAAGGTTCAGTTGTCGGGATTAAACCGGTCGGCCAACTTCATGAGAAAATCTCTATGCAAAGTTGCACATTTCAACAGTATGAGTTTATGGAATGGATTACACTTCTTCAGTGCTTTCTTTTGGGATTCCGTCAATTGGGAATTCAACTCGACAAGTTGTTCTGTAGAACGAGTCCTAAACTATATCTGTAAGAATAAAAAATAAAATTGTGTCAACAATCACGACAAGGGCAATAGGGGACTAGAAAACATGTATGAAAGAGTAGCCATGTTTTCATACTTGCACTTGTTTACTGTCGGTCTTCATCTTTTTCTGGCGAGGGGGAAGTTTTTGTGCTCATCGGCTGCAATTTTGCCGTAATTTTTTTCCAATTCGGTACCTTATCTTGCCAAACTTCCCGAGCCCTGTACATCAACTGTTTAGACAAAGGAAAAAATAAGTTACCCAATGTACAAATAAATGCTAAACAAGACTAATGTGAAGATTGAAAAAATAAAAATCATGATTACCACTTCCGGACGTGAGAAATGCTTCAAATATTCTAGTTCCCCCATGGCTTCCTTCGCACCCCATCCGAATTCCTTCCTGCATTAAACCAAAAATTGGGAATTACAAATATGCAATTATGCAATAGTAATTGTCCATTATCATATGGGAGTTAAATTTCTTTTTTTGGGTAAACCAAGCTTGAAAATAAAAGAGGCAAAAGGAATGTACAGCCTACAAGAGGCATACCCCAGGGAGGACTAAATAAAACAAAAGCAAAGAAAGAAAAGAAAGCAAAACTAAACAAAGATTACGGGGATGGCCACAAGGCTGCAGTAGGTGAAATGAAACAAAAGCTACAATAGCTGGGTAGGCAGTAATGACTTTCCCAGCGACATCCCCAGCTGGGTAGGCACTGAAACACATCATAGCCGCTGAAAAGTAACAACCGAGTAACAAAAACATGACATAAGTAGACATATCAGCAGTGAGTGATGCAATCCGTCTATATGACAATAGTACATGGTAATCTGGGCTATACAGCATAAGGCAATCTGGGCAGCAAATCTGGAAACTTTGGGCAGCATAACGTCTAGAATTTGGATATCCCGGAGCAGTAATGAACTGCCCAACCAAACAAACAAAAGTGCAGCAACATTACTGCTGTCATGGCCTAAGCAGCAAATACAACAACCCGAACTAGGCCTGGGGCATATGCAAGTTGATACAAAGTCCAGTGGTAACATAGCAACACAGCAACTTAGCATAACACGACTTGTAAATTACCGAGAACAGCAACACAATTGTGATGTCAACAGCAACATTACGTGTAACAATAGAAGGGCACACGGGCTAATAAAAGGGCCCAGCTAAGTGGGAACGCAGAGGCACACAACTATTAGAAGGGCCCAACCCAATAGATTTAGATAGAAATCTGCATACAATAACAGATTCAAATAGCATCAAAAGTACGGGCAGTGGCAATGAGAGGGCTATAGGAACTATGTACTCACACTACATACGCCCTTGAATCCTCACACTTCGTACTCTCTCTGGAGGACCAAACACCCTCACCTTTACCTCACAAAATTCCCTCGCTAATTATTACCTCCTCTCTCAAGAAATTTCAGAGGCTCAAACGCACAACTTACAAAGGCTCTCGAATATGGTGGAACACACAACTCATAAAACTAAATTCAGCCAGATCAAGTCATCAAATACTAGCCATTACACCTAGATCCAACCTGCAAAGCCACTTAAGGCACAGAGGGAGAGTTAAGGTATTTTACCTGATAATAGAAGTAAATAATAGGTGGCCTAGAGCCAGGTCTGCATTTGATGTGTCCTCCTCATTAAGGCACAGGGCTGCTTGATCTCTATCCAAATAGAATGGAACCTAAAACCATAGAACAATCAAAGTGCAATCATATCTCAAAGAAACCACATAGTTCAATCTATGCCCCAATTAGCAAGAATTGTTGAAGACTGATTCCCTTTAGGAAGATTTCCAAGGGATAGCAATCTACATCTCACCATTGAATGAATTTTACCCACAACCACAGATATTGGATTTGATTTGCTTTGGAATTTACCTAGATTTCTCTCTATCCAAATTTGGTAAATTGTTGTAGTGAAAGACAGTGTAATTAGAAGTGATTTCAAACTCTTGCCTTTGATTGCAGAGATATGAGCAACCCAATTATCCCACGTCCTAGAGGCCCATCTAAGGTGAGAGAGAGATAGGACTTGGTCCCAGCTCTGGCCAGTAAAGGGACAATTAAAAAACAAGTGGTCATGACTTTCACTGCCAGGACAAAGGGAACAACAGGACATGGATTTAGTGCCAAATAGCACTAACCTGTCCTCAGTGTAGAGTCTATGTTGGATGGCAATCCAGACAATGAAACTACATTTGGGAATGTGCCCAGGATACCATATACTCTTATTCCAAAAGACCTTAGGGAAGGATGTTCTAAGTTGGTGCCACAGTGATGATATAGAAAACTTCCCATTGGAATTAAGTGTCCAAACATGCTGATCCTCCAAATCCCCACTAGGAATAGGGATGGAAGAAAGACTGTCCCTAATTTCATTAAGTTCAAATGTCTGGGTGATGGGAAAAGCCCATGAATTGCCTCTTACAATGTGGGAAACTCTAGCATCTCTTGGAATTCCAGAGTCATAGACTATTCTAGGACCATATCTAGGTACAAGAGGACCAAGGGTGGTCCAGTTATCAAACCACATAGATGTAGATTTGCCATTTCCAATGGAAACTCTGATATGTGGATGAACAATGGGTCTAAGATTAAGAATCTTCCTCCAAACCCATGAGGGGTTACTAGGGACTTTGACTTCCCATAAACTCTTGCCCTTGAGCAAATATGATTTTACCCACTGACACCACATAGATTGTTCCCCACCAGAACTAAGGAACCATATATGCTTTGCCACTGCAGCCTTGTTCCATATCTGGATGGACTTGAATCCAAGACCACCCTCCTGTTTGGGAGAACATAAATGTTCCCATGAGACTTTAGCACCAGATTTTTTAAGGTCAGGGCCAGACCAAAGAAAAGATCTGAGTACAAATTCAACCTCCTTTATGACCTTTTTGGGTAAAATGAAAAGGGTAGACCAATACGTTTGCATGGAGAATAGTACATTTTTAATCAGTTGTACCCTACCAGCATAGGTTAGATCCCTATTAGTCCAAGTCTTAGTTCTAGTTGTGATTTTAGCTATCATGTTTTTGCAGTCCTCATGTTTAAGCTTAGTGGTAAGGAGAGGAACACCAAGGTACTTAACAGATAGAGTACCCTCTTGAAAGCCAAGCAAATGGAGAATGCCTTCTCTTGTGGAGTGATCAACTCCAGAGAATAAGGCACTACTCTTCCCAGGACTGGGAGATAATCCTGATAGGGCTTCAAATTCAATAAGGGAAGCATGAATATGCTTAATGGAGCACAATTCACCTTTGCAGAAGATCATGAGATCATCCGCAAAGCAAAGGTTAATAATTTTATTTTTACTGCACCTCCAATGGAATTGAAAGTCAGAATAAGTAGCTTTCTCTTTCAAAATACAGGTCAGAACTTCCATAACAATGACAAAAAGGTAGGAGGAGAGTGGATCCCCCTGTCTTAGGCCCCTTTTACCTTTAATGTTTCCAGTTGATTCACCATTTATACTCAAGGTATAGCTTGCTGTAGTAACACAAGTTTGAAGCCATTTAACCATTTTAGGGTGGAAGTTCATGGACTTGAGAGTATCCCACAAAAAATCCCATCTTACATTGTCGTAAGCTTTCATGATGTCAACTTTTAGTGTACATCTGGGAGAAGGGGAGGACTTGTGGTATCCTCTCATTAGTTCTTGGGTTAGGAAAATATTATCAGCAATTCTCCTACCCTTCACAAAACCAGACTGAACTGGATCGATGAGTAGAGGAAGAGCATTCTGAAGTCTTTTAGTCAAGATCCTAGCTATACACTTGTAGATTGTATTGCAACAAGAGATAGGTCTAAAATCACCAACCTTGGAAGGATTGGGGATTTTAGGAACCAAAGCCACAACAGTTGCATTAGCTTTGCCAAGAAGTTGGCCAGATCTAGAGAAATTCTTTATTGCTGATGTGGTCTCATGACCAACAATAGGCCAAGCTTTCTGGAAAAACCCCGCATTGTATCCATTGGGACCAGGGGCTTTATGGGGATTAAGTTCCCACATGGTCTCTCTTATTTCCAGATCAGTGACATCCTGGACCATTGCTAGACTTTGAGTGTTGGTCAATCTTCTACTTATGAGATGATTGACCCTATCACTCCCCAAGTATTGAGTATCATGGGGTTCGCTTAACAAATTTGAGTAAAAGTTGACAAAAGCACTTTTGATGACGGTTATATCATGTGTAATGGTGGAGTCACTAAGTACAAGGCTGGTAAGTTTGCTCCTATTCCTATTATTATTTATGGATTTGAAAAAGAAGGAGGTACACTGGTCTCCCAACTTCATCCAATTGATCCTAGACTTTTGTCTAGCAAGACTCTCCTCAGCTCTAGAAAGAGTGAGGAATTGCTTATACAAAAGTTTCTCCTCCTGTTGTGTGACAGAGTCAGAAGGATTAACACCCAACTTATTCTGAAGAGATTCGAGGAGGTATTGAGTATGTGACACTCTCTCAGAAATGGCACTGAACTCCTTTTTGTTTAGCTTCCTAAATTCAGCCTGGAGAAGCCACAGTTTCTCATATACACAATACATGGGATTGCCAATAATGATCCTCCTCCAAGTACCTTGTACAATGGAGAGGAACAAGGGATGATCTGCTATAAAATCAAAAAACTTAAAAGGTTTAGGTGTTGGTTTGGGTGGTGGAGCTATATGGACGATAGCAGGAGAATGGTCTGATATTCCAGGAGGAGGAAAATGGGCACTAGAGCTTGTGTGGGATCTAATCCAACTTTCATTTACCATGACTCTGTCCAACTTAGAGAAGATGCAAGTAGAGGCATCTTGCCTATTTGTCCATGTGTAAAGGCACCCTGTGAATCTGAGATCATCAAGTTCGCAAGAGTAGAGGCAGTCATTAAACTCCTCCAGTTGGTGAATCCATTGATTGTTACCTCCAATTTTCTCCCTAGGAGTTCTAAAAACATTGAAGTCCCCTAAAAGTACCCATGGTTTATTGATAGGGAGAGAAAGGATATCTCTCCACGGGTCCCTTCTCTCAACATGGTCATTTGCACCATATACAAATGTGACAAGAAAGACATGTCCCTCCTGGATGGCCTGAACCTCACAGTGTATAAACTGACTGGACATGAGTAATACATTGACAAAAAGTAGATTGGGGTCCCAAGCTAAAAGAATCCTCCCTATGGGAGCATGTAAACTATTATTTGTGGAATGCCAGTGAGGGCATATATAGTTAACAACTTTCTTAATGTTGGGTTCCTTGATTTTATGCTCAATCAGTCCAACCATAGACAATTGATTCTTATTCAAAAAAAACTTTGCTGCTTTTGGTTTGATTGGATCATTAAGTCCGCGCAAATTCCAAAAACCAAAATGGATTGAAGAGCTAAGCATTGGAAAACTAACCAAAGGGAAGACACAAGAGGTGCATAAGTAATCTTATATATAAATATATACATATATTAAAGAAGAAAGGGATTAGGAACGTCCCTGATTACGAAGCTTGCGCTCCTTTTTCAATCTTCTTTTCTTGGAACTATTGGATTCAGGAAATCTTAGACCCCCTGAGCTTGAGTTTGTGGCCTTCTTGCTGGTTGACTGACCCCCCTCCTTGCTATCTTGTAACTTATGTGTCTTTGCCACTTCTCTATCATTCACCAGAAACTCTTCATCCATATCCTCACTAGATGTGCCATCTTCTTGAGAGACAGGATGGGATGATTGCAGGTGAAGGATGAGTGGGGAAGAGGAAGGTGGAGGTTTACTTACAATAGGACCATCTGAATGGGAAGAGCCGGTTGCCTTTGTACTCTCCCGAGTTGCTGCTTGAGTTGGGATGGGGTCTTGTATGTGATAAATTTCGTTTATGCACTCACATAAAAATAGGAAAACCATTGCCTACAGAGTCTTCCTCATCCTCATTGGGTTCGGGATTTCAGTGGACGCTTTTGTGGACGACCGTCGGGGTCCAATTCTACGACATTTTCTGAAGGCCCTGCCTCATCGGGTACGAGATTTTCATTTTTTAACGACCGTCGTGACCGTACTACATCTCTCCGAGCGTTTGCCTTAGAAAATGGCATGATTACCTACAATCAAAGGATTAAAGTTTTAGAATCTGACAACACATGCACTTAATCACACCATTGAACTAGTCATACACAACAAAATTAAGGGTGATTAAAGCATCAGATAAAATGAAACTGGAATATAACATGCAACCTAATAACAAGAGGGCAAGTAAATATAAAGAGTGCTGACTCAGAAGTTGATTCTATGGGTAACATTGAGAATCAAGATAGGCTAAACGACCAACAGTGCAAACTTAGAAGTTGATTTAGAAGCCACAAGCAATGAACTTTGATGTGAGCAAGGAAGAGTAGGGCAGGGAAGAGAAATGCAACATGGGATCAGAACAAAAGAGGTATGGTTTAAGAGTTGAATTCTAATCGTTAAACTCAAACAGATACACATGATCAACAAAAAGGGCTTTCTATGGCCATTCTCTACTTGAAATGATGCCTTTGGGAAGAATGAACGCAAGCAGAATCCTACATAGAAACCCCTATTAGGAAGAACATGAACAAGAAGAGATAAAAGCCTCGTAATAGGTTCCAGCTTTTACTGGTCCTAGAGGCAGCTGGTTCAGGAAGGATAGGTAAGTAAGGAATACATGCATAAAAGGAAATCCATACCTTAGAAGGGAGTTCAGGGCTATACAAATATCAACATCACTCCTTATTGTGCGGAAGTTCTTAATCTCCTCATCTGAGATCTCCAAACTTTCGCGTATTTGTGCAACAATAATAGGATCTAATATAGGTTTCACTGAGCTGATCCACTATCCATGATTACATTTAAACTCCTGCCTGTGTTAAGAGCGTTAACCACACTTCAGAAAAGTCCAAAATTTACCAAATCATAACGTAATAAATAATGCCTTTGTCTTCTCATAATTACATAGGATTGGGTAGTACAAACTGCATGTGATAGCATAAACTAAGTTACGCATGAGATGAAAACCAAAAACAAATAATGTAGAAGGGATTCATGGTAAAGTCCTCCAATAAATTTTTTCAATTTGGGTTGAGTCATAAGATGAATTTTGGTTAGTTGACTTAGTTGTCATGGGAATCAGTCTATCCATAAAATTGGGGGAAGGCTGAACTTGCCATAAGCGTCTTTAACACTGAATAAGGCCTTTCTTTTTTAGTATGACGTCGACAGATTTCTTTCTCTGAAAATAAGCAAATAAGAGGAACCTCCTTTGAATCAGTTTTCAATCATTCAACTTCAAACCGGCATTTTATCAAACAGTTTGCAATCATTCCTTTGAATTTCAAAAATACTACGAAATTCCAATAGCTCGTAGTGCTCATGGGCCATTTTTGTATTATAGGTCGTAGTGAAACTAATGAACCTAGTTTAAGTCAAAAAATTGCAGCCAGATTACTTGATTTCATTGATTAGGGCTTTTGGCAAACTTGAGCTTTGCCGAAAACTAGTTTTGAAACAATAAAATTAAGTCAAAAAATGCAGAGATTCTCTTGCCTCAACAAGTGGTCTCCATGTCTCTTCTTCTTCTTCTTCTTCTTCTTCTCAATCCTTCAACTTTCCCCTTACGGTACCACGCTGTCTTCGAACTTCACCCTTTAACAAATGCAAAATAAAAACTTCAAAGGCATTTTTGCTGCTGCCCTGTTTTTGCTGCAGCAAGGAACAAAGGTTCATTCCAGTGTGTGGTGCAGGGAGAAGATCAACCATCTCTTAGAAGAGCACAAATCAGTGTTGGAGTGTCTCGTATCACCCATGGGGCAGATTCAATCTGTGGGGGCAGATTCAACCCGGGCTTGCTGCAGCGAGGAATGGCTTGCTGCTGCCCCTGTTTTGTTGTTGCTGCTGCTGCCCCTATTTTGCTGCTGCCCCTGCGGTCATCACTGTTGAGCTGTACTGCTGCCATTGATGGAGCTTGCTAATACTCCAGGTAACCGTACAATCTACTTGAACTTTATGTTAATCTATGGCAAGGGTTGTTGCTATAGATTCTTGTTTACTAGTTTCTGGATTATGCTTATTAGGTGGGTTGCAAGGGTTGTTGCAACCTGCATTTTTACTTGCTTGCAATTGAACTTTCATGTTTTATGTTAATCTATGGCAAGGGTTGTTGCTATAGATTCTTGTTTACTTGTATATGGATTATGCTTATTAGGTGGGTTGCAAGGGTTGTTGCAACCTGCATTTTTACTAGCTTGCAATTGAACTTTGTTGAGAACCTGCTGTGTTATGTACCTGTTACAAAGGAGATGCTGCCCAATTTTCCAGAAATCCAGTGGACATGATTGGTTATTTACCTTAAGTTGTTTAGTTTCATCTGGACTGCTGTGTGTCTGATCAGCATCCACAATGTTGAAATCTCTTGCCTAGCTTTGGGGGGCTGTCCCATAGCGTGTATTAGTCCCTTCTGGGAGGGGGCATTTCCTCCCTACACTAGCTAGCATTTACTCCCTACACTAGCCTGTTACCAGTGGTTTATTAGTCTAAAACTCTGTATTTCTCAAATTCCACCAAACCACTTTCCCAAGTCCCACCCCAAGCATCATGTTCCATAAGCAAGCTTCAAGCATCAAGTATCCCAAGTCCCTCCCCAAGCATCAAGTATCATTTGCCATGCTACTCCAAGTCCTATTCAGTCATCAAGTATCATTTGCCATGCTACTCCAAGGCCTATTCCAACGGGATGAGTTGGTTTCCTATTTTCCCTCCCCGGCGGGTTGTGCCGGGGACCACGCACTTTTCTTCACTGTCACTGCATCAGTTGATTAGTTTATATTTGCGTATCTTGTACTTTACCCTACTTACCCTCATGTAGCCCTTGTGGCCATCCCTTTTATTTCACGCAATTCTCTTTTCCTTTTTCTTTTTGTCCTCCCTGGGGTATGCCCCTTGTAGGCTGTACATTCGCTTAGCCTCTTTTAATTTCAAGCTTATTTATCCAAAAAAAAAAATATGGAGTTTTAGAGTTCCTTTAGAGTTTTAGTGTAGACACCCCGATCCGGACCTACAGGATTCCGAAACTTCCCCGATGATGAAAATGCCTAATGAGGACGCACAAGGTTTGATCAAAAACTTGAAAAACCTCACCAATAACCTTCCATCAAATCACCAAAACATCCCTTAGAGCTCCGGAATGTCCCAAAAACCTTGAAATACATGCACCTGGATTGGTCTTTCAGGCACCTGGATTGGTCAAGTCCAGGCGCCTGGAAATGCACAATCCAGGCGCCTGGATATCAGTCCAGGTTGAGTGTGTTTTAAGTTGTTAGTGGGCGAGAACGAGATCTTGGGGGATTTTTCTGCAGAGTCAGTTAGAGAAGAACATGGGGAAGATCATTACACCTATCCCTTACCCCCTAGGTGACCCCTCACCCTTTTGAAAGGTTCAAGTGGCCCTCTTTGGACCCTTATTTGCCTATAAATTAAGCACTCCTCTCTCATTTTCAGGGACTGAAGAACCACACTCTTACCTAGCTGTTACTCTGTCTAAATTCCTCCAGAAAACTCAACTCACCCATCATCCCTCAAACTCAACCCATTTCAACTCCAAAAATCACCCTTTTGCTTCATTAATCCAACATCTATACACTTCCATCAACTGAATACCACCAAAGTTTCCATAAACCATCCTTTTAGCTCCATATATTCCATAACCATAAGCCACATTCTCACAAAACTCACTTCGAAAACCATTTCAAGTTCTTGATCAAACCAAAAAGGTAGCCATTCTATCATTTTGTCCAAATAGGCCCTGAGGGGGACACAATCAAGTCCTTTCTGGTCATCTATACCAGTAAAGGGTTTGAAAGTGGTCTGAAAATCATCAAAGCAAGAAATCAGTTTGTGCATCAGAATCAGATCCAGGCGCCTGGACCACTCCCTTCCAGGCGCCCGGATTCCCTCCATGCAGGCGCCTGGACCTCTTTTCCCACTATCACATTTTCTGTTTTCTTTCATATTCTGATCATTTTTAGTATATCATTTGCATGCCCAAATCTATGGTTCTTTACATATTATGTATTGGTTCTTCTTTACATGTTCATTTTAGGCATTTTGAGTCTATAAACATACTTTAGATGGGGGATTTCATGAGAAAGAATCATCTAAATAGGTTTATGCATTACTCTTGAGTTCTGCTCACTTAACTTTAAGGTTTCATTGTAAGAACTTAAAGGGTATTTAAGCATAATCTCTCATAGGTGTCTAAAGTGAGCATCATTTTTTTTTTTGGGTAAATAAGCTTGAAATTAAAAGAGGATAAGCGAATGTACAGCCTACAAGGGGCATACCCCAGGAAGGACAAAAAGAAAAGAAAAGGAAATAGGGGTTACTGGCACATCCCGCCAGCATAGGTGTAAATAAGCAAAGGTAATAGGTGAATCAGATAATTGTTACAAAGTGAGCTAGACAAGTAGAACCCTACTGGATGTTTCTCTCCCATCAAATAGAGGAGAGAGAAACACCATACAAAAATGGGGATAGTGTAGCACAGTTACTAATGAAGCTTGAACATGATACTTGTTGCTTGACATGATACTTGGGACTGCAAATGTCATGGAATTGCTTGACCATAAAACTTGATGCTTGAAAACATGAGACTTGAGGCTTGAACATGGATCTTGGGATAAATCCTTGGACTTGATGCAAGGGGCTGCATCGCCAAGACACAGACAGCTGCAAACTGATGTTAGTAGCTGCAGCTGCAGCAACTGTGGTCCAAAATACAGAGTTTTATACAAAAAAAAAACAACTGCTAGAAAAGGTTGGCATAACAATAGGTGTAACAGGCTAGTGTAGGGAGGAAATGCCCCCTCCCAGAAGGGACTAATACACGCTAAGGGACAACCCCCCAAAGCTAGGCCAGAGGATTGTGGATGCTGATCAGACACACAGCAGTCCAGATGATACCAAATAAAACTCTGAGCATCATCATGTATTGTTGTTTCATTTTTAGCATCATTTCATTGTATATGAGTCATATTTAAATTCTAAATCTGCTGTAGTGTGATTAAACATTTTCCAGAATGCATGAAAGTTAATTAGAACATCGAATTTGTTGACTTCTGTCTGAGAGGGGATTTTAAAGTTTCTGTCTGGAGGGTATCCAGGCGCCTGGATTGACCCCTTTCAGGCGCCTGGACTCAATCCAGGCGCCTGGATTCACCTTTTCCAGGCGCCTGGACCCTATCCAGGTACTCATTTTATGATCAGTTTCTGAGGTACTTTAAGGCATTTTGGGGGCGTTTTAGCGTAATTTCTGTATCTTTTATGTACAAATTATCCATTCACCATATCTCGCATAAGCATGCATTCATATTTCATCAATATTCTTGATATGTTTATTATGCTCTCACATGAATTTGAGTTTAAAAGTCCATCTAAATAACATTTTCAAAGCCTTTTCAACATTTAGTAGAGACCGGTGGTCACACTGGGCGTGAGGGGTGCTTTAAATTCCTTCCCCTCGCGTAACCTAGCTTCTGAACCCGAGAAATCTCATTTTAAAAGACCGGTGAAGTATTTTCCATTTCAAGGGCAACAGAGTCATTTTTTTTTTTTTAAAATGGTTTCTCGGGTAAGGTCCTTAAATCCGGGTGGCGACTCCATTCAATCAATCAAAACCGTTTTTCAAACCAAACAATCGATTTCGTGGACGCCTGCCCCTGCGCGGTGTTCACAAGCTGGCGACTCCGCTGGGGACTCTGGTTAATATATATTTTAGTATTATTACACTTATGTGTGATTTTATTAAAATGTGTATTAATCATCGAGAGTTAAGCTTGAAAAATGTTTAAAAGACTTTGAAAATGTTATTTTTATGGACTTTTTGCATTGCACGTGCATGGTTACTAGCCTCCGCTGGCGTGTTTCGGCAATCTCGCCTGGCTTGCCGGTGACGGGGAATCCCGAAATACCCAGCACCCCCCGACCGTGAAAAGTCACAATTGTCATTATTACCATCGCCTTGCGGGATCCTTGGCGGTGGGAGACAGCTTTGGCTTTGAGTCCAGGGTACCCTCTCAAACCAAAACCGGCCTTTGCATATAGTTAACCATAGAACCCCACGTTAGTTAACCAACCCAAGTGTTAGGATTATGTGCTCCATCCTGTTACGTGCTACGTGTTATCGTCTTTCCAAGCATGCCATACTGCATACACGCATACACTTGCATCCGGACATATTTTTGTTATTTTGTTGATATAGTATAAGCTAGGTCCCCGACAGTTAGTAGAAGGTTGTCTTGGCCCGATGATGAGTCGTGCATCCCATATGCGTGTTGTTCTTACGAGTTGGCCTTTAGGACGATCGGACGTGGGAAAATTTGGATCGTCAGTTTCCTATCAATGATCTAAACGGGTTTAAGGGACCTTGGCCCGAGGAGGGCCAATCGCCCTTAGGCATCTAATTCTAGATCATTGCCGGAATTCGTGTGAATCATGATTTCCCAAATCCGATTATCCAATATCAAGGACATGTTACTTAAAAGAAAACTTGAGGATTAGGGCAACCTTCCAAAACAGTCGTGTTCAGTCTAGGAGACTTTAAATCCATGGAGTTTGAGATACCTCCGGTGTTGGTCGTGCCCAAACGGCCACCCGTGATTCAAACTAGCCTTGAGATCATTTGTATCTGGATTGCAACATCCAAATTGCTTTGTCTCGGATGACCAGGAAAAGTGCTACGGCGTCAACATTTAGGCTTTAGGTTGATACGCCGTACCCGCCGAGTAATGGTTTACCCGGGGTGTTGAAAAATCATCTGTGCAATGGTCTTAAGTGAGATTTGAATCTGGTAGACTAACCCTAGGTCGTACATGAAGTCTAGGAGACTTTAAATCCATGGAGTTTGAGATACCTCCGGTGTTGGTCGTGCCCAAACGGCCACCCGTGTTTCAGACTAGCCTTGGAACCGCTTGTATCTGGATGGCGACACCTCATTGCTCTGTCTCGGATGGTCAAGAAAAGTACTACGGCGTCAACAATTTAGGCTTTAGGTTGATACGCCGTATCTGCCGAGTAACGACCTACCCGTGGTGTTGATACAATCTTCTGTGCAAACGATTCCAAGTGAGATCCGAAACCAGTAGCCTAATCCCTAGGCTTAGAAGTAGGACTAATTTTGGGCGAGGAGTGACACGCACATCATTGACTCTGTTCTTCACCTGCTTCGGAGTGGACGATTTTATCAACCACCTCAGATGTACACCGGAAACACCTCTAACCCATCTCTTAACTCCCTAAACCAACCTCCTTTTAACCAAACTCCACAGAACAACTCGACTCCACTAAATAACCTAGCTCCACCAAACAACCCCACTGATCCAATTGCCAATCCTATCGATTTCCAAAACCTTTTCAACCTGCCAACCAAGCAATCCCATGCTACCTCTGCAGCCAACAGTCGTGTACCTCGCCCAAAACCTCCACCAACAGCTGAAGAAAATCCCATCCAAAAACAATTAGAGAAAACCCTAGCCGCTCTAACCATTTGGGGACTGCTCATGAGCTCCAGCGAGCATCGCCAGAAACTTGCTCAAGCACTATCTTGCATGGAGATTGCTCCTGACATTACCCCTGAAGCTATGATGGCCGCTATTGTTACCAAACCTACCATTGCTACCAAACTGACCAAGCATGTTGTAACCTTCACCGAAGCCGATTTACCACTTGAGGGAACTGATCACAACAAACCTTTGCATGTCACAATGAAGTGCATGGGGAAATGGATCCCTGTTGTGTTGATAGATAACGGATCTGCACTCAATGTCTGTCCTCTCCGAACGGCTTTATGCTTGGGGCTTAAACCAAAGGATTTCACACCATCTGATCTCACTGTCCGAGCTTATGATAACACCCGTCGCAATGTGCTTAGGACTGTTGAAATGGAGATTGCTGCAGAAGGGTTTAAATCGACAGTAGAGTTTCATGTGCTCGAGATCCCAGCTTCGTTTAATTTGCTGTTAGGACGTCCTTGGATACATCGTCCTGATATTATGGCGGTTCCATCCACTCTGCATCAGAAGGTTTTGCTTGGATTGGAAAGTGGGGCAGTTGCTCTCTACGGAGACACGGGCATTCGCCCTCATGCTGAAGATAATGCTCCCCTACTAGAAATTATGCATGATGAAAATGATGTTCAACTTGGGGGGTTTGCTTTTGATACATCTGGTGGTGTGTTCACACTTCGCATCGATGATGATTTCTCAATCAGCACTACCGTTCTTGAGATGATGAGGAGGGTGTCATATCTACCAGGCACTGGCTTAGGTCGAACTCATCAAGGGGTGACTCAGTTTCCGGAATTCCCTTCTCAGCAAGGTCGTTTTGGGTTAGGGTATGAACCCACATTGAAGGAGATGCAGAGAGGAAAAACCAATGAGGCAGAAAGCAGTGCCAATCGCCAGATCTGCTTTGTCAAGGAAGGGTCAAATGCACCATATCACGGCCAGCCTGAGCCGTTTGTAAATGAAATAAGTGGAGAGGAGCACCCTGGATTCAAAATTTTTGCTAATGATGCTTGGGACAGCGAAGATGAACATGAGAAAGTGGAGAAATTGGTGAAAGAACTTAAAGCAGACTGGATAGAGGCTTTGGATGGTGGGATCTTGATGTCAATGTTTGACGAGGTTAGTCTAACAGGTAAGGATGAAGAAGAGTCAGCAGTGGTGATGCTCGGGCAGGAGGCCTTTGAAGACCCCAGCGTGCTGATTGTGGATGCTATAGGAGAATATAAGAATTGCACTTTCACACCTGTTGTAAAATTCACTAGCACTTTCACCGAGTCTGAGTCTAATTCCGAGTCTGAGTCTGTACCTGTCTTTGAGTCGGAGATCGTGCCTCGTGCCACTCCATGTTATCACTTTTCTTTCGAGTTTGAGTCCACTGCTATGTACCGTACCCCTGAAGGTTTCATGAATGAAATGGATTGTGATTTCGCTTACTTTGCTGTTCCTGAAATAAATTGTGTTGACCCCGATGATGATGAGGCTGAGCTCGAGGGAGAAATACCCAAAGAGCTTAAGTCTCTAATCGAAAGGGAAAATGAAAGGCATGCTCAGCCAATAAAAGAAGAAGTTATTTCAATAAAATTGAGAGATGAGGAAAATCCTCGCATGGTTCAAATCGGTTCCGGGCTATCTTCGGAGGAACAAGAATCGCTCATTGATTTACTTAAAGAATTTGAAGATGTTTTCGCTTGGTCCCACGCAGATATGCCCAGAATCGATCCTGAAATTGTGCAACACCGAATTCCCTTGTACCCCGATGCAAAACCAGTGAAACAGAAATTGAGAAAAATCAGGCCAGATTGGGTTGAAAAGGTCAAGGAAGAAGTTACCAAGCAATTCAACACCAGTTTTCTGATGGTAACTGAATATCCACAGTGGGTTGCAAATATCGTGCTGGTGCCCAAGAAGGACGGAAGAGTCAGGGTTTGTGTAGATTTCAGAGATTTGAATAAAGCTAGCCCGAAGGACGACTTTCCCTTGCCACACATTGATGTACTGGTGGATAATACAGCAGGGCATGCACTGCTATCATTTATGGATGGGTTCTCGGGATACAATCATATTTTGATGGCGCCAGAAGATCGAGAGAAAACAACCTTCACCACTGAATGGGGGACGTTCTGTTATCGAGTCATGCCATTCGGATTGAAGAATGCTGGGTCAACTTACCAGCGAGCTGCAACGACACTGTTACACGACATGATGCATAAAGAAGTTGAGGTTTATGTTGATGACATGATCGTGAAGGCTAAAGAGAGAGAAGGACATCTCCTGGCACTGCGTAAATTCTTTGAAAGGATACGGAAGTACCGGATGCGTCTTAATCCACAAAAGTGCACGTTTGGAGTCACTGCTGGGAAGATGTTGGGATTCATGATCACCACCAGGGGAATCGAGGTTGATCCATCAAAAATCAAAGCCATTCTCGATATGGAGCCACCTCGGATGGAAAAGGAGGTACGGAGCTTTCTTGGGAAAATCCAATTCATCAGCAGATTCATCGCAAAGTTAACATCGACTTGCGAGCCGATGTTTCGTCTATTGAAGAAAGGAATACCATTCAAGTGGGATGATAAGTGCCAAAAAGCATTTGAGTCAATCCGGCAGTATCTTCAAAATCCCCCAGTATTGATGCCACCGACACCCGGGAAGCCTCTGATTCTGTATTTATCAGTAACGCAGTCTGCAATGGGTTGCATGTTGGCACAAGAAAGTGAAACAGGTATTGAGAAGGCGGTGCACTATTTAAGCAAGAAGATGGTCGGAGCTGAAGAAAGATACACGCCTTTGGAGAAAACTTGTTGGGCTCTTGTGTGGGTCTCCAAAAAGCTAAGGCACTACATGTTAGCTTATTCGGTAGTGTTAATTTCTCAAATGGATCCTCTCAAATATCTGTTTGAGAAACCAGCACTTATCGGAAAACTGGTAAGATGGTTGCTCCTGTTGGCCAAATTTGAACTCAAATATGTAATGCGAAAATCAGTGAAAGGCAGGGCAGTTGCAGAGTTCCTGGCAGATCACCCGATTGAAGGGCCAGAAGATACGGAGTTTCAATTTCCCGATGAACATGTCATGACGGTATCAGAGGATGTCTGGAAGCTATACTTCGATGGAGCTGCGAATCAGAGAGGATTTGGAATTGGCATACTGTTGGTCTCACCAGAAGGGCCACACATTCCCCTCTCTTTCAAGTTAAATTTCGAAGTTACCAATAACCAGGCAGAATATGAGGCATGTATTGTTGGAATGGAAGCTGCTTTTGAAATCGGGGTAAAGAAATTGGAAGTGGTCGGAGATTCGAATCTGGTGGTCTCCCAAGCCAACGGTGATTGGAAAGTGGGGGAAGAAAAATTGAAGCCATACCACAAGGATCTCAACAACCTAATTCATCAATTTGAGCAAGTAACCTTTACTCATATACCAAGGATGAAGAACCAGTTCGCCGATGCACTCGCTACTCTGGCATCAATGGTAGAATTGCCCGTAGGGGTGAGAATGAGGCCAATTATGATTGAGCAAAGAAATAGGCCAGCCTACGAATACGTGATGAATGTTGGAGAAATTGACGATGGTCTGCCTTGGTATCATGATATTTGGAATCTGGTTGAGAAGGGAGAATATCCGGAAGGAGCAAACAAGAAAGATCGAATATCATTACAAAGGTTGGCGTCACAATACATCATCTGTGGTGGAAGGTTATATAAAAGGTCATACTGTGGCATGCACAAGTTGTGCATCTATGGTGATGACACGAAAAGAGTAATGGAGGAGATCCATGAAGGAATCTGTGGTCCCCACATGAGCGGATTGATGATGGCAAAGAAGATTCTGAGGCAAGGGTATTTCTGGTTGACCATGGAAACGGATTGCGTTCAGTATGTGCGAAGATGTCATAAGTGTCAAGTCCATGCTAATCTCATGCATGTTCCACCATCTGAACTTCATACAATGGCAACGCCTTGGCCTTTCTCAGTATGGGGCATAGATGTGATTGGGAAGATCACGCCGCCAGCATCAAACGGTCACAAGTTCATCTTGGTGGCAATTGATTATTTCACAAAGTGGGTAGAAGCAGCTTCTTATGCTACATTGACTGCAGTACAAGTGGCCCAATGCTTTTGTGTCAGACAATGGTGTGCATTTCAAAGGAAGGACAGCAGAAGTACTTGAGGAGTTCAATGTACAGGTGCACAAATCAACAGTATACAGACCTCAAACTAACGGAGCAGTGGAAGCAGCAAACAAATCAATCAAGAATATTTTGGGGAAAACCATCGAATCCTCCAGGGATTGGCATGAGAAACTACCGTTAGCATTGTGGGGATACCGCACCTCTATTCGAACTCCAACAGGGGCAACACCCTATTCTTTGGTCTATGGTATGGAGGCAGTACTTCCCATTGAGCTAGAAGTGTCGTCCTTGAGGGTGATGATAGAAAGTGAAATCGATGAGGCTGACTGGTTGAGTGACAGGTTCGCAGAACTAATGTTGTTCGATGAAAGGAGGTTACGAGCATTGTATCACATTCAGGGGTATCAGAGAAGAATTGCCCGCGCATTCAACAAGAAGGTGAAATCTAGGGATTTGACTGAAGGAGATATGGTAGTGAAAGAAATTCGGGCACCGATATTCGATCCGCGAGGAAAATTCAGGCCGAAATGGGCGGGACTGTACATCATCAAGGTTATCCTCGACGGCGGGGCAGCAGTGATCATTGATTTGGATGGTAACGAGTTCAGCAATCTTGTCAACTTGGACCAACTGAAGCGATATTACCCCTGAGAGATGCTCGTTGGGCGGAAAATTGCAAGGGTGAGCCGACCCAAGCAAAATTCAGAGCAAGCCTGCTGGGCTGAAAACCCACACTGGGCGGTCTAGGCAAAATCTAATGCAAAATATTCAAAAAGAGCTCGCTGGACCGAAAACCTGAAAAGACGGTACCAGGCAAAATTTAGAGCGCAAAAGGAGAGTGTTAATACCCGAGTGAACCTTTGCCTGAACTACGTCATGACCTGATTCCTTGAAAAAGGATACGTAGGCAACCCTATCTTGGGGTTCGGTCTGAATTTGATGAGTTGGTCCCCATTCTCGCAATATCCAAAGGAGACGGCATATGGAATCAAAATGAACCAAGAGGGGGAAACCCTTCATCATTCAATCTTATTCAAATAACTCCTTCGATTACATAAGCTGAGCATAAAAGCCAAAAAAAAAAAACTACTACATGGATGCATCATTTATTTTGGGAAACAGCTTAGTTGAGTCGAGAGAGTCAGTCCACGTTGCTGCCGAACCTTGCTTCCAGTTCCCCTCTAAGCCATTGGCGGTACCTTCCTCGCAGGTGAATGCTCGGATACTGGTCTCGAACCCAAGTCACTCTTCCTCCCCAATTACGGCGATAAGCCTCGATTACTGAATGTTTGAATTCGAGGAGATCGAAATCAGCAGGATATGGAAACTTCACATCTTGACGAATTCCAAACTGGCGAAGGATGTGTTGAGGAAAGTAGAAAGTAAAGCCTGTCAACCCAGCCAAAACCACCCATGAGTGTCCCATATGCTTGGCTGTCATGTCTAGCAGAGGCAGCCAACGACACCTCCAAATGACATGTTCCTCTTCCACCGCCATAAAGAAATCCAACCATTCCTCCACATTGTGACGAATCTCCACAAAACCTCTGCTTCTCCAGCCCCTAGCCTGATAAACCCAGTCATTTGCCGGATCCACAACCAACTTCATTTTGTCACACAGCCACATCTGCCAAGCCAAAGCCAAAAACCATAAATCCAAAACTTAGTCCAAAAATACACAAGCCAGAAATCCAAAACTAAATCCAAATACCAAGAACCAAAATCCAAACCTGAAGCAGGAGGGGACTCCCAGCAAAAACGTTAGTTCTTCCTGATTTCACTACATCCAAGCCCATGAGAGTTTCTACTAAAACCATGGGAACAACATCCCTTCGTTGCTCAATCTGTGCAGCAACCGAAATGATTGAGGGATTAGGATTGCCGTCATTTGGAACCAACAGATAAGTAGCAAGGAGGCACATGCACAAGGCAAACATACGGCAATTCTGAACTGTGTAGTCCAACGGGTTGCCACGAGGACTGAAATCAGCAAAGAGACGAAGAATGTCGAGCGAACTTCCGCGAATCAAATGCCTAGCAAGACCATCACTCACATCGAGTTTTTCTTTGAGGATCTTAACCCAGTTAGCGCGGATTGGAGGGACCACTGGTTCGGTCTCGGGACGAGTTTCAAGGTATGCATGGAACTCCTCGATAGTGGGGCAAAGCTCTTGGAGGCCAAAACGGAACGCATGGAACTCGGGATCCCAAAATTGGGCGGCAGCATGCAAAAGCTCGGGGCGGATGAGAATGGAGTGGATATGACGTAAGGAGTTGAGATGGTGGCCTCGAAAATTAAACCAATCAATGTTTTCGAAGCTTGCAATCCATGGTTGAAGCACAGCGGATGCAAGCATGGCCATGACGTGGAGTTGAAAAAGAAAGAGGTGGAGAGTGAGAGTATAAAGAGTGGGATAATGAAAATTGGTGTGGAGAAAATGCTTGGCAAGGCATGGTATTTATAGTGGGAGTGTGATGAATAGTGACAATTTTACATGCAAGAATGGATGAGAAAAAAATTCAAGTTTCAATGAATTCAAAGTTCATTTTCAAGAAAGTTTACATGGGAAATCATAAGAAAATCTTGGAAAAAGGTGGCATTTATTGGAAAATGGAGGGGAAAACTTTGGAAAAGTGTATGAGAGGCTTGGGAAGGAAATTTGAACAGTTTATGTGCAGTTTGGGGCAGAAGAACGCCATGCAATGGGCAAGAAAATGCCTTGGGAAGAACAAAATTCTGCCAGGAAGCAGGTCCAGGCGCCTGGACTTGCCCCTTGCCAGGCGCCCAGACTCAATCCAGGCGCCTGGATTGAGTGATTCCAGGCGCCTGCATCCAATCCAGGCGCCTGGACCAGCCTGATGCAGGCGCCTGGAAACCAGATGACAGCAACCAACTTTTGATCCCCGAACTCATTTCCATGCATTTTTGGCAAGTTTCATTGATTCCAACATGTTCTAACGGACATTTATGACTTGCGGGGAAGTTTTATTCATGAAAGATCCGGAAAATGAGACGTTTAGACCAAGTTTTCCACAAAACAAGCTCAGTTTAACGTTTCAAAATCATAGTTAAAGGTTGCAAGAGGATCTTACCAAGTTCAAATGGCCGGTTTGGTCAAATATGACGTTGCGGAAACGGTGGGATGTTTGTTCTCGGAAAAGAACACGTGGCATTGGAGGATCGTCTTTTCAAACAAGCCCTATGGACGCCAAATTCCATCCTAGGGTCATTTGTGTCATTTAATTCATCTAGATGAGTTGTACATACATTTTTGAGTCGAGTGAAGGTGTCAATAACATTTGTTGTCATGTCTATTGTATATTTGAGTCGTTTATGTCAATATTTGTTCATTAAACATGTTTCGGACAAATTCACGAACACTTGTGTCGATAACCATCTCTTTCTGTATTACTTGTTTATACTTGTTCATTATAGTTAATGGAAATCTTTTTCTTGTTATTTGTGAGTTTTACAACCGGTGTTTTGTTATGATTTCAATAATAGAACGCATGAGCAACATGTAAAGTGCAAATCATGTATGAAAAACATGGCATCCATAAGAAGTCAATGCAAGTCAACGCGAATCAAATATCAAGTCATAATCCATAAGTACTAGGGCAAACACACGCCCGAACAAGAAAAATAGGCGCGCAGGCCCAACCTAAGAGGCTACTTGGGCACGCAGGCCCGAAATGGTAAAAGAAAAAGCTGATCTAAAAGCAAAAGTAAAACTCATAATATCCTAAGATCACCTAGGTACTAACTATGGGTCACCTATCTCCTCGTCGTCCTCACCCTAGTCCTCGCTCTCCGCTGTGTCCTCTGGGACAGGCTCCTGTGGAGGAGGCTCATCAGCAACGGTCTCTGTACCCGGCTCCTCAACTGCAGTAGAGGGCTCACCGACTCTCTGGCGAACTGATCTCCCACTGCCATCCTCCTCCTTGGTCTCCCTCATCGCAACGTAGCCCGCCTTCTTTGAGCGGAACAGGCGGATGGTCGTCGAGCCAGGACCGGCAACGCCACCTCTCTCTCGCCTCCGGGGCACCTGCAAGCAAAGTCAAAGCACAGAGCATATCAGTATTCTGCAATCAAACATGTGTCAGAATCAAATCCAGGAAGCAAAAGAAGATTACCGGGATACTCCTGGAAAGAGGAGGACTAGGAGCAACTGGAGGGGCAGGATCGCCCGGCCGTCGGAGCACCACGTTTGCCCCAACCACCAGCTGGCAAACAAGGATTCGCAGACTGTGAGTCTGCTCGAAGTAAAAGCGCGCAGTGTCCTGGGAAAACTGCAACAAGAAGCAATAGTCTTAGCAAAAGAGTTTCAACATCAATGAAAAGCTAAATGGAATAATGAAACTTTGCATACCGGGCCAGTAGGGAGCGGAAGGTCAGCAGCTGGTCGAGGGATATCAAGATATCTTCTCTCTCCCTCAGGTGTCTGCACGAAAACCTGCCACAACCTCATAGCCTCGTAGGCTGACCTCTCAGAAGGCTCAGGCTCTCCTGCTACAGCACCACCCCACCTCTCTCTGAGGACAGGCACAAGTCCACTCCCTCCAGGCACCACCTCCTCTCTCCCCTCCTCCTGAACACCAGCTCTCTCAAGAGGGACGTCCTCCATCTGCACGTCCTCACTCACTCTCTCTCTCTCTCTCTCTCTCTCTCTCACTCTCTCTCTCTCACCCCCAGTGGAAGATCCCCCCCTCTCTCTCACAACAGAGGGACCAGCCCCCTCTCTCACTCCAGCATCACCACCAGCCTGTCCCTCAGCTCTAGCCCTCTCCGCCTGCTCAGCAGCCAGAGCCTCAGTAGCCTCCAACGCGGCAGCCTCCCGCGCAGCTCTGGCTCTCTCTCTGAACCCTGCCACGTCAAGTGGGCCAGCAAGATACCGACGCCTGTACTCATCATAATCCTCTGTCGGTCGGAGGTACTGGTCCAAGGCCGTGTCCAGAATGGTGTACTGCTCTATCTCTACCAAAGTATAGCTCTCAGTCCTCAGAACCAGTGGTGGGAGAGGTCCTAGCACCGCCTGTGCTGGGGCACGTATCGACTGGCGTAATACCCTGTTTCCAAGATACCACTGCCAGCCGTAAGCGCACTCCAACAGCACTCTCCCTCGCGTCAGTTCTCTGCTCGGTGCAAGGTACTCGTCATGTACCCCATCCCATACCTGCCAGAGTACCTACACAGAAAGCAAGAAATTCATGAGATGGAAAACAATAAGGATACAACAAAAATGGTATTTGAGGCATATATATACCCCTGCAAAAGTAAGACGGTCAAGCTCTCCGCGGAAAAAGTCAAGCTGGCCGCGCACGGTCCTCTTTCCTCTGTATCCTTGACCCCAACGAACTCGAGGGATCACGTGTGGGTCCCCGTAGGAGGACTCCGGGGACGTCAGTCTCAGCACCTCGTAAGCCCACATCTGCAAAACAGTGTTGGAATGGTCAGTAAATGTGCAATGTGCAAGCAAACAGAAATTCAATGAAGCATAACTGTGAAATGTGAAGTTAATTGATTTACCTCCCAAGCTAACCACAGTCCTCCTATACTCGACGCTACGCCTTGAGAAACGGATCCCATAAAAGCATAGCATGAGGCCAGAGCCCAGCCTCCCCAGTCATATCTGTCGACCCGCTCAAAGTCTCTCAGCGCCGCCAAGTAACCCAGGTGCACGTGGTGACGTCGGTTCGCGAACAGGGTCGCGCCGAACATATAAAGCAAGTAACACCGGGCCTTCTGCTCCGCAGCAAGCCGAGACGTGGGTCTCCCGAGACAATGGTCAGCAAACTGACCGTAACCAGCAGAGTCAGCCCCGTGATTGGGCTTCCAGCCCAAATAGTGCCGCAGTGCATCGTCATCCTGGGCAATCCCTGAGTCGAAAGGCAAAGGCTCTCCACCTACTCGCAGGCCAGTGATCGCTGAGAAGTCTAAAGGTGTCATTGTCGCCTCGCCAAACTGTAGGTGAAGGGTATTTGTGGAATCCCTCCACCTCTCTGCCAGGGCTGTCACTACGGTATGGTCACGCATCGTCTTCGTCTGCGTCTCTATAAATGGCTCAAAGCCTGTAAGCGCCACCAACTCTCTCACATCGTGGTGGAGGTCCACAAAGAGAGACAACGTCCTCCCAGATGAGCCATTCACGCTCAGGCATCTGTTCACCTGTTGAAACAGAAAAGCACTTCATCAGTATCAAATGGTTCAGGAAATTCATACATTCACAATGCCTAAGCAATCAAGAATTCAACAAATGGAGAGCATGATAAATTTGAATCTATACCTCCAAGCAGTCATGGGAAAGGTGTCTCCCAGCGTCCAGCAAGACCTCCTCCCCGTCGTATCTCTCCTGTAACGAAGTGTATCTGTCTATCGCTGAGGGAATAATATGGTGCAGTGGTGCATCATACGTATCCGCGTGAAAGACTGGCCTCCCCAGCAAGGCCCGTCGTGCAACCTCCACTACAGACACTCTCGGGCCTGCCGCCCTCTCTCTCTCCTCGGCCTCGACCTCCCTCAACACCTCAGAGGTAGTCTCCTCAGTCACTGGAGGGTTATCCGCTGTCTCCATGGCAATCCCCTTCCCCTTATCTGGCCTACTCGTCCCCACTCCAGGATCCCCGAGAGGGTCGTTGGGACCCGAACCATCACCCGTACTCCCACCAATAACCTCACCAACACCACCCGTCAAGTCACCACTATCTCTCTCCCCCGTACCCAAATCCTCAATCACAACGTCATCTACACCACCCAAACTCAAAACCCGCTCGCCTACGTCACTAACACCTCTATCAACACCTCCAGTATCACGACCCCCATGTCCTGCACCACCTAAACCTCCACCAACAGCATCTCCGCCCACCAAGCTACTAAACCACCATCACCACCCATCAAACCACTACCACCAACATCGCCACCACCCGAACTACCCGCAGCCACCAAATCAACAGCAGGCATAGCAAGAAACGAACTACTGCATGGACATTGATGAGACCGACAAGGCCAAAGGATTTGATTGGCCTTCCTGACAAGGAGGTGGATTTTGACAGACAAGGCGTGAGGGATTTGATTGACCATGTTGACTTGACAGATAAGAGCAACTATGTGAATAGCTTGACTGGGGTGCCTCGAGTGAGCAAAGGTTGATACGGAAGAACGTGCCGACTCGAAGGATATGGAAGATTACATTGGCCTGAAGTTTTGAAAGATGGCAAACATGCCTCACCATTGATGTTAAAATTGTCATGATAAAATTGGATTTTGATTTTGTGATTGTTTCACTCCATCAAGTGATGTGAACCCATGCCCCAGATTGTTGATGATGCTTCATTGATTTTTCTTCAAAATGCCCCAATTTAGAGGGCTGCTGATGAAGACCTATTGATATGCCCCAGTTTGAATTTTTGCTTGTGTGACGTCAGCGTTTGCACAATGCTTTGACTTTTGATTTTCAAGGGAGATTAGACTGTTCCCTTATGACTTGAATTCTCACTATCAGGTTGTGCTTTTCAATCTGAAAGGACTTTTATCTAGGTTATGATGGGGCCAAGGTTACGGGCTTAACAAAGGAAGGATAATAGGCTCAAAAATCTCATTTTCCCTTGGGGTTGTTTGAGCTAGCAGCTATCTTGGACTTCATTTGTGTCCCTTTTTCTTCTAATGGGTGCTTTCATGTGCCTCTTCTTGCTCTAAATGAGCACTTCCTTTCATTTGATTTTTCCGTTTCAAATTTCTTCAGTGCTCTTCATCTTGTTGCACCCATGCATTTGACAAGCCTATAAGTTTGGCGCTTTCATTCTTGTGATCCTTTGAATCTTCACGCGCTTATATCCTTGGCACTTTCATTATGTTAGCTGTCATGTATTTGACACTTTTATATTTCTTGTTTCACCCTAGTGTGAGAGATAGCTGTCTAGCTGGGTTCTTTTCCAAAGAAATTGATTTAGGCTCAAAGGGGCTTGCAATGGATATTTGTGTGGGGAATCAAACAAAGAATGCCTTTCTTCATCTTGAATTGCACAACTTGATAGGGAGAACTCATGCTAGCTCTAACTTTTGCCTAGATCTCATTTTGAAGTTCGATCTAGCGAGCTTTTTGCCTTAACTTTTGCCTAGGCCGCCCTTGCGGGTTTTCGACCTAGCAGTCTTCTTCTGTGTCAAAGCATCGCTTCTTGATGGCACTGGGGAATGGTCTACTGGGAATCCTCCTTGTGCAGGGGCAAGGGTTCAATCAAAGTTCATCTCATGTTTTGAAGTGATTATCATGTTTCTCAAATGATGGTGTAAAACAATTCCAAGTTGAGATTTTATTGCAAAAATCCAAGTTTATGATGACAAATTCGACACAACAACATGACATTTATTTTTTTATGGTTGCGACCGAACCCGAAGGGTTGCCTACGTATCCCTTTGCAAGGAATTAGGTCATGCGTAGTTCGGGACTACAAAGTTGACTCTATTTTTGGTCTTTTTCTTTTTTGACAATAATAGCAAGACATTACAGACTCGAAGATGAAAACACATAGACGAGGAAAGCAAAAACATAAAAAGACTCGAAATACAAACCGACTCAATTAGGAGCGAAAATTTGACTCGACACTTGAAAACTCCCCAGACTCGTGGAAGATTGAATTATTGCATGGTCGTCGATGGTTCATTGATTCGGAGAGGTATTTAGTTTTGCCAGTGGAGTAGGGATGGATCCGTTGTCAATGAAATCTTGAATCTTGTGGCGGAGGCGATGACACTCATCGATAGCATGACCAGGCATTTGATGGAAGGCACAAAAGGCGTTTGGGTTGTGGTAAGCTGGGAGCTTTTGAGGTAAAGGAGTTGGTTGAAGTGGTTTGAGAAGACCGGCTTCATGGAGCTCCTTATACACCAAGGATAGGGGTGTGGAGAACTGTGAGAGGGTTCTTTGTGGTTTTTGAGAGCGGTGGGTTTGGACTGTGATTCTGTTGATGGGTGCTGATTGGTTGGAGTTGTGTTTTGTGGAGCTAGATGAGGTGTTTGCATATAGGGCATTGTCATCCCTAGAGTTGATGTTCTTGGTTTTTGGAGTGGGGTCATCTTTTCCTAGAATGCCATCCCGCATTGCTTCCTCGATGGACAGGCCTGTCTCAAAGTAGGTCTCAAAGTCATGTGCCTGGGCCATCACCATGTACTGGGCCAAGTCGGGTTGTAGATTCTTGGTTATGATCCTCATTTGGTCCTTATCACTGGGGCGATCGGTCATTTGTGCGGCCTTCGCCCTCCACCTTTTTACAAACTCTGCAAAGGACTCCTTCTCTTTCATTTTGATACTTTCAAGCTCACGAGTAGTGACCTTGAGTTGCACATTGTACTTATACTGCTTTACGAAAGCAGCCGCCATTTCTTCCCAAGTTTGCCTCCTTGAGATGTCAAGAGACAAGAGCCATTGAAGTGCGGGCCCTGTGAGAGTTTCATGGAACATTTGGGCCATAGTGGGCTCATCAACATCTTGCAATGAAAGGGAGCTCACGTATGCCTGAATGTGTCCCCTTGGATCTCCGGTCCCATCGAACTTCTCAAAGTCCACATGTTTGAATTTCTTAGGGAGTTTGGCACCCGGGAAAATGCAGAGTTTGTTCATGTCGAACCCGGTGATGGCCCGCTTCTCACTTTTAGCCAAAGATTCTTCAAGTTTGGCTATTTTGGCTTGCATTTCAGCCAACTAGGGATTGTCAACCGGTGGTGGCTGATCTGACGCTCATCATTAGGGATCTCATGATTTCGGGCCCCGCCATAGGGTATTTGTTGCTGTGGTGGAGGCAGCCGGCTTTGGATGTTTACCATGATTGCCATGAGTTGGGCAATTCGAGTGTCATTCCGGACCCTCTCATCTTGCATTTCCTTCCTCAGTTGCTCTATCTCATTTGGAGGATCTTGTTCTTGATCGGCCGACATGCTTGTTTCAGACACTGGCGATGAAGGTTGAGATAATCTTTGTCCTGAAGGTCGAGTCCAAACGAATAAGGTCTTCTTCTTTACAGGCTCAATGGTTTAGGACTGACAGTAAAGCAAAAGTCAAACTCAGATTGTGCCCCTGGTTTTATTGAAGAAAATGTCGTGCATATGTCGTTGTCATGTCGTCCTAAGATCTAGACTACCGGTCTCGGTCTCACTTAAGACATTGCATGGATGTGCGAAACAACAACCACGGGTAAGTCGTGACAGGCAGGTTAAATTCCAATCGTCGTGGAATCAGAGCCAATCTCCTTATAGACCATTCGAGACAGAGCAATAAGGTTGTTGAAATCCAGATACAAATGCACTTAAGGCTAGCCTGAGACACGGGGAGCCGTTCGAGCACGGCAAACACTGGAGGTATCTCAAACTCCATGGATTTTAAGTCTCCTAGACTGCATGTACAACCTAGGGTTAGTCTACCGGATCCAAATCTCACTTAAGACCATTGCACAGAAGATTTTCCAACATCCCGGGTAAACCATTACTCTGTAGCTACGGCTCTTCAACCTAAAGCCGAAATGTTTTGACGCCGTAGCACTTTTCCTGGTCATCCGAGACAAAGCAATTTGAATGTTGCAATCCAGATACAAATGATCTCAAGGCTAGTTTGAATCACGGGTGGCCGTTCGGGCATGACCAACACCGGAGGTATCTCAAACTCCATGGATTTAAAGTCTCCTAGACTGAACTCGACTGCTTTGGAAGGTTGCCCCAATCCTCAAGTTTTCTTTTAAGTGATAAGTCCTTGATATCGGATGGTCGGATTTGGGAAATCCTGATTCACACGAATTTCGACAATGATCTAAGATCAGATGCCTAAGGGCGATTGACCCTCCTCGGGCCAAGGTCCCTTAAACCCGTTTAGATCAGTGTTAGGAATTTGATGATCTAGATTTTCCCACGTCCGGTCGTCCTAAAGGCTAACTTGTAAGAACAACGCGCATATGGGATGCACGACTCATCATCGGGCTGAGGTAACCTTCTACTAACTGCCGGGAACCTAACTTATGCTATACTAATAACATAATAAGACAAGAATATGTACAGATGCAAGTGTATGCATGTATGCAGTATGGCATGCTTGGAAAGACGGTAACACATAGAACAGAACAGGATGGAGCACATAATCCTAACACATGGGTTGGTTAACTAACATGGGGTTCTATGGTTATCTATATGCAAAGGCCGGTTTTGGTTTGAAAGGGGTACCCCGAACTCAAAGCCAAAGCTGTCTCCCACTGCCAAGGATCCCGCAAGGCGATGGTAATAACGACAATTGTGACTTATCACGGTCGGGGGGTGCTGGGCATTTCGGGATTCCCCGTCACCGGCAAGCCGGGCGGGATTGCCGAAACACGCCAGCGGAGGTTAGTAACCATGCACGTGCAATGCAAAAAGTCCATAAAAATAACATTTTCAAAATCTTTTAAACATTTTTCAAGCTTAGCTCTCAATAAATAATACACATTTTAATAAAATCACACATAAGTGTAATAATATTAAAATATATATTAATCATATTCCCCAGCGGAGTCGCCAGCTTGTGAACACCCCGCGGAGTAATGCCCACGAAATCGATTGCGGTTTGAAAAATGGTTTTGATTGGTTGAATGGAGTCGCCACCCGGATTTGAGGATCGTACCCGAGAAACCTTTTTGAAAAATGACTCTTTTGCCCTTGGAATAGAAAATGTTTTACTGGCCTCACAAAAACGAGATTTCTCGGGTCCGGGAGCTAGGTTACGAGAGGGGAAGGAATTTAAAGCACCCCTCTCGCCCGGTGTAACCACCGGTCTTTATTCAATGCTCAAGGGATTTTGAAAATATCGTTTGAACGGACTTTGATCACGAAACTATGCATCGAATGACGTGCGTGGATACATGTTCCATGTGTTATGTATGCATGATGATACGATGACATACAATGTATTAAACAACTCAGAATGAGACTAATTAACATTGGATACCCCCAAAACAAATCCACAGACAACCCACGATTGCACCCGGATTGCATTTCTCACACCCGTATTGAACAAGTCCAGGCACCTGGATAAGGTGTGGGTGCACCTGGATTAGGTGTGGGTGCACCTGGATTGGGTGTGGGCACCTGGATTAGGTGTGGGTGCACCTGGATTGGGTGTGGGCGCCTGGATTAGGTGGATCCAGGCGCCTGGACCCAATATGGGTGCATGTGATGAGATCATTTTTGCTGCATTTTTAACCCTCCCAAAGCCTCAACTTGGTATTGTGAACCAAGAAAGGATGGGTGGTTCCCCCTCAGGGCCCTAGTTGAGCATTTTTGGTAGAAAGACTACCTTGAGAAGCTTGATTGATGAACTTTTGAGGCTAGTTTGAGTAGTGTTTGGTGATTGCGTGGGCTAGGATGTAGTTTCTAGAGCATTGAGGGACTGATTATAGGTATTGAAGTTGGGGGTTTGTTTGAGAGGGATGAAAAAGTGTTGATTTGAAGTGGAAAAGAGTAGGTTTGTGAATGGAAGTGGGTGAAACTAAGAGAGATCAGTTTGGGGATGGAGATTCTGGTGTCATTTCAGCAGCATAACAACAAGAGAGTGAGTGGGATTGAGCCCCTCTAAATGAGAGAGGAAGGGGGGGGGGGGGATATATATAGGCATAAAGGGGTCAAAAAGGGCCATTAGGATAGCTTAGGGGTCAATCAAGGGGTTCACTTATGACACTCTATTTTCCCTCCACTATTTTTCTGCAGAAAATCCCCAAAGAATCCCCCAAGACGCTCCTCCCCACTAACTTGACCTTGGATTAAGGCAATCCAGGCGCCTGGATTGAGTCCGGGCGCCTGCATTAAGGCAATCCAGGCGCCTGCATTAAGGCAATCCAGGCGCCTGGATTGAGTCCGGGCGCCTGGAATAGGTGAATCCAGGCACCTGGATGGCGAGACAGCACAAAATTCCAAACTTCGCGGGGCCATTTCGGGTGCTATCGAACTCCGTTTTGTGCATGGTTTGAAGCGTTGAAAACTTGAAAAGTCTACTTTCTAACCCAAGTGGTTTGAACCCAAGATGATTTGTACATCAAAATATGTGACCATTTTACCCTCAGAACGTCGGAAAAATGAATCGTTTCGGTAAAACAGGCATATCTCCCTCATTTCAAAATGGATTGGGACATGTTATATATCGAAAAAGAGGGTTTTGAATGTACTAGAAGGTGATGCAAGGTTGGGTTTCTTTTGAGGTGGTTTTGGAGGGGTTTCCAAGTTCACAATCAAGCTCTGCATGCTCTATCGGGCATTTTCATCATCGGGGATGCTTGATAAGTTTCTCGGGTCAAAATCGGGGTGTCTACAGCCATGCTCGAACGGCTATCAATGGTCCAGTATAGCCACCCAATTTCTAGCCTTAAATTTGTGTATCCGGGTTCCTAACAATCTTATTGTCGTGTCTCGGATAGTCATAAAAGACGATTGGCTCTGATTTCTTTAAGGAAAAACCTAGAGTGATTTAACCTGTTGAGTCGTGACTTACCTGGGATTGTTATGATGACCTTATCTACACAAATTTAAGTGAGAAATTAGGGAGAAAAGTAGTACACATGCCTTTCAGGTGAAGAAAGTGGTGGATTTTACTGTTTTCGTACTGATTCTTTATGCATTAAGTTGTCATTTGTGTTATTTTTCTTTGTTTTGTGTCTTATGGACTAACACATGCAGGTTTCTTGGTTCAAGTTGGGGGATCTCTTTCCCCATCTCTGTTTCTCTTGTGTTGTTCGCTCGCTCGGGGTGATCTCTTTCCTCTCTCCTTATTTCTGTCTTTATCTTTTGATATCTTTGCGTTCAATGAGAACATTACACTATTCAAGTTTGGGGGAGGGATCACTTTGTCACTTGTCTTGTTTATATTTAGAGTCTAGAAAATCCAAAAAAAAAAATCCCAAAAAATTTAAAAAATTTTAAAAAAGAAAGTTGAGTCAAGGGCATTAGATGCTTGAGTGCACTTATTCTTGATTGATGACTATTGATTAGTGTTGTGCTGTTTGTCATGCGAATTGATGTCTTGATGCGAGTTCATGGATCTGTTTAAGCTCGTGAATGAAATGTTGATAGAAAACACTTGATTAGCCCATATCATCTATAGTTGGATAGTGTTTGATCACTTGAGTCATGTTTTTTCATGCGCATTGTCCCACTCTAAGCATTCACTGGCCTTGAATTTGGTTTACATGTCATTGATATTTCGTTGTTAGTTGATTGTGGCCATGGGCTATTTGGAACCCCTTCCCTACATTGTGCGTTGAATTGATATTGCTTATCCGGGCGTTCATTGAGTAACCGGGCAATCGGGGTTTGCTCCGTTCGTGTCAAAAGATGGATAGACCTTGTGAAGGCATTGGTTGAATGTGGTTACTTTAGGTCTCTCCTTAAAGCCTTTTTTACTCGAGCAATTAAGTGTGAGGGGTCTCTTTAAACCTGGTACCCTAAGGCCATTTGGCTTAGGGATGACCGACCTAAATCTCGCTAAAAGGGTCAACTAGAAAGCCCGAGAGAACCGAACATTGCACAACCACATGAAAAAAACAAACAAACAAATAAAAAGGAATCAGTTGAATAAAGGTAGGGGTGAATTTAGAGACACACCGGGCTATTGATAGTGTGAACTATTTTCAGGATTGGTGCATCTCTATGTGTGGTTCTCACTTACACACATGCTATGTGATAAATCTCTATACGATCGTAGGTGCGAAGGCTAATCTTTGTGGTAGATTGAATATGAGAATTCACTTGTTTATATCTTTTCATGAATAAAGCATCTTGTCTTTGACTTGCATGGCATTCGCTGCAGTACTTTGAGATGTTGTTGGTTGGGTTTGAGTTGCACTTGTAATATCCAATTCCCTTTGTGTTTTGTGGGTGATCACTGCTGAAAATCCTCATGAGACTTCACTTATCCTACTGGGGCCGCCCGGGGGTTTAAAAGACCTATCTTTTTCCTTTTACTTAGTTTAGTTGCAATATTCTTTCTTTTGTTTGGGACTACCAAAGTGAAAGTTGGGGGGTGTGATAGGTGCTGAAAAGCACCCATTTAATCCTCTAATTTACATTACTTGATGACTTATAATGGTTGAATTGTGTTTGTAGGCTTTGGAGAGTGCCGAACTATTAAAAGTGCTAATTGGAGTCAATATGAGGCATGGAACACAAAGTAGACATATAGAGCTTCGCAACGGTTCAAGAATCGCGTAATTTCGAGTTCAGACGAAGCCGGGGCGAGTCCGCGAAGGTGAGGCTGCAATCTGAAATTTCTGCCCGAGCGGGAATCAAAGCCACCCGAGCGGTTTTAGCCGAGTCAAACACGGATTAGGGCTTTGACCACGTCTTTTTAGGTTTTGTTATAAATAGATTGCTGCTCTATACGTTTTGGGGGTCCCAGAATATTTTGAAGCAAGTCTAGAGAGAGAAGAGCAAGTCAATCCATGGGTTCTTCAATTCCTCCAACAAAACAAGCGTTCATCCCCACCTCCATGGCCAGCTAAACACTTTCTAGGGGAAAGATGAAGCCCCATTCCAAGTAACTATATGTATATGGAGGCGTTAGGTTTATTAACTCGAATCAATTGTTTAAAGAACATGTTTTCATTATGATCAGATGGAATCGTTTTAATTCTTTCTATTGGCTGAGTATTTGTGTGCACTCTCAAATACCTAGTTAACCAATGGTTTTCTACGCTTGTGCTTGGGTAATTGAGATGGATTATGCTCATAAGACGGATCGTGCCACTGGATAATCCGTAAAAGAGACGGGTTGTGCCAGTGAGATGGTCCGTGCGATAGTCCATGCCTGTTAACAACATAATTATTCTCTTGATAAATTGTGATTTGAATAATAGGGGTCGGTTCCGGGGACACATAAAAAGACACTCCATCTCAATCATTGAAATTAACGGCTAAGATTAAACAACACAAGACTCCATCCCGCCCAACTCCATCTAGCATTCTCAATCTCTCTCCCCTCCCCCACTCCAGCATACCCTCTCTCTACCCTCGCCCACAGCTTTCCCCTCTCCGGCGATCCCGTTCAACAATGACTCATCTCTTGACCTCCCCCTGTTTTGCTGATTCAAAAAAAAAAAAAAAAGACTGAATTTTTCTTTCTCCTACTCGATCTCCAAATCTAGAAGAGAAATAATTAGTTGGTCAAGCAAACATTTGTTTTTTTAATTGTGATGGTGCAAATCTGCTGTTCACTTCTAATAGGGGATGTGGTTCTGCACGCCATGTGTTTGATGAATGGTTGTGAGAAGTAACGTTCCTTAGGATATCACTATGGTTTGTATTTTTATAAAAAAAAATTTAAAAATAATAATAATAATAATAAAATCATCAAATCAACATGTCAATTGCGTTGTCCCTGTTAGTATATTTTTGCAGTTTTCACATACGTTACATGAACTGATTATCACGTTGTTCTATTTTACAATCACAGTCACATTCCTTTTTTATTGGTAAAATATTGTGGCAGTTTTACCAGTATCCTCCTCTGCCAATGGACTTCGACTATGATTGGGATTTCACGTTTCCAATTTCGTTTTCAGATTTACTACCTCTGAATCTTGCCAGAAAGACTGGTCTAGCATGGATTTATTGACTGTCCATACTTTGTCACTATCGACTCGGATGTCGATAACTTCATCTTCATTCCATGTGGTTGTCTGGGGATCGGTGACCAGAACTGATATGTTGGAAGTGTGCGGAAATGGCGCGGATGGCCGTGGGAGAGATTCTCCGATAATGTATGCTTGAGGGAACCAATTGTGATCGCCGAAGACAGTTTCGATGGCCTGACGGTTTCCTTCTTCGGGAAGTTGGGATATTGAGTGGCTGCCTGAAGAGTTGTGCTGAAATAAAGCTGGGAGTGAAACTGTGTCCAGAGGGTCAGCACAGATCGTCGTCTCTTCAACTTGGTTGATACTGAGACCTTCCGGTATGCAAACAACTGGCTTATCATGAAATTCGGGGACGATGTACTGGCTCGGGTCCCTAGAGATTAGCAAATAACCGAACAATGTTTGTTGGGAATCTCCCCATTCCTGATCATTCATGGCCCATTCTCCTTCTTCAGTGAGGTCACCCCATTTGAGTTTGGGCTTTTGTTTAAAAGTTTTGATGGCATAGACCTCCGGGTCTTCTGACACAGGTACAAAGGGTTTCGGTTCAGTGACTGGTGCGATGTACTAGCTTGGATTGAATTGAGTAGGGCTTGGGCCTTTTAAAGTGGAGCTGAAGGATATTTGGTTGGTCTGGATGTTTTGCTTGTGGTTAGGCAAGAGATTGGAAATGGTATTGGGTTTTTGTTTGGGAATCGGGACGGTTCCGTCATCAACCAAGTCTTGGACTATGAGTTTGAGGAGGATACAATTGTTGGTATGATGGTCGGGCATTTGGTGGTAGGCACAGAAGACATTCGGGTTGTGATTGGCAGGAAGCTCTTTAGGTGGATCAAGAGGCTTGATGGCATTTTTCTCAAAGAGCTTTTTGTAGACAGTGGTAAGAGGGGAAAGGAATTGGTAAAATTCTCTTCTTGGCTGGGAGGTGTTTTGAATAGGTGGTGACTGGGTGGCTATTTGGTTAACTGGTTCGGTTTTGACTGGTTTGGGATTGGAGGAATTGGCTTAGGCCGGATTGTAGGTGTTTGGTCCGAAAAGGGTATTGTTGTTACCGGAGTAGACTCGCTTAGGCCGAGAAACAGATTCTCCTTTGTCAAATATGCCAGTGCGGATTGCGTCTTCAACTGCAAGGCCTGCTTCATAAAAGGTTTTGAAGTCGGCGGAGGTTTGAAAGACCACCAGGTGTTTAGCAAAAAATCTGGTTCTAAGTTCCGAGTGATAATCCTCATCTATTCCTTCTTCGAGGGCCTGTCCATCATTTGTGAAGCCTTTCCTCTCCAGCGTTTAACAAAGTCGGCGAAAGATTCGTTTTTTCCCATCTTTGTGGATTCTAGCTCGCGAATGGTCATTTCCAGCTGGATGTTGTAGTTGTATTGAGCCACAAAGGCTGCCCCACTGCCCTCCCAGGTCTTCTTCTTTGAATTGTCCAAGTTCAAAAACCAACGGAGTGCAGATCCCGTTAGGGTTTGCTGGAACATCTGTGTCATGGCGTTTTTCTCCACATCATACATGGATACGGTACCTACGTATGTTTGCAGGTGTGCCTTCGGATCACCGCTCCCATCAAACTTGTCCCAGTCAATTGGCTTGAACTTGTCAAGCAGCTTGGCATCAAGGAATAGGCATAGTTTCTCCATGTCAATGCCTATAGCAGCGATCTTTTCTTGTTTCTGAACTGATTTCTCAAGCTTGGCTACCTTGGCCATCATGGCTTCCATTTTGGGGATGATTCCCCATAAGGTAACCAGGAAGTAATGTCTTGAATTAAGATCATCATCTGGGCCATTTGCTTGCTATTAGCGGGTCGTTGATCTTCCAAAGCTTCTTTGAGAATCTGAACCTCGGTCTTCTCTTTATGTTCTATGTTCTTGGTCATGACTGGAAGGCCAGTTGACTGTTCTACTCTTGACTCAGTCTGAATTAATCGCTGTTGGGGAGTTCGAGCCCAACCAGGTGCAGAAGTGCTCTTGTTTTTGCCAATGGTTATGTACTGATGGTATGAACAAAATAAATCATGATGTACATGCTGTCTATTTACATGGATGAATGAGCATGATGCAAGATTGCCCCAATTTCCTCTGATTTTGCTGAATACAACGGCCGAACCGAGGTTGCCTATGTATCCCCCTAGAGAGGAATCAGGCCGTAACGTAGTTCGGGACTGCAAATTGGCTCCCAAATTTTTATGAAAAGATGTCTTATTTTCATTGATCACCCAAGCATGGAGTGATACAAAAGGAGTTCCGATAGACGGAAAACAGACTCGATAAGCAAAGTCCAGGCCATTACAGACTCGGTAAATCACCCGTACAGAAAATAACTACAGACTCGATAAGCAGCTTGCAACAGACTCGACTTTCAGACTAGGCAACTGATGTTGGCTTTATTCCAAAAGAGCCCTCGATAGCTTGATTAGATCTGGTTGTGGTGCACGCTTTAACTTGTTCAGGTTGTGGCTTCACGGGATTGGATGAGTTGGGATGACCGGGGTGGATGGTGAACTGGCTTCACTGAGCTTCTGCTTTCCCTTGCAGGCCTTGCCTTCTTCTTCCTGTCGTTCCTCCTTAACATGCTGTTCCTGGAGCTGATGGGGGGATATGCTCTCATTGTTGAGAAGGTAATCCTCGTAGCAGCCCTCACAGTTGCATTCGTCCCAGTATTTGTGGCCAGTAACTAGGTCAGCAAAGTAGTACACCAGATTGCCCCATTCATCAAAGTACTTGACTGGTGGCATGGGGCAGAAGTCTTCATCATTTTCTTCGTACATGACAGTAATTTTGTCTGGGAGCGTATTCAGCCATTGTCTGGCGTGATGTGAAACTTCCAACCTGGATGGTTTTCAGTGCTGTTCCATTGATTGGGCTCGATGATTTGGTCAACCCATTTGTAGAGCTTTTCACCTTCAGGGGTCTTCTCTTCAGGCTTGGGAGACTCGCAATCTTCAATGATCCAGATAGGGCCGTTGTGGTGAGTGGAGAAGGTAGACTTGAGTTTCTTGTTGCTCGGTTGGTCAGCCATTATTTTCTGATAAGAGGAGTACTGGTTTTATTTGGAGAAAAGCAGAGCCTATTTGCAATGATTTTTTTTTTTTTCAAAATGGGATTTTTTTTTTTTTGGTATTCAGCCTAACTAGAGATTATTGGGGTAATCTTCGGGTGAGTGGAGTGATAACCTAGGGTCAATCTAATTGATGCATGCAAAATGAGAGCAGTATATACAAAAATAGTAGACAGGTAGCATGGTATGTGCGAAAAACGGTAAACAGGCAGCATGCTGGCAGAGTATAGAAAAATAGTAAGCACGTAGTAGGATATATCACGAAATCCTACCCTGTGGGTCCTGCCTTAGGTTAGAAAGTTCTAAGGTTATCTATATGCAAAGGCCGGTTTTGGTTTGAGGGGGTTCCTCAGACTAGAGACAATATTTGCCTCCCCTGAGCCAAGAATACTGACGTGGAAAGGGTAATAACGGCATGCTGACTCACATCATCCAAGGTTGCCGAGAATCCTGGGATGTCCTAACACCAGCAAGCTGGAAAGGGTAACCAGGACGCAGCGGCGAGGCTAGTAACCATGCACGTGCAATGCAAAAGTTTAACAATAAAATCTTTTCAAAAATCCCACAAACATTTTTCAAGTTTGGCTCGCTTTTTAAATTAACCAAGACCTTGAAATTTTACCCAAGCAAACAACCGGGAAAGCTCCAGTCCAGATTGATCGGGCTTTCACCCTGACATCAATCCTTTCTAGTATAGCGTACAGCACGTACTTGGTGTCAAGCTTTCGAAGGGTCGTTTTACAAGTGTAAAATGTCAAAATAAAGATTAATTTAAAAATATCGATCCCCAGCAGAGTTGCCATTTTGTGGGCATCAACTTTGGGAAGCCCACACGTTTTCTGGTTGTGTTTGTGAAAAAGGGCGATCCGGGAAAAAGGAAAAATTTAGAGTCGCCACCCGGGGTTTAATTTTTGGAAAATGTTAGGTACCCGAGAAACCGTTCAGAAAAAATAATGACTCTTATGCCGCTGAAAAAGGGTTTAATATGCGAAAAATAGAGATTTGGGTTCGGGAGCCAGGTTACCCGTGGGGAAGGTTTTGTTCGAAAAATGCACCCCGCGTGCCCGAAATTTTCCGGTCTCTACTAAATCTTTGTGGGATTATTCTTTGAAAAAGATTTTATGGAAAACCTTATTTCACATAAACAATATATCAGATAATAGCATGTTTAAAAGAAATAAATAACGATAATAAGTCAAACAACACACGATCAAGTATATAAATGCGAGAAAATTAATCAAGAGGGGACATAAGTGCAAAAATATGAAGTAAAGGGGGTCATCCGTAATTTGGCCCCACTGGTTTTTACAGAAAACAGAGCATCGGGTTGCTGGAAACAGAGTGTGCAAAAATGTTTTCCAGTGATGCCGTACGACATCCTAAACTATGCCGCACGGTGCATTTTGGGCGCCGTACGGTGTCTCTGTAAACTATGTTTTTCAAAAAATCTTCATTTTACCCGATTGAAACCAAACTCCATTTGTAAAAATCATGTTATTTGTTAATCAAAATAGGTTTTAAAAACATTTTTGAATGAATGGATGTACCTCGTTTTAGGGACGACATCCCGCGACAATCGATAATGTCGTGCGATACCTACCCGACAGGCTTGAACTCTATTGAAATGTCTCCGTTTGGACTCAAGGAAGAGCTATGGAGCCCTCCTCGAGCCCGATGGAGATTCCCCTCAGAAGATTGCGATTTGAAAACAAACTGTTATACCTCGAAATAGGACCGATCGGATTAGATTGGATGATTACGAAGAATGGACACTGGACTTCTGAGTTTGTGTATAGGAGAGGTTTGAATTGTGAGTGAATAAAAGTATAGCAATGGGTTTTTGAAGGGAGTAACGATATCACTGGAAATTGTCAACTGATTTGTACGGGAGGGATTCGGATTTTTTCTTTTTTTTGGTATATCCTCTCTGATTGAACTCTCGAAACCGCCGGATGGCGTCGGATTTTATAGGCAAAGGTGGGCAAGGTTCATACGCAAAGAAGTTCTCATCATTGCCGAATATCATCATTGTTCTGAGCTGGTGGAGCAACCCGGGAATCCTGTTGATGGGACAAGGGTGCCGTACGATGTCAATTGTACACTGTACGGTGCACATTGCAACACCGCACGGTGCAAAGGGAATTTTAAGCCGTACGGTTTTGGGTTTTGAGCTGTACGGTTCAGGTGGGTTTGGGGTTTTTTGGTTCCTTTGATCCATCCGTTTCAAGTAGCTATTCCGAGGTACATTTCGCGCGTTCTTCATTTTCATCATTGGGGATGCACAAGTCATCAAAATTGGGGTGTCTAGACCCTCGCTGCTGAGCAGGCTGCAGAGAGAGAGAGCTGAGGGTGTTGGTGAGAGAGTTGGAGGAGGGAGTTCTGTGGGGAGAGAGGATGTTACTTTGGGAGGTGAGAGAGAGCGAGTCACAGCAGAGACAGTACCGGCGGTGCAGGAGAAAGAGAGGGTGAGCCTCTCGACTGGGCAGGAGAGAGAGAGAGAGAGAGAGAGAGAGAGAGAGAGAGAGAGAGAGAGAGAGAGAGAGTGCAAACGTGGTGATGGAGGATGCCCCCGTTGAGGGGAGGGGCGCAGAGGAGTCAGGGAGAGGGGACATGCCGATGGGGAGTGATCTTGCTCCTTTGCTTGGGGCGAGATGGGACGCTCCTGCAGCGGCAGGAGAGAGTTCCGCGAGCAAGGCAGACCAGGGTTGTGGTGAGGCGATGGGAGGTCGCCGTCCAGACTCGTGAGGGTGAGAGAGGATGGATAGACATACCCCGTCCACTTGCAGACCTTTTACTTCCCTCTGGTGATTACACCGTAGACCACCCAATGGGCAATCACCAACATTTGCCTTGTTATAAAAGCCTCTCTAGTCCTCGCCCTCTTTTTTACCCAAATTTGTGTAAAAAAATGAGTAAGTTCCCAATTTAGATGGGTTGATCTAACGAAGCTCCATCATCATATCATTTCAAGACAGCTGCCGAAGCTCCGACAAAGATCCGGCGTCATATTGAGATGGCTGACGAAACTCTGGCAAAGCAAGGTAGACGTCGAAAAAATGGGTAAAGCTTTGAAGGTCCCCAAAACGGAAAAAGAAGTGGGTAAAACCATAAAATAGATAAGGAATTCATAAAAGATTGGAGATGATTTTACCCAAATTTTGGGTTGAGTCAGAGTCCTAAAATTAGTAAAGATTGGAGATCCTCTTAGGGAGGAAATAAAAAACGTCTAACACCCTTTTCATTACAGAACTCATTATTTATTGATTGATACTCTCTTCGTCCCTTTTTAAGTGTATTACCTTTTAAATTTGACTTATTAAATTTACATCATCATTACACCTTTTACATTGACTTTTACATTGTAGACACGTAAAATTTCTGGCCTATCACAAGCTGCCACGTGTTGCTAGGGCACATAAATTGGCTAATTAAATGTTGCCAAGTGTCACAAGTCAAAGTCAAAGTTTTACGGACGAGCCAATTAAATGCTGCCAAGTGTCCGTAGGTCAAAAGACTAAGCACGATAAATGGCGAATCAAATGATGCCACGTGTTTACAAGTCAAAAGTCAGAGATATGTGAAAGGACCAATTAAATGGCGCCACATGTCAAAATGACACAGTAATTTATTTATCAAGTTTGGCCAATTAAATTATGTCACTTGGTGAAATAAATTATATATCTCATTATATATAATTATCTTTCCCAAAATAAATAAAAGAAAGATATTTATTATATTTTAATTATTTTCCTTTAAATCAAACAAGGAAATATATAAAGAGAAAGATATGGAAAGAATTGTAATCTTGCCATAACTCTTCATCTCCCCATCCCTATAAATAGAGGTGCTCTCTCTCATATTTGGGGAGATCAAGACACTGAAGCTTCAATCAGAACGTTCAAACATTCAAGCTCCAAGCTCTGAAGATCAAAGCTCCAAAGCCCTTCTGAATTCCTTGAAGTCGTCGATACATTCAAGCTTCCATCAACTGTCAGAGCTCTGAAGATTCAAGCCTCTAAAGCCCTTCAGAACTCTTCAAGTCTACATCAAGCGAGACGGTTCTTCAAATCAAAGCCTCAAAGCTTCGAAGAACACTCAAATCAAGTCATCATCTTTTCCACAAACCTCGGAGAAGATTCTGCCGTTTGATTCGGGATCAAGCTATCAAGCCCTCGTTTCAATTCATATTCAAGCATCCAAGCTCCAAAGCTTCGAAGATCAAAGCCTCTAAAGCCCTTCAGAATTTTCCGAGCCCACATCAAACAAGACGGCTCTTCAATCAAAGCTTCAAAGCTCCGAAGAACGCTTAAGCCAAATCCACAAGTCATCAATCTCCTTCTACCAAATTGAAGAAGATCTCAAATTCCGATTTGAGACCAAGCTCCCAAGCCCTCAAATCAACATCTGCAAATTTGCATCTCCTTCAACCAAAGACCGATTTGAGGAGAAGCTCCACAGCCCTCAAGTCAACAATCACAAATTCGTCATCTTTTTCCAACAAAATTGAAGAAGATCAAGCAATTCAACTTGAGAAGAAGCTTTAAAGCCCTCAAGTCGATATCTGTCAAATTCGTCGTCATCTTCACAAAGACAAAAGAAGATCTCGTCGTTCAAATCAAGAATAAGCATCAAGCACTCGGATCAAGTTCTTAAAGAGAAGAATCAGAGGATTATTTTCTTTCATTAGAAATTGTTGCAGAGGTTGTAAACCCTAATTTTTCATACATCAATAAATTCTACTTTGGTCAACATTTTTCTGTCTTTTTCGCAGACTTGAAATTTGTGTGATACATACATCTACTTTTTCAAATTATCCTTCACTTTCACTCATTGACTCTTTACCCACTAACTTTTCAAAATGACAAAAAAAATAACCGTACAAACATTTACCATTAAGTTTTCAAAATACACGCTTATTAAGAGAGACAATCCAAAATGGAAAATTGGACTACAAAACAAAAATACATACACAACGGGGATCCACAACCACCTCAAAACCAAAGAGGAAAAACTAAAAAATCCCCCGTTCCCCTTCCTTGGGAAGAGAGAGAGAGAGAAGAAAGTGGGAAAAGACAGACAAAATTGAGCGGTGTTGCCTGCAGAGACTAAGTCGACTCACTTGAGCTCCCCTTCCCCTTCTTCCTCACTCCATCCTTCAATGGTGATGGCAAAACCTCCATCGCCATCAAATCGCTGCTCTCAAATCCTATAATTTCTGTCAATGTCGTGTACCGGTCCAAACCCGCTTTGATATCTCTCGCTGAGTCAACCGGTCTAAAACCGTCGATGATGGAGCGGTGAGTGATGTTAGTGGGAATGGAGATGTCTTTTTCCCAGTAGCAATTAAGGATGGTGTACGTTTAACTGTGATGGACTCAAGAACGGTGGCTCGGTGATTTAATGGCAGCATTTTTGGCTATCAATGTTAAACTATCGGGGGAAAGAGGACTTTGGACATCGGAGGTCGGTTGGTCCTCCGAGTTGGAGAGACCTATAACTAATCGAAAGGTCTTCTTGAAGAAATTACTCGTGTGGGCAGTGGCGTTGGTGGAGTTCTTTGTTGATATTCTTCTCTCTCTTCCTCTCTGTACAAGACTAAAAAAAGAGGAAGGGCGAATTTTGATTTTGTTTTTTTTAATTTTTTTTTTTTTGAGGGGGCATTCCAAAACATGTTGTTTTGGAAATAGTTGTGGATCTATGTATCTTTTTTAGGGATGACCATTTCATCTGGTCCGTCTGAATCCAATCCGATCCAATCCATTCAGGCATGAGCAATTTGGAGACCTGTTTTGGGGGTTGGATAAGATACGGAGACATACATATCCCCCGGCGTCTTCAAATCCCCAAAACTTATGAAACTATGGAATTATATTGTGATCTTTATTATTTTGAACTAGGTAACTAGGTGTAGAATTGCAGAGGCTATGTTGGTATGAAAGATTCTCAGGTCGAATTATAATTAGTCTGTTACTTCATGTTTGTCTTGGTTATAGTTAAGTTTCTAGTTTGTATTGATTTTATTTGTGTAGTGGTGTTTAGCAGGATTTAGTTCATTATCCAATTGAAATAGAGTATGGATGTCTAGTTGCACGTATGTTTTTGGCAGCATTAATTTGTATTTTGGTTGATCAAATGGTAAAAATTGATGAATAGCATTAATTCATTTTTTTTTAAAATGTTGGGGTCTCGGAATCCTTGATCCCCGTTTGGAGCGGGGTATAGAGGATGAAAAGTTGAAAACAATATAAAAGGGGACGGAGTAGTATATATATGTGTGCGTACACAGTTGGGTCCTACAAGTCTCGAGAGTCCAGACTCCAGACAGATCTGACCGCAACCATTCAACAATGGAATCTTCTGAACCACCACCTCGTTATTCCGTCCTCCATCGCCTAATCGACATCGACACCGCCGTCTCCCTCCACCTCCATTCCACCGCCCAACCCTTTCTCCCTCGCTCTCTCCTCAAAACCCTCGAAATCTCAGGCGACGGCCGCCTCTTCTTCCCCCTCGTTATCTCCCTCTTGCTCTCTCCCACCACCAACACCACCACCTCCTTCACCTTCTCCCTCCTCTCCTCCCTCCTGATCGGCGCCTTTCTTGACCTCCTTCTCGTCGGCCTCATCAAGCACCTCGTCCGCCGCCCTCGCCCCATATACAACAAGGACATGTTCCTGTCCTTCTCCGTCGACCATTGGTCCTTCCCCAGTGGCCACTCCTCTAGGGTTTGCTTCGTCGCCACCTTCCTCTCCCTCTCATCGGCTCAATTGAGGTTTCCCTATGTTGAATACGTTGTTTTTGTTGCTTGTTTATGGGCGGCTGCCACGTCGATTTCTCGGGTTTTACTTGGCCGGCATTTCCTATGCGATGTTATTGCTGGTGTTCTTTTGGGTCTTCTAGAAGCAATACTCGTGTTTCGCCTTCTAAACTATTCAATTCTCGCCTCTTATTTTTTCAGCTGATAATTTACTGTGATGTTTTTGTGGGATACATCGATATGTCCTTGTTGCACTTGTTATGTTTTCTTGGGAAAATTCCTAACACAGCTATTGTTTAACGGGAGTTAGATTATCCATGGATTTTTTTTTGCAAAAACTGTTGACAGATGATGATGCACCAGGGAATGGACTGGTAAGTCGGCGAGTCTGTTCGGATGAACAATTAGTTGTGATTCAAGGAAGAACCTTTATGTTACGTGAAACTTTGTGGTGGTATTGCTGATTAATAAAATTTTGTTTTCTGATTGTCTGGCGTTTTGTAAGCACGAACATCAGCAATCTGCTAGTTAATCAGATTCTCTGATATTTATTCTCCTGTTCCTAATTGGCTAGTCATTTATTTATCAACTGATTCATTGAAATGTTACAATATTGAGTTGGATTCATAGATTTGAAATGAGATTTCTATGTGGTTACACTAGGATGAGTGAAAGGGACGATCTCATGTTGGAAACCTGGCACAAGTATGGTGATCAAAATTTTCCCTGCTCTGGTTGCCTGTCATTTCACATTTTTTAGGTGTTGCTATCTTACTTTGGCTGAGGATGCATTTTTTACTAGAACCGAGGTCTATGAAGAACGGATAGAAATGCACATCGGATATGGCAAATAAGTATCCTATGTTTAGATATACATTCAAATGTTTCGAATTTCAGATACGTATGGCCTTGTGGGATACTTAGGGGATACATCAGCCAAGTAAAAATCACAAGGGCAAATGTAAATTACACTCACATATATATGCTGAATAGATACACTCGTTGAGATTTAAGTCTGTGGATTCACAAATAGAGATGGAACCTTGGTACCAGATCCATCCCAGCTCTTTGCAGTTATCCCTCTCAGTTATTCTCTCTCTCTCTCTCTCTCTCTCTCTCTCTCGTAAATCCTTATGGGTTCTACTTCGGGTATGGTCCACTGATTTAGTTGTTGAGCCTGTGAGTACTCAACAATTTCTTCATTTTTTACTGTTATAGAAGATCTATCCAAAGATAGTGTAGTCATTAAGAAGGTGTTAATTCATATAAGATTGAGGATAGAACGGATAGTTTCATAAAATAAACCTTGTATCATCGTTGTTTATTATGTTTACATCAGATTCTTATAATGGATCTCAGATATACCCATCTGTCAACGGTTTACGAGTCAAGGCCATCAATACCCTTCACGGGTCCTAAAGGCACACAAAACCTCAACGCGACTTGGGTGAGGAACATATATCTCAGATCCATCAAAGAGTCTTATTAAACATAACAGACAAAGAGATACATGATTTAGTAAAGAACTATCTACACCTATCTGTCCTCCTCATATATGAATTAACTACTGATTTAGCAAGCCATTAATGGCTCTGATACCAAATAATCAAATTATTGTGTTTAAAAGATATTCAGCGGTATTTGCACAGATATAAATATTTGCATATTGGTTTGATTCAAATTGCTTTCAAACCTTTGACTTTACCAGGATTGAATTCCAGTATTCAAGCTGATTTACGTGATGCTAGATGTAATGATTGGAAATCCTCTCTTATGGGGATTGTTCAGACTAGCTTATGTCATGGACCAGTATATTTTAATGTTTATCCTAATCTTGCTCTATCTTTGACTGATAGAAATTTGTTTGAAGCTGTAACTCTGCATATCCAAACTCAGGGATATAATTTCTTGCCAGGATCAGAAACTGTTGCAGTAATTTATCGTATTCATTATAAAGTTATTAATACTATGTGTCCTAACGCTATTTTGCGTAGTGATCCAGGAAAAACTGTAGTTGTTGAGAGCAACCTCTTAACCACCAACGTTGCTGTCCCTAGATTGATTGATTGGGATGAAGTTACTTTCCCAACCTCTTGGACTATTCTGAACACAGTTCAACCACAACCCATGATCAGTAGTCAGGTTGATCAAATCACTCAAACCACAGAAGGAGATATTGAGATCAGGTTTACCCCTGATATTGTTAGCCGTATTTCTTTGCCTAGAAGCGTTTCTTCTAGAAATAGCTTCCTCCTTATAGAGTTATCTTACCCAGCCACCTCAAGACACTCTGTGTCTGAAACACCAGAACAAACTCCAACAGAAGTTCCAACAGAACCCTTAGAAACTCATATAGAAGGACTTCGCATTTCAGAACAACAGATTCCTCATGGAATTTATAGCAATAGCAGTGTGAGTAAGAAACATGACTCACCAACAGCATCTGAAATGGCTTTTCATATATAAGTTTTTATGGATTATAAGCCTAATTCTCCTATTCGTTTACTTATCAGTAAAGACTTCATGACTTCAGAAAATTTGGAATTTAGAACTTGGCATTTTTCTAAGTTTGATGAATCTGAACGAGACTTTATCAAAATTCATTTTTATCAGGATTTGGAGTATCGTCAGACTATTATACCTTTTAAGAAATGGTTTTTAAATTGGTATCAAAATCAGTATCATATTGCAGTAATACATGATTTCCAAAAAGTCTGGAGTAAAACTGATGGTACTATTATTAAATCTGTTCATCCTCCTCCAGAACCTATTAAAATGGAAAATAGTAAAAATACCTTGGAAGCCATTCCTTATGTGGATGTTAATAAGACCTCCACTAATAAGTATTTACCTGAAAGTGTTTGTATTATTAAACAAAATAATTTCACTAATATGAGTTTGCAGACTATTGGTCAGCAGTTAATCCGTATGGAGCATGATGTTCAGGCTATCATTGAGAATCAGAAGGTAATTGTTTCCACCCCTTCTTCTTCTTCTTCTTTAGCCAAATCTTTGGAAGGAAAAGATACCAAACCAGATATTAAGCCGCCTATTCCCATAGAAAACTTTAAGTTCTCTGACCAAAAAGAGAATTCTGAGTTCATTGATCAGCTTATAAACCGTATGGATAGTAAGTTGCATATCAGTACCCTTAGTAGCCTAGATGGTAGCGACACCAATAATTCTGATGAAGAGTTAACCCATCATCAGATTCAGACTATCCAGGATTCTTTGCAGAATATGCAGGATATGGTTCTCAATAAGGTAGATTATGCTGATAATGAGAATGTCCGTAGAACCTATTATAAGAGGCCTACTCCTCAAGATCTTCTTTGGGAAGAAAACTTCTTTCAAAATCAGGTAGCCTATAGTGCCAGAACCATTTATGATTGGAATATAGATGGTCTCACAGAATATCAGATTTGTGAAAATATTCAGAAAATGCTTATGTATTCAAGTGTTTGCAAAGCTGCAGGAAATAATGATAGAGATATTGCCATTTTTATAATAAATGGTTTTACCGGTAGCCTTAAGGGTTGGTGGGATAATTATCTTTCCTTAGCCCAGCGAACTAAAATTCTCGGTGCAGTTAAACAAGAAATTGTTACGGATATGGCCGTTGATCAAGCTTCTGGACAAACTGTATCACAGCAACGAACCACTAATGTTCCTGATGCTGTTTATTCTTTAGTACAGGCTATTATTCTTCATTTTATAGGAGCAGTAGACCAACGCCAAGAGCGTAATAGAGAATTATTGCAGAATCTTAGATGTCCTTCTCTGACCCATTTTAGATGGTATAAGGATGTTTTTATTACTAAGGTTATGCAGCGCAAGGATGCGAATTCAGAACATTGGAAGGCCAAATTCATAGATGGTCTACCCCCTTTATTTGCCCAAAAGGTCCGTCAGAAACTTATGGACCTTAGTGTTGGTAACATCATTTAGTGGACTAGCTGTACTTATGGACACCTTATCAATGTTTGTGTCCAAGTAGGATTATCCATTTGCAATGACATGAAATTGCAGTATCAGCTTAAAAAGCAGAATCTCACTGAGAAAAGACAAATTGGTGAATTTTGTCAGCAATTTGCTTGCTTATGACATACCAACCAATTACCCTAAGGAACATCATAGGAAAACTGTACCCAAATCTTCCAAACCCTATAAAAGGAAGTATAGAAGGAAATTTCAGGATAAGGATTATACCAAACCTAAACCTAGCAGAACCAAGGGTAAAGGTAAGGAACGATCTGTACCAAGGAAAAGGAAGCCAAAATCTGAAGCCCGTTGTTACAAATGTGGCAAAATTGGTCATTATGCCAATAAATGTTTAACCAAAAAGAAGCTTAATGAGCTTCAGATGGATGAAGGTCTTCGTCTACAACTCAGTAAGTTACTCCTTAACTCAAGTGAGGAGTTTGATCAAAATTCCAGTGAGGAGATCAACGAATTAGAATACTCATCCTCCTTAGAATCTGATTACTCGCCTCCAGAAAACTGCACAGGTAAGTGCTGTTCTTCTAACTAGGATCCTTTACAAGTTTTTGCTAACCTTAATGGACTTAGTTTAAATGTTTTGTCTAAGTCTCAGCAGGATATCCTTGATATTGTAGATAAGATACAAGACCCAGTTGTCCGCAGGAAAGTTATAGAATTATCCCTTAGCTCTTCTGTGTTAGAATCTGAACCTTCAGAAAAACCTCCAAATACCACCAGATATTATAGTATTAATGAGGTATTCAGTCGTTTAGAAGGAGCTAGTAGCTCTAAACCAGCCACCCTTCAGGATCTCCAGAAAGAAGTCAATGAACTCAAATCTGAGTTAAGATTGTTAAAGACTTCTCAACTCGAACAGCAAGGCAGTATAGTTTCGGTAAAACATAGACTTTCTAGCCTTGAACAACTCAGCTTGAAACCACCCGAAGCCAAGAGTGAGTCTCAAGAAGTTGAGGTTCCAACTTACTTGAATAGCATCAATAAGATTACTCATCAGAAGTGGTATATACAAATTAATCTTGTGATAAATCAGGAATATACAATCCAGAATATTGTAGCACTAGTTGATAGTGGTGCTGATATGAACTGTATTCAAGAAGGATTAGTTCCTAATAAGTATTTTGAAAAAACGGTTCAGTCTTTAACTGCAGCAAGCGGTAACAGAATGCATATTTAGTATAAATTATCTGATGTGTTGATCTGCAATGATGGTACTTGTTTACCAACTATGTTTTTACTTGTTAAAAACCTTCAGCAACAGGTGATCTTAGGAACACCTTTTTTAAATATGATTATGCCAATCAGAAAAATTGATCAAACTGGCATTTATAGTCGTATTCAGGATCATGATATTACTTATCCTTTTGTAACTGATCCTGAAACCAGAATTATTCAGGAATTACAAGGTTTTCTTCAAAGTAAAGAAAAACAATTGAATTTTCTTCAGAAGGAAATCCAAATTATGGATATTAACCAGAAGATTCAATCTCCAATTTTACAAGAGAAAATCAAAGAGATTGAAAATCAATTTTTAAAAGAAGTTTGCAGTGATCTGCCAAATGCTTTTTGGGAAAGAAAACGACATATCGTCTCTCTTCTTTACAACCAGGATTTTAATGAAAAATTTATTCCAACCAAAGCTCGACCTAGCCAGATGAAATCTGATTATTTGGAGCTTTGCAAGAAGGAGATTCAAACTCTCCTTAATAAACAATTGATCAAGAAAAGTTATTCTTCTTGGAGCTGTACTGTTTTTTATGTTAACAAAAATGCTGAAAAAGAACGAGGAGATCCTCGTCTTGTTATTAATTGTAAACCCTTAAATGATGTTTTGAAATGGATAAGATATCCAATTCCAAACAAGAAAGATCTTCTTGAAAGACTTCAACCTACAGTCATCTTTTCAAAATTTGATTTGAAATCAGGGTATTGGCAGATTCAAATACAAGATAAGGATCGGTACAAGACTGCATTTGTTGTTCCTTTTGGTCATTATGAATGGAACGTTATGCCGTTTGGATTAAAAAATGCTCCATCAGAATTTCAGAATATTATGAATGAAATATTTTCTCCATATTCTGAGTTTTGTATTGTTTATATTGATGATATCTTGATATTCTCATCTTCTATTGATCAGCATTTTAAGCATCTTAGAGCTTTGAAAGAAGCAGTAAAACGTAATGGTTTAGTCATTTCTGCTCCTAAGATGAAATTATTTCAGACCACAGTAAGATTCCTAGGTCATAACATTCACCAAGGAACTATTATTCCTATAGACCGTAGCATTGAGTTTGCCTCCAAATTTCCAGATGAAATTAGAGAGAAAACTCAACTTCAAAGATTTTTGGGTAGTTTGAATTATATAGCTGATTATTACCAGAATCTTGCCCAGGACACTGCTATTTTATATCAGCGTTTACAGAAAAACCCTCCTCCATGGACTGAGGATCATACCAAAGCAGTAAAGAGAATTAAGCTTAGGGCAAAACAGTTGCCTTGCCTATGTTTAGCCAACCCAGCCTGGCAAAAGATAGTAGAAACTGATGCCTCGAACATAGGTTACGGTGGTATTCTTAAGCAGCAGAACCCTCAAACTCACAAAGAGGAATTAGTAAGATTTACTTCAGGAACGTGGAAAAAAGCTCAGCTTAATTATTCCACTATCAAAAAGGAGATGCTTTCTATTGTGAAATGTGTTTCAAAATTTCAGGATGATTTATTAAATCAAACATTTCTTCTCCGCATTGACTGTAGCTCTGCTAAATTTATTTTAGCAAAGGATGTTAAAAATCTTGTCTCTAAGCAGATATTTGCCAGATGGCAATCAGAACTTTCTGCTTTTGATTTTAATATTGAATATATTAAAGGTGAGCAGAATTCTTTACCAGATTTCTTAACTAGAGAATTTTTGCAGCATGGATGAAGCACAGCGCGAGCATATTAAATCAGAAATGAGCTGTATCTGGATTCAATCAGTAGTCCAGCCTTATACTAAGAACAATCTTCGTTATTGGATTTTTAAGCTTAAATCATATATTAAAAAGCTGAAAGACAATGGCCATCCGGATGATGAAGCTGAAGCTGATTGTGCTTATATGAGCTGTACTCTTAGTAGGCTTCATAGGGCCTTAAGGGTTTTATCCAGAGCTTAATCAGTATGTATCCTTTTGCAGTAATCTTTTGCAGTAGGGAGCCACCTAACCGTGGCCGGGGCCGTGGCCGTAACCGTGGCGGCAGAAAATCAAGATCCCAGCAGTATGGAAGGGGTAGAATCCCTCTTTCCTCAACAGAATTCCCAACCTTGGGAGAATCTTCAAACCAGCAGAAGCAAAAATCAGCAAAAGAGGTCTTTGAACAAGGTCCTCAATATGTAAAAAAGAATGTAACAGAACCATTGATCCCTCTTTCAGTAGGAGATCTAAATCTGCAACCGCAGGATCCGTGGAGCCTTAAAGAAAGGTATCTACAAAATCAGCAATTTACAGTTCAGGAAGGAAAACTTCGTTACATTTACGAAGCTATTCTTACTGAAACTTCATCAGTACAACTTACTCATCATTATCTTGAGGAAGGTAACAGTAGAACCCCAATTACTTACTCTAAAATGTACATTGTTAGAGTAATCCATCCACAGGAATGGGGATTATCAACGTTTGCTACCAGAACATTGAAAATCAATGAGCAGAAGTACAATTATTGGGACTATGCCCGTGCATGGACATTTGCCCTCTACTATCAGAATCCAGTAAGAACCCATTCATGGTTCTTTATTATTAATCCGGAGATTGTGCAGAAAGAGATTGGTTTCCCAACATGGTTTCTCCATTAGTGGGAATATCATTCACCAGAAATTGAAATTTTCCCAGAAACTATTCAGAAACAATTCCCTGTATGGTATAAATATCATCCAAAATTAAAGGGAATAACAGCAGTAAACCCTCCAGTTGGCCAAGACCTATTATGGTTTTGTACTGAATTCAGAATCACCTGGATTTGGCAATGGAGTTATGAGATAGCCGAAGATCATTTGCATATACCAGAAATTCAAAGAAATTTCTTTGTAAAATGGTGGTCTCGATTCGAGACTGATAAATGTTCAACATTTATCAATGAAACCATTGAGCAGTACAAGGCTGATTACATGAATCAGGCCTCAAGCAGTAACCCATCTTAGGGTCCAGTAAATTTTGTCCAACACATAAAGATGATGATCCAGAGTCAAAATCCGAAGCTATCAGATCATGAGCAAGATATTAAGCTCATGGAAATTATTAAAGATCAGTATATAGCAGTACAAGGGATTAGCTCCTCTCAAGCAGACTCCCAGAATGACACTTCCATGTCCTCTCAACAGGATTATGGACAATTCACATGTCTAGGAGGAGAATCTCAAGATCCAAATGAAACTAAAGAAATGAAATTTGATGAAGCAAATCTTTGGGATTCATTAATTGAATTAAAGCAGCAAAAAGCCAAAGAAAAGAAGAAATATTGGTAGAACATCCATGATGACATCAACAGTAATCGTCGGCACAAGACGACAACAGCAGAAGAAACGTCATCCATGACGTCATCCACAATAGTAGATATTTTATAAAGCGTCATCTATGACGTCATCTACAGTAACTGCTACAGTAGGTCGTAGCGTTTATTTAAAGCTGTAATCTGCCATTTGTTAGGTAGGCTTTCCGAGTACTCTCTCTCTCTCTCATATCTCACTCTCATCCCTTCTACTCCCTCATACCACTTGTAAATTACCTCCATCTTCTACCATCAATAAAATCAGTAGTTTCAGTAAGTACTCTGTCTTACTTTAGCATACGATCCTTGATTATTTGCTATCAGAGCCATTAATGGCTTGCTAACCGTGAAGGGTATTGATGGCCTTGACTTGTAAACCGTTGACAGATGGGTATATCTGAGATCCGATCAAGCCCTTCCGGGTATTTTTTTTTGAAGATTTCCCGCGTAGGCCTTGGAAAATGCATTTTAAAAACATTGAGCGGTTCGGATCGTCAAAATTTGGCTCGAAAAGTTGAAAAATGCCTTGGTCCGCACGGAATTTTGGTTAAGGGATCCCTTAACGGATCGGAACTCTATATATATATATAGGGTCCGTCTCTTATCCGGACTTTTAATTTCCGCACCTCGTGATCCAAAATTTTTTTTGACGATCCGATCCGTCCAAATTATTTACATTTTTTGCGAAAACTGCTTGGATCAAGCCCTTCCCGGTATTTTTTTTGAATATTTTCCGCATGGACCCTTGAAAACACCTTCTGAACACATTGGACGGATCGGATTTTCCAAAAAAAATTTGCAACACAAAAAAATCCCATTTTTTCCTTAAATCCGGGAGTGTGGATAAGAAATTTTACCTATATATATATATATATATAGGTAAAGGATCTAATCCGGACTTTTGATTTCCGGACTTTTTATACAAAAATTTTTTTGACGATCCGATCCGTCCAATGTGTTCAGAAGGTGTTTTCAAGGGTCCTCGCGGAAAATCTTCAAAAAAAAAACACCGGGAAGGGCTTGATCCAAGCAGTTTTCGCAAAAATATATAAATACAGTTTTTGCGAAAATTGCTTGGATCAAGCCCTTCCCAGTATTTTTTTTTGAAGATTTTCCGCGTGGACCCTTGAAAACACCTTCTGAACACATTGGACGGATCGGATTTTCCAAAAAAAAATTGCAACACAAAAAAACCCCATTTTTTCTTATTTCCGGGAGGTGTGGATAGGAAATTTTCCATATATATATATATAGGAAGAGCTTCCCATCCAAACCACAAAATGCAGACCTAACGTCCGGACCGCACTTTCCGGACCAAATTTTGACGATCTGAACCGTTAGATGTGTTTAAAACGTGTTTTTAAGGTCCAACGCGAGGATTCATTAAAAAAAAATACCGGGAAGGGCTTGATCGGATCAGTTTTTCATAAAACGTGTATATGTGCACTTTTATGAAAACTGCTTGGATCAAGCCCTTCCCGGTATTTTTTTTTTTTACAAATCCTCGCGTTGGACCTTAAAAACACATTTTAAACACATTGAGCAGTTCGGATCGTCAAAATTTGGTCCGGAACTATGAGGTGTGGACGGGTCCGGATTTTTGTGGTTTGATGTTTTGAAGGTTCGTTTTACCTGGTTCAATTGAAGAAGATGAGAGTAGAGAGTGAGATCTACTCTCTCTTTGCAAGTGGGCTTGCTGTCTGGTCCTATAGGTAGTACACTGCTGCTGCAACAGCCTTTTGGATGTACCAAGTCAGTTGGTTCAATCCGACCGACTAGTATCAATTACTTTACGTAAAGTGGGTCTTTATTTGATGGGTCCTAGGGCTGTAAATGAACTGAGCCGTTCGTGAACTATTCGAGGCTCGATTCGGTAAAGGCTCGTTCGAGTTCGATTCGGATACTAAACGAACTGAACCTGAACCTCAATTTTAGGCTCGTTTAATAAACGAGCCGAACTTGAACTTGACAATATTCGGCTTGATTAGGCTCGCGAACTTTGAATATATGTATATCTCATAAGAATTTTCTATATAACCTTGGATATGTATAAACTTTTACATATACATAATGAAAATTTTATAACTTGTACTTGTATAAACCAATAAAAGTATTATAAACTTAAATTTTACTAATATATTTTTATAATTTTATACATGTATGAACTTATTTATGTACAAAACAGATTTTTTTTGAAGTTCTAGACTTATATTAGAGCATAAATATCTAATATTTTTTCCTCATTAAGGCTCGTGAACAAGTTCGAGTTCGACTCAAACCTAGGCAAGTTCGGCTTGAGCTCGGCTCGTCAAATTTTCATTGAGTTTGAGTTCGGCTCGAGTTCGTTTAAAAATTTAATGAACGAACTTGAATATTCTAAAGCTCGGCTCGATTCGGCTCGTTTACAGCACTAATGGGTCCACACACAAGTCTGTGGGTAATTTCATTACACAAAAATTATCTTTGGTTACAGCTGTGAAGTACAAAGGGCAGTGTGCCTTTAGATAACACACGCAATCAGATTGGGAAAGGGGACCACGGGGTCCCAATACTCAAATGCAAAATGCTACTCTTTTTTTGCTGCCAACATTAGGACTTTCCGGGCCCTCGCATCACACAAAATGGGACTCAAAACTTATATACATTCCGGATTTAGTGATTTTGTAGGCTGATATGCCCAGTTTAACAGATTTATTTTTGTTGCTTTATGCTTATTTCCCACCTCGGCGGGATGTGCCGGGGAGTACCCAATTTTCTTTTCTTTATTTTCATTTTGTCCTTCCTGGGGTATGCCCCTTGTAGGCTGTACATTCGCTTAATCCCTTTTAATTTCAAGCTAAATTATCCAAAAAAAAAAAAAATTCAGGAGGCGCAAGTTGAACCAGCAAAACGAATTGCAGAGCTTGTCTCTCTCTCTCTCCCTCCTCCCTCAGAGCTTGTCAATCTGTAGCATCAGTTGTAAGTTATTCTTTTGAAGTTTTAGTTCTGAAAGCAGTGGTAAATGTTTGTTTAATTTGTCTGCTATTGGAAAACGTAGGGAAATTGATCATTTCGGTTACTTGATTACAAAATCTTGGGTTTTGCTCTGGTAGCACGATTCTTGATTTCAAAGAAACCTTACATCAGTAGTTGGATTAAGAAAAAAATGGTTGAATTTGGTTAGTGTATGTGAATTTCTGGGTTGCGGTGTTTAATAGTGGTTGTCATTCTTAAGCTGGGTCTGGATTTATGATTGATGGAGGGATTTGGCAGGAGTGAAAGGAAATGTACTTTTTTTGAAGCGAAGTGTATTCCGTTTTCCTCTTCGTTTCATTCCACAACCTATTCAAGTTAACCCCAAGAGGTAGGTCGAGTGGGAGTCTGGCAGCAAGAGCCAGCAAGTCCACTCCATTGCTATTTTCCCTGCCATTGCCATAATTTGGCGGCCTTTTTTTTTTTTTTTTGTGGCAAAATCCATGTCCTCCCATAGCCATTTATTGACGCCAAAAAATGGCAATGCCATCTTTGTGCCAAATTTGGCGATGCCTATTGTCAGTTCCCACTTCAACCAAGCCATTTGATTAACTTTGAAAAATGAGATGAGTTTAAATCCAATGGCCTGATTTGAGACTGTGCCAAAATAAAATTGAACCGGTGCTACAACATTGCTATTTTTTTTTGGCTTTTTACATTTGTAGCAGGTCAAAAATCACTTCGGCAATGCCTTTTTAGCACAAACTAGTAAACTTGCTCTTAAGGGTTTATTTCCCAAGCTTGCAGGTTCGACGGCCACGTTAGCAAAAAACACTTGTTGTTGCTTGGGGCAATGGATGTGTGTTCTGTCGGTAAATTAGGATCCCAGAGGTTGGATGAGCATGTGTGCTCATAAGCCGGCTTCCATGCCCGGTTGTGAGAGAGAGAGAGAAAAATCGTATTAGAGTTACTAGGATTAGACATGCACCAAAAAATCTATTTTAGTGTTATGGTAAGAGCAATAATTGTTTAGGCATATACTCCTAAATTAATTAATTAGCAATAATTGATTTGAATTGAGTTACTCATTAGCATACCACCATTGTACCCCTGCTTTAATGTGCTATGTTGGTGAAGTCCATCAAGTTTAGAAAAACATACAAAACCTGTTTGCAAAACTTGTTGCACCTTCTGTCAAATTTGTTGCACCCACAGTGTTGTAGCGGAGCCTCAGGTTGAATAAGAAAGAATCGTCTATCAGATTACAATCTTTTTGGACAATAGAAAACGGTAGTGGAACAAAAAATAAGGGACGGAAGAGTATATAATATTTTTAAGTAAACATAAATTCTTTAGAATGGAGGGTATTATTGTCCTTGCAAACTCTCATATGGTGTTGACAACTTGAGCGTGTTCATACTAGAGGCCTCCAAAATTATGTTTTGCATCACCATGGCTTAAGGAGTTTTTAAATCTCCATCACCTTCAGATTTTAGCTGATAATCTTTACGTTGTTCAATTTTAAGTACAAGTCTTAAAGATAATTTTTACATAGTTTTTGTACCGTCTGATAATTTAATGGGAAATGTACATTGTAGTATAGTTCCATTTAAAAAGAAGCGTAGTAAGAGAAAAAAATGATAGTGAAAAAACCTTTAAGTTTATACATGGACTGTTATAATGGAGCTTATACGAAGAACTAAACTGGCAATTGTGGTAAATTGCAAGGAAATTGATGTAAGATCTCTTTTGTAGCCAATCAAGGAAAAAGATGATATAAGTTCTACATAGTTCCTCAAATGGAGTATAGGGGAAAGTATAAGGCAAGGTAGTTCTTACCAAGCACTTGTTAATGTGTTGGTAAATAAGTTCTGCCTTTATCATGTATACCAAAATGAATAAAACATTTGCTTATTTCCTAATGTGGTGTTAAATAATTTTCTTAGCAAGCACTTGATGAATATGCTGTCATAGTAACATGTTTACTTATCTGACCCGAGGTCTGAAACTGTTGAAGTTCTCAATGTTCTGATTGCTTAGAACGTAACATTCTTGTTCTTGATGGTAATGAAGCTTTTATTTTTTCTTGAATGTTATAATGCTTAACAGCCCGTTTGGATGCAGTCTTCAGAAGAGGGATGAACCAATCCAGGCTGATGAGCAGCTGATTAGACGTTTAGCCCATGGTTTGGGAACCAAAAACAGCCCCGGACTAAATAGCCGCCGGCTAAATAGCCAGGGGGAAGTCGGACTAAATAGAAGCAGGGGGGGAGGTGCTTCTATTTAGTCAGGGCTGAGATCCACCCATTGTTTACCTTCCTACCCCCCACTCCCTTCTTCTAATTCCCAATTTCGGATCCATATCAGAAGTAGAAATAAAACTCCAAAACCCCCTATTTTATGCAGCGGCAGATTAATTAGCATTCATACCTTCATTATGGATTCACTAGTTGTTGTATACCACTCGATTATGTGCAGCGACGGTGGTTGTCGGTGCCATCCCCGTGTTTCTGATCGCCGCCAGTGTTATCCTCTTGATCGGCCATGGAAGGTGAAAAGATTGAGTTTTTTTTTTTGTAGAAAGAAGAAAAGAGGAAAGTGGGTTTTTTTGGGAGTTTGACTGTCGATATAACCAAGGGAGGAAGGAAATAATCCGGTGTGTTGCCACTTGGTGCAACAAATTAAACTAATTCAATAGTAATTAAAATTGTATCTTGCATTATAAATTTCTATTGAAATCCATAATAATTTATTGAATTCATTATATAACTGGTAAATCATAATAAAAATAAATTTTCATTTTTTTAATAACAGAAATATTACAATTTAGTATTATAAATTAAATGTTAAATATTGTATGAAATTTAATAATTTTTGTTTTTATATAATTTTATAAATACATAATCTAATGCATGCATTACCAAGGGCAAAATAGTCTTTTAATAGATTTTTACATCATCTACCCTCCTTATCTCCCTTTTTTTATCCATCATCCAAACCATGGACTATTTAATCTCCCCTCCTTAACTGTCACATCAATGTGGGTCCACCCTTCTTATTTAATCCCCCCGACTATTTTATCCCCCCTTACTATTTAATCCCTCTAAAACTAATACGTCATCCAAACGAGCCGTAACATGCTTATTTCCTTAGTTGATGTCTCCTCCTAATTTGACTTGAATATATAATGAATTCAGAATTACTTAAAAAGGTAGTAGCTGGCCTCATTCAAGTTCAAACCCTTAAACTTAAGGTTGTAATAAGGTTTAAGCAACTAATCCATGAGTAATAGGGAAGTATCAGAAAATGTTTCCAGGGAAAGTCCCTGAATGTGAACCCTAAAAGTTTAATATTGCATCATATATGTTTGGGTTTACTAACTTCAAAAGTTCTTGAAGGCCATGTCGTCGAGTTCAATCAGTTCGGGTGGTAGTAGTAAGGGGTGTCGCAGTTGTTATTGTGGTGTTCAAGCTTCTTTGTTGACCTCTGGAACAGATGAAAATCCCGGTAGGAGGTTTTTTGCGTGTCCTAAATATCCGGTAAGTAAATGTTCAATTATTATTGTAGTTGGAGAAAAGAGTAGAGCGCTTAGCATACACTTGTCATATTATTGTAGGACCCAGCGCGATGCAAATATTTTGAATGGTTTGACGATCCCATATGCAAGCGTGGGAAGTTCATCATTCTCCGACAAAGGGATAAGATAGCGAGTCTCGAAAACGAGATTAAGCTTTTGAAGGACAATGCCAAGTTGCTAGAAGATAAAGCAAAGGACTTTGACAACTATGAGACACAATTTCACAAAATGAGTCAAATGTATGACCGGAAGATTAAGGAGGCAAGGGCAATGGAAAGAAAATATTGGTTGAAGTCATTTCTTGTTTTGGTGGTGGTAGTTGTTGGTTGCATGGCTTTTGGAAAGATGAAGACAATGGCACCGCGGCGGGATTTGCAATTCATGCTGCCTCGTTGAGTATTGTAGTTAAAATCCCAATTCCTTAGTCAATGGCACGATGGTAGCACTAACCTATTTTTTGATTAACCAACTGTATTTGTACCCCTTAAATGTATGTAATGATATTTGTTATTGAGGAAGGTTGTTATACCAAGTGGATGTATTTGGTAGGACTATTTGGAAAGACAATGTTGTGAATGTTAATTTCGTATTTGCACATGTACGCGGTTTATTTTAGTGTTTTTAAATTTGATTCATTCTGCTTATTGTAGGTTATATTATTTTTTTCTTTGACAAGTAGATGAATTGTATTCATTGATGTGGATATTGAATTTAATGAAATGCTATGGTATCCATCTATGCTAATATCAACCTTTATTCCTTTATATTAATGAAATGCTAACGGTTGTTTGTTATCATGTTAGGTATGGCTACTGTTGTGAACAAAACATTGACATGTTTTTGCTATTGGGGTGGTCAACGGATTGTAAATGCCAATGGGACATTTTTGTACAATGGTGGCACGTGTGCTGCGGTTTATGTTAAAGAATCCACTCCATTGAATGAGATATGTCAGAAGGTTTGTGGTGCCCTCAAGATAAATGTGGAGGGTAAAATGCTTTACTATAACATAAAAAGGGACAAGACGAAGTATCTAATCTTGCGTGACGATGAAGGGGCGACAATGTTTTTCCAGTTGAACGAAGATGATGTTGACGTGTTTGTGGAAGAGAAGGGTCAGAGTAATGAAACTCTCCTGGTGTTTTACCCTTCGACCAGGTATTACAAATAATTTTAAAGAAGTTGCTCACCTATTATGTTATTTTTTATCCCTAATGTGCACTTAATTTGGTTCGTAGGGAATCAATTGTAACCGACAACTTTACCTCTCATGGAGGATTAATAGTATCTAATAGCTCTCATGGAGGATTAACAGTACCCAGTAGCTCTCATGGAGGAACAACTGCACCTTCTATGCAGGTAACGAACACCACCTTCTATGACTTGCCATTCTCATCTTGAAATGCATTACTACTTTAATACTAGGGAACACATACATGTGTTTAATAAGAGTAATGTCCGTTTGAGGCATTTACAATTTTTTTAGCTGAAAATAAAATTCTTGCTCCCTGCATTATGTCATGTTGCTCCTTCTATGAAGTTCAGTTGCACTCTCTGTCACAAAACCTGCACCACACTGTCATGTCACTAAAATTGGAATTATTGCTCCCTGGATTATATTATTTGCTCCTTCTATGAAGTTCAGTTGCACTCTCTGTCACAAAACCATCACCACATTGCCATGCCACTAAAAATGGAATTATTGCTCCCACGATTATATTATGTTACTCCTTGTATGAAGTTCAATTGCACTGTCTGTCATAAACCCAGAAGATTGAGAATATTATTATTGCTCATTTAAATGGCAGTGTGTTGCTCCTTACTCGTTATATGAAGTTCACGTGGCAGTAGCTGAGCTTAATAAAAACCAAAGCCACATCACATTGTCACTTTTATGTGACTTTTTTTTGTAATTTAATGCAACTTTAAACCCCATACCTTGCATTATATTATATAATGTTGCTCATGTTGTGCAGGGAACTCAGGTGACCAACCGTTGTAGCCAAGAGATGGGCTTGGTGCCATACTTGTCCGAAAATACCAATGACATCTTGACTGGGAAGGGACAACTATTTGATTCACCCGACCTCTTCAAACAAGCAATCACAGTATTTGCTGCAGCGAACAAGTTCTCCTTCAAGTTCTTGGATAATAGTAGAACCTACTACCGCGTAGTATGTGATGTTAAGGGCTGTCCTTGGAAGTTAACAGCAAGATGTGAGGGCACTGATTTGGTTCGTGTCATATCCCTAAAGAAGGAGCACGCACACAATGCGTCTGATGCGAGTACTTATAAGGCGACAATTCGCAGTAAACAAGTTGGGTTGCTTTTCAAGAATGCAATTTTGGACAAACCAGAATTCCGACCGAGAGATATTTGCAATGACTTTGAGCATGCCTTCCAGTGTCGTTTGACCTACAAACAAGGATGGAGGGCTAAAGAGCGGGCCAAGGAATTCATTAATGGTCCTCCTTCCTCTTCTTTCCATCTAGTCCCATGGCTTTGTCGACGGCTCGTAGAATCCATACCCGACACTCGGGCAATATGGACGTCTACAGACGAAGGCAAGTTCAAGCAATTATTTGTTTCCTATGGTCCCTCTATAGCCGGTTTCCACAAAGGTTGTAGGCCGATTCTAAAATTGGATGCTTGTTTCTTAACCGGATACTATAGGGGTCACTGTCTCTCCGCAAGTGCACATGATGCCAATGATGGATTGTACCCATTAGCATATGCCATTGTGTCGAGTGAGAATGATGACGACTGGTTGTGGTTCTTGGTTAATCTTAAGGAAGTTCTTCAAGGGCGTCAAGTTGTGCTAGTCACCGATCGCAATCCTTCTTTGCTAAACGGTATCATAAAGGTATTTGGGGGGGAGTGCAATGCATGGTGTCTCCGTCACCTAAGGGAAAACTTTAGTAAGTTTGCTAGCTCCAAGGGGTTGAAAGTTGATAGACGGAAAGCTGCTCTTAAGTTGGTTAATGACCTTGCATTTGCCAGGACGGACGAAATTTTCAAATTTCATTTGCAAAGGTTGTATGGAATGAATGAACACCTGGGCAAGTGGGTGGAAGATAACAATCCAATGCACTGGTCTAATGCTTATTTCCCTTTTCAGAGGTGGGACAAGATGTACACAAATCTGGCTGAGTGTTTCAACAATTGGATTCTGCCATTGAGGGATTTGGACATCATCCAATTTATGACTGGGCATGTACTCAAAGTGACCGACATGCTAGTACGCAAGCGTGTAGCAATTCAGTCATGGAAATTACCGGTTGGTGACAAAATTGAGGAAGACATTAAAAAAAACCAATTTGTTGCCCGCAAATACATGCATCGGCCTACCTCACCGACTGAATTCATAGTATACAATACTGCGAGGAAAATGTTTACAGTTAAGCTGGTACCGCGCACATGTAGTTGTCTTGCTTGGAAGATGTCTGGAGTCCCTTGTGCCCACGCTTGTCGCGCGATTGAAAACTCCGGTTTCTCTGTTTATGACATGGTGGACCCATTTCTAAGAAAGGAAATGCAACAGGTGATATATGATAATACAATGTCCCCAGTGCCATTATATGACATGCCCCCACTATCATCACTTGGCCCATCCCACGAGTCCAACTACACTACTGTTCAAGGTGAGTCTTGTACGGATCCTGCCTTAAATCCCCCACGACCAAAAGACTAGCTGGAAGACCAAAGAAGAGAAGGATTGAGTCACAGACACAAGAGAAGGGCACAGTCTTCTGTAGCCGTTGTCGCGAGCCAGGGCACAACCGTACTACATGCAAATCGGCGATTCCGGGTTGAATCATGCTCGCATTCCATGGGGTTCCATTTATCTCTCTCTCTCTCTCTCTCTCTCTCTCTCTCTCTCTCTCTCTCTCTCTCTCTCTCACTTGTAGTACTTGCTTTTAAAAAATCAATAGTTGTTCAACTATTAATGGGGAACATGTATGCATTAATCTTTATTTCATGTGGATGTTTAGGAATTGTTTAACTTTGTGTGTATTCACGGCATTTTCTGTTGAAGATGTTGAATCGTGCAATGGGGAACATTCAACACCCTCTTTATTTATTTGTTGTCCATGTATTGGACTTGGTTTGAATTGTGGTTATATACAGGTCATTGCTACACTCAGTAGTTACGTGGCAGTTATATACAATTCATTGTTTACGTGTGGTTATATACAGTTCATTGTTCACTGCACACTGGCACTCACTCAGGAGTTACGTGGGTGCAATTGTTTTCCTCAGGGGTGCCACATATGGACACATAAGGTGCAATGGTGGTGGACTCAGGGTGCAACTCTGACAATCTCTCTGCAAAAAGGTTGAGTTCACCACACACTTGACACTTTCTCAGGAGTCACATGGGTGCAATTGTTTTTCTCTTGGGTGCTATATGTAGACACTGGAGGTGCAAGTTCTATTGATTCAGGGTGCAACTCTGAGAATCTCTTTGCAAAAGTTCACCACACACTTGACACTTTCTCAGGAGTCACATGGGTGCAATTGTTTTTCTCTTGGGTGCTATATGTAGACACCGGAGGTGCAAGTTCTGTTGATTCAGGGTGCAACTCTGAGAATCTCTCTGCAAAAGTTCACCACACACTTGACACTTTCTCAGGAGTCACATGGGTGCAATTGTTTTTCTCTCGGGTGCTATATTTAGACACTAGAGGTGCAAGTTCTGTTGATTCAGGGTGCAACTCTGAGAATCTCTCTGCAAAAGTTCACTACACACTTGACACTTTCTCAGGAGTCACATGGGTGCAATTGTTTTTCTCTTGGGTGCTATATTTAGACACTGGAGGTGCAAGTTCTGTTGATTCAGGGTGCAACTCTGAGAATCTCTCTGCAAAAGTTCACCACACACTTGACACTTTCTCAGGAGTCACATGGGTGCAATTGTTTTTCTCTCGGGTGCTATATTTAGACACTGGAGGTGCAAGTTTTGTTGATTCAGGGTGCAACTCTGAGAATCTCTCTGCAAAAGTTCACCACACACTTGACACTTTCTCAGGAGTCACATGGGTGCAATTGTTTTTCTCTCGGGTGCTATATTTAGACACTGGAGGTGCAAGTTATTTTGATTCAGGGTGCAAGTCTGACAATCTCTCTGCAAAAAGGCACCACGCACTGACACTCTCAGGAGTTACATGGGTGCAATTGTTTTTCTCATGGGTGCTATATTTTGACACTGGAGGTGCAACTTCTTTTGACTCAGGGTGCAAAAATGACAATCTCTCTACGAAATGTATAAGTTGAAATCCAAAGGAAAGTTACGCATACTAAAATTCATGAGATGAACATTTTAGGCTTTACAATTTGACGCCAACAAGTTAAATTCGGTGATGAATGTTGGACAATGTATTAAGTACTTTGAAATGTGAAGGGGTTGCCATTAAAATTCATCATGCCGTTACATATGGTTGTTCGAACTCCTAAATCCATCATGTCGTTATATATGGTTGCCATAATACATATGCTACGATCATAATGCTTCAACAAGAGTGCTGAACTATGAAGGTGAGTGAATTTATTGGATAAAACATAAGAGACAAAGCTTTCCATTGAAATTGGCTCAATGGAGAAGAGCTTTTAATTTATGAAATCACTATTGAGTTACAATCTAAGGGTTGATTTTGTATCATCTATCATGTCAAACTGGAACAATAGTATATCGCCGATCGATGCGCTAGCCGTTATGTTACCAAACCCTAAACCCAAAACCCTAAATCGTAAACCCTAAACCCTAAATCCTAAACCCTAAACCCTGAACCCTAAACCCTGAACCCTGAACCCTGAACCCTAAATCCTGAATCCTCAACCCTAAACCCTAAACACTAAATCCTAAACCCTAAATCCTAAATCCTAAACCCTAAATCCTAAATCCTAAACCCTAAATCCACTCTGTAAATTTGGTGCATGTTTATTGAATCTTTCTCCAACCCATGTGGCCCAATATGGGTGCAATGGTTATCTTTGATAGAGCAACAAAGTTACATTGTAGATGCAATCTTAATTGACACAGGGTGCAATGCGTAAACTGTCATTCATGGAAGAGAATCTATGGATACACCTTTTTATTATAAGGGTATCCAACTTAAAGTGCAAGTGTTTTGGACTCCCTGCAAAAAGGGATGAGTTGACTGCACACTGACACCCAGTCAGGAGTAACATGGGTGCAATGGTTTTTTTTAGGGGTGCTAAATCATGACATTTGAAGTGCAAGTTTTGTGGAGTCAGGGTGCAGGCATGACAAACTCTTTGGAAATAGGGAGGACACCACACAATGGCACCCCGACTGGACTTACGTGGGTGCAATGAGTTTTATTAGGAGTTCCACATTCGGACACTGAAGGTGCAATTCTTATGGACTCAGGGTGCGATCGAGGAATTTTGTCGAAAGTTAAGTTAGGCTTTCAAATAGAATATTTTGTTGGACACTAACAATGTCCGTAGTGAGGTACCATAGTTATATTGAAGTGATCAAAATTTGAAAACTTCCAAATAACAAGTACTACTGAACATGGGAAAACATCCAACATAAAATAATAAAAAACTAAAAATAAAAAATAAAAACATTGACACTACTACTTGTACTAAACATCAAAGTTAAGAGATAAAGCAGAGACAAACTAAACGTCAACGAAATCAACGAAAGACCCTACTACATTTAAAACGGTGCTTCTTCAACGCCTCGATCTCCTTCTGAATACAGTGTTGATTAAGCCTGCGGGTTAAGTTCATGTTCAGCTCTTCATTACCAATCACGTTTGTATCGACTTTAAAATTCCAGCCCCTATCAAGCAACCATACGCGGCCACTTGGGTGGCCTTCGACCTGAAATTGTCTTAAGAACCCCAACTCCCTAAAGTAGTCCCGATGGTTAGCAATGTTATCGGGAGCATCAAGAACCATAATGACGTCAATGTCCACCATGCCTACCAATGTACGCATGTTGTAATCAGTATATGTGTTACTACCGCAACAATAAACAGCGACATTAACCCCTCCACAATTACTAACCGGTAAGGCCTCTTCATCATTCAAACCCAAAATCCGTCGGATTTCAGCTTCGCTTTCCGGTGCAGTACCTTCGGCCTCAATTCGAACTTCATGCCACCAAGGCATTGGCCGTTGTGCCATCTTCAAATTCAGACTTATTTTTGAGACTTTGTAGTCGACATGGATGATGTAGCAACCATCCACATTCACCCACGTCTTAAATTCATAGGCCTCTCCTGCATCAATACTTCCATTCACCACTTCGGGTAACATTTTCAAGTAAATAGAAGAGGATAGACATCAATAATGATGCTGCTTGGTTGAGTTTTAGATGTAAGGGAATGATAGGAAAACAAGTATTTATAGACAATAAGGAGTGCTACAGACTTACGAGGGTGCAATGGATTTGATAAGAGGTGCCACATTTGACACGTCAGGTGCAATGATGGTGGACTCAGGGTGCAACTTTGAGAATCTCTCTGCAAAAAAGGTTATGTGATTGACCACACACTGGCACCCACACAGGACTTACATTGGTGCAATGGTTTTTATCATAAGTGCAATATTTAGACATTTGAGGTGCAACATTTTTGGACCCATGGTGCAAGTTGGACAATCTATCTGCAACAAAAGGTTGAGTTGACAACACACTGCTACCCACTGAGGAATTACATTGGTGCAATTCTTTTACTTAAAGGTGCAACATTTAGACATTTTATGGTGCAAGCATTTTGGACGCAAGGTGCAAGTTGGAGAATCTCCTGCAAAAAGGGTTGAGTGGACAACACACTGGCACCCGCACAGGAATTACATTGGTGCAATTCATTTTGTTAAGAGTGCAACATTTACACACTGAAGGTGCAATCATTTTGGACGCAGGGTGCAAGTATAGGAATCTCTCTGCAAAAAGTTGGAGAATCTCTCTGCAAAAAGGGTCGAGTGGACAGCACACTGGCACCCGCTTAGGAATTACATTGGTGCAATGCACTTTGATAAGGGTGCAACATTTACACATTGAAGGTGCAAGAGTTTTTTACACAGGGTGCAAGTCTAGGGATCTCCCTGCAAAAAGTTGGAGAATCTCTCTGCAAAAAGGGTCGAGTGTACATCACACTGGCACCTGCTCAGGAATTACATTGGTGCAATGCACTTTGTTAAGGGTGCAACATTTACACACTGACGGTGCAAGAGGTTTTGATACAGGGTGCAAGTCTAGGGATCTCCCTGCAAAAAGTTGGAGAATCTCTCTGCAAAAAGGGTCGAGTGGACATGACACTGGCACCCGCTCAGGAATTACATTGGTGCAATGCACTTTGTTAAGGGTGCAACATTTACACACTGAAGGTGCAAGCATTTTGGACGCAGGGTGCAAGTCTAGGAATCTCTCTGCAAAAAGTTGGAGAATCTCTCTGCAAAAAGGGTCGAGTGGACATCACACTGGCACTCGCTCAGGAATTACATTGGTGCAATGTACTTTGTTAAGGGTGCAACATTTACACACTGAAGGTGCAAGAGGTTTTGACACAGGGTGCAAGTCTAGGGATCTCCCTGCAAAAAGTTGGAGAATCTCTCTGCAAAAAGGGTCGAGTGGACATCACACTGGCACTCGCTCAGGAATTACATTGGTGCAATGCACTTTGTTAAGGGTGCAACATTTACACACTGAAGGTGCAAGTATTTTGGACGCAGGGTGCAAGTCTAGGAATCTCTCTGCAAAAAGTTGGAGAATCTCTCTGCAAAAAGGGTCGAGTGGACATCACACTGGCACCCGCTCAGGAATTACATTGGTGCAATGCACTTTGTTAAGGGTGCAACATTTAACACTGAAGGTGCAAGCATTTTGGACGCAGGGTGCAAGTCTAGGAATCTCTCTGCAAAAAGTTGGAGAATCTCTCTGCAAAAAGGGTCGAGTGGACATCACACTGGCACCCGCTCAGGAATTACATTGGTGCAATGTACTTTGTTAAGGGTGCAACATTTACACACTGAAGGTGCAAGAGGTTTTGACACAGGGTGCAAGTCTAGGGATCTCCCTGCAAAAAGTTGGAGAATCTCTCTGCAAAAAGGGTCGAGTGGACATCACACTGGCACCCGCTCAGGAATTACATTGGTGCAATGCACTTTGTTAAGGGTGCAACATTTACACACTGAAGGTGCAAGCATTTTGGACGCAGGGTGCAAGTCTAGGAATCTCTCTGCAAAAAGTTGGAGAATCTCTCTGCAATGTCGGATAGAATTTATAGTTGGACACTATAAATGAAAAGCAACAGGTCTTCAACATTTGTATGTGATTTCTGCTCTTCCATTACACCAACAAAGACATGAACAGAGAGAAACGTAAATGGGGAGGACAAAGTTCTCGAGGTGCAGAACAATGTAGAGGGTTAATACCAGGGCCAGCCGGTCTTGTCCAGATGGCAATGGAGAGAAGAGAGGGTGGAGAGGGTGTATTGGAGATGAACACACAACAAGCTATACATAGAGTGTTGACGGTTGAGAGTGAGGACACCGCATTTGTTCATAACAATGCCTGGCTAGCTGTCGTGCATGGTGGATACATGCAAGAGCCAGGTTATACAAATTTGGCAACTGTGCATAAAATGAAACACTTGGATCGGGTCAAACTCGTAAGTTATTGTACATATTTTCGTATATCCTTTAAAATGTATTTAGAGTTGCCAACGTACTCACCTTCAATGTTTTTCTATTTTTATTTAGGTTGTCGCATTTGTAAAATCATGCGTGCGTGATGGACTTGGCGGAGCTAGGGTGGAGTTGAAGGTGAGTACGTTATTTCATAATTTATTTCGATAAACCACACCATAACTTAGCCATGTTTTGATTTTTGTAGCAGGATCCCACAGGATCTGTTTCGGGATCTGTGGCTGAGAAGGCAGACGATGTATTTCTAGGGAAAATTAAGGCCGGTGTCTGCCTCGTAATGAGAGAGATTGTCATATGGAGACCACACAAAACCACCTGTTTGAATATCACAAGTTTCAACCTTGAAGCCGTGTTTGAAGAATGAACTGAAATGTAGTACTCCCACAGCATCTATTGTAATTGGTGGTTTTTGTTTATTTTCAATTATTGCTTACGGTTTAAATGTCAGTTCATGCATACAAATTGCATCAAAAACATGCACACAGAGAAAAAGAAGCTTATCCGACCTACAATTTCCCATGCACACATAGAAAAGGAAATTTCCCAACTAAACTTCCCAACTAGATTTCCCAACTAAATGTCCAACCATTCATTAGATTTTGCCAAATAGTATCCAAGTACCACAAGGTGCAAGTATCTAAGTATTTAAGTTTGTTAATTACATACCCCCATAATTACATATTAATAACATCAACACAAAGTACTCCAATAGCTTAATTACATACCCCTTCATCTATGAAGTTCAACCATGCCAAAAAAATAGTGGTGAACTCCAGTAAAAAATAAGTTGTGCTCTTAACAATAATTACTTACAACCCACCACAAAACCAATCCAAAAAAGTGGGTGTGTCATCTTAATCTTCATGCACTGCTCAGTCCAAAAAGTGTTCTCAGCTGCATTTCCAAGACAGCAATACGAAGTACTCCAGTACCGTAATTACATACCCCTTCCTTGCATATGTACGACATAAGAACTCACAACACAAAAACCAACATTAAGTTCATCTATGAAGCTCAACCATGCCAAAAAATTAGTGGTGAACTCTAGTTAAAATAAGTTGTGCTCTTAACAATAATTACTTACAACCCACCACAAAACCAATCCAAAAAAGTGGGTGTGTCATCTTCATCTTCATGCACTGCTCAGTCCAAATAAGTGTTCTTAGCTGCATTTTGAAACCAAAAAAGGATTAGTGGTTTAATGTTTGCAGTTTCATGATTTAGTACATCGAGTAAAATGCAAAACCCACAATATTTACCCCTATCTCAAAAGTAAAAAAAAGTGTCATTTTTCTAACATTTTGACACTGTCCAAACCAAACCCAATTAACGAGTTTGACTTTGTCCAAATGCCATCAACCAGTTCGCAATGGCGATGGTCTCACACAACCAAATTCCAATCAAACCATATAAAATACAGATTAAATACATATGGAAAAAGGAAAAAAGACCGACTTCATACCCACCTCTTAATTTATGCAAAAGGTTCACATGTAATACATTAGAATTTTTCCCATATGAACAGCAGTTTGATTACCTGCTGACTACATGGGTGCAATGGTTATCCTTAGGGGTGCTACATTTAGACACTAGAGGTGCAAGTGTGTTGGACCCAGGGTGCAAGCCCGAGAATCTCTTTGCAAAAAAGAGTTGAGTTGACAACACTGGCGCCCACACACAGGAGTTACATGGGTGCAATGGTTTTCCTCAGGGGTGCTATATGTAGACAGTTGAGGTGCAAGTATTATGGACCCAGAGTGCAAGTGAAAGAATCTCTCTGGAAATAAGGCTTGAGTTGACAAACATTGCCACCCACTCAGGAGTTACATGAGTGCAATGGTTATCCTCAGGGGTGCTACATTTACACATTGGAGGTGCAAGTGTGTTGGACCCAGGGTGCAAGCCCGAGAATCTCTCTGCAAAAAAGGGTCGACTTGACAAACAGTGGAACCTACTCAAGAGTTACATGAGTGCAATGGTTTTTACAGGGGTGCTACATTTGGGCACTATAAGTGCAAGTGTCTTGGTCCCAGGGAGCAAGTTAGAGAATCTCTATGCAAAAAAAAGGGTTTTTGTCAGGGATGCTATATTATATTTACCCCTAATCCTAATCCCGTCCCTATAAAGAAAACGTAATCTTCATATCTATACTAACAATGGGCATAATAAGTAGCTAACACATTTGTGTACAACTCTAGGTCGAATAAATTTTGTAAAAGATTCAACACTTACAAGTTATGTTTCCAGGCGAGCTGCTTGTATTATAGACTCTCGTTGCTCGTTCATCTCATCCATAACTAGTGAAGCCAATATCCTGCGCCGAACATCAATCACAGTCTCATGGTCCAATTCCGCGGAGGCCATTCTTCCCTTCCACAAGTCCATGAACTTGATGACATAAATGCCACAATCATGACTAAGAATGGGGAAACAGATATTAGATAAAACTATGGCAGCAGTAGACCACAATGCAATATAGGCAGCTTCAAATACCCACTACATTTACAACAAAGCAGGAAGAGAATGCAAGCAAAGCTATGAATCATCATTATTACCAAACGAAAGCTAGAATATGCCAAATTAATGACTAAAAATGGCTAAAAATGGGAGAACATCAATTAGATAAAAGAGGTAACAAGGTCACACCAAATATTATTCATCACTCATTATTCTATTCATCACTCACCAGTTGTCTTGCTGTTGAACTTGTGGATATTCAATTTTATACTCCTCAGCAGTGTGCGTCAAGACCCGTTGACCATTGTTGACTAGTTCGAAAAAGTTATTCCGCTACAACCATTGAAAAATTCTCTTAAGTGTCAAACATAAAAGAATTACTTTATATTATTCCACTATAACCATGAAAAAACTCAATTAGTGGGTGATGGAATAACTTACAATTTTCTCCACGCTTGGCGTTCGTTGACTTAAGTCAGTAGGCTTCATTGAGTCTAACACCCCAAATCCACAAGAGAGATGACTACACAAAACCAATGACCTGACTCACCATCTCCCACAAGTACAGGTAGTATAACCTGCATTGTCATCCACCGTGCAATGATGAGTTAGTTTGTCATTCATCCAAAAGTATAAATGTATTATAGGGATAGGACATGATCCTTCTCATACCAAGTCACATTTCATGAAGTCATACTCATGCTTATCAAGGTCAACCTCATCCATCAATGCTTTGTTAAACTTTCTAGATTTGGCTTTAAGAAGATTGATCTGCAAATGGAGTGTACAAGTAAACAAGTTGAGTGCAGTTATCAGGAACATAAGAATAAACACACGTACGGGATTACAAACATACCGCAAAGTCAGGATGAAATATGTGCCGCCTAGGTTGCAACTTCTTGTTCGGCCTCTCCTTATTTTCCTTCATCATTAACCAATCCCTAACGGTATGCATAACCTGGTTAAGCAATACAATGAATTTTTGTAAGCAAGTATTATAATAGCAGACAAGAACAAAAGAGAAAACAACAACTTACAATTTTGGACACAAGTCCCCTTGGGCTAAACGATTCGTGCACATCTTGAAAAGTCAACGGCCATTTTGCACCCTTTAACTTTATACATGTTTCACTACAAAATGATTGTAGTTTATAAAATATATTAACAGGATATGGTAGTAAATAGAGGGTTAAATTCAACAAGAACGAAGATTGTAGAATGATTACTTTGCGCTCATAGGTCCGTCTTTCTTCGGTTTACGGATAACGACCTCCAATATCTTCTTCTCTTCAGGACTCATCTTCTTTACCTTGAATGGTGGGGCTGCAACGTAGGGAGGTTGAGTTGATTGACCCTTTTTAAGAGGCCGAACCCCTCGTCTCTTCGATGGATGAGTAGATGCTACCGCTCCTTTCGTTCGTCTACCATAAACGTTCTCAAATGAGTCCAACACTTCCTTTGCTACATTGTCTCCCCAACATTCACTTCATTTTCTTCAATAAAATTGCTGAATTCCTATAAATGAAATCATATTTTATATACGTTATCAAGTTGAACCGTAAAATTTAATAAGTACAAGTAAAATATCCGGTGTTACGAGATAGGCATGAAATTTTGTAACATACCGGTCTTTCATCAACAACCGCTTCCTAAGGAGTCTGCAAAAGAAGCAACGCATAACAAAAAGCCATTACTTGGTCATAGTATATTTGACAAAGTAAAGTTAACCAATATTTGTGAATATTAAGGTCTATTTCATATTTACAAAGAACTTGAGAAAGTAACATACCAAGTTGAAATCTGATGGACCTTCTTCCTTGGGCGAGGAAGTGGTACCACGCACTGCAGATGCATTCATACGTTCCTCCCGTCTACTCCATTCGGCATCAATCTCACGCAAATTGTTGGCATCGCGTTCAAAGTTGTAAACAAGATCCTTGTATGCTTTAATGAAGCCCTATATAATATAATGGTATACAAAAGTTGGTCATTAAACTCATCATGGACAATTACTAAATTCAAGAATAAGCCAAGTACAAGTAATAAAAACATCACCGGATTTTTCATATTATGTGGAGGAAACTTGCTCAAGACCAATTCCTCCGTTGGTTTGTCCTCTGGCTCAAGGCTAATCCGCTCGTCAATCAACTCCTTGGTCCATGCGGTAATAGGGAGGACACCTTCTTTCGCAATGTCAACAGTCAACGGGTAAAGATCGAAGTATATTATCTACACAAGGAAGAAATTAGCTTTCAATCTCCAAAATCTTGTCATTTTAAATGAAGAAGGATTATAATGTCATTGTAAAAAGTAATTACATACCATTAAAATGAACAAAGATCCCCCGACACCTTTGCCTTGGCAAGGACGCTGTTTGGATTCTCTATCCTTGTAATTTTGTATTTCATTTGCCAATCAATCCAACATAAAAGCTGGCCACTTGTATGCCTTCATCATTTCCATGTTGTCATCACCATAAACACCGGGAAACAATCGACTACCTACAACATCCTTCGTCGTTGGGCATAGTAAACATCCCAAGGCAAACAACATGTACGCCCTCTGAAATACATCATCATTGACGTTCTTCTTTTCTATCATTGCTTTCAAGTGACTAAGATTTATTGCCTTGTATGCATTTTCCAAATTTGGAAAGTCCTCTTCAACTTTGTCCCTATGTATGTCTTCACATTCGGTTGGCACAACTATATGTCCGATGGGGAATCCCAATACCCTCGCAAAATCTTCCTCGGTTACTCGGCAACGTAATCCATTCCTAAATTCTAAGGTTCGGTTCTTCGGATTAAACCGTTCAACCAACTCCATCACAAATTCTCTATGGAGATATGGACAACTAAGAGAAAGGAGAGTTTGAAATGGATTTCGCTTTATCAATGCATCCCTTTTGCCTTCCGACAATTTCGCATTCAATTCGACAAGTTGTTTGGGTGAACATCGAGTCCTAATTGAACTCTACATGTAAGAAAAGAAATGGTTAATTATTTTGCCAAATACGTGGTACATGATAACAAAGGAAGTAGGCATGGTAACAAAGGAAGTAGGAAACTTTGCCAATCATTATATTGAAGTGGTACCTGGACCGATTTAGTCTTGGTCTTCAATTTCTCCGGAAGAGGAGGAGGTTCAACACGCTCCTCCATAGCCCTTTCAGCATATATCTTTTTCCAATTTGGTTTTTTATCTTCATACCAATGCTTAGCCCAGAACATCAACTATTACGCAAATTAACCAATGAATATCATATATTGAAATAATCAAAATTTTATTAAGTTGTACTAAATATGATAACATACCGCTCCCTTGCTGGCATAACTAGCATATGTTTTTTTTCCAAGGCCAAGCGTAAGACCAAATGATACATCCTTGCTGCATTTAACTATTATGGATTAGAAGTATACAATTATGAAAATTACAAGCAGGGGAAATCAAATCTGGGAAGTTACAATCACAATCGGAATCAACATATATCAGGTAAGGTTAAAGAAGACTCACACAAAGAGATTATAACCATGGCTTTGTCGACGCCGTTTTTGTGGTGGCTGTTCAAGTTCTGCCTCATTACGATTCGATGTTTCCGTCTCTCTTCTTCGAGCTTGGTCCTTAGTGAATGCCATGTTCCTACAAGGAATTGAAAACATAATCTTAATAAATGGTATGTTCCCATTAAAACCAGGAAGGATTACATGTGGGAAATAAAACTTTGGGTAAAAGGACTTACAAAGCTATTCTAATGTTGTTTGGATCTATCTCTTCGTGTGTCCTATTGAATCCAAAGTATATTCAGCAAGAATTTTAGTCAAGCACTACCTCTAGTCATTATAAGCTACTACATTCATCGCAGACAATATGCATCCATGTTGCTTGGTGGAAATTGCTGGTACGATTTTCTCCTATAAGGAATTCAATTTTTTCATATCCTCCTAGACATCGGAGTGAAACATGTCATGATTGATAATAGAAAACATTAGCACTAGCTTCCACTGATTAATAAGATGAAGAGAATAAAATCATCACTCGGTCGTTGAGTTTCCACTGTACCAAGTCCAAGCGAGGACAATTACGACATTTTTACTATGATGAGGTCTATCATGAAACCTAGATTCTAGTAGGAAGGCTTTCATGTTGGCCTGGTGAAGAGGTTAACTAAGACCTCAACAGTAGAAATTTTCTTTATTAGCAAAGTTTAAGGTAATGGAGGCGTCATTCATGGCAAAGCACGAGTTATGCTAGCAACCTAATACAGATAAGGGAGGCCTAGTGATCTATATCTGATGTCAGAGTGTTTGTTGATATGAAATGAACAAATAGGCAGTTCCATGACGAAATACTATAGAAATAAGAAACAAGTGTCTAGCTTTAAAGAATTTCCATGGTTAAGTTGTGGAGGGCTCTTCTATTTCCACATAACATTATGATGCCTTCTTATTCAAAAACATTGTAACTACATAAAAAGGAAGCTTCAAACATAAATCATTTTTCGAGAGCCAAAAGAAGAAAGACAAGTAGTAATTTCAGCGCATAGGAGCTGAACAGGTTTTTAAATGGACAGAATGAGAAAATTAGTCCCAAAATGTATCGTATAGATGAAATAATTCTGTTCTATTCCAGCAGAACAAAGCATATGGGAATAAATTAGACTTAGAACCAGTAAGCATTCTCCCAAGACAAACCATAGCTCTCTTGCTAACTTGGGAGTGCAACATACTTGGCTAATTTGCAAGTAATCAGCACTCTTAAATTTTTAAATAGCTACAATATAGCTTTGTTGCTGTCACCTTATCTCTCCCTTGGACAGACAAAGGGAACAAACTAGCTCATAGCTCATAACATACCAACTATGACAAGAATGGACAGCGGACAGGGTTGTATCAAAGAGGCAAAGGAGAACTGCAGGCAAGAGCAAAAAAACTTTTCCAGAGTTAGAACAGTGCGCTAAACATAATGATGACAGAAAAGTTAATTTGTGCGAGAACCATTCATTTAGCTGATAACATGATGGTTAGCAAAGATCTACATTAGAAAAGACGGAGAAAGTAACACTATAAAATGGGCTAGAACAAGCTCCAGGGTCTAGGCCGTTGTTCCATCAAGCATGCTGAGAAACGATAGCTACCACTAATTATCATATATCTCTTTCTAGATTTTCTGAATACTCAAAGCTACCGAAAGAAACTTTCAGTTTTGAAGTGAACAAACATTGAGGCCCCTTTTCAGCCCATGCAAAGCCCGTTTCAAGCACACAGGTATGACAAGAAGATTAGACATTGCCAATCCTAATGGCAGAAGTAAAATGTCGTCATACAGCCATTATAAATCTATTAGCTTGTAACAGATTCCACTAAGTCAAAGGTAATTAAGCAACATGTACCACCGCTGTTAAAACAAAGAGAATTTGGTTCATATGATGACGAAAAAGATTTCCAATAACACAAATACAAGCACAGAGAAAAACAACAGGTCGATCTATGAGAAATAAAGATTTCATATTGATAGAAGACAACAAAATTTCTATAAGACCCCAAACTAATGGTCTAGAAACCAGTTCATAATTGAAAAAAACATCATTTATCCCTTACCACAGTATGTAAGAACTGGGGGTGCATTGAGTGTTCTAGAACTCACAAAAGCACCTTTAGGCATTTTATATGTATTTGCAATTGTATTGATAATAATGCGTAAGGATAAAGAAAGCACCCTATGCGGTTGACTCTAAACAAATGTAGACCCATATTTATCAAGGTGAAACATTTGTATTACTAGGAGTACCTTAAAAATGTAAAAGTAACTGTGGGAGAACCCTTTCCAGATGACTTGCTTCTATTTTGCTAGCACTCTCTGCTTCTGCAATATCTTATAAAAAAAAACAGAGTTAACGGCATTCGCCAATTAAATATGAATTATACTTATTCGAATTTTCAGGTAGTAATTGGACCCCAAAAACTGGAACTGCTAACATAGAAATGGACAAATTAGCCCACAATCTTTGACTGTTGAGCTTTCTGTTGCAACTTACAAAAACTAGCACAAAGCACATGTACACTTCATTTCCAGTCTTCTAAGCTCATAATTACAATAAGCAAGGGAATACATTGACAAGATAACTTAAAAGGAATATGAACACTTCAATTCTCTTACCTGGAGAGTTCCAATTTACACTCTATTGCAAGAACTTGTTCTGCCCTAAGAAATTTTAAGAAGGTACAAAAAAATTATTGTATGCCCTAGCTTTAAGTTTCATGCAATATGGTTTTATGATATTCTGCTGACAAACTCTCCTGTTAAGGGTTGCTTAACAAATCATTCAAATCTCAGCTAACTTATCAACAATTTTCACCGATTAGATTTGTTGATAGGATAACATACTAGTGACTACAAAAATCAGGTAATTTAATATGATTAGCTGACTATTCTTTTTATCAAATGTTGGTTCTAATTCAACAGAGGAGAATCGTATTTGTGACGAGTTTAAAGTTTGAACGGACAAAACATTCCTCGCACAAGCATATGGTGTTCAACCAATCATTTACCATTATAAGTAGTGATTTTTAATTCCAAAATCATGAGAGAGAGAGAGAGAGAGAGAATTTGGGACCATTGGTTAGACCATTAGCATTTGATATTTCCTTTAGATTGTTTATTCATGCACTCCCATGTCAGAAGTTTGATTAATGTTGATACTAAAGTCAATGTAGGAAAATATCGACATCAATCCATTGGTTCTTCATAAATTTTATTGTATCAAAAAAATCGATATCAAGCAGCAACATCCCCCCTGCATTACAAGCATAGCTATGACCAAAATTTAGTCAAAAAACAACCTAATTTAAGCTTACCAAATGTCGAAGCAGCTGAGGGGACCCTTTTCTCTCCTACTTCAGTATCCCTTGCATTTTTTGCAGAGGACGATGAAGGCTTGAAGCTCACTTCTTTACCCGGCTGAGAACCAGAAGCAACATCAATAAGTCCACGTAAATTGAAGAAGACCCAATGGGAATTAACAATATCGGGGACCAAATCTAAGCCCCCTCATCCAGCAAACAAATTGAGGGTTGCTGAAATAATAGAATGTTATAAATACAAAGTTAAGAACTTTCGATTTTTCGGTGTGTTTGAAGTGTACACTGGAGGGCTCGTTAACTACGCTATAATTCCTCCAAATATTACAATCACTATAATTTGGACAGCCATAAGCAAAAGATAACCTCCATTCTACGTTACTTGATCCCAAATTGCTGAAGAGATTAAAAACATGTCGGATCATACCTGAATGTGGCCGGAAATTAAAAACACGTCGGAATCGTTGCCATCAATGACGAAGACGAAGACGACCAGTGGTGGGTTTGATCGTTGCCATCACTAGAATCGCAATGGTGATTGCTCGATTCACTGTAAACCCTATGTGATGAGAGAGAGAGAGAGACAGAGAGAGACAGAGAGAGAGAGAGAGAGCCATGTTTAGGGTTTTGCTTCAAAAGACAAAAGACCAGGGATAGATGGAGAGATGATAGGGATACCTGGTTGGTCGTCGTGACCGTTCGGACACACCGAGGGGGAGACGACAGACCACCGACGTGCAGAGCGGATGATGGAGAGAGTGAGACTTTCTTCTTCGATGGAGAGAGGGAGACGAGAGAACACTGGAGATTTTCGTTTTTTGATTTTTGAAATTTCTGGTGTGAAAGGGGAAGGGTTTGGGATGGGTTTTCACCGTGATTTTTTACGAGGGTATTTTGGACCAACAATTTTACTCATGCCATGAAATGGGAATTATTATTCCTCCACTCATCAACTGATGATTTCCAAGAAGTGTCTCATGAAAATGGGATTTTTTGCCCCTTTCTCCACTGAACAGTCATTTCCCCCATTCTCATTTGGTGTTGTAAAACACTGTTTTTGACAAATTGTTGAGCCAAACCCCCCAAAACCCCCAAAAATCAGCCTCTCTACTTTCCCTCAACAAATTGTTTTTGCTACAGTAAAACTACTTCCCCAGCGAGTTGCTGTTTACGGGCTTAATTTTTTTTAATTGTTTTTGCCGGTGGGGACGGGTGGGGCTTGATGGGGATGGGGGAGAGAGAGGATCACGTGGAGAGGGAGGAGAGAATTGAAGCCTGACGCGTGGGCATCCAAATAGTGATTTGGACAAAATTCCTGGGCATCCGCAACTCCCAAGGTGGGGAGTGTAGCTTTTTAGGGGAAAGGTATTTCTTTTAGGGTGAGTTTTCGAATGGATTTTATCTAGATTTTATCAAAATCTGATAAAATCAAGCCTTGATTTTATCCATTCGTGCAGAGAGTTGATAAAATCTTAGATTTTTTAATGCAAAAATCTAAGATTTAATCAACTCTCCTCATGAATGGATAAAATCAAAGGCTTGATTTTATCAGATTTTGATAAAATCCATTCGGAAACTCACCCTTAATAGATTTGAGGGGGGAGTAGTTTAATACAGTAAAGTTTGGATAGAGAGTCTGATTTTTTGAGTTTTTGATAAAGTGACTTGCTAAATTGTAAAAGGTGTTTTTGTGGTTAAATTTGGTCCAAAATTTGTTGATGCTGATGAGGATGCTCTAAGCAACATGCGACAAACACACGTTAGAGTTGATTTATGTTTGTTGCCAAGGACCGTCGTTCGATTTTGGATCCGACAAGCAAAAATCCGGGTTGGAACCCGAGTTCTTTTTGACCCGGAACCGTCGAAGAGACCGATTTAGTACATTAAGGGCTCGTTCTCCTACACATTTTTTCCAATAAAATCTCACATTTTATCACGCTCCAATCTCAACACATAAAATGTAAAAGTGATTTTATGAGATTTTCATAAAATCCTCCTAAAATCTATAGGAAAACCACTATATTTAATCTTGAAAAAACAACTCCACTTTATCACTCTTTTCATAAAATATTCATTTTATGAGATTTTCATAAAATACATCTCAAATCTAAAATCCATATCTATAGTACAACAAGCCCTAAATAAGTGGCGGAGAGAGTGGACTCTAGCTAGGGCTTTTCTGTGCCATTTCCGAATCAAAAACCTGTCTGTCTCAGTCAGTCAGGAAAAAGGAGTAGTTTTTATTCATCATCGTTTTCATTAATTCGAATGGGGAGCTCGCAGCATATTTATGGTGATGAATTTGCTGCTTATGCTTTCAATAACTCTTTGTCGCTATCGCTATCCACGACCCCGTCGAAGACATTCCTAGCGCTGTTCATGGCTTCGTTTCTCGTCATTTCTTCATCACCGGTGATTCAGTCCGCCGTTATTTCTTCAACATCTGACGGCGGCGGAGGCGGCGGCGGCGGCAGTGGGGGATTAGTTCAGTGGCAGATTCTCACAAAACGCAACTTCTCGTCTCAGATCCGTCTTCACCCCCACATCGTCCTCATGGTCACTGTTCCATGTATGTCAAATACTCTCTCTCTCTCTCTCTCTCCGTATTAGGAGGTAATATTGATTTTGAGTGTAAATTGACATATAATCCAATGGCGAAGCTCTAAGATTACCATTAATGTGAATGGATTGCTAGGGGCAGCCCTTGGGATTGTGAGAAAGGGAGAGACAAGAAAGGGACAACCCAAAAAAAAAAAAAATCATTTTTGTGCTTTTCTCTCCATTTCTCACCAAAATACTCATGCCAAATGAGTGATTTGGCGAGAAACTTTAACCCTTTCTTTTCCTTTCTTATCAAATCCCTCAATCCAAAGAAGCGGTACTTCACATGGGATGCAGTGGTGACCGAAAAATGAAATGAGCTTACTTAAGTGATTACACAGGTTGAATCTTTAAATGCAAATTATGGTTTCATAGCCCAGTTCTTGTGAAGTGCAGAACCCTTGTATATAGAGGAATTACAGAGCGTTTTCCTGATGTGAAGAAGAGATCCTTGAAAGTCTGTCTTTGATCTTCTCTCAAAGGCATTTACAGTGTTACTCAAGCAAGATAATTACCAGGAATGATCATAGTTATTAAACCTACTATACGGGGTACGTATCTTACGATTCGTATCGTCTGCTTCGGAAAACGATATGTATCCCAGCCTATATCTTTTTTGTATGGAAATCCTGTGATTCGATTGCGTAGCCTACGATTTATGGGCGTATCCTAATTCCGTACGTGTCCTATGATTACTTATTGAGAAAAAGTCAGACCTTATTTCAAGAAGCGGAACCCCAAGTGCATTAATCTAAGCCGTTTGATCTAATTATGGCATCTTTCAAAGCATTTGATAGAAATTTAACCTCAATGTAGGGCTTGTATAGAAGAAAGAACCATACTTTGATTGTGTTTTGCTTGAATCATGTAAAGATTCTTCTTTTCTTTCCCTAACTAAGGCAGTAGAAAGCCTTAATGTGATAGTTCCCAATTGAGAGACTGAAAATTTTGTATCTTAATTTTTTTTATAAAAATGTAAGCATAGTTGTTGGTGCTATTAGGTGCATCTACTTTTTAGTTATATATACTTTATTAAGGCGTGTTTTGGCCTAAAAAGTCCGTTTGACTTATATTTTCGTCTTTATTTGATTTTCTTTTTGCATTTGTTAGTTTTTGCATTGATTTTTTTGTGTATTATTGGTTTGTCTTGACGAGAGGAATCCAAAAAGGTAAAAGATTATGATTAGAACTATCAATTTTTTGAATAAGATAAAAAAAAAGTGTAAAAATCTATCTTTTTGACCTATATTTGTCTTTGTTCAAAAAAATTTGAGCTTCGATCATAATTTTTTACTTTTTTGATTCGTCTCACCAAGACGAACCAATAATACACAAAAAGTTGATGCAAAACTAAAAAACGCCAAGAAAATCAAATAAAAACGAAAAAAATAAGCCAACAAACTTTTTAGGCCAAAACACACCTAATTATTATTAACGTTGTTGAAGCATAAACTAGATTGAATACTTTAGCACAAGAAAGTAAAGTCCAGCCCAATTGACAAAGCCTGAAGATAGAAGATATTATTGCAAGAGATATAAATATCTAGTTTTTGGAAACTCTAGAAGAAAGCTCTAGAATATCCGTGTGAAATATCTAGAGAGTTTTTTGTGAGAACTATTTACATGCATAATTTTAAAATTTACCCCAAAGTTGCATGAAAATATATTTGGACTAGAGTCTTTCATCGAGACTGGAGTAGTATAAATAGGGATGAGTTCTAGCCATTTTGCACCAAGCCTAAGTTCAAGTGTAATACAAATACTCTCTTTCCCTACTCCGGTCTTATGTATTCTCCATCTTCCAAAAATCTTGCCCAAATAAAACATTGGAAACTCACTCTTCCAACAAACGTATATTAATACGTATTCTGATACGATCTATACAATGTAAAAAAAGGATACACGGTACCTGTCTTGATTTGAAAACATTGGAATGATATTCAATGTATAAAGTTTTGCTATACGAGCAGACCCGGCCCTGGACACAGGCGCAGCAGGCAGCCATCTGGCGGCCATAAAATTTGGGGCTCCCAATTAGCTATTACTATTTAGGATGTAATTAATCTATAGGGAAAAGCTAATGACAGGCCAATGGGCGTTCTATAGTGGGGTACACGTGCATCAATTTGACATCTATTCTCGGTGAGTTCCAAGGCACTGCCAATTTGTACAACAATGATTAAAGTTATTGGAACAAAACTGACCCTGTTGTATTTCTTCTCCTCTCTCTCTCTCTCTCTCGCGTGCCCACCCTGTCCTTCTGTCTTTTTATTATTCAAACCCACCCTGTCCTTTTCCTGAGTAATATTAGTCCCTCCGTCCTATCTACTATTAAAAAAACATGTAATTTTCAAGGAAAATTCTGAAATCAGCCCATTGGGCTGACATTAAGGCTTAAAAAGTGTATTGAAATGTGTGAAAAGTGTATAGAAATGTGTGAAAGTATATAGGAAACTGAAAAAAGTACATTGGATATTGTGTTTTTTTTTTTTTTGATTTTCTTGTTGCCTTATTGTCAGCCCACAATAGAAAAACCCAATTTTCAAAGGTTTTCGGGTAGAGGGTGTTTAGGGCATCCACAGTGGGCTCTTAAAATGGCTCCTAGGTGAGGCTCCTAAAATTTAGCAAGCCATTTGATCAATTATGGTCTTCAATGGGTTCTCAATACAATCTCTCAAGGGTGGCTCCTAAGCATGGCTCCTAACCCATTAGCTAAATATAGGTAGCCTTGTAGCTAGCTCCAAGTGGGACCCAAGCCTTTTTAATCTTTTTTAAATAAGGAATTTTCAAAAGATAAATGATTTGTTTGAAAATAGAAAATACTCTTGCTAGCCCTTTGAGTGCACATATGCTCTCTAAATTTAGCAAGATCTAGGAGTGAAAAATGGACCCCAATTAGGCTTATGTGTACACCTTAGGAGTTAACTTAGGAACTATTTTTAGGGAGCCCATTGTGGATGCCCTTAGTCTCACATTGGTGGAAGCTAAAACCTCATGTGGTATATTAACATCCATATTGGGCTACATGGTACCTTCTTAGGTGTATTAGGCGAAGTGTTTGGGCCGAAAGGGGTCCATGGTTTTTGCCGGGTCGGATCGTTACAAATGGTATCAGAGCGACTCGTGTACACGACCCTATGGGTTATGGCACCAAAGAACAGGCCAGGAGAAGGCCGTGGTGACTCTGGTTACTAGAGAACAAACCCGAAGTGCGGTGACTCCAGTCAAAACCCCTCACGAGGGCAGGAGGCCATAAAGAAGGGGAGATTGTAATACCTCATATTTGGGGGTGGAGATGCTTAGTCCCACATTGGAAGTCTACATGGGTGATCTTGGGCATATAACAAACCATGTAAGGAACTACTAGTACCTTAGGCTTGAGCATTTTGGACCATGTGTTATGGCTTGTGGATCAAATTAAGGTATTGGGCCAGTGGTCTGTATGAGGCGTTACATTTTTCGCACCTGATTAAAAATATAGTTGTGCACCGAAGTACTTTGGCGTGAAAAAATTGAAAAAATATGCACATGATTGCTTTATTTTTTTATTCGAAAATTACGTGTGCATGTTTTCACAAGGGATACTTATTTAGCAATGAAAGGAGCATACCCATAAATACGTATTCGAACCACGTTAGTCGGAGTAGCACTGCATGTCGAGGTTGCTGTCATCTAGCCATCATCTGATAATTAATTCCGTTCATAACTAGATTTTTAATTTGGTACAAAAAAATTGAAAACATTATGTATGGAATTTAAAAATTACACGATTTTTTTTAGGAGATTTATTTAGAAACGGAGGGAGTAATATTGCTTGGGAAAAGCAATATAACTCGCTGTGTCGATCAATGTCAAGGAGAGTGTGCACTCATGTGGGCCCATTACTGAATTTGATTGGAAAGTAAAAAAAAGAAAGAAAAAGAAATATGATGTCAGATTAGGAGAGAAGCTGTAAAAGCCTAGATCTAGGTCAGTTTTGTTCCGAAATCTTTAATCATTTCTGTACGAATTGACAGTGCATTATAACTCGCCCTGTGAATAAATGTCAAGGTGATGCGCGTGTGCTCTAAATGATAAGGTTCCTTTAAAAAAAAAAAAAAAAGGTGATGCGCGTGTCCCACTATAGAACGCCCATTGGGCTGTCACTAGCTTCTCCCTAATATATAATGCAGAGAAATAACAATAGTAGTACTTGTTGGCCTAGTTGAAATTCCTACCTTCCTCAACCATGAGGAGCATGGATCGAGGCTCGCTGACAACACTCCCTTCTGGTATTTTTTCTTAATCTTCTACTATGCTGTTAGGCTTTACCCTTTTACAGTTGAGGCTGGGGCTTTATTTGAGTTACCAAATTTTGTTGCAATGGTTTTTTTTAATCTTTTGGTCAAATATGGTCACTTTTTCTATAGCTCTGGATTACAATAATTTCAATAGATTCAAACGATTAGAAAATTATACTTAATTTTGTCTTCAGTGGGTTTTTTTTTTTTGTTTTTTTTGCTAAAGCCAATTTCTATTTTGACTAAATTTTTTGTTCTTCTGTTGAAGATGAACAGAGAAAATATAACAAAATAAGTAAATCATATATTTGGAAAGAATGGGTTTGCCCTTCCCGGTTACCTAGGACGGATATGGGCACGACATGGCACGGACATGCGGACATGTCATTTCTTCGAAAATTAGGACACGGACATGTCGGTGACACGTCAGTTGATTATATAACTATACAGTATATTACATGCCAAATGATTCCAGTTTGGCACTTGAATTGGGTTCTGGAGCATCATGTTTAATCAGCAATTGGAGTCCTCTATTTCAGCCGCTAGCATTATTTGTCGTATCTATAGTTTTAGACTAGTTATGGGTTATGTTTTTGTGTCTTAGTTTAGAATAAATTTATGTTATGGGTTATGAAAGAAGCATGGTAATGTGCACATAAATCAAAATGATTCTTGGGTCTGCCCTCTTTGATGCCTTTTGGCTTTGATTTGAGGGCATGATTCTGCAGCAAACGCGACGGTATAGGGGGATCACTGTTTCAGTGGTATTCTGTGAGCAGCCACTTTGTGCATTTATTGCCAAAGGTTAGGTCTGTCTCCAATCCATCTGTTTCAGTGGTATTCTGGGAGCAGCCACTTTGTGCATTTATTGCCAAAGGTTAGGTCTGTCTCCTATCCTTCCCCCGCCCATACCCCCAATTATTGGGGACTAAATGGGTTATGTTATTGTTGTTGTTGTTGTTGTAGTTTAGAATAAATTTGTACGAAGGTGTCTTTTAGTCTCCTAATTGGAATTTTAGTTCTAGTGAACTATAGCAACCTAAAAATATGCGTATGATGTTTCTTTTCAGGAAGAGTCAAGTTAAGTGAGTTTGAGATTTGTGTGTGTGAACTTTCTTATAGCCCTTAAGAGGTAAAGGGTATTAGTTCTCGTTTCTCTTCTCTTCTAGAAAGAGTGCAATAGTGCAAGAACAACTATTTTTTCCCCATAGCAATATTATATTAAGCTCTAATAAACCGACTTCTAACTCTACCTATTGAACCCCAATATCTCTGTAGAAGAGACTCATATAATGTTTTTGTTTACTCCGCCACCACATATATCTGATAATCTAGTTTCTTACTCATTTGAATGCCTTTTGACTTACTTTCCCTCAAAAACCTCCTTCTACCTTTTAAAATTCTTACACTAAATAATCCTTTTACCTTGGTCCTACCCTGACCTTATTACGTGCAGCAAAGTTTTCTAAAGTGTACATGATAGGGTTTAGGATAATGAGGAAGCAGACTTTTTGTGTGGAAGTACATGTTGCATGTGAGAGGGACTTATACTTTTTGTAAGCTGGCTTTGGTTTCGGACATTCCCAGTTTTCCCCGTTATTTTATTGCTGAGTGTGTTTTCAGTTTAAATGTTTTGTACACTTCATTGCAGGTTTGCAGCAATGATGTCTCCTATCATGCACTTTGTTTCGTTTCTTTGCATTTGCAGGAATCCTTTTCAAACTTCTGATGGGCTTTATTTTTGTTGTTGTCAGGGTCTGGTGAGTCTAGATCCCTCATGGAGGAATTATCCCAGCTTGTTGCCAATAAGCAAGAAAAGTTTGGCACCCTTAAGCTGATGATCTTATATAGGAATGCAGAGAAGATGCTAGCCGATGCCATGGGGGCTACAGAGGGAATAACAATTTTATGCTACCACCATTCTTTGTCATACAAGTATCAAGGGAGACTTCGAGCTCAAAATATTTTGTCTTCTTCTCAATATCTTATGTTGCGTGCTCCAGAACAACTTCCCCTTGAATCTCTGGAAACACCAGAGGACTTGAAAACATTTCTTCATTCAACGGACAAGGCTTTACTTCTCCTGGAATTTTGTGGGTGGACCCCCTTGTTGTTGGCCAATGGAAAGAACAATGAAACCGACAATACTTTTGGTAATCTCATTCACAAAGTTGTCCTCTTTTTTTAGTACATAATTTTTTTTGCTAGGATTGTTGCTGTTAGTACTAGTGTAGTTGTTACAATTATTATAACCTGGAAGCACCATATTCAGGTTTAATTGTTCATGAATATAAATTCTTTCATCTAGAAATAAAAGAAAAGGTAAAAGGGGATATAAAACGCATCCCCCTTGGCCTTTTGTGATATGTTGAAGCATCCTACTAATAATCCATTGGTTATGAGGGTAGGGCCACTCATAGTTTTGGAGATCACAATTAACCACTGTTGAAGTTCTAACATGATATGATATGACACGAATAAAGAGAGAGAAAGCGCTTAGCTTCTATGCAATAGGACGGATATGCTGCAAGGATGAACCAGCATTACATTTGAAGCTGGGGATTATTCTTTTCTCCTCAACAACTCGCTCTCTTTGCCAACAAGATGGTGAGACTATTTTCTCACATCTTGTTTGCCTGCAACTACTCTAGGAATGTATGGAAGCAAGGGTTTGCATAGCTGGGATGCTGAGGTCTCTTGGCTTATTGGGAAAATCAGTGGTAAATTCTTCAGCAACACAGTTGGAAGCTTGCCTGGGCTGCCATGCTCTATTTTGTTTGGCAAGAAAGGAACTATAGAATCTTCCGATGCATTCAGAGACCCCCTTCCTCTATCCTAGAGGAGATCGTTTTCATGTCTGTAGTAGAAGTTCTCAATTCTCTTCTTCAAAACAAACCTCCCTTAATTTCATGATCTGTAGGCTGTAGCCTTTGGCAAATCCCATCGAGGTTTTTTGTTTCGGTATCTTAGCTGATTTATTTGTTTCAAAGGTTCTCCATCCTCTTATTTTGCAAGGTTGTTCTTTCAATGGAATCCTCATTCACCCCAACAAAAAATAAAATAAAAAACTACATTTGAAGTTTCTTATGTACTTGTAAGGCGAAACATAAAAAAAAAAAAAAAAAAACAAAACAAAAGAGCTTGAAGCATGAATTATTTTACGTCATAAATCAGTCTTTGGCTTGTTACTTTTGCTGCCGGAAACATAGCGTCTGTTGGAACTAAGTGCATTTAATTGTGGAAATATTACTACCTTTGTCCGTGTTTGTTTGTCCATTTCCACTATTCCACCCTTGAAAAATTATACGTATCTTTCAATACAAATCTCTAAAAATATGCCACATCGATCTTATTTGATAGATCTCAATTAGTTCTATTATAAGAAATTTTCAAAATCATGAGACCCATTATAAATTGATAGATATAGACAACTTAAAAACATGACACGAATGCCGAAAATGGACCAACAAACGCGGACGAAGGGAGTATAAGTTAAAACTGGTATAAGTGTGGTAGCTCAAATTTCTTGTTTACACTCCTTGATCCGTCCAAACTGACCGTGCTTCCCTTGACTTGAATCACTGCCTGAGCTTCAGTCCTGTGCGCTGAACACCCGCGTTAGCATCAGATCGGACCTCCACACAGTCTATTAAGTGGAAGAAGATGAAGGAAAATGGAAACTCAGAAGGGTTTGAGAGTAGAGAGTTGTATACCTCTTTTAGGTTGTACCCTTTACCTTTTATAGGGAGAGCTTGACTTCCTCCGAGTACCATCATGCCTAGCACGCGCTGATCGCTCAGCTGACGTCACACCTGACGATAGTGACTGAGGCGGTTACCAGCACATGCAATGAATCGTTCTTCGACACGTATTACGCACCATTCGGCTGATGTCACTCTTGACGTTGAGGATAAGAATCTAAATGGTTGCGCTAACACCTTCCACCAATCTGATGTGTCATACTGTGCTGAGTCAGCCGCTGCCATAGCTGGAGAACCCAACGGTTTTGCATAATGGTACTGCTTGGCGCTGGCTCTGATGACTTTAGTTAATCACACTGCCTTGAACAAAGAGTGCTAAGTTGACCGAAGCGTGCCTATTGGCTGAGCTGCGTCGTTGACAGGAGTATCAGAATGTCTGGCTCTTGCAGTCGTGCCTATAGGAGCCGTTGGCATGCTGAGCCAAGAGGTATCCTCTCAGCCATAGTTGTCAAAGACTCAAAGGCGAAAAGGCGCACCGAGGTGCAAAATCCTGTGGGGACTAAGGCGAGAGGCGAGAGGCGAGGCGAGCGCCTTTTTGAAGCGAGGCGTACCTATGTAAAAAAAATTAGAAAAAATAGCATATAGCAATATTTTAACTAATAACACTAAGCCAATGAGTTTTAGATAGCATACCATCCAAAAGATACATAAAAACATCAAGGTTTTAAAACTCGCTAGGCGCCAGGGAGGCCGGGGACCTTCGAGCTTCCAGCGCCGAGTACTCGGAGAGTACTTGGCCTTCGAGAAATTACTCGGTTTTTTTATTTTTTATTTTTTATAATATATAGACATTGTAGACAATGTAGAAACATGTAAAATTGTAAAGTAAATACTACCAAGTACCAAATAAGGAGTAATATCATTAGAGAAAAAAATATACTTAGTTCGTTTATGTATATTGTATACATATAAACTATACTTGGTATACAAAAAAACATATAAACATTGATTATACTTTGTAAAAAAAAAGAAATATATAAACTGATTGTAATTTTTAAAAAAAACATATAAACTGATTGTAATTAGTTAACTATATAATATAGGAAAAATAGCATACACTAATACTTTAACTAATAACACTAAACCAATGGGTTTTAGATAACATACCATCCAAAAGATACATAAAAACATCTACCAAATGTCAAATAGTTTACGGTTCTCGCATAGAAAGCCTTCAGTTTTGCAGATCGACACCCAAAAACGACTCAGTTCAAGTCTACCTTCGATTTCAAACCCAGAATCGACTTCAAATCCAGAATCGACACCCACAATCGACTTCAAACCCAGAATCGACTTCAGGTTAGCCTTCGGTCTTCTTGATCGACACCCACAAGGCCACAATGGACTTCAAGTCTGACACCCACGTGGCCACAATCAGACTTCAATCAATTTCAAGTCTTTGAGAGAGAGAGATATGATTTAGGGCTGAGAATCAGACTTTTCGAGACCCACAATGGACTTTTAGAAACCCAAAAATCGACGGCCAAGATAAGATTTGTAACCTAGGTAACAAAAATCTAGGGTTGTGATTAAACTTCAATAAGGCGCGCTTTTTTTGCGCCTCTCGCCTTTTGCGCCTTTGTGCACCTAGGCCTCGCCTTATTCCACTTGCCTCGCCTGGGTGTACCCTAGGCGCAATGGCTGCGCCTCTCGCCTAGGCGCACGCCTTTGACAACTATGCTCTGAGCTGGACAACATTCAGGCTCTACCTACTGGTCCCTCCGACATCACTACCGCTCGGCAAGATGTCTTGGAGGTTTCCAGATCAATGATGGCAGGCTATAAAGCACTGATATATGAGATACGGATACGTAGATATGTGATTTTTCTAAAAAGTCGGATACTTCTAAAAAGTCAGATATGATACGTTGGGGGATAAGTTGAATATACACATATAAAATTAATACACACACACACACACACAAGAAGTTTCCCATGAGAGCTCCCTCACAAAAAAAAGTGCGGGAAAACAGTTGTGGGCCGTTGGATCCTATGCCTTTCATGTGATCCAACGGCTCACAACTGTTTTCCCGCACTTTTTTTTTTTGTGAGGGAGCACTCATAGGAAACTTCTTGTATATATCAAAAACGTATCCCTGAATACCAAAAAAATAAATTTAAATTTTGGATACTTAAAAAAACGTAACGGATACGTATCCGGAGAGTATCGGTATCCGATATGGATATGATACGTGATACGGAGTCCAAAATAGAGTATCCCTGCTTCATAGATGGCAGGCTTCAAGGTCACTTTGTTGACCCTTCTGGGTTGATTGATTCTTCGGCCTACTACAATAAGTTTTCCTGAGGCATGAGAGTAACAATAGAAAAACCTTTTTGTATATCTGTTGCAGCCTTAATAAAGAATATTATTAACCCTCTTAAATGATCCTTCTTGTTTTACTGTTGCTGCCAAGAACAAAATAGTGTTACCCATAGAGCATGCGTCGCTTGAATGATTGCTGCGTGATGATTCCATCTTGGTTTTTTGTTCTTTTATGAGTATGGAGATGATATGCACGATGCACTCTCTCTCTCTCTCTGCGCCTGTGTATGTGTCCGTCTTTCGTATTTTAGCCTCTCACGAGAGGAGTGTGACGGCCGCGAGGCTAAAAGTGGAGAATAATGCCATTGTGCTTTGTATAAGAATAAAGTGGCTACGGGGATTTTTAGAAGCTCCGCTTCTGAACTGAGCAATTGATTTTACGGGTGTAATTATAAAAAAAAAAACTAAAAAAGTGGGATTATGTCATTGATTGTCTTATATAGCTCATCTTGTATATATGTACGTTGGGGGGACTGATACACTGTAGGTTTTGGAGTTGAATTCCACCTGATGGGTGGTGTGTATTTCGTAGTAGCTGGAACATGTTTACAGTTAGCACAAAGTTACAATTGTCTTATTGTACTGTAATCCAACAGATGCTAATGGTATTATAGAAAGTTTCAATTGGAAATCTCTGGACTAAATTAGTAGGTCTTGGGTTTATGTGGTATTTCCTCATCCCAAATTTGCATTTGTTTTTGCTTCACCTTTTTATTTGTATCTCATTTGACATGTCCGTAATAGGTGTTGACAATCACTTTCTGTTGCAGTTGGGCGCTTTGGAGCGGATTTCAGTGGAGAGACTAATAGTTCACTTGATGCCAAAGCGAAGGAAAACCAGAAGGTGGATGGTAGTAGCTTCTTGCATGTTAATACAAAAGCTCTTTTTAAATTAAATGTTTCCTGTAGTTAATGTAGTGGCATGATCTTTATATTTGTGCCGTTCAAAAAAAGCATCTTTGTGTTTGCATTTCTTGAAAGCAGGGTTGGAAAATGAGAAGCTGACTTGTGGTGTTCAATATGGGGTCAGTGGAATCCCTGGGGCCGGGGAATTTTGCTCTGTTAGTGACACTGTTTGGCCAAAAAATATGACCCACCACGATGGCATATCTTGCAGCTTTGATGAGTTCCTGCGGTTTGAAACTTTCTTCTCAAACTTTACGCCTATTGCTAGAGAGGTCTTCTTGCCTCCTGAAAAGCTGAGATTTGGTCTGGTTCCTGAGAGGGCTTTGCTTTCATCTTTGGGTGTTGAAGATTCTGGTTCATGGTTGTCGTCCTTGCATGTGGGACAATCTGATTCATGGTTGATAATACTTCATTTCGTTGGCTGTCCCAGTTGTTCAAAGGTTCTCAGAGAAGGGGATGATCTTAAAAGTGCTTTATTGATGCAAAATTCACTTGTTAGAGAGGTAAGCTATGTTAGTCATTTTGTGTTCATCCAGTTTCTCTTTGAGTTGAAGCAAGTCATGGTGCTTATCCCAATTTCTGTAAGATGTTTTAGAAAATTTGATATTAGGATTGATATTGTTAAATTGTTAACTATGCTTTGCATGACTCATGAAACATAGTGCACGCATTGACATCCTGCATTTTGGCTAATTTAGTTCACTCTATATTGATTGAGGCTTTTTTTGGTTTCCTGCTCAGGATAATTTGTTGTTTTAGTGATTGGTTTAGACGAGTATTTCTTGACATGTGATATCTTGTGCAAACTCTTGCAGTTTCTGCTGCAGTATAGGTGCGTTGTTGCCTGAAGTCATGAATCGTTGTCTTACATCATCGACTTCCTGTTGTCTAGTTTTATTGTGTCAGTTTGTGTGCAACCTCTAGAACTAGTTGTAGATGTTGTGTTACAGTTGTATCCATCTACTTAACGTGATTGTTGTCCATCTATTGCGACCTCATCTCTCTTATTTATGTCAAACCGTTCACTAAAAGATTTCGTTGGAGAAGTGATGAAATTCTACAAAAGTACAAATGCATTTCTTGTACAAGTGTTGCTTTGATGTTTATTTGGGCATTTATACTGATGTTTGTTGTGTATGGACCCCAATGGCCAATTGGATAATTGTATACGAGCCGTCTTAAGATTACAGACTACATATCTGGACAATGGGCTGTGCATCAAACCTACCTCTATTTGAGTGCTCATTTGACTTAGTGATATAATTGGTGCCAATTTGCCTTCTGGTTTTTTTGGTAAAATCAAGTTATCTTTTATATTCCAGCTTCCAGTTGTGCTAAATGGTTTAACAACCAGTGAAGCTCCACTTTCATTAATTCAGTATTCACATAATAATTCAGTAACTTTTTCTCACCCAATGAGCCGACAAAAATAACATCTCTATATCAAAATAAAGCATGAAATTGAACCACCACCCAATCAATACGATCAGTTGGGACTAGATCCATAAGGACGAAAGAAAAAAACTAGACAGAGAATACGTGCCTCTGCTAGCTTGAGTTGCTTCCGTAATTTGAGCCTCTTTCTTTCCTTTTCTAATTTCAGATGCTTGCAGGACGAAAGAAAAAAACTAGAGAGAGAGAATACGTGACTCTGCTAGCTCGAGTTGCTTCCGTAACTTGCCTCTTTCTTTCCTCTTCTAATTTCAGATGCTTGTAGGGTTCTTGACGTACCCCTCAAAACGATCCTCTTCGGTTCGTTTCTTTTTCATCGGGCTACGCCAAGCCCGGGGCAGTCGAATCATCCGCTTGTCAACAGACTCTACAAGCCCATCCTCCTCGAGGGTTTTGAAGAAAACCCTTAAACCAGTTATGATTTAGACCATTCGGGGAGTTGGCCCAGGTGGTCTTGTATCCGTTAACTGGTTCGTCAGCTCTCCCAACATAGTTACTGGATACATTCCATTTAACGGATACATGACCATCTGGGCCAACTCCGCGAATGGTCTAAAACTCTAAATCATAATTGGTTTGAGGGTTTTGTTCAAACCCTTGAGGAGGAGGGGCTTGCAGAGTCTCTTGATAAGCGGATGATCCGACTGGACCATCTGGGCCAACTCCCTGAATGGTCTAAATCATAACTGGTTTGAGGGTTTTGTTCAAAACCCTCGAGGAGGTGGGGCTTGTAGAGTTTGTTGATAAGCGGGTTGATAAGTGGATGATCTGACTGCCCCAGGCTAGGTGTAGCCCGATGAAAAAGAAACAAACCGAGGTGAACCACCTCACGGTGTTAGTTCGCTCTCCTGGACCGATTGTGCTACTTTCAACCCTGAGTAGCAGGTGTGGATACCTGCAGAATTATTTCATTGCTCCACAAGCTGGCGAAGGAAAGGAGTATAGCTTTGTTGGGGTTAATTTACTCCTCCTGGCTTTACCTCATAGAGGTAGACATGCATATTTTTTGGTTCAAAGTCTAGGTAAAAGAGAATTCTTAGTCAACTCGTTTAGCTTCCTCTGCTTCCGGTGGTGGGATAAGCACTAATGCGGACAAAGGCTAGGTAATGATGTCTCTCCAACTAGCTCTACTCCGGTCAATGGGTCAATAATTGGACCAGGGGTTCTTCGACTGGAACCGGAATAGATCTTGGGCGAGGTGGTGGTAGGGAAGTTAATGGAAGTTGGATTGCCTAGTTGCTTTTGCGTTCTATTTGAACTCGTTGAAAAGGATTTGATGTTTCTTAGTGAATTAGCCTAATAGCGCATATTAGGTTAATCTCGAGCTGCACCTTAGGCCTCTGGCTGAACTATTGGTGGGAGGCCTAACGACTGCTGTTGAGAAGAGGAATGAGTTTGTTTGATTCAGATGATTCGTTCACATCGGATGTTCATCCTAGCCTGCGAGAAGAGCGCCCTAGGATCTATTCTCTAGAATTTCATCCTCATCCAATCGCAGAGAAGTCAGATCAACCTTATCTCACCTTGCAATACAAGAAAGGCTTTCTACTTATTCATGAGCCCCCGCCTTTTTCTTTATTACCATAAATTGGTTATGCTCGGTCGGAGACTACTTGGCGGTCTCTGAAGAGGACCGCTTTGAGGGGTACGTCGAGATCACCCTCAAGCATCTGAAATTAGAAGAGGAAAGAAAGAGGCTCGAGTTACGGAAGCAACTCGAGCTAGCTGAGGCACGTATTCTCTCTCTCTCTCTCTAGTTTTTTTCTTTCGTCCTTATGGATTTGGTTCTAACTGATTGTATTGTTCGAGTGGAGATTCAATTTCATGGCTTTATTTTGATATAGAGATGTTATTTTTGTCGGCTAATTGGGTGAGAAAAAGTTATTGAATTCTTATCTTGAATTTGCATTACTACTCTTATTGGATGAATCCGCAAGATTATGAAGGAATAGACAAGATTAGAATGCTTATCTGTGGATTTACATTACTACTCTCACCTGGTTTCACATATGTTGCCATTTCTTTTGCTGTTGTTCCTTTCATGACACCAGTCTGGTGTTGAAATACTGATTCGTTTTCTGATATCTTAGCTAGGTGGTGCTGGGCATGATTCTGAGTCTGTCTTGCCTGCAAATGAGCCTTCAATGCTTCTTTTTGTTGATAGATCATCTGATTCAAGTGAAACTAAAAGAAAGAGCAAGGAAGCTATTGACGCTTTTAGAAATTTTACTTTGCATTATGAGACATCATATGGCATAGGCCAACAAAGCAATGACTTGTTTGACTCTTATCAAGTATCGAAAAGCATGCCTTTGCATCAAAGTTTGGAGTTGTCTGCAAAATCGGAAAATTTTGAACTAGATAAGATGTCTATCACAATTATCAACGAGGGAAACCATGTCACTTTGGACAAAATCACTCCAGGTTTGCTAGGTAATTCTTTGCAAGACGTCTTGGCATATGTACTTCAGAATAAGAATCCGGTCAAATTGAGCTCACTTGCCAAAAAAGTAGGTTTCGAACTTTTATCCGAGGATTTTGACATCAAGATACAAGAAACTAGACGAACGAAGGTAGGAGTTCTTCAATCTGATGAGGTTACGCTAAATCCCAAAAAAGGCCTTCATGAAGCCAATGTTGATTTGCACGAGGATCAGATACCAGATATGGTTGGCACATTAGCTATGGACCGCGAGGAGCAATTTAAACCTGATAATTTGTTTGGTAGTACTGAAGATGAGATTGTGGATCAGAAAGCGCTGTCAGAGATAGCTAATTTGAGAGAGCATAAGCTTCACCATAAACATTTTACTGGTTCGTTTTTCTTTTCTGATGGTGGATATCAATTACTTGAAGCTCTAACTGCAGGGTCAAAGATTCCTGCCGTGGTTATAGTTGATCCCATTTTGCAGAAGCATTATGTCTTACCTGAAGAAACAGTTTTCAGCTACACTTCACTCTCACATTTCCTTGATGGGTTTCTTAGTGGAAGTCTTGTTCCATATCAACGATCTGAATATGATGTCCCAAGCCCTAGGGAGGGTCCATCTCCACCATTTGTTAATCTGGATTTTCATGAGGTGGACTCTATTCCTCGGGTTACCGCAAATACTTTTTCTGAGTTGGTTTATGGAATTAATCAATCTGATATTTCAAATGTTGGCCAAGTGTCAAAGAAGGATGTCTTGGTCCTCTTTAGCAACAGTTGGTGCGGTTTTTGCCAGAGAATGGAACTTACTGTTCGTGAAGTATATAAGGCTTTCAAGCACCATGCTTCCCTGCTGCAAAATGGAGCCAACAAGGAGTCTCTGTTAGCTGGTAAGTAGTGAAGTCGTCAAATTATTATTATTATTATTATTATTATTTGTGTGTGTGTGTGTGTGACTCAGGTGTGTGTGCATATGCTTTCCCAGCGAAGGAATTATTATGTTTTGTTTCATCATAAGAATAGCACATCCTGAAAGCACTAAAAAACTATTTTGATTGGTTTTTGGTAAAGTTAAAACCATGATTAAAAACTTGGGCCTTAGTCTATTGTCACATGGTGAATTTGTGGATGTCTACCACCATTAATTAGAGTTTCGTTAGGGCACCATTAATTAGAGTTTCGTTAGGGCACGCACCTCCCCACTAAAAAATGCCAGTTGCTTTCTGCGTGGTAGTCATAGTTCTGAATCTTAGTTTCTGCTGAACAGGAGACGATTCCAAGAACATTTTTTTGTAGTTAATGTAATGAAAATTGAAGTTGGGATATATTGAAGTTTAATTTCCAGATTTTAGTCAAGATTCAAATGTATTGAAGATGAACCAAACTCTTGGATGTTTATGGCGTTCTTTTATCAGTTATTGAAGCAATATTGGACGTGAAATGAGGAAGTGAATGACTTCTTATTCTGCACTGGCTTTTCGCAATTGTAGTGGGTAATTCCTGAACTACATGGAATTGACGTGAGCACGAGTCACGTGCTAGGGCAGTACACACCACGTGATGGTGGGCCAGTTCAGCACACACCACGTGATGGTGGCCCTGGTAGGCAGCACCACATGAGGGTGCACGAGGACATTGCCGTTATGCACGTGATGTGTGCATAACTTTTTAGAAGGACCTAGAGCTTGGATCCTACGCGATAGGATAGTATCCTGTGAATAAAGGGATTGATATTGTGTTTCCATATTGGAAGAGGATTCCAATATGGGCAAGGATTCCTAACGTGAGGGGAATTCAGTACAGTAAAGATTTTATTGCCATAGGGGAGGGAATCCCATGTAGGAAAGAATTCCTAATATGAAGAGGATCCTTGGACATCAAGTAACTTGGAGAACGAGTACCCTGCATCGATAATAAGAAGCTACATCCACTGTAATTCGTTATTACATGCTTTGTGTGAATTAGGGTTTCCTTTTAGCGTGATACTGACTTAAGCATTGGAGGGCCTATTGCCGACGAGAGGTGTAGGTGCTTCTCACCCTTTACTGTCTTGCAATGCTAGGGTTCCAGTGAAGCGATTCATTGTTGATCTTGAAGGGCGTTGGCCAGTATAGGCAGGTTTTTTCTGCATACAGTTGTAACTGTACAGAGCAACTAGGGAATGTGGAACAAACCTTACAATGAAATTAGGAATATTTGATTCTCATTTTAGGTTTATTCTTGGAGATTCTCTTATTTTTCTCACTCTTCCTTTTTAGAGGATAAATTTTCGATTTCAAATGAGTTTGGAGGTGAAAAGCAAACATATAAACTCAAAGATGGCACCTTTTGCGCTAAGGAAATGATTTTGTTATAGATGATTGTGGGTGATGGAGTACGGGATGGCCGGAAATAGAGTTATCTGAGTATATGGTAGGTTCTTAGATAGCGAGGCTACCAAGGTGAAACAAGAGAGAGATGAGGCACCTTGAAGTGGAGTGAGAGCATGGCAGTGAGAAGATGAGCATTATTTTTATTCATATTTTGTATGTGAGGGAGGGGTGAGCTCTCGATAACTGTATAATGTGTCTCTATAGAGGTGGAAACCTGATTTTACAGGAGTTGGCCCAACGGCCAGATCATCCGTAGTTTTTCTGCTGATTAGATTTGAGACAAGGTATCACATGTATTGTCAGAAGCCTCTCTGGGTCTAGCTGTGTATTTAGTGCCCCTTCACAATAAAATGATGCAAAAAAGATGTTTCGAAAAAAGTTCAGCGTTTTGTTTTTTGGGATCTGATAAGTGGTTCCATATTTGGCAGATGATTTGAAAGATGTTGCATCAAAGCTACCACTAATTTACTTAATGGATTGCACACTGAATGAATGCAGTTCAATCCTAAGATCAGTTGCTCAGGTGCAATTTCCAGAAACTACACTCGTCTCCCCAGCATATATTATTCCTGTTTTTTGACTTTGACTTTCTTGTAATTTACATTTTCTCCTTGTAAATATTCTTGAAATATACAGAGGGAACTTTATCCTTCTCTGCTCTTGTTTCGAGCGGAAAGTAAGAATGCTGTCCCTTATGAAGGAGATATGGCAGTATTAGATGTTATTAACTTCATTATCAACGAGGGAAGCAATCCTCCTACTATTGTTGAGGAGAAAGGTGAGCTTTTCTTGAATTACTGATTTCCTTAGTTGTGTTGACTTTTTCCTCCCTTTCCTTTTTAAGTTTGACTTGTTTGTGTCTTTCTACATAAAATGGTTTATTAGTACCAAATTAGCCTCCACAAGGGTATTTGGGTCGGTTCAGTTGTGTAACAGATTGCTTTGCAATATCCAAGTCACTATGCTCTTTTCTTTGCCCTTGTTTCAAATATTTTCGTAGAAATTTTGTGTAACAGAAGGTGGTTAGGAATTCTCTGTTCTTTTGTTCGTATTGCTTGCTTTATCTTGTTTTTATGTTACTTGTTTTTTCAGTAGGCCCATGTGGTTTGTGGCAAGTGCATTCAACTTTGCTTGCTTTACCTCTGTATTTTTTTCTTGCGGAGGTAGACTGGAGGCCTTAGGCCCAGTTTTCCAAAAGATTTTAGCACCCAGGTGCTAAAATCATGATATTTCAAATCAAAAAATGAAGTGGTTCTGTGTATCGTTTTCTGATTTTTTTCCGCACCAAATTAAAGTACTCTGGGTGCTAAAATCTTTTGGAAAACTGGGCCTTAAATTACTACCCTTTTCGGAAAGTTTTTTTTTTGGGTAACTGAGGAAAAGCCCTACAGCATGCCACTAATTGGACCCACTGCACAACCCAAACCTCGGAGGAAGTTGGCGCAACCCACACCAGTCACAGCCCTGCACTTAGCACAGGTACTCACCCTTGCGGGGAATCAAACTCCTGACCAAGGGGATTACTCCCAAAGTCAGATACTCGCCCTAACCGCTGGGGCAACCCCTGGGTTTGTTTTTTGGAAAAGTTTGCTATTGAAGGAAGAAGGAAGTAATATTGGATACCAAAGTATGACTAATAATTCTGGAGAGTGGTCGTGCACTGTTATAGATGATGATTAACACACAATGTGGACCATTGTTCTTTGACTCTTTGAGGCATGTCACAGATTTATGTGCCTTGACCCTAATATGGTTTTAAATGCAACTTGTTTGTAATGAGAACCTTGTAAATGCCATGATTTCTTGGATCCTGTTGTTTAAGCTACTGACATACTGACGGTTTATCTAAAATCTTGGGACATGTAACACAGTAGAGAGATGAAGACCGAGAAAACCACCTGCGGCACACCTTCGAAACTCTTTGAACTTTTTTAAAATGTTCCTATTTACTAATGTTAATGTAAAGACAAAAATGTTGTGATTTTGACAACTAGTGGGAGTTTTCAGTTGCCAAATACAGTAATTTTGAAGCAAAAACAGTTTGTTATCTGGTTATTAGGAAGTATAATCATGTTTTTGCTCTTTTGATAGGAATTTCGCACGATGGAGTAGAACAAGAAAGTAGAATGCAGAATTTATATGAAGATGCATCACAAATTGCCATTCACAAGGAAGCTACTCTATCCAAGGGCAAATACCATGAAGTTTTACTAAAATACAGGACACCAGAAAAGGTGATTAGATACAAGCAGATAAGAGCATTCCCCCAAGTGAATGTCGGTTCTGTCCTCATTGCGACAGAGAAGCTTTTCAACGTACACCCATTCGATGAATCCACTATTCTCATTATAAAGGCAGATCAAAGTAGTGGATTCCAAGGTCTAATTGTAAACAAACATATCAGTTGGGACTCACTCCATCAACTGGAAGAAGGATTAGAACTCCTAAAAGAGGCTCGGCTTTCATTTGGCGGGCCTCTCTTAAAACATGGAATGCCTCTTGTTGCCCTAACAAGGAGAATCAGTATGGGTGAAAAACCGGAAATCCTGCCAAGTGTTTACTTCCTTGATCAATTGGCGACAATTGAAGAAATAGAAGGGCTCAAGTTGCACAATTATTCAATTACGGATTACTGGTTTTTCTTAGGGTTTTCGAGTTGGGGTTGGGACCAGTTATTTGATGAGATTGCCCAGGGAGCTTGGAACACGAGCACCAACCTTGGAGAAGTGCTAGATTGGCCGTGGAGATGACTCCAAATCCGGTGTTATAGGGTTTTAGATTCCTTTTTTTTTTTTTTCTTTTTTTTTTTTTCTGACATCGTACACCCAATTGTTAAGATTTCCCGAAGAGTGGCTGAACACTGGGTGAGAGCTACATTATCAAGTACTAATATGCAGACTAAAGCGGGTGGTCTAGTCCTACCGTCAAGTGACTGTTTTCCGTAACTCAGAATGGCGCAACCAGGGAGGCTAATGGAAATGGGTGAAGTGGCCCTCTTTTAAGTTGTACTATTTGGAATTGGTTGCATTGAATTATAAGCTGTGTATACACACGTAGGCGGCCAGCATAAAAATTATCACGCAATACATGATACATGTCTTGCCTTCTGGAAACTGTGATGAGCTTTGGTTATTGATTATCAAGTGCAAACTTTATGGGTATTCGCCTGGAAAACATTTTGATATTTGTCATGGATATTGCTTTGATCTAGATTTTAGTGAATTTTTTTTGATATTTTTCACCCTTAATGCATACTTGCCATAAAAGTAATATACGTACTACTGTGGCTTATAATGCTTTAGTTTCTACAGATACAATCAATTCAGCCAGGGTGCGATCATACCAAGCAGTAATGCACCGAAACCAATTCAACCATGCAGGCTCCTCTATAAATTGATAAAATCACGATTTGGGAACGGTCACGATTTGGGAAAAGCATTTTAATTCCTTGATTTGAGAGAGTTCAGAAGAATGCAAATATGTGAAGTTGTTTATAATAGTGCGTCTTTGGTGCAGACTATTTATCCTCATTCTGTGATTCTGCCTTTTGGAAGTTGTTGGTGCAGATTTTGATTCTCATTCTGCCATAATGCATTCTTAAAACAGGCATACGAAGCCACAATCTCAAAAGTAGTTCTAAGTTCTAAAATTTTGCAAATCATTTTATCCTTCACCTTTTTATTTATTTCCTAGCCTACCATTCATTTACTAGTTTCTTTTACCTGACCTACCCCTCATTTAGAGACTAAAGTATAATTTTTTATTGTAAGTATATACTTGAATATTTTATATTCTATATCACATATAGTGAAATTGTGTATGGGTGATAAATAAATATAAATTCTTTTTAAATACTCCCTCCGTCCCTGAATAAATGTTCATATTGCACTTACACTTTTCAAAATATTATTTAGACTTTATAATTTATGACATTTTTTGTGATTTTAAAATCTTTATATTATAAAATTAAGTGAACTTTTAACAAACAAAATCTAGATTGCATGTAAAAAATATTTTATATTGAAAAGCGTACGTACTTTTTAAGAGGTCCAAATAGTGAAACACGGACATTTATTTGAGGACGGAGGGAGTATCTACAAAGAAATAAGGCCACGTATATGAATAATAAATTAACAATGGCATTGGGGTCAAATGTATAATCTTAATCTAGTAATTTGATTGTACTACCAAACACTTTCCAGATGCATAATATATTTTTCATACATTCACCAAACACATTTACAGATTCCGATAATGAATTCTTCAGAATCTAGAATTTAAAAATTACAATCAAAATCTAGAAACAACCAAAATAATCAGTAGCAAACTCCCCTAAGAATAAGATGAATTTTTCAGTTCCAATAATTTTGACCACCAGCTATCAATAGGAGGAGCCTTCTGCTCCCCAACATCTGCAAAGGAAGAAGTTCGCTTTCGCTTAGTCGCTTAACATGGCTAATATAAATATATGAGAGGAGAAATCTCACACTTAAGCCTTGATTGACCCAAAAAATGTGGCTTGAGCCATTGCCAAAAAGTTGTGCCAATGTGTCCTTCAAGCGTTCATTTTTGAGCCGCAGAGTTCATCATATTCTTTGAGCAAGTTCAGCGGTTCCAAAATTGGTTGAGCCATTGCCAAGAAAAGGCCAAAATTGCGAAAAAGGGTGCCCACATGGTGTGCCATTTGTCTAGCCATAAATGGCTCCACCCATTTCTGCAGCCATTTTAATCCAAAAAATGGCCCAGCCACTGCACCAAACATTGCTGGATTTTAGGTGCCCCAGTGAGAAGAAATGAAATGTTATACATAATCAATTTCTGGAGTTTCATTTACAGAGATGAATGGAGAATGGTAGATGATAGTGTTGAATGGTGAATAAGAAATGATAGATGAAGAATGAAAAATAAAGAAAGGGAGATGGGGAGTGGAGAATAAAGTAATGGCAATTCATGAAAGTTAAGTAGAAAATGGGATACGAAGGAAATACTGAAAAGAAATGGCCTTGCTCCATTGCACCAATATTGTATTTTTTGAAAAAATGTCACTAACATGGCTACAAAATGGCAACGGCTCAAGCCAAAAAATGGCTAAACCACTGGACTTGCTCTATGGTACTCATTTACTATACTATTTACTCCTATCCCCAATTGCTGGTCCTTATGCATTATTTGGGACCTCTCAAAAAAATGTCTATATCTTCTAATTAATACATACTTTTCATATCCAATATGAATCTTGTTTTATAAATCTAATTAGTTGTATTATAGATTGTGTAGGTAATTGTTTGAATGGGTTGACTGCCGAACAATTTGGGACGGAGGGAGCACATATTTAGACAAGTATATTGTACAGCCTTACAATGCACAATAGGTTCAGATTGGTGATTGGTCACAGGACTTGGAACAAGTCTCCTGGAAATAGAAGAAAATGAGTGAATATTAATAAGGTTTTGGTATTATGTTAAGATTGAGAATTAGGACAAAAAAAAATTTGAAAGTTTGTGTGGTATGTAGCATTATATGAAGTGTTGGTAATTCATACTTGAAAGGAGGAAGCAAGCCTAATAGTGTCTCGTATATGTGAATCAAGGTCAGCTTCATCTCCAGGTTTCACTATTCACACATGGCTAAGTCAAAATACTAATTGTGAATTCGTTTTTCAAGAGAGATTGAGAAAAAATTTCAGCCCTCCAACTAAGATCGATAAACAACCGAGTTTCTCGAGTTCGAACCGTTGGGAGACTAATCTGTGCCCATGTAGGCACAATCCGTTGGGGAGTTCTTACGGAGTTGATGCTATATTACTTGGACACAATATACATCGAATGATCAATATCTGGTTAAAAGGTTGAACCTTGTAAGTGGTGAATAACCCTATATTATATTAAGGTCCAATATTTTTTCTATTTTTCCAATGTGGGATTCAATTTTCCACACATGTTCTAACAATTTCCCTCTCATGCGTGAACCATCAGGCCTAGCTCCCTCTTGATTTGATCCATTTGACTCCCCATTAGTTTTTGATCTATTATCATTCTCCAACAGTGTGTCCAAGCCCATACTTATTTACCACACCCACTCCATTGAGAGATACCATACTCCACAAGAGCCACTTTACTGCGGTCGCATGCACTAAGAATTCCTACTCCTCTGAGCAGACCCTGCTTTAAGCGAAGGCTGATGCCTGGGTCTAGAGCCCACCAAAAATAGCCTATTTTTGAAGTCCCCAAGGTATAGAGGTTAGTACAGATATAGGTTAGGGATAAAATGTCCAATAAATTTCACCCAACAATGTAAGGGACCCATCAAGTTCTAAAAACAATTAGGCCCATTTTCTTTTTTTGAGGCCCAACTTCCCAACTTAGTTTCACTGAGTTAATGTGCTATAACTTACTAGTGAAGAGGAAAATGTCAGAAGAAAAAAAAAATGCAACGAGGGAAAAGAAAGCAGATTGAGCCTTAACCCCTCACCAAGTTTTTAGTTCAAATTAACATCATTACTATGTTTACGATCATGTTATAAATGGTACAAATATTGTACTCCCTCCGTCCCATATTTGTTGTTCAGTTGCACTATTCACTAGACCTCAAAAAAATAATTATATGTTCAAATGTATAATGTTATATATATTCAATATGGATCTTGTTTTATAGTTCTCGATGAGTACTATTAAACAAAATTTTCAAAATTGTAAAAAACATTATAGATTGAAAGATATAAGCAATTGAAAAATGGCACGCTTACCCGTAAACGGATAACAAATATGGGACGGAGGGAGTACTAAGTTTTAAAATTCTTCTTTTAATAGACTTCAATTCTTTTTTTCTTTTTTTTTTTGTGTTGTTAAATTTAATTAGGGTTATATACCTGGACACCCCCTGTAAGTATACGTTTTTCACCAAACACCCCCCCTGCAAGAAAAAAACCAACGACGACACCCCCTATATCTTCCAAACTTTACCCCAAGACCCCTTCCGTCACCCTTTCGTCTAAAATCGTCTAGAACCATCAGTTTTTTTTATGATCCAAACCGTTCAATTTGTTTAAAACATGCGTTTAAACCCGTGGAGAAATCGGCTCAAAATATGATAGGGAAGTGCTTTGTATTGTTTGGATCAAGCACTTCCCGATCATATTTTGAGTCGAATTGTTTGGATCAAGCACTTCCCGATCATATTTTGAGTCGAATTGTTTGGATCAAGCACTTCCCGATCATATTTTGAGCCGATTTCGAGTACCCTTAAAACCATGTTTTAAACAAGTTGAATGGGTTGGATCGTTAAAATATGACCCGGAACTTTGAAATTCGAGACGGAAGGGTGACGGAAGGGGTCTTGGGATAAAGTTTTGGAAGATAGACGGGGTGTTGTCGTAGGTTTTTTTCTTGCAAAGAGTGTTTGGTGAAAAACGTATATTTACAGGGGGCGCGATGGGATCCAGGTATATAACCCATTTAATTAAGCCAAGTCTTTGGTTCTAAATTTTGACTAAATATATAAATTACAAATGTGAACAAAGAAAACATATATTACAATTGTTCTAAAACTCCCCTAGCTCCATGATGTCTTTAAAATACAATTACGAGAATGATCAGCGTATGTCCGTTTGAGATGAATCATGGGAAACTTAATTGGTGGTTTTGTGTTCTGGTTAGATTTTTGTGGAGGAGAGAGAGAGAGAGTACGTGGTCGCTAGGCTAACCAGTGGAAGGAACTACTAATTATCTAATTATTTATGGATATCGTCTAGTTGTGTAATTGTACTAATAATTAGTGGGTGGCTGCACCCATGTAGTGGTTTTGTTTTAATAATTTTGTCTAAGATATTGAATTTATGTGTCCCCTCGCGATTCTCTAAATCTACCACTACTTTAAAAAAGGTGAAGCCTGTTTCCCACACTTTTTCCTACCAAAAGTACCCCTTACAAAGTATTCACAAGTGGCCCAACCAAACAGGAAACAACACGGCCTTTTCATACACTCTGCCTATTCATTGTATGAGTTATATCTGTTACGAAACGATGTCATTCTCAGAAACGAACCAACAGCCAACTACAACCTCCTGCGCCTTCAAATACCATGCCTCTAATACAAAACCTACATTCCCACCCCAAGGTCTCCAGAGACACTTTCACTGATGAACACACCCCTCCTCGACGGACAGAATTTCTTCGTCCATTGCCCACCGGCCACCGCCCAGAATCTCCTGTAGCTGCTTCTGCCTTTGACACGGTAATCCACTTCCTAAATGCCTAAATATGAGTTCCAGATCACCGCCATATCTGTTAATGTGCCTCAAGCTTTCTAAATTCTAATTCCTTGAACAGTATGTCCGAGTTAAATCCCATGATGAAGCTCCCACTAAAGGATTCCTATGTGGTGGGAATTGTATGAAATGTGCAGCGGAAATGTTTTATCTTTACTAATTTTTAGGGAACTACTCCCTCCGTCCCAATTTCTTGGTCCTTCTTTCCATTATGTCCCAAAATATTTGTCCCACTTTTAAAAACATCCATCAAAACAGGGTCACTTTCCAGTTTTACCCTTAAAAAGTACTTTTCCCATCTTAATTGGCTAGTCTATTATCTTTTATTTTATAACAGTTCTTATGATTTTGAAAATTTTGTATAATAAAACTAATTGATATCTATCAAACAAGATCCATATTGAATATGTTTTGACTTTCATATAATAAACTAGCCTCACAAATTTGGTCACATTAATATTGACTTGATTTAGGGGCAAAACAGAAAAGTCAATACAAAGTTTTCACATCCCTTAAAAACCCACTTCCCCAAAAGGGGCAAATAAATTGGGACGGAGGGAGTAGTAATTTCTGCACGTGCGTTGCACGAGGCACATAGTTGGAGTTGGTGGTTTTTGAGCGTCTCCAATTCAAAATCTTAAAATAGAGTCTAAAAAAATCAGATTTCTATGAAAAAGTTCTTATAGAGAATGGTATTTACTCAACTAATCTCCAACTACAAAGCCCTACCTACAAAATACTCATTTGTTGCTTTGCAAGGTTCAATTTTTCCTTCCAAAGTATAATTTCTAGTGTTAGGTATATAAAAGATAACACCAAATTAACATTGGTCTCATTCTCTAGGTCCAGGCCTTTCTATATCTATGGTTACAAATAAAAATCTCTATTTTGGAGATGGTATATAGTGATTCATTAGAATAGTTTCAATCTTTGCCCCTCAGGTGATTGGCATATACAAATATACAACTCCAGGTTGAGACTTTAAATGGTGGTTTGGTTTTTGTTTTACAATACAATAATGGAGTAGTTTCAATGTTTGCCCCTCAGGTGATTGCTATCTTTTAGGTAATATTTTCCCCCTTCTGGACATTGAACCACGAGTACATGATGGAGTGTAGTGAAAATTCTGCCTTTAGATACTGTAGCGGCCGGGGACCCATATGCTCATTATCCTCGGCTGCGCCCCAGACGAGGGGGACGGGGGTCAGGAGGGACCGCCCTCGCCAAGGCGACCGAAGACTGCGAAGACCCATTGTTCCGACTAGTTGGCCTCCCGAGGGGGGTCGGTGGCCGAAGGCGTGTTCCCGGCGAGGAGGGGGCGCGGTCCTAGGGACTTTGGCTGGACCCTCTCCCCTCGGCCGGACCCTCTACCCTCGGCAGGACCTCCCCTCGGGAGGGCACTCCAGGATGGAAGAAGGCTTAGAACTCCTAAAAGAGGCTCGGCTTTCATTTGGCGGGCCCCTCTTAAAACATGGAATGCCTCTTGTTGCCCTAACAAGGAGAATCGGTAAGGGTGAAAACTCGGAAATCCTGCCAAGTGTTTACTTCCTTGATCAATTGGCAACAATTGAAGAAATAGAAGAGCTCAAGTTGCACAATTATTCAATTACAGATTACTGGTTTTTCTTGGGGTTTTCAAGTTGCGGTTGGGACCAGTTGTTTGACGAGATTGCCCGGGGAGCTTGGCATACAAGCACCAACCTTGGAGAAGTGCTAGATTGGCCCTGGAGATGACTCCAAATCTGGTGTTATAGGGTTTTAGATTCCTTTTTTGTATCACATCTTACACCCGATTGTTAAGCTTTCCCGAAGAGTGGCTGTTCAATATCAGAGATTTTGTCAGTTAAGTTATCAAATAATAATAGGGATTATTACCTCTAGGTCTAGAAAAGAGATGTCTAATTACCATTAAAATAAGTCAATTTTTTTAATTACCACTAAGGTAAGCCACTCTTTTTTGGAGTTTAGGTTTAGAGTGCACTTATGCAGACTAAAGCAGGTGGTCTAGTGCATGAGGCTCTCGAGTGGGGTCGCAAGACCTATGCAGGCTTATTAGTCCTATCGTGAAGTGACTGTTTTCGTTAACTTAGAATTGTGCCACCAGGGAGGCTAATGTAAATGTATAATCTTAATCTAGTAATTTGATTATACTACCAAAAACTTTCCAGATGCATAGTCTATTTTTCATACATTCACTTAACACTTTTACAGATTCCGATTATGAATTTTTCAGAATCTTAGAATTTAAAAATTACAATCAAAATCTAGAAACAACCAAATAATCAGCAGCAAACTCCCCTAAGAATAAGATGAATTTTTCAGTTCCAATAATTTTGACCACCGTCTATCAATAGAAGGAGCCTTCTGCTCCCCAACATCTGCAAAGGAAGAAGTTCGCTTTCGCTTAGTCGCTTAACATGGCTAATTATGAGAGCAGAAATCTCACTCTTAAGCCTTGATTGACCCAAAAATGTGGCTTGAGCCATTGCCAAAAAGTTGTGCTAATGTGTCCTTTAAGCGTTCATTTTTTAGCCATATCATATTCTTTGAGCAAGTTCAGTGGTTCCAAAATTGGTTGATCCATTGCCAAAAAAAAGGCCAAAATTGCCAAAAAAGAGTGCCCACATGGTGTGCCATTTGTCTAGCCATAAATGGCTCCACCCATTTCTGCAGCAATTTTAATCCAAAAAATGGCCCAGACACTGCACCAACATTGCTGGATTTTAGGTGCCCCAGTGGAAATGTTATACATAATCAATTTCTCGAGTTTTATTTAATGAATGGAGAATGGTAGATAATAGTGTTGAATGGTGAATAAAAAATGGTAGATGAAGAATGGAAAATAAAGAAAGGGAGATGGAGAATAAAGTAAAATGGTAATTCATGAAAGTCAAGTAGAAAATGGGATACGAAGGAAATATAGGAAAGAAGGGCCAAAGAAATGGCCTTGCGCCATTGCACCAAAATTGTATTTTTTGACAAAATGTCACTAACATGGCTACAAAATGGCAATGGCTCAAGCCATTTTGGCTAGACCAATGGACTTGCTCTTATGGTACTTTTTTACTATACTATTTACTCCCTCTATTCCCAATTGCTGGTCTTTTTGCACTATTTGGGACCTCTTAAAAAATGTCTATATCTTCTAATTAATACATATTTTTTATATCCAACATGGATCTTGTTTTATAGATCTAATTAGGTGTATTAAACAAAATTATAAAAATTATTATATATTGTACAGCCTTACAATGCACAATAGTTTCAGATTGGTCACAGGTCTTGGAACAAGTCTCCTGCAAATAGAAGAAAATGATTGAATATTAATAAAGTTTTTTTTTTATTATTATTATGTAAGATTGAGAGTTAGGACCAAAAAAAAAAAAATTTGAAAGTTTGAATGGCATGTAGCATTATATGAAGTGTTAGTAATTCATACTTGAAAAGAGGAAGCAAGCGTAATAGTGTCTCGTATATGTGAATCAAGGTCAGCTTCATCTCCAGGTTTCACATAGATTACCTGTAATTAAAATCAGCACTATTCACACATGGCTAAGTCAAAATACTTATTGTGAATTCGTTTTTCAAGAGAAATTGAGGAAAAAAATTCAGCACTCTCTACAACTAAGATAGACAACAAAGTTTCTCGAGTTCGAACCATTAGGGAGACTAATCTGCCTAAAGTTCTTCCCATGTGCGTGTAGGCACAATTCGCTAGGGAGTTCACACTATATTATTTGGACCCAATAGACATCAAACGATCAATATCTGGTTAAAAGGTTGAGCCTTGTAAGTGGTGAATAACCACATTGTATATTAAGGTCTAATAGTTTTTCTATTTTTCCAATGTGGGATTCAATCTTCCACACATGTTTCAAATTTCCCTCTCATGTGTGAATCATCGGGCCTAGCTCCCTCTTGAATTGATCCATTTGACTCCCCTTTAGTTTTTGATCTATTACCATTCTCCAACAACGTCTCCGAACCCATGCTTATTTACCGCATCCACTCCATTGAGAGATACCATACTCCACAAGAGCCACCTTACTGCGGCCCCATGCACCAAGAATTCCTGCTCCTCCGAGCAGACCCTTCCTTGAGGGAAGGCTGGGTTGGCCTCGGTCTGGAACCCACCAAAAATAGCCCATTTTTAGGGCCTCCAAGGTATATAGGTTAGTATAGACATAGGTTAGGGATAAAATGTCCAATAAATTGCACCCAACAACGTTAAGGACCCATCAAATTCTAAAAACAATTAGGCCCATTTTCTTTTTTTAGGCCCAACTTCCCAACTTAGTTTTACTGAGTTAATGTGTTATAACTTACCAGTGAAGAGGAAAACGTCAGAAGGAAAAAAAAAAGTTAAAGGGAGGAAAAGAAAGCCGAATGAGCCCTAACCCCTCACCAAGTTTTTAGTTCAAATTAACATTGTTACTGTGTTTATGATTGTGTTATAAATGGTACAAATCTTGTACTAAGTTTTAAAATTCTTTTTTTAATAGACTTCAATTCTTTTTTTAGTGTTGTTAAATTTAATTAAGCCAAGTCTTTGGTTCTAAATTTTGACTAAATAAATTACAAATGTGAGCAAAGAAGCATATATTACATGAGGTTATCTTTAATAATATTTAAAAAGAATTTTATTTTAAGATTTTATCTAATAAAATACATATGGGCCCGCATGTTATAAGTTCGTTTGGGACCCCATATTTCTCAGGGCCGGGCATGCCTCTGAGAGTCTTTGTTCAAGCCCATCCTCCATAGATCGTCAACCATTAGCTTTGATAGCACTTGCTGTGAGTCGGATTCGCCTGAGGTTCTTCCCATGTCTGGCCTAATTCATTTGGGAGTATCCACGGAGTCCACACCACATCACGAGAACTCAATATTATACTTTGAATGACCTATGTCCACTTAAAAGACTAAATCTCGTAAGTGGTGAGCCGGTCGCCCAATTGTATATTAAGGTCTAACTTTTTTTCTATTTTACCAATGTGAGCCCTGAAAACACATATTCCCAACAGGAACTTATGGTCGACTCATTAAAAGTTCATTCGAGATCAATTTGTTACATAAATAATTAAGCTTGAAACCACCTTTTTAAGGTGGTGTTTTTTTCTTATAAGGTGGTGTTTTTCCTAAATCAATTCTGAAAACAATTGATTACGTTTGGTAAAAATATCTACCGAGAATTGAAAAAAGTTTAGGCAGTGAAACAATCTTTGAGAGAGAGAGAGAGAGAGAGTGTTACGGATGGATCATCGCCACCAATTTCAGGCATTTGTGTGGTGCGGCGTTGTCTTCTCGAAGGCAGAACCCAAATATTGAATTTCGTATCGAGCTGAATCAGGAGATAATGAGAAAAGGGTACATATGCCAATAAACAGGGTCTTGTAGGGGTGTTTTGATAGAGACCAAAATAATGAAGCTACAAACAAATTAAACAAGATAGAAATTAAAATTTTAAATACCTTGAAGCAGTATGGGGAAGAGCAAATAATGCAGTTCCTCGTGAAGGATGTTACGATTCTTCCATCCACTGAAAGCCCAAAGCTCGCATGCTGCTAATTTCAATACAAAAACAAAACAAAACAAAATACTCTCTATAAAATACAACGAGAATTACAATAAATTGGACATTCTATAGGAATAACCTCAACCTCAGAGGACTTACAAATTACTGGAGTACATTTTAGATCGATCTTAGGTTTTGGAATTTATTTAGTTTTTTCCCCCTAGCTCCAATTACCTCGATCTTGCCTAATTAATAGTAGTAAGAATTTGAAAACAATATTACTTGCTATTTATATACGCATCTAATCCACGCATTACGTAATTTATCTTGAGAATATCATCATCAATCACATGTTCATAATTATCCATGGTGATCGAGTATTTAATTTGAATTCAGGCGTACGTGTCCTCCTATATTTGTTCTAAAACTCCCCTAGCTTCATGATGTCTTTAAAATACAATTACGAGAATGATCAGCTTGTGTCCGTTGGAGATGAATCAAATGGGAAACTTAATTGGTGGTTTTATGTTCCGGTTAGATTTTTGTGAAGGAGAGAGAGTACGTGGTCGCTAGGCTAACCAGTGGAAGGAGCAATTTGTGACTTGATTAGATTGGTGCATATGCATTTGCTTGTCGATCGGGACATCATCATCTGGCTAGCTAGCTAGTCATTGTTGGTTGGCTCTCTTGCGCGTGCATCTATCTTATTAACAAGGAATTTTCCTATTGTTGTTGTTGACGATGATATCATCGATGGAGTCTTCTGTCCGTACGTACTACGTATTACATGTAGTAATTAATCTTTTCCTCATCTCAATTTGCTTGCCTCTTTTGGAAAATTGAGTTTTTATGGGGGAGAATGATGTGACATTTAATTGGATTTGACTTTCTCAATTTACCCATATTTACAGCTTGGTTGAATGACACTTAAGTGTAAAAAGAAAGGGCAAAAGAGTAATGTTGTATAATTTTTTTTATGTTCACTATACTTTTCAAAGTGGGCATTCTTTTTGAGACATCTAAAAAATGAAAGAATGATCAGGAATTTGGGACGGTAAGAGTATTTAAATATTTATGGAGTATCGTTTTGTTGTGTAATTGTAATAATTAGTGGCTGGCTGAACCCATGCAGTGATTTGGTTTTGTTTTCAATAATTTTGTCATGATATTAAAAGAAGGGAAAATAATTAAGAAGAAAAGTAGAGAGAAAATTGAATGGGAGGAAAGTTAAATAGGAATTTGAATATTTTCCTTCCTCTTTTTGTAGAACCAAACAAAGGAAAGAAATTTTTTTAAATTTTCTCTCCCTTTCTCTTTCTTTCCCTAAGAACCAAACAAAGCCTAAATTTCTGTGTCGCCTCGCCATTCTCTAAATAAAATAAAAGAAGGGTACTCCAGTACGAGATACTAGGAATTAGCTAGTGGACTAGTATTAATGGAATAAAAGCGGTCGATCGGATCGGGGATCGGTAATGAATGGAATGGAATGGAATGGAATGGGGCAATTAATTAATAGAAGGAAATATGCTACTAATTACTACTACGATAACCTGTTGAATGGAGAGGGAGATAGAAACTTGATTTCTAGTAGTAGTAGTAGTATCTCTCTGCAGGCCTTGATCATCAGCTACATCTTCTTCTTCTTCTTCTTCTTCTTCTTCAGGCTCAGCAGCCAAATCTTCTTCTTCTTCTTCTTCTTCTTCAGGCTCAGCAGCCAAATCTTGAAGGTCCAGCTGTTTTAGAGAGAGAATGTAATCACATCTCCATTTATCGTCGTCTATGCGATTCCCGTTTGGTGATATTTTTATCAGACTGCGCCTCCTTTGCCGCCGGCTTGGAGGAGGAGGAGGAGGAGGAGCCCTAATTTTATTTCGATGGAGTAGTCTTCTGTGCCCCGCCGGTGAATCAAATTTATTTGAAATACTAGTACGACCAGCTGTGGTGGTGCTTCTTCTGTACATCTTGTTGTTGTTGTTGACGTCCCAAAGTACAGGAGGAGTAGTAGGAGGCACCTTCATCAGGAATTTGGCCTGTCGTCGATCTGCTTTGTCAAACCTCCTACTCGGGATTGGGAACTTGAGGGTATTTCTTGCATTGTTGATCAAGTAGTAACCACCACCACCAGTACCCTGGAAATCAGCCATCTCTCTCTAGATCGATCTCTATCGATTGAGTACGCAGTAGCTAGTATCGGATTTTGGAATACTACTACTCCTATATATGGGAACCTTATCTTCAATGAAATTGAGAAGACAACTTACTCTAGCTACCATTGGTTGGTTGGGACCACTTACGTGGTCACATGCCAACTTCACTTGATTTTCATTTATCCGAGTAGTACAATTTTCTCTTCTAAAATAGTATAATACTACTAATTGGGTTTAAAACGCACATTATAATTAATACTAATGCTCCGTTGGATTTTTGAAAACAAAGGCAAAAAATTAAAATAAAATAAGAGAGAAATTAATTACTACTCTACAACCGAAGCAAGTTGCTTTCCTCCTGTTTTTGGTTTTTCTTTATAGATTAGAGATAAGATGGAGTAGAAAATACTCCTTAAAAGACATTTGTAGGACCAAGAAAAGTTTAAGGGAAAGTGATTTTCGTCTTCTAAATAGTTGCCCTTCTTCTTTTTTGACCAATTCTTTATTTTAAAAAAATTAATTTCTGGGATTTCCAAATTTCAAATGAAACTCTGCCCAAATTTTTTCAGAGTCTGGCTACTTGGTTTTTGTGACCTAGCCTTGGGGGTTGTCCCAGGGCAAAGTTTGATCCCTTTGGGGAGGGGGCATCCTCCCGTTCCATGCTGTAAGTGCTGTAGTTTGTCCTAGCTATGGGGGCTGTCCCTAGCATGATTGTTCCTGAGCAGTTGCTGTCCAATCTGGACAGCCATTTCGGTTTTATCTGATTATCGAGCATCATGTTGCTGCATCAAGTTGCTACTATTGTATCATCTTGGGCCTGCACATTTGGATCATTTGGGATCAAATTCCAGCACACTATCCATTGTTATGGCCTTACCAGAGATTAGCTCTCGAATGGCAATGCAAGTGAAGAGTAAGCATCATCAACGGACGATCAACGGATCTTTGTTTTGTCATATGTCAATTGTAGCCGTTTGGCTTAGGTTTTCCTTATTTTCTTTCTTTCTTTCTTTTTTCCTCCTGGGGTATCCTCTTCTAGGCTGTACATTCGGTTAGCCCTTTTTTATTTCAAGCTATTTTACCCAAAAAAAGAGGGGTAAGTAAATTTTTTATTTACTTTTCGTCCCCCTCTATTCCCTTCCCTATTGTTGTTCCAAATGATTTCCGTGTTTAGGAGTAGTTTTAACATTTTCCAGTTGGGCTTGCGTAGTGAATTCTTCCAAGTATCAATAACTCAAGTTCGTAGGAAAAAAAACGACTTCTAGTGCGTTTCTACTTATGGTAAAATTTGTATGTAATTTTGTTCTTGGTACAGTAAAATTTCACTTTGTTATTCCACAATCCAGTTCTGCAAATTTCACAATAAGGTCTTGGATGCTACTTCGACCAACTTCAGCACACACAGTAAGTTCAGTCATTCGGCTGATTGGTTGAGCTCTCATCACTTCCTTCTTGCCTTTTTTTCCTTTAAAATGCTTGTTATCATCTCACAAAGTAAGAAACCAAGAAAGAATATACCCCTCATTCAATGATAACGAGCAATTCCAAGGAAAACAAGCAAGAATGGAGAGCTTACCCTGTGGACCGAAAAACCAAAGTTAATTAGTACTCCCTCCGTCCGTTTTTAAATTATGAGAATACCTGCAATTTCAAACCCCTATAAAACATATTTCTCTATATAACTTTTTAATTTGTTTTATACCAAATTAAAGTACTCATTGAGGACTTTAATTTTGGTGCAAAAAAATTTAAAAACTTTATACAAAAGTACATTTTTAAACGTCCACAAAAATACACATTTCCCAAGTGGGTCACTTAAAAATGGACGGAGGGAGTATGATGCTATGTGCACGCGCTTTGGAGTAGCAACTGCAAAAGCATTGGGAATAGGCAGTTTTGAACTTCAAATCCTTGGAGAGAGAGGGGAAAAAAAAAAAACAAAAACAAAAAACAAAGCAAGCACCAGACGAAACTCAACTTGTTAACCACCTGCATCGGATATTTAATATTTTTGAGGACGTGAATCGAAAGGCACAGGCACCCAACCAAAGTTCTCATTTCATTTGTGATCACAAGCACTCAGGTATGGTGGTGCTCCAACTAAATCAATTTCTCCTCCAAATACTGAGTCTATTTCATGCACAAGACCCTCTCATCCATTGAGAGAAAAGCTACCATTGTCTTCACACACACACAGCATAAACCACTTGAACGATCTTGTCCGACTTGGCTCAGAAATTTAGCCACCCAAAAGGTTAAACTGCCACAACTAATTACCAAAACAAAAGATATTGCAGACAAACCAGAAGAAGAGGACACGAACAATAGAAACCCTACAGGAAAGTTCCAGGTTCACTTCAAAAAATAAACCTCAATCTGCCGGCTGATCATCGTCATCGTCGTCGTCGTCATCAACCTCCGCAATAGGAGTCTCAAGTTGTTCTTGTTCAGCTTCCTGCACCTCCTTCTCAGTCTTCCTCCCTTTCTTCGACTTATAGTAAACACTCATAAAGGTCCCTACAGCTCCGTACTTCTTCCTGCAATTCTCATATAACCCCGCATCAAACATCCTCCAGAACTTCTTCTCATCTAGCTCAGACACAGCATACTGCGGCTGGTATCCATGGTTCTCGATTAACCAGGTCTCCAGATTACGAACAGCCTCCACTCCATCAAAAACCTCGCCCCGCAAGACGGGTCCCGGTGTGTAGTAAACTCCGACATCAGTGTACATCTGAGCATAGTGTGTGTCCCCTTGCCTGCGGTGGAGCTCAAATCCAGCCTCGGGGTATACCATTGTCTTATAGGGGAGCTTGAACAGTTTGTGTGGGCAGAGCCAGAGGGGGTATACCTAGAAAAGGATAATATTTCAGATGGTATTTCGTCATAGAGGAAACAGTTTGAAAAAAGTAAGCTAGAATGAACTCTTACTGTTGGGTTTGTGCAACCTGATTAGTACTGGACTCAAGGTCCACAACCTACTGAAAATTTCTATGAGAATTAACTATGTTAACCCTAGCAATATAAAATGTTGCTAGAATGACTTCTAACAACCATCGTAAGATTTCACAATGGCCAACCTAAGGCACTGTTCATTAAGCCGTGAAATACTTTACACCTGCAAACATTTTCCATGTACAGTAGTTTTGGAAAAAACCACAGCTTTTTCCTTCTGTTCTATGGCATTTAAAAACACTTGGAGAACTTTTCCAATAACTGTTTTTTTTTATAAAAAAAAAATAGTGGTCAAAGCCAAGCTATTGTACTTCTAAAGCCAAGAGACCGTACTTATTTCATACTTTCACGTCTCGAATCCAAAAATACTTTTACTTTCCCTACTTGGGGTTGTTGAAAATTTCAAGGGGCTAAGAAACCTCAAATGACCAACTGTTCAAAGAACCAAAAATGAGTCACAGACTCAAATTACATCGTCTTCAGTGCTATGATGAAAAACACTTTGTTGGAAGAAGTCAATACTTCCATTTTGGCGAACCAACCAACCAACCAACAGAAAAAGCGTAATCAACTTTACAGGAAAATATTATACAACGCCTGAGCAAAGAATTTCATACCTCCATCTCTTTGTGGACGAATTCTAGTGCATCTCCAACTTTGTAAAGAGGCACAAGCATATCCTGAATGACATGCATCTCAGGGTAATAGTTCCCGATAGCTTCACCTTGCGTAGCCTTAAGCAGAGAAACCTTAGGAGGCATCATCCAGCCCAAGAGAAACCTAAACCACCATTGATCACCAAAAGGTAGGATCAACTTCCCTTCCCAATACAAACACCTAGTGTGCCTGTGGTAATACTCTCTAGTCGGGATGTACTCTACAAATTCCCCTTTCTTTAGGGCCGTCTGTGCATGCTGGTAGAACCAAGGCTTAAACCACCAACCGACACAATTAATCACATTCCCCTTCTTCTTAGCCTCTTCTTTCGACGCGTATCTACCTGCAGTTGCGAATCTAGAAAGTTAATAGAGTGGGTGCACCAATTAATTAGAAATTCAGAACAGAGAAACCTTCTCGACTAACGGATAAAAAGGTAACAAATTTTAATACATGATATATTTTCCTGTCTCTCTTTTCGTTTTCCCTTTTTTTTGTTTTGGGGTGTGTGCGCACGCTGATAGCTTATTAACCCAAATACACAGAAGTGCAAGAGAATTGAACTCCCAAATTGGAAGCTCAGTTTTCTGATATTAAGCAACAGGAAGAATCACCAATTACAAATAGGAGAAAGAGGAAAAAGATACAAAATACTCCACCTCTGCTATATCCCTCTCTCCTCTACTTATAGCGTGCATTTTTCCCTCCTTCCAACTAATTGGTTTTCCCGCCTAAAGCAGACAAGGATATCTACTGAAATAAAAGAAAATGGAAGAAAGTGAACTGACCAACTTATCCCTAACAAATTAATTAAATTACAGTAAATTATGCTCTGCCACGTATCATTCCCTCCCCCTCAAGATCAACCTTGTCCTCAAGGTTGAAAGGAGGGAAATTGTTGTTGCAGCTTATAGAGGGGTTCCCAGGTGGCATCTTCAGGAACTGTATTGGACCACTGTACCAAGACCATGGTTGTTGGTTTGTTGTGCTTCTTCACCAATTTTCTATCAAGAATGGCAAGGGGTGCAACATGTAATTGGCCTGTGGGAGTTGGTATAGGCAGGATGGTAGAAGTTGGTGAGGTGGGGCCTACCCTTTTTTTGAGTTGAGAGACATGGAATACAGGGTGTATTTTGGAATCAGTGGGTAAGGCCAATCTGTAGGCGACTGGTCCCAATTTCTGTGTGACTTGGTATGGCCCATAGTATTTAGGAGCTAGTTTGGGGTAAGGCCTGGACACAACAGAGCTTTGTTTATAAGGTTGTAGTTTCAGGTAGACCCAATCTCCCACGTCAAAAGCTCTTTCACTCCTCTTCTTGTCTGCCATCTGTTTCATTCTGTTTTGAGAAGTTTGGAGGTGTGCTTTGAGGATGTTCATCATGGTTTGTCGATCTTGTAATGTAGTGTTAGCTGCTGCCACAGAAGTTGAGCCTGGAATGTAATCTTTCCAACTTGGAGGTGGTTGCCCATAAAGAGCTTCATAAGGAGTGATTCCTGTGGATGCATGGTAAGTAGTGATATACCACCACTCAGCAAGGGGAAGCCATTTGGCCCATTGTTTGGGCCTATCTCCTGCCAAACATCTGAGGTAATTCTCCAAACATCTATTGATGACCTCTGTTTGACCATCTGTCTGAGGATGGTAGGCTGAGCTCAAGCATAACTCAGTTCCCTGTAGAGTGAAGAGGGCCTTCCAAAAAGCACTTGTAAAGATAGGATCTCTGTCAGATACGATTGTTGTTGGCATGCCATGCAGCTTGTAAACGTTGTCCAAGAATGCTTGTGCAACCTCTGTTGCTGTATAAGGATGGGTCAATGGAATGAAGTGAGCAGCCTTGGTTAATCTGTCCACTACTACGAAAATGACTGACTTGCCATTGGACAGTGGAAGCCCTTCAATGAAATCCATGGCAATGTCTGTCCAGATTCTTGTGGGTATGGGTAAAGGGTGTAGAAGGCCTGGAGTTTTAATGTTTTCAGGTTTGTTTCTCTGACATACGTCACATGCTTCTACAAAGGACTGAACTGTCTTACTCATCCCCTTCCAGAAAAAAGCTTCCTTCAACCTCTTGTAAGTTCTTTCTGCACCAGAGTGACCCCCTGTGGCACTGTTATGATGCTCTGAAATCAATTTGTTCCTGAAATTTGGAGAGTTTCCCACCACCAATTTAGTTTTGTAATATAACATCCCTTGCTGCCAGGTGTAGTGAGGATGGCTATGGGGGTCCATTTGTAGGTCTGAGAGAAGTTGCTGCAATTTGGGATCTTGTGCCACACTGCTCTTGAGTTCTTCCACCCAGCCACATAAGACCACAGATAAGGCTTGGGCCTGCCCTTCTTCTAACTCATCAAAAGTCACTCGAGATAATGCATCAGCTACTTTATTGTCTTCCCCGTGTTTGTAGCTTATTTCAAAATCAAATCCCATCAACTTGGTTAGCCACTTTTGTTGGAGTAGGGTCGTCAATCGTTGACCCATCAGGTACTTGAGGCTAAGGTGATCAGTCTTGACCTTGAAATGTTGACCCAAAAGATAGCATCTCCATTTGTTTACTGCCATTACTACTGCCAGCAGTTCTTTTTCATAGGTGGATAACCCCAAGTTTTTTGGTGAGAGTGCCTTGCTAAAGAAAGCTATTGGCCTCCCGTCTTGCATTAGAACAGCTCCTACTCCTTGTCCAGAGGCATCACACTCCAGTGTGAAGGTTTTTGTATAGTCAGGCAAGGCCAAGACTGGAGTAGTAGTCATGGCTGTTTTCAATTGTAAGAAAGCACTTTCAGCTGCAGGTGTCCATATGAAATTGTCCTTCTTGAGTAGGTCTGTTAATGGTTTACATATTTTTCCATAATCCTTGACAAATCGCCGGTAGTACCCTGTGAGGCCCAGGAATCCTCTTAGTTCTTTAATAGTCTTTGGTGGTGGCCAAGCTTTCATGCTCTCTATCTTATTTTCCTCAGCAGACACCCCAGCACCATTAATCACATGCCCCAGATATTCTATCTCTGTTCTTCCAAAGGCACACTTGGATAGTTTAGCAAACAACTTGTTTTCCTTTAGTTTCTGTAAAGTGGCTTGCAAGTGGTTCAAGTGGTCAGCCCAGGTCTTACTATATATTAATATATCATCGAAGAAAACCAACACAAACTTCCTTAAATAAGGTCTAAATACTTCATTCATTAGACTCTGAAAAGTGGAGGGTGCATTGGTGAGTCCGAAGGGCATAACACGAAACTCATAGTGACCTTCGTGTGTTTTGAAAGCTGTTTTTTCAATGTCAGAGCTATGCATCCTTATCTGATGATATCCAGATCTCAAGTCTAGTTTAGAGAAAAATTTAGCATCATGCAACTCATCTAACAGTTCATCTATAACAGGGATAGGAAACTTATCTTTGATGGTCTCCTTGTTTAGGGCCCTGTAATCCACACACATCCGCCAGCTATTGTCCTTCTTTTTAACTAGGAGGACAGGAGAAGAGTATGGACTGGTACTTGGCCTGATGAAACCAGCATGCAAGAGTTCTTTGACTATCTTTTCAATCTCAGTTTTCTGTACAAATGGGTATCTGTAAGGTCTGGAATTTGGTGGGGTGGAGTTTGGTTTTAGAGGTATTTTGTGGTCCTGTGGTCTTTGTGGAGGTAGCTCTTTGGGTTCTTGAAATATATCATTGAAGTGCTGTAAGATGGTGGAGATATCAGGTGATACTTGTAGTAAAGCTGGTTCTAGTGAGTTGCAAGTGTTGTCCCCATGTATACTATGGAGCTGGGCCAACATTCCGATGGGCTTCTTCTTCAGTAATGTTAGCATGTGGGCTGTACTGACCTGCTGTACTTCCATGTTTTGCCCTCCTCTCAGGACATGTTTCTTCCCATGAGCCTGAAATTCCATCCTTAGATCCTTAAAATCCCACAGCACTGGTCCCAGAGTAGTGAGCCATTGAATTCCCAGGACCATGTCGCACCCACCCAAGGGTAGTAGCCTCACATCAGTAGTGAACTCAGTTCCTTGCATATTCCAAATAAAATCAGTCACAGCTGCCTTGCTATGTAGTTTAGTCCCATCTGCAACTACCACTGCTAGTGGGTTAGTAAACTGGATTTGTTGCCCAGTCCTCTTGGCCATGATGGGATCCAAGAAATTGTGGGTACTTCCGGAATCGATGAGCATGGTTATTGGGCACTTCTTAACTTTTCCCTTAATTCTCATGGTCCTGTAAGAGGGAACCCCTGAAATGGCATGCACTGAAATGTGTAGATCCTCCATCGTTGTCTCCATGTCTGGCATATCTTCCATGTGAGGAGTATCACTGGATTCCTCTTCCTCTTCAGCTTCAATAGAAAACAGTTGCTTCTTCTTACAAATGTGCCCCCTGAAATACTTTTCATCACACCCAAAACAAAGCCCCTTCTGTCTCTTTTCATCGAAATCTCTGGTTGTCATGGATCTTATAGGTGGTAAGGATTCGTGTAACTTAACTGGGGGGTGGGAAAAAGGCCTGGTAGTGTGGTTTTGAGAAGAAGGAAGAGCAAGGATTGGTTTGGAGGTATTTGGAGCACTGAAGGTAGTTGTTGATGGTGCGTAAGTAGGTTTGTAGGAAGATGTAGCAATTCCCTTGGCCTTTTTTAGGGCTTCAATGGACTCCTCTTGCAAACAAGCTAACCCTAGGACTTGGGACATAGTGGTTGGCCTAAACATCAGTACACCAGCCTTAATCTCCTCTTTAAGCCCACTGATGTAACAACTAACGAAAAACTCTTCCCCCAATCCAGTTGTTCTGTTTGCTAACTCCTCGAATTTCTCCTGATAGTCTCTTACGGTTGTGGTTTGCTTCAGCTTAGTTAATTGACCAATAGCATCCTCATAGACGTTTTTATTGAATCGGTTAGTTATGGCGGTACTGAACTCCCTCCAATTTCTCACTGTGGTTGATTTCTCGAACCACCTATACCAACTGATTGCTCGATCTTCCAAGTGGATCGCAGCCAATCGAATTTTCTGGGTGTCATCAATCTGGTGGATTTCAAAGTACTTCTCACATCGGTATAACCACCCCTCTGGATCTTCTCCCGTAAATTTGGGAAAATCGATGCGATTAAAACGGTGAAATGTCCCATTTCCCCCAAAATTACCAGATCCCCCATTCGACATAGCGGGGTGAGGCGTACCGTGAATTGAAGAGGAAGGAAGGTGGGCTACCTGAATAGCAAGCTGGTCGTACTTCATTGCTAACGCTGCTACCAAATTCCGCACCTCATTCACCACTGCAGTTTGCCGTTCGAAGGTTTCAGTCTGTCGTTCGATTGCTGCCGCTTGAATTTCTGAGTTAGTCTTCATCTGATTAACCGTTTCTTCGAGCCGCTTAAAATCCTGAGATCTGGTGCCTTCAGCCATATCACTAGATCACAACAAGCCGAGGAACGACTGCTCTGATACCACTGATAGCTTATTAACCCAAATACACAGAAGTGCAAGAGAATTGAACTCCCAAATTGGAAGCTCAGTTTTCTGATATTAAGCAACAGGAAGAATCACCAATTACAAATAGGAGAAAGAGGAAAAAGATACAAAATACTCCACCTCTGCTATATCCCTCTCTCCTCTACTTATAGCGTGCATTTTTCCCTCCTTCCAACTAATTGGTTTTCCCGCCTAAAGCAGACAAGGATATCTACTGAAATAAAAGAAAATGGAAGAAAGTGAACTGACCAACTTATCCCTAACAAATTAATTAAATTACAGTAAATTATGCTCTGCCACGTATCACACGCACGTCTTTTTAGGTGAATTTACAACAAACTCTTATCTTCACAATATAGTACAACATAAAGGGCTATATTTGTAACTTCATCTTATGATGGGCATGCACATAATACAACTATGTAATAATATCAAGAAAGTCGAACAAATCAGTCAGCACCCATGCAGGTCCACCACTGTCTACCTGTCATGAAAACCCCTTCTGTTGGAGTATAAACCATCCCCTCTACGAAATCTGGAACCTTTTCGGGATTGTCCTGATCTCCGTCCCTTGGAGCAAAAGAATCCATATAAGCCTGTGCAAGATCTTTTAAGTTTCCCACAACAGGTTTGTAAGTCAGCTTCATGTACTCCTTAATTGGTATAAGTTTGATCTCAGCAGAAACAAGCAGCCCCAGGGTTCCCTGAGACCATGGGATAGCATAGTAGAGGTCGGAGTATTCATTGTCCTTTGTTGCTCTAACTACCCGCCCATCTGCCAAAACAATTTCATAGGACACAACAGTATCAGAGAAGAGGCCATAAATATGAGAGCTTCCTTCAATACCGTACCCATTAATGAGGCCACCAACAGTCAAATCATCAAGTTCAGCGACAACTGCTAGGGCGAGATTCATTGGAACAGTAACCCTTGTTATCTGCCCCATGTTAACCAGAGGCTCAACTCGGGCAACCATTCTCTCTTTGTCAATTTCAATGATGTTTCTGAAAGCAGAGAGATCAACCTCAAAATGGCGAGCACGCTTGTAGTCCACATTCCGCATTCCAACAGCAATCCAGGGTTTCCTAGCTGTGCAAACAAGGCCATCCTTTGATGCATTTCTTTGTTTGAGTCGTGCCACAACTTTCTTGACATTTTCATCATGTTCCTTCTGACGCTGCTTGAAGGATTTCCTCTCGGATTTGAGGTCTCCAAGATATATGAGGAAGTACATAGTGAAGGAGATAGGCAGGACGACAAAAATAACCAGAATCCATCGGAACTGGACAAAGTAGTCCACCCAAACCTTCTTCCTCTTGGGGCGTAGCTGGGCCGCGAGATCTGACATCACATCAAAAGATGCTTGTTTTACTGTAATTAACAAACAAATAAAATGTGAGCCAACAGAAATTACGTAAATTTTGCATGTGGGATTCAGAACATCATAATCTAGATTTAGCATTCAATCATATAGAAAGGGCAGTAAATTGATTAACTAAAAATAACCAGCATCCCATCAGTTCGCAAAAATGATTTCATTAATAGAATAGGAATCTCATAATCCTAGCTTTGATTAGTTTATGACTGCCATTAAAAATGCCCAACACTTACCAATGGCGCACTTCAATCTCCATCAATTGAAAAATGATCATGATTGAAGCCATAAGCAAAACTTGTGGGGGAAAAAAGGTGGTTCACATTGTAGTTAAGTAAATCTCAAAGTTCATCCCGAGTCGGCATCAGAACAAAATGGTTTTAGAAATATTTTGATAGATTAATCATTAAAGTGAGTACCCTTCTACAGGTCGGTGAAATATGTCACTGTGTTCGGTTAGCTGTTTCCAGCTAAAACTTTCTAAAATGTACTTTTACAAAATTTTCTTGTGCACTGCACTGAGTTTGCCGTGGGCCCCCCACAAGTCCAACTTTTGCCACAACAGTGGGCTGTGTTGTGGGCTCCACTACCCATAGCCAATAAAAGCTTGACACCTGTCATCAAAGTCAGGGGTGGCCTACTCGGTACTCAGTACCAAGACTTTTGTTTCAAAAGTGATATTCTCCTCTCTCCTCACCATTTCTACCAAACCCAGAAAACAGAGCCTCAATAAAATCAATCCTTGCTTTCGTGATAAAAAAAAAAAAGCTTGCAGAAGTAAGGACACAGAAAACAGAGCCTCAATAAGACTAATCTTTTATTTATCAATCAAAAATTGAACTACAAGCAAATCAAAACTAGAAACCTCAGCAACTCAAGTTTTAAACCATCAGCCCATCAAAAAAATTTCGGAATATTGGACTGTGGTAGAAGTGGAAAAGAGTTTTACATCTATTCCCGTATGGTAAACTCACGTTCCACTGCAAACAGTGGTTATACTCTCTCTATGCTCTCTTCCCCTTCTTCTGAGATTGTCCCTTCTTCTCACTTGCAATCTCCGGAAGAGATCGATCATCTGGAGCGTAGCACTAAAAAGGTGAAACGATTCCTCTAAAACTACTATGGATTTCCAGATCTCCTCCAGATTCGGCCTCCACTTCAGAAATCGTCGTGGAAACGGAACCCCAAATCCCTCCTTTGACGGTGAAGTCCACGCCAGAAGTTGTCACGGAAACTCGATAATCTGAATCAAAACAGATTATCGGCGGAGGAAATTGAAAAACGTCTGGCGTAATTCTCTGATAGTGAGAGGAAGAGAGAGAGTATCTATTTTATTTGAACCACAGAGAGAGAGAGAGAGAGAGAGAGAGAGAGAGAGAGAGAGAAGGAGACAAATCGCTGCAAACAAAACGTGAGGGGAATAGTGTTAACGGAAGTTTTGCTGAAGTGGTGGAGCAGAAGGTAGAGGTAAAGAAGGAGAGAGAAGCAGAACGGGGAGTCAAATGGTAATAAACAAAGTAGTTGAGAATATGTAGGGCCCATGTCTTTTTCCATCCGATCAGTATTTCCAAAACATTTATTTTAGAAATATAAAAGCTACTTTTAGGAAAGGAAACGAGCAAGGTGAACTCCAACAAGATTTTTCTAATGACATCCTTCAGGCTATTCCAACATAGACCAGTGTCCGCTTCTATAAAGGGAAAAAATATCTTCACCAAGTGATTGGGATTTGCCAATTGGGGAAGCCAATGGTGCAATGAATGGCACAAAGTAAATATTTATACTATCTCAAATTCTCAATAACTTCGCTAGACACATGTAAGTTATGCAATAGCACTTGAGGACGAGTAAAAAAATGTCCGTTTCCGATTCCCATCAATGGCACTGTACAACAGGAATCATGTCAAAATATCAAATTACCCCAAACGACAACAAAAGAAGATAAAACTAAAATATAATTAACCAGTTCATTCTTAAAGCCCAAATATGCTATGGCATCACTAGCATAATGTCATAGCAAAGTAGCAGGACGGACTAATTCCTATACAGTGTTCACCTTACAGTAGCAAACAAACTTGACTTGTCTTTGACGCGTGCGTGAGCAATTTGTAGAAACGAAACTAGTCTAACCAAAAACAAAATGAAGAAAGAAAGGACGCAACCTATTGCTTGACCGAAATCCTAGACCTAATTAATGGGTTGCCCCAAGCGTAGGGCGGAGACCGGTGTAGCACAATACCCGGTAAGACCGGAATCGAATCCACAGAGAAAGGCGGAAAGTGCTTACTAAGTACTCGGGTTGCTAGTTTAAACACGGCTCTTAGGTAGCCACCCTTGTGATTTGATTGGTGAACTTATCTAAACTAAGTGAATTTGATTGTTACTTAACTTAATAAAAAGGAAGTACGGTCGTATGGGTCATAACACAAGTGACCAGGTCCAGACAGTTCAGCTCAATTCAGTGTTCTGGAAACGGTTGATTTTAGAGAGAAAAAGGTACCCCGAAAGATGCGAATCCTCGTGGTCGCCGTTTTCCCATGTACAGCGGAGAACAAGTTTTGGTCCCCCGTTCCCCGCGTTACATGGGCTCCGACAATGCCCGGATACGTCTGACGGAAGCTCTTTAATAACCTAAAATTGCTCTTTCCTTGGTTAATTTAGACAATAGGAGCAGAACAGATCCGGGCCTGGCCACGGTGTGTTAATCACCCCGCGACCATACTTATGGAACTACTCACACATAATAACTGAACCAACTAACAAGATTTCGAAATTAAACATGCTGAATATTGATTGAAACAAAGATCCAAACGTAAAACGCGGACAAACTCCCGCGAAATCAGAGTTAACGAAAGTAAACAAGAAAATACCCGAAGCAATAAGCAAATCTGTCAACAAAACTTCAAAACTTCGATGGAAAAGCCTCCGGAAAATCAAATCTCCAAAGGGAAGAACGGCTACTACTTGGGAGCAAAAATTAAACAATGTTCGAACCCTAATTTGTCCTAAAAACGGGGTACTTATTCTCCCCCCGAAGTCAAACTACGTGGCAAAGTCAACTGGCTGTATAAAGCCCTCGGTATCGATACAGGAGAAGTCCTGTATCGATACCCAGACGCTCTGTTCCCGAATTGGCCAACGGGTATCGATACAGGACAATCCCTGTATCGATACCGGTCCTCTAAGTTGACTTTTCAGCTTTTTGGTCGTCCTTGCTTGGGTCCCACCGGATCTCAACATGCCCCACATCCTTGGGTCCAATTGCACGCTCTTTTCTGCCCTGTTACCTATAAAACAAACAAAGACAAGAAAAACCAAGGACACACCGCATCAAGTGAAAAATGGAATAAAACCGCGCCTCTAACGCACTAATCTGCCCTACTTAGGCGCTTATATCTATGACATTGTGCGCCTATCACCTATACAATCACAACAATCACACTCAACGGCATGTGATTGTAATTCTCGTGAAGGTGGAAGCAACCGATAACCCTCTAGTTCACTTCAGAATCCCCTCTTACCCTGGCCTCTCGGAAAAGAAAAGCAATAGTCAACATCGGAACATGTGATACGCTGGTCTGGATACATGACAAACTCAATGCAACAACTCAGCGTAACTTTAACAATAACTTTTAATCTTTGGTTACTATTTGAGTGGACCAACTGCTCAAGTGTAACAATATTACACAGAACGTAAAATCAACATTACAGGCCAATAATCTAATAGTAGCATAAGGTGGTGTACATGGAAAATGAATATGAAAAATTTACAGGAGAATTAATCTAAATCCAAGATCAATCCAAAGCATGCAACACAAATGGAAAATGATGCATGTTGACCCATCATTTCATATAAGCACTGAAAAATTCCATTACAAGCTTCTAGAACAGCCTAACTTGAGACAGGAAAATTACTAGCCAGAGAGAACTACATCGAACAAAGCCTCACTAATTCATCATTGCTCCACAGCCAATTGTGGGTATCCGGAATACCCCTCCTCCGCAATACCTCTCCTGATGCCCCTCTGAGGCACCTCCTCCATAGCACCTCCTCCAAGGTGCCCTCCAAGGTACCTCTTCCACAGATGCTTCCTTCGAGGTACCTCTCTGAGACACCTCTCACTTCTACAGACTTAACTTAATTAGGCTCTCATGAGCCTGACGACTCTGCACAAGACCCTAGGTCGGGAGCAGAGCCTGGGTACCTGCTCAGGACCTAAGGAGGTATCGGAATGGAGGCTAGAGCAAAGGGATTGTCAAGACTCACCTCCACGAGGTGAACGTATGATTGTGTCAAACGGAGCGGCGCTAATACGTACTTGCGTTCGGGGAAGTCCCTCAGATCTTGGGACCCACCAATCATACTAGCTACGTGCTATTGCATATGGTTATCGCTCGGCGCGAAATTGAAATTTTTATCTTTTCCAACTCTGATGCTTCGGCAGCATGCCAGAAAGGAATTCACCCCTCGGCTCACTGCCAAAGCAGGGGCTATCATTTGCTACCAGTGGTTACAATCTCTATTACCCGCAAGAGCCACTACTTGTGAAATTATTCAATCATTGAATCATTAAGCCAGAAAGAGAAGAAAACATCCATCCATTAAACGAAAAGGAAAGAACATTCAGTCATTCATTACAAAAGACGGGAGGCTCAGCCCCGAATACAACGAACAGAAAGACAAAAATAAAAACTGCAAGAGGACTAGGCCTCGGGTGGGTCCGGCTCGGCGGCAGAATTCCCTGCCGGTGGATCAGTGGCTAGCGCCCCCTCGGGAGCATCCTCTTCATCGTCGGACGGCATCTCCGGGATTACAGCCTCGGGAACCGGCGGAAGGGACGTCCGCAGCGTAGACTCCGCGGGAACGGAGACGATGTCATAGGCCGCGGAGAAGGCCTCGGTCTAGCAGCCGGCACGGCCGAGGAGATACCCTTTCTTGAAGGCTTTCTCCTCGTTGTCATTTGCCTCCTTGGCAAACTGCCGAAGCGTCTGCTCCGCCCCCCTGTCGTAGCCGTTCTTGTCGGCGGCAGCCATCATCTCCTCGTGATCGGCCTGGGCGTGTTTCAGCTCACTCTCGGCCTTTGCGGCTCTTTCTTCGGCGGCCGTGAGCTTACTCTCGGCAATCGCGGCCTTATCCTCGGCCTCTTTCTGATCACGGCGCGCCTCGAGGAGCAGCTTCTCAAGCGTGTGACCGTCAGCGGCGAGGGTCTCGACTTTCTTTTTGAGCTCGGCACCGGCCTTCCGCTCCGCCTCGAGCTTCTTCTCGACCGAGGACTTCTCGACGCCAAGGTTATACACCTTGTCGCCGAGGGCCAACGCCGACTGACCAGCCTGCGAAGGGAAGGAAAATCGACATCAAGAAAGCGGTAAACCGAAGGAGAAGACTTGGTGAAATAAAAACTGTGAAGTTAAAACCTTACCATCACGATGCTGGTGCAGAGTTCGGAATAGTTGTCGGCCGTGTTCTTGGAAATGGCCTTCATATCCCTCGGCAAGGCAAGGGCCTTCAGCAGGGTCATCGCCGTTTTGCGGCTTTCCCGAACGCTGGCGTTCTTTTTTACCGGCTCGCCGCTTGAGGTCTGGATGACCGGTACCCACGGCTCGACTCTCTCGGTATCCGAGAGCGTAGCGTCGGGTGTTGCAGAGAGGGCTTGTTTGTCCTTCGGGGCCATGCCCTTCGGAGGGACTTCGGCCGGAATTGTCCGGGCGGTCGGCGTCGGTGGCACCGGAGGCCTCGGAGGGACCTCTTTGGATTTCTCGGTGGGCTCGGACGTCCGAGCCCTCTTCTCAGGAACCTCCCCCTCGGCCGAGTGCCCGGGCTGGAGGGTCGCCGCTTTCTCGGCCTCCTTTCTCTTCCTTTCGGCCCTCTCTTTCCTCTGAGCTTCCTTCAGCGCCGAAGCTCCGGCCATTGAGCCTTCAGAACCGCTTCCCGCGATGAACGACTGGGGGAGGCGGCTAGTCGTCCTCGGCACACGCTCACGGCCGACAAGTTCTTCTCGCGAGATGTCGGTATCGAAGTGCCGCACCCGTCGCGGACCAACCCTCGGCACTGGATCCTTCCCCTTTTTCAGAAAGCCCTTGTAGGAGGGCACGTAGCCGAGGATGTCGGGGGCTGTGCTGTTCGGAATCCTGAAGATACGGTCGATGACGTCGTCGTCGGCGTCCTTGGCAAGGTACTTTGTCACGTCCCCACACTCTGCAATAAAAAGAAAGAAAGCAAATGGTGTGAGTGTTCGGCAGTTTCAACAGTGCATGGATAAAGGAAAACATATATGATAAATGAAGACAAGTACACGCCCTCGGACTTACTAGGCTTCCCCCGGCGCCAAGGGATGGACCACGAGGATTCGTCTCCGAGGGGTTTTTCATAATTACCCCGAACGATGACCAGTTCGCAGGCATGCCTCTCCGAGTCAGACAAGCTCCCAATGAGGGGAGGGTACTCGGGTCGTCTCGCGAAATAGTATCTCCCGTAGGCGGGGCTCCTCTGGACCACGTAGATGGCCATGAGATCGCTGAGGCGAAAAGGGATGTTGTGCTGCTCCGACAGTCTCACCACCGAGTTGATGATTCGGTAGACGTTGGTGGCGAGCTGATGCGGAGCCAGCTGGTAGTGATCCAAGAAACGCCTAAGGAGCCTCGGCATGGGGAACGTAAGCCCGCCCTCGCAAATTGCCATAAGCGGCACGGTGATCTGCCCTCGGCGGTAGTGGATTCGGCCGTCAGTAGGCCGGGAGATTTCCACGTCCTCGGGGATCTGGTAGTCCTTTCGAAACAGGGCGAGCTTCTCGGCAGTCCCGTCAAAGTAATCTCTGACGTACTTGCAGACGCCGTGTTTTGGATTCGGCGACGGGATCGATTCCCACGTAGGGCCATACTCTACGCCCCCGTCCGTATAGACGTCTTCGTCCGCTGTTGGATCCGCGGACTCCTGGGCCTGTCCCTCAGGCACGGCGGCGGCCCCAGACGTCCCTTCCTCCGCCTCGGCCGACCTCCCTTCGTGCTCGTCTTCAGCTACGGGCTCCTCCCTTGAGCCTTCGCCTTCGGAGAACGGCCCTGATTCCTCGACGTCCATCCTGTTGGCCAGGAACGCATCCACCTCTACCAGCACGGCAGGCTCGGGCTCCTTGAATCCCGCGGTCTCCCTGTCTATCTCCATTACCTTCGGATCCGGAGACTAGTTGACGGAGGAACTTGGGATATCCGCCGGGTCGAGTTGGGGTGACGAGGGGATGTCGCTCGGGAGCCCGGTGTCAGGGGCTGGTCTCGGTATTGGGGTCGGCTCGGAGGTGGAGGTTTGAGCACCGCTCTCGGCGCGTCTGGCTTCCTCCTCTATCTCCATCCAGCGCTCGGGTGTTATGGCTTGAAGGGGGGCAACGTTCAGCGGTTGGGATTGGCACCTATAATCCCTCCCGAGATTCCTCAACTGCTCTCGGACGAGAACGCTTCGGACGAAGTCACTGTACTGAGAATCGGCGAGGACGTCGTCGGCGGATGAGTCCGAAGAGTCCGAGCTCATCCAGGCGAAAACCTACAGTGCACGGGTGAAACAACCATTAGCGATATGCATAGGTTTAAGTTCAAGAAAAATACAAGGGCTGGGCGTTGGCCCCTGCCGAGCCCCCCATACGGTGTTTGCGATCCGAGAGTCCCACCTACCCACTACCTCTGGCAGAACCTAAAAGGCGAGAAACACGATCGGATATCTCCCTTACTCTCGGTGAAAGTGGTGCGCTCGGTGGGAGAACGCTCGGAAGAACACGTTGAGTGTTCTTCGAGCCCAGAATCCGGCGGCCGTGCTCCGCCGCACGAACCGCCGGAAAACTCAAACGAAAACAGAGGCGAGAAAAGCAAAAAGCGAAACACTCGAAAAACCACCCAAAATGCAACGGAAAATGTACCAAAACTTCACGAAAATGCAAGAAAACTGATGAGAAGTAGAAATACCTTAGTTTTGATGAAGATCTTGGCCTGAAAACGGAGTTTTTGCAAAAAGACGATTGGTTGCAGCGGTGGTTGGTGGCGGTGGTTGGTGGCGGAGCAGCTCTGGAGCGAGAGAGAGAGAGTAACAGTGCCTTCTCTCTCCTCCCTCCCTTGTATTTATAGGGGTAGGGTTAGGCGCCATCATGGCGCCGGCTCGGAAGACCAAGGGTCACCCCCCCAGATCGTGACACCTGTCCAGACGAGTTCAAATCGTTTGGGCGCGAATCCAAACGACGGCGCCGGGACTAATCAAGCCGAGACACGTGGCCTAAACGTCAGCACGCGTCATAAGATTCCTGAACCAATGTGTCAGACGTCCTTTCACGCTACTGTTCGATGTGACGTTCCGAACGCTTACCTCCGTAACGCGTTCGGATAAGGGGATTCGGAGCTCCGGCAGCCCTGCCGTCGGATCATCCCGCCGAGCACCCAACTCCGAGCCATGACAGCGCAGCCGAGCCTATTTTTCCATCCGCCGTCCCCGGTTGAATCAACTCCCACATTCGCCTTCCCTCGGCATGGGAAGCTGATGGGGCTATTGTAGCGACCGGGTCCATAAGGGTCAACAGAGGCACTATCACCCCAACTGCGAGAGGGCCAAAAAGATCGTCCACCTCAGAATCTACGAAACTGAATGCAGCTCTATCCTTCTAGATGGTGCCGAGTGAGCGGCGTCCTCGGCGAGGAGCGCGGGCGTGCGGTCCTTGACGAATATGGATTTGAACAGACGCTGACCGCGCGAGCGGTGCCGAGGGTAGGGCGTCCTCCGTGCTGCTCTCGGATCGCCCTCGGGGACTCTGGCGGGAAACTGCCGAGGGCACGGGTAACCGGGCCACTCGCGTGCCGAGCCGTTCGGCGTTGGTTGCGCAGGGGGCTCGGACCTGACTTGGTTCGGGGGAGGCGTATTAGGCACGCTTCACATTCCACGATGAAACATTAAATGCGGCCGTCACCTACTCTGCCACTGCCGCCTGCAGAGGCACGTGGTTGATGGGGAATGTCTCGAGGTGATTTGACTACTCGAGCCCACGTGCCGTGACGTTGGCCGGGATATGGCGTCTGTGGCAGGGTTTGTGATCACATCACCTGTCATTCCGAGAACGAATGATAGGCGCGTGAGGGGCACCGAACGCGTGGGACGCACGCCCCTCAGCCTATAAATACCACACTGCATTTACTGCAAAGGGGTTGGATCTCTCACTCTCTCCTCATTTACTACTCTCATAACTCCATCTTTCTCTCTAGATCTCAGGCATATTTCTCCCCTCCGGCGACTGATTTAATCATCGGAGTGCCTTCCCGGACCACCACCGTCCGGGCTAGGCACTAACGTGATTGTCTACCTGTGCAGGTTACCCTTTCCGGTGAGGAACAGAAGGCCCAGGCGTGGATCACACTCTACACCACCCACCTCATCTCAGAAGGACCAAAGAGTTCACTCCGGCGAGAAGCACTCCCACAGTAAGTAATTCAACATTTCTAACTCCAACCAAACTAAAGACAGAAAAGATCTGAACTAGGAGCCATAGGTGAGAAAATACAATATTGAAGAAGATGTAGCACAAGTCCATTTTCAGGGATAATCTATAAATGCAAGTTCCAACAAAGAAGTATAAGAGAAGTTTTGGCTAAGCTTTACAGTCGGGTGTCATGGACTGCGTCACCGAAGCCTTGATTCTTTTACGGATTTGTTAGATTTGCTTCATTTGAACACTTGAGGCCTGAGGGCCTTTTTTACTTTGTTCACCTTTGTTGCTATTTTGATACAAATTCTTTACGCTTGTGTACATCTACTTTTCATAGTCACATTACTCAGAAAGAAACAACATATACATGGGGCGGTCTGCTCGGACAATATTTGACACAAAACTAACCGGAGCCCATGCTAATAATCGGGTTCAATTTGTTGGAAACATGTCAAATTTACGGACAAATACCGATCAAGCCCCTACTGATATTCCGCTATCGGAAACTCTTAAAAACATATTCAAACAAATTAAACGGCTCTGAGCGTGGGACTCCAAAATGGGTGGTTCACATTTTTTTTTTGTCAAAAGTTGTGTCAAACTTCGTGTGAGCAGAACCGCCCTCTATATATAATTGATACTTTATTGAAACAGATGCAATGAGGCCTAAATCCCCGCATAACGTCACTAAGTTGTAATTCCAAATCAATCAAATTTTCCGAAATGAACTGTAGACAACAAGAATCCTTGCATGTTCATTTCCTTGAAAAAGTAAATCGATTTGCATGCTCATAATTGATATTTAGGAGATGATAACCAACCTAATTCCTAGAACGTAAAAGTAAACCAAATACATACAAGTTACAGATCCACAGATCTACTCAGATACACACTCTCGATCGTAAGATGGGACATAGCATCATCTCGGATCCTCCAAGTAAACTGAGTCTTAGGTGAAAAGTACAGAGTAAAAGTAGCAACATTGAGAGAGAGAGAGAGCTGAGAGTGCGAGTGCAAGTGCAGGGGCGCAGATGAGGCGAGATACGGAGTGAATAAGAAGCGACATTTTTTTTTTGGCAAGGAAGAAGCGACATTTATAACCGGAAAAGAAGAAAGCCGATTTTTTTGCTTTTTCTAAGAAAAAGGGCGTAAAAATGGACAAGGAAAAGGTGTGATAATAATTTACACTCCTCCCGGTCAGTCTATTGAGCTAACAATAAGAAGACATATTTTTATACTACTCCTATAATATTTATTCTCACACTTTTATATATTTTTTATATATTTTAATATACCTTTTAAATTATAACGACCATCTAGTTGGCTGAATGTAGCATTTTCCAATAATGTATAGTAACATGTTTAATAGAGTGATTAGAACATCCACAATGGCCTAACCAAAATTAGATAACCAAAAGTTGTCACATCAGCTTTTGATTATCCATTTAGAAGTTGTTAAAGTTAGCAATGTCAAGTTTTACATTGGTGTTTTTTTGTCCACTAGTGTTTGTATATTTTTGTTTTACCCAATCGTTAGCTTTTATATTCTTATTTTGGAGTTGGGTGTCTCAATGAAATCAAAATCGTTGTAGACTATAATTTCACTCGTGCAATTTTTTTTGTCAGATCTAATATTGTAGAAGATACCTTAATGTCAACCCAATCTATCAATATAGATATCAACTTTATCTATATAGGAGCTGAACTGCAACATCATTGCACCTAATTGCATGTTGGCATAGTTTGTACGCTTCTACTTTGTCAGAGACACTCAACTGTTCAATGTGTACCATTATTGTCTCTTACTCTCTTACTATATTTTTTTGAACGATTGAATTAATCCCACACTTCAGTGTGATCAAATAAGCAAGTGTTTCCTTGTGGCTGATAAAAAAAAAAAAAGAATTAGAAGAAAGTATTTCCTTGTGAAAAAAACCTATCAATATATTAATTATTGTAAGTTGAAATCGAAATCCATGAATGTAGAAGCGTAGACAAATTAAGAATAATAATAATAATTGAAATAATCATGTGACATTGGAAGAATTTTTTTTCCTTGAGTGGATCTTTATGATAGCATTTATTTTTATTTCTGTTGGAGATTCAACAAGATGTAGTTACTTGCAAGAAGCAAGAAATATATTAAATAAACCCATTTTATTACAAAGATATTGTGGAATTACCAATTTTTGGTTTTTTTTGGATCTTTAGTTTTTCAAAAAAACTAACTTGTTCCACTAACTAGTTTTTTAGCTTTTTGGTTTTTAGTTTTGCAAAAAAACTAACTTGTTCCACATGAGCATCAATATCTCACTCATCAAATCCCTTAAAAGCCAAATTTGATGAGTGAAATGCAACAAAATCCTCCAAAATCAGGCTTTAACAAATCTTTTACAAATTTGTTAAACTTGTAGCTTTGCTACAGTAACACCTCAACTTTGTTAACTTACTATTCACTAACCTTTCTAATAAAATTTGGATAGAGAGTCTGATTTTGGAAATTTTAGATAAGTAACTTGCTAAATTTGTAAAAGATGTTTTTGAAGTTAAATTTGGTAAAAAATTTGGTGCTCCTGATAAGGATGCCCGTTTTTTGGCTTTTTGGTTTTTTTAAGGTTAGTGGAATTAAGGCCTCCTTTGGCTAAAAAAAATAAGCCGGTTTTTTGGTTTTTCAGCCACTGGTCCCACGTGGACAGAGTATGGGTGATGTACAAAATTACCATAAAGCCCACTATGACTAACAAACATGTACGACAAATGGACATGAAATTTTTTTCCCCTCATTCTGGGGTCTACCCCAGTTTCAACAAATTGACACCACCGAAAAAATGAAAATGAAACGATTTCGTAATTACATTTTTAACTTCCTATTAAACTCTAGAATTTTATTTTTCTTAAACAAATACGTAAAGAAAATGAACATTTCACCTAACAAATACGCTTCAAAATGGAACTTAACGACAACATCAACATTTACCCCCTCAGATCTTGGGGCTTAATACCATATTACATTTATTCTTGAATTGGAGAACAACTTCCATTTTATTGGCACTACATCCGTAATACCCCACCTAATAATTAAACCAACAACTGGACAAATACTACAGACACTTCCCCAATCCAAAGCCTTAGCAAAATACAAACCCCGATTATGATGCTCCCAAAATGGAAATTATTAACACCCCCAAGTTCTTCAACGCTGGCGCCTGATTCGTTCCCTACTGATTCTTTGCCGACGCAGCTGTTCTCTAATATTGTTCCGCACACAATTCATGTGCGGATCGTTCTCATCTTTCAACACTCCATACTGAGGCATGTCCTCACGATCCTCCAGAGTGGGATCCGAATCCTCCAAATCCTAGAATGTGTAATCTGGCTGATTTTCCACTGGAGGAAACAGGTCGTCCTCTGGATCTCTGTCCCGGCGGATGAAGTTGTGAAAGGCCATTGCCGAAAGAACTATCTGCACCTGTGTTCTCAACGAATACCACGGCATACGGTAAACAATGGGGAACCTACCCTTGAAAACCCCAATTGTCCGCTCGATATAGCTGCGCAAGGAAGAATGCGCTCTGTTGAAGAACTCGTTGTCGCTCTGAATAATTCTCCTACCCCGACGAAAGTCCTCTTGGTGGTACCTATAGCCTTTGTATGGTGCCAAAAACCCTGGTTTGTTTGGGTAGCCCGCATCCACAAGGTAAAATTTCCCTGTACCAGTCTCAACTTTCAATCAATTGACCCTATTATAGAAAAATGAAATACAATAGGAAAATAGCAATCATTTTCCTCCTCATACAAACAATGTAATGGAAGTTTACCTTCTTCCGGCTGTGGAAATTGATACCTCGGATTGTACACCACGCATTTGAAAATTGTATTATCGTGGAAGGACCCTTCCCAACCAGCAGATGCATACACGAACGTCAAGTCAAAATCACATGCCACTAGAATATTCTGAGTAGCATAGCCCTTTCGCCCAAAGAACTTTCTGTCATCTTCCTTTTTTCTACATCTGACCATAATGTGTGTCCCATCAAGAGCACCTATGCATTTACCCTACAAAAAAAAAAATTGTATGTAACGTCTCAATAAATAATATTACTTGAACAAAGTTTTTTTTACTATAATTAAGTAATTATGTTATTTAATTTACAGAGACATGTAAAAATAGTAATCACCTTGAATGGGGCGTAGAATGGTTGTCGATCCAAATATGGGTGGGGGTCATCTTGACTTCTAGTCGGCTGAAGTTTGTCATAGTTGAATTTTCTAAGGCAGCTTAGTATATTTGCCGGCTGACTGTTTCCCCCGAATGCTGGAACCGTTCTTGTATCTCAAAATTTGAATCTCCTCTCAATAAATGTATGAACATCGCCAAAGATTCATCACAATTTATGTCATCGCTCCTGCCAACCGTCCATCCGTAAATGGTCTTCAATTCCTCGACAATTTTTGTAAATGTCCTTTTCGGCATTTTAAGTGCCTGATAAAAACGACCCGGGTGACTGGACCACAGATCGTCCATGTACCCCCTCCCTTGAAGTGGTGAAGTGTGGAAACGAATTTTTTTCTTCTTCAATTGTTTCTGACGTTCTCGTACGGCATGCAAAAGCACAATAGTATACAATTTGTGCATGTCAGCTTCATACCAGATGTCAGCCTCTAAATCATCATCCGGCAACGAGAATCTGTCGTCATCGTCGTCACTATCGGCTTGGTTCATAAAACCACCCACGTACCTGTATTCAGGGTCATCATCCATGTCATCCCAATTCGAGTCGGAACTCATTTTAGCGCCTACGGGGTGGGCATAGCTTGGACTAGCACCATGTCCAAAGTTGTTGCCATAGTCGCCGTATTGAGTACCCATGTTTGGTGTTGGTGACATTCCTGAACTCCAAGGTTGTCCTCCAAAGTTTTCGTACGACGGTTCCATATTTTGGGAACCGCCATCTCATTCTCCCGCGAAGCCACCAAAAGTGGTGTATGGTGGTGCTGGTTGTTGGTTCGGACCGCCATAGTTGAAATAATTTGGTTGGAAAATTTCATTCCCCAACCAACCAACAAAATTCCCAAAATCGTGGAGAGGAATTGAATTAGAATTACTCCCATCCGCATTTCCCCAGTAAGGAGGATCCATATTAGAGATTTGGTTATTAACGGTTGTCTCCTACGTTGATCTGTCATGAAACAATAATATAACATATCTAACCTTCAGCTTTGCACACAAACAGATTAACAAAAACTAATGACATACAAATTGTTCAAGATATTTATTTACTGACTACCAAATATCGTCCTACACTTATAAAGATAATACGACACCTAACATGATCCCGACATTATTACAAATACAAATTAAACGACTATCAGTTTAAAACTGCACACCAAATAAAATGTCCAGTACCACAAACACATATGTAAAATAACCAGTACCATGCGTAAATTCGTAACAGAAATTATTAGACACCACCACGACGACTACGGGGGACCCACGGTGGGGGTGGGGCAAACGCATCATGTTCGCCCCTAGCAAACAAAGTAGCCTTCTTGTGCAAGTGAAAGACGAACTCAACCCGCGCATGTTCGGATGCTTTTGCCATGAAAATGTCCGCGTCAACCGGGTTTTCCTTCAAGTACTCCATGAACCACCAGTAGACGTCCGGACGGGGGTTTGTGTTAAATTCTTCCATTTCATCAAGAATTTGCGTGACTTCAAACATTGTATGTTTGGTCCGGCATAGCGTCTTGAACGGCTTTTGGGTGTCCATGTTACGCAAAATTCGGTTCATTGATTGAGAAATCTCATCTGTCCCGGTTGATGGGATCTTTCGCTTTGATCCACTTGATCCCTGCCCTGGGTTTCTCGGCATTGACCTACGGTATGAAGGTGTGCCTCCGTCATTCACTTGGCTTGGCACTTGGGTCGCAACGTCGTCCCCGACATCCACATCAGCCGTGTTCCCATCCCCCTCTGCAACTTCCTCCTCATCCAGCCGCTCGGTACCCATACCGAAGCTTTCGTCCTCCATGTCTAACTCCCTGTCTTGTTCAGTCTCGTGGTCCGCTAGTATGTAAACATAGCTGCCCGTTGCTGTCACTTCTTGGAATACACGTTGCATTAATTCCTTGTGGTCGAGAGGTCGATCTCGGAACTTTGCAACGTGTTCATTTTGTTGCATATATAACACATGAATGGTATGCGAAAAAGAAACATGAAAGGCACTTATAAAGATAAACATTGGACTACATGGACATTATAAAATAGATTCTTCAATTATAAACACAGGAAATGGTATGCGAAAACAACACATGAAACACAAACAAATAAGCATTGCACAACATGGACATTATAAAATAAATTCATGCCTCCTGTAAAAGGCAACAAAATATAAATCAAAGGCATTTCATGGCCGGAAATGGAATACAGAAGACAATGTAATCACCTTGAGCAATCGTGCGTGGTTGTGGAGAAAATGTAAACTTTGGGTTTAAAATACTGGAGCTTTAGGAAAAAAAGGACATCACATGTGAACTACTTTTGCAAGACAATGACTAAAGCATTAAAAAGTTTTTTGTATCCATGTCAACACATATAAACTTCCAAAAAAGTTCAGTACGGTACAACTATAATGGACTGTTAAAAGTTATTTGTATTATTGTGAGTTATTTGTGTTATTGTGAGTAACAAGACAACAAAATAGTTCAGGAGGGTACATATGTTCACCCGATATCTCCTTAGTGTATTATTGTACGCATTGGTTGATTGCTCACAGTGACACAGTTTTACATGCCATTATTGGTCACATTGACACACAGTTTTACATGCCCTTATTGGTCAGATTGACACACTTTTACATGCCATTATTGGTCACATTCACACAGTTTGACATGGACATTATTGTACCATTGCCTACTGTGCCCAAGTCATGCGTAAAAAGTAAATGTGTATGCAGGGGTCTGTGGGCTTGGTATGCAATAAATACATACCCAATTGGAATTAGTTCTAATTTGTGATAAACAGCTCTCTGGCAAAAAAAATGCAAACACTCATGATTGATTTTTGTAAACCCATGCTTAGAATTTAGCTAATAATAAGATTAGACAATGCCTTTAAACCCAGAGTAACACTTTCAATGTCAGATCTTAGAAATACAATAGGAAAATGGTAATTCCCAGATTTTGACCAAATGAAATACAACAAGTGTGACATTAAACAGTAATCAATAACTCATACTGGAAGTCGAAAAACAAACACAAAAAGTTCCATTAAATAAGCATAGAAACTCTCATAAGTCGAGGTCAGGAACGAAAGTTCTCATGTCCATAATACGGTACGTTTCAGTAGGGATAAGGATTTAAGCAAGATTTCTTAATTAAAGTTGTTGGATAGAGTAGCTGAATTCCATTTTTTAATAACTGGATGTCCATAGCTCAATTCCCATCCCATTTACCCCTAACAAACAAGTTGTAAGGTCGTGTCCAGTTGAGTTTTTGGGTGACTTGGAAGCCTTGTGAATTTAGAAAATAAAGATTGTCAATGGGAAAAATAAAAGCTTGTCAATGGGAAAATAAAAACCTCTCTGGTCCATGTTTTGAATTGGGGGAGACCGTGTAAAAGTTAATGGGAGTAAAGCTTGTCTTGAGCTCAAACAGTGCACATTTGAACCTAGAATCCTATTATGAAGACAACACAAACAATTATATTGACTCTGTCTACAAGTTGATTAATCAAACATGGAACTTTATACAAACATCAACTTAAAGTAGGAGCAAACTTATTGCATGGAAGTGACAATTTTTACTTGTTAGATTTTTATTTTTAATAGGGATGCTTTAATCCAAATTAATCCAAACACCTTCTTTTACTATCTGAAAATGCCACGTCAATGCAAAAAAAAAAGTATGAAGATTTATTGATATGGAAAACTTTTGTAATACTGCACAGTTGAAGGGCAAATGAAGTATGAAGTTAGAATTACCGCTATGAGGTTGTTCCAAAAAAAGTCGGGGGCTGTGTACGTCCCACGTGCGGAGTCAAATCCAAGTCCAGTAGCACCTCTCCGAGCATCGGTTAATAGCTGCCACGCTTGCCAATCACGCCGTAGAACTTGGTACCTATTCTTGCACTGCACTTGAGTTACCGGTAGGTTGGTCAACGCCGATATGTGTTTGGCAATCCTCCTCAAGGAATGATTGGGCAGTTGTGTGGTGCTTCTCCCCTCTTGTTCTATCTCCTTCACAGCAAGCTCCAAGAAAACTCGTGTCAAATTCGAATCCCAAACCACCCTCGGGCCTTTCCGCCCAACATCCGACCCGACAACTGCAAGTCGGTGATGGCCAGGTGGTGCTGCCTTCTTGCCAAGATTGATTGCCTTTCGAGGTGAGACCATGACTTACATAAACAAAGAAGTGATAAATATTCAATTATCGGTACGAATGATATAAAAAATGGAATCGTAAGTGTGTACAACAGTAATAGCTCTGTTATCATTGAAATTGGACTTTACATTATCAATAGAAAGCATACATTTTTCAATAAAAGTAAACAATAACATTTCTTAGAAAGGCACATAGTTGTACAGATTTACAAAAATTACAAAGATCCATATGAAGTCACGAATTACAATTCGAACGGAAGCTCCAAAGTTAATGTAGTACAACATAACAAATGAAACATCATAACATTCTTCAATACGACGCTATTGTAGGGGAAATGAGGGAATCCTAATCAAACTTCATACGGAGCAGTACGACGACTTGCACAACACAAACCGCGAGAATTATCGTCTTGAGTGTGCGCACGGTGTTCATAAGCTGCACTTGCTGTGCTCTTAAGGAGGCAACATCAGCTTCCAAGTTCTTTACGGTGTTTGTGGTTCCGTTGTGGGAATCAGTGGGATGGTTCTGAGGTGGCACGTAAGTGTTCTTTTGTGAGGACTCATCGAACCACCCATTCCACTTGTCACAAGGCTGTTAAGTTTGTTAGACAATTAGGTATGCATTTTGGATAATCGTAAACATCTATTCCTAACATTGATGTATTAGAAATTGTACATTGTTTAAAGGTAACTTACTGGGACTCTTGGGCACTTATAGTACAGCCGTCCGGAATTCTTAGACGACCGGGATGTTGTTATGATGCACGGTCCATAGCCACAATGACAGAACCGACTACTATCAGAGTTCGTTGATGACATCTGCGAAGGCATTGCAGTTGATGTGGTATGGGCCTATACCATATTTTTTACACAGTTGCAATCATAATACATATGCTCCAGTTTTCCAAACCAAAAATTGCTTGCATTTTTTTTTTTTGCCTATTCACTCAGAAATTAAAGACTTGTTGTTGTTATTGAATACCCATTAATTCAAAAAAAAAAATTAAACATTCAAAAAGCCATTTCTGACAAATAAAGTTTTTGAACATCTCCACCATAACACAACCATAGTACATATACATTTACACAGTCCAAATTAAGAGGAAATATAGCAAGGTTTTGGTACATAGGCTCAGTTCTACTGCCTCATTCTACAATTCAAATACTACGAATTATTAATGGATAAACACTCGCACAGAAAATGTTTTACCACGTGATGATAACATAATAGAGGTTTGGTCCAGTATTACTTCAAGGTTTTGGATCAAATCAAAGTATTTTATGCATAACATGTACAGGAAGTCCTCATACACCAACAAGGAAAATGATTAACCACCCACGACACACAGCCGTAACGAAAAAAATTGCAGATCTACACAATCACTTAGAACCCACAAAATTGGAAAGTGGAAAACATACAACGGAAGTCCCACATCCGTAATACTCATAAAATGGAGAAACAAATACACGAAAGCTATGTAAATCGACTGACTAGGGTTTGAGTACATACTGGAAGTCTTCCGATTTGGGGTTAGAAGTGCTCGGGTGTGGTTTTGTCCGCCTAAAACGAAGGATGGCAAGAGATCGGGTAGCTTCCGTCGATTTGGATCGTTACCGACTGGGGTTGCAGCGGTTGACTGCGTTTAGGGGAGGCAGTGATTCCGGGTAAGGTTGGGGAGAGTGTAGTCGAAGGCAGAGGAGGCGAATGAGATATGTGTGGTGAGGAAGAGAATGTGGGAGTAAAAAGGCTTGGTCATTAATTAGGTTCTTCGTTTCTCTTCTGCCGACACCTGGCGTGAAAAAACCAAAAAACTGATTGCACTTTTAAACCAAAACACTCTGGTTTATTGTACCGCAAAAAACCATTAAACCGGCTTATTTTTTTAAGCCAAAGGAGGCCTAAGTGGTTTTTTTGTTGGTTTTTTGTGAGTTTTTTGTTAGCGGAATGAAATAGTTTTTGAGTTAAAACTAAATTGGTTTTTTTTTTAGCGGAACACCCCCTAAATGACCAATACAAACGGTTATAGATTTATAGATCAAAAACATAGGGCCGCCGTTTACCGAATCAAGTTTGCCGAATTGGGTGTTGCGATCAGCGCAGCGGCACCGGCCAGTTGATCTTTTGCGGCAAGCGGAGTCGGGCAGAGATTGAATTTGATGGGAACAACGTCTTGTGGATGTCGTTAAGGATGATATTTTAATTCCAAAGAAGGCAACGGTTATCTTGGAGGGAAACGAAAAGGCAACACTTAGGCCTAGTTTTCCAAAAAAATTAGCAACCTGTTGCTAAAATCACCATGATTTTAGCAAATGAGTTCACCAGGTGCTAAAATCATGGTATTTCAAACACAAAATTAAGTGTTTCCGTATATTATTTTTTGAATTTTTCACACCGAATTAAAGTACACAAGGAGTACTTTAATTTGGTGCGAAAAAAATCGAAAAACGATACATGAAACCACTTCATTTTTTGATTTCAAAGCCATGATTTTAGCACATGGTGAACTCATTTGCTAAAGTCATGGTTGATTTTAGCAACTTGGTTGCTAAATTTTTTTGGCAAACTAGGCCTTATTTAGGAGGAGTTGTGTCGGTTGAAGAAGACAGGGGGCGGAGTCGTGGAACGCTGCGGAGAATGGAATTCACTTAGATTGATAGGGGCATTCTCGGAAAAGAAAAAGTAGAAAACACTTAATGCCATCGTGCTTTTAAAAGAAAGAGTATAGATAATCAAAAGCAATGGTCCCTCATCACTTTTTCAAACTTGGATTACCCGCACTTGTCACATCACTTTTTCAAACTACAAAAAATAGTAATCCAATTTTAAATTAAAAAAAAACATTTTTTAAAAAAAACACGAAAAAGACTATGAAAAAGCTTTTAAAAAAAACTATTTAAAAAAACAATTTTTCGAGTAAAAACAGGTTTTTTTTTTTACCAAAATCTATATTTTAAAAAAAAAACTCAAAAACTGTTGTTTGTGTAAAAAAAAACTGTTATTGAAAAAATAGTATTTTAAAATATAATTATCTAAAAGATAGTTTTTTCTACATGTTTTTGAATAAAAAATAATTTACCAATATAAATTTTTGAAAACATTGTAGAGAGAGAGAGAGAGAGAGAGAGAGAGAGAGAGAAGAGAGAAGAGAGAGAAGGTTTTTGTCATTTTGTGTAATCATGGGTGTACTTGATTGAGCATATGTGGGATCCATCAAATTTGGTTATTGGCAAAAGGTTGCTAGTTTTGGTGGATCCGGGCTGCTTGTAGTGAGCTCTCTCGGCCGTCCGGTCCGAGATCAACGGTCAGGATCGTCATACACTTTAAAAAGCACTTTTACATTTACTTTAACTCCAATTTATCTGACCTGTCACTACATGCATGTAGTGAGCTCACTCACTAATTTTGAATTAGGCGAATTCGAAGTAAATGATTTCCAAACTCCAAATAACCGCGTGGAAGGATTGGAAGCATAGTTAAATGGAATGTCTTTTGAGACAATTGAAGAAGCGCAAAAGTAATATGAAGAGTATGGTTGGCAAAATGGTTTTTGGATTCATACTCGGACCTCATCCAAAAGACGAAACCGGTCAGATGAAGTGAGTAGTATGCTGTTTGTTTGTGCAAAAGATGGAATGCATGTTTCGTGGACTAAGAAAGATGATGTCACGGAGGAGATTGATGGGAGGGAGAAAGATGAAAACGTGATATAAAAAAAAAGAGTTAGAAGTTGTTCAACTATTCGATGTGAATGCAAAGCTCAGTTACAGATTAAGCATGATAAATGGAGTAGCAAATGGTAAGTAACAGTTTTTAACAACGCTCACAATCACCCATTAGTGACTCCATCTAAGAGGATGAAAATGAAGTCAATTTAATAAATGCCTAAAGCAGTTAAGGATTTGACCGTAGTATTTCTTCAGGAAAATATGGAAATTGCTGAAGTTCCTTCAATTTTCGATGGCGAACACATGGGCTTTGATAATAAAGTGCTTGCGACCTTGGATTGTATATCAAATGTTGTTTCCCCAAGCATAGGGTTTAGGTATCGCGTAGCATCAAAACCGGTAGGACCGGGTCGAATCCACAGGGACCGAACGCACCCGGCGTGAGAGTTGTCTTGCAAGTGTAGGTTTTCGGCCTTGAAGCAGCAAACTTAGTTTGTGATTTTGTTTGGTGGAATTCTCTCGACTTCGAGAATGATTCGGAGATTTAAAAATGACAAATTAAACTAAGGCAAAGTCTAGGGGTATTTAACTACCATGACTCGGGTTAATCCATCCCCTCTTGATGACCGGCTCGGGGCATCGTTAAATGCCCCCAAACGGAAGATTTAGATTTTAAAACCTTTACTAGAAAAATGTGTTTAACAAAGATTAGGATTTTCTGTTCATTTGGCAAACGGATGGGTTGACATCGCCCAAAGCATCACACGTGCCAAGTAGTCAAGCTCTTGGCTACGGGTGATCAAAGGGATTAACAAACCCACTCTTTGGTACATAAAAGTGCAACCCCCAAATATTTGATAAACAAGCAATGTATGCCTTAACATGAGATTGATGGATTAATCCCAAGTCATGGAGTGCTAATCACCCCATGACTAAGCCTATAGAAACTACTCACGCATTATGCAAGAAATAAAACCTAGGAATTGTAGAAAACCAAAAACATGTTTAATAACTCTAAAGACTGATTTTTATAAAGATCTTAAGTCTACTTACAACATTAACACTAGAGAAAATCACAAACAACAACTAGAAACTAAGGTTTTCAAGAGAAATAGCTAGAACAACACAAAAACTAAATACTTGATGAAAACGAAAACAAACAAGATTTATAGAATGATCTAGACGAGAGGAACAAGTTTAATACACAGTAAATAAACAGGAAATGAAAGATTACTTGAGTATTCTAGAGAGAGAGACCTTAAACTCTCTCCAATGGAGGATAGAGGTGAGAGCAAAAACTAACTAAGAAAATAAAAGAGAAAGTGTGAGAGAAGAAAGAGAGAGAGGGGTCTAATATACACCAATTAACTTTACTCTCTCCAAAAAATATAAAAAGGTAAACTTTCCATTAGTAGAAAGTCCAACAAGTGGATTAAACAACTTTTCGGGTTGTCAGGTATTGATACCTATCAATACTGGTATCAATACCTGCCTTCAAAATGTTCCCCGTAATGCCTGAGTATCGATGCCAAGTGTGGTGGGGAAAATCCGCATAAGGCGGCGGGTTGGATCGTTGAGAAGAGACCCAGAGTGGGCTGAGCCCTCATGGGCTTAGTATTGGGCAAATGATCCAAGATCAGTATAAAAGATAAACTGAAAGGCCCACATGGGGGCCTTGGGCTGAGAGCTATGTGGGCCGAGTCGTTAGGAAGGATGGCAGTTAAGCCTTTTCTCCTGTGGCACGGGCCGATGGGATATCGTGGCGTCACCCTTACATGTCTAAGTGATTGCGTGATTCAATAAGGGCCACGGGCCTAGTGTAATGAGGGGTGATGTCACCGCACGTGTGTGAGCATGCTTATCTTGGAGAGCAAGCACATGGGAGGCTATAAATACAAGGGATATACCCAAGAGGTATACAGACACTCTTTTAGATCTAAATTACTTTCTATATTGGCTCTCTCTCTCTCTCTCTCTCTCTCTCTCTCTCTCTCTCTCTCTCTCTCTCTCTCTCTATAATGGCTGACTTGATCATCGAAGTGCCCGCCGGCAAGAGGCCGGTGGGGCTCTAACGGGTTGCTATGTGTGCAGGTCGGGCTAGGTAGGAGGCGGCTCACCTGAGGAGGATCCATTGGTGAATTCACCCCCCCCCCCCCCCCCCAACAATTGGCGTGGCTGCTGGGATCAAAGTTTTTTGGTGTTTTCATGGTGGTTCTCGGGTGGTCAGAGTATTTTCAGATCGGTTCTTGGTGGTTTCATGGCAGTGTTGAAGAACAAGGGGACGGCTTGATTGGGTTGAGATCAAGGTCGTTCAAGGACAAAATCCAACTAGCAAGGGTTATAGATCTCATGAAAACGAGTCCATAGGTGGTGACAAGGTCAAGATTGGTGACCAGAACAGTGCACACGGTCGATTTGAAGACCGGCGAAAGGTGGCGCAAGGTGGACGGAGGTTCTGTTGATGATCGATCTCATTTGGGATGATCGAATACAAGTTTTGAGCATGAGGTTTTGTTGCTCTCGTTGAGACGAACTCAACGGTAGGTAGATTGACGGATTTGGTCACCGGAGGAGCTCACACGGTCGGTTTGAAGCAAGATCGACTGAGCCGAGTGGTTTTTGTGGTTGTGCTCGGATCAAACTAGATCGGACGCATGATTCAAGCATGGGGCTTTGTTCCCCGTGAAGAGACGATCACGGAAGTACCAGGGGATTCGCCTGAGGATGCATCACGACGCCAGAAGCGCTGCTTGAATGGCGACGGAAGAAGATGACGGGCGGTTTGGCTTTTGATCCGACTTGTGGTGGTCGGAAATTTGATTTGAACATGGGGTTGTGTTCCCCTCATCATGACGATCACAGAGGTATTTGGAAGATCCCCGTACAACGTCGAAGGCGGCGTCACGCTCCAGAGATGAGCGGCGCGTGTAACTCGCGTCAGATCTAGACGCGGCGTGTGTTACACGCGCGACTGGAGGGGAGAAGAAGGTTAGAAGATTCAGATGCGTGGTCAGAAGGGTCAAGCGCGTGGTAAAACGTCAGACGGGTCACGTGATCAAGTCAAACGTGTCAGAAACAGTCCAAATATGTCACGCGCCTGGTCAAACGGTTTAGCGGCTGTCAGAAGGCCCATTTCGCGTGTCATAAAGGTCATGTGTGGGTTCAGAGGGGGCCAGCGGCCTCTACAACGGCCAAATATGGTTTTTTAACTACAACGGCCAAATATGGTTTTTTAACATTAAAAAGGCCATTTTAAGTGTTTTTGGAGGTTCAAAAATACTTTTGGACTGATTTGGATCAATTTTGGGGGGTTTGAGACTTGAACCTGACTAATTTTCGCGTTCCGGATTCAACCGCGGCCTCCGTTTGAGGTGATTCAACACGCAAATTGTTGAGTCTTAATGCCATTTAGAGGGCATTTTGAGGTTCAAAATGTTTTTTTTTTTGGACTGGTTGAGACTATTTTTGGAGGGTTCAAGACATATTCTTGACTAATTCCTGCATTCTGGATCCAACCGTGGCCTCCGTTTGAGGTGATTCGACACCGAAATTACCAGTACGTTTATTTCTCCACTTTTGAAAATTGTTTGAAGTATCAGAGCATGATTTAAGAGTTCCTTGGTGTGGACGGGTGTTTCGGGAGCCCTTACTTTTTGGTTGTGTTCATGAAAAAGGGCGATCCGGGAAAAAGGAAAATTTAGAGTCGCCACTCGGGGTTTAATTTCTGGAAAATGTTAGGTACCTGAGAGACCGTTTAGAAAAAGAATGACTCTTGTGCCACTGAAAAAGGGTTTGATTTGCTAAAAATAGAGATTTGGGTTCGGGAGCCAGGTTACTCGCGGGGAAGGTTTTGTTTCAAAAATGCACCCCGCGTGCTCGGAATTTTCCTGTCTCTACTAAATTTTGTGGGATTTTTCTGAAAATATTTTATTGAAAACTTTATTTCACATAAACAATATATCAAGTAATGTCATACTTTGAAAGAAATAAATAACGATCATAAATCAAACAACACACAATCAAACAGATAATGCGAGAAAATTAATTGAGAGGGGGCTTAAGTGTAAAAACAGAAAGTAAAGGGGGGGGGGGGGGGGGGGCAAGTGCAATTAGACCTTACTGGTTTTTCCCCAAAACAGAGCATCGCGATCCAAAGAAACAGAGCATTTTCCAGTGATGTCGTACGGTATCCAAAATCGTGTCGTACGGTGCACTTTGGGCGCCATACGGTGTCTCTGTAAGGTATGCTTTTTTTTTTTAAAAAAAAAATCTCATTTTATCTGATTGAAACCGACCTCTATTTTTGGCATAAAAACCATGCTATTTTAATGATCAAAACAGGTTTGGGAAATGGTTTTAATGAATAAATGTACCTCGTTTTCAAGGACGGCATCCCACGACAATGGATAATATCGCGCGATGCCTACCCGAGAGGCTTGAACCTTGCTGAAATGTTTCCTTTCGGACTCGAGGAAGAGCTACAGAACTCTCCTCGAGCCTGGTGGAAACTCCCCTCAGAATATTGTTATTTGAACGCGAATGTGTACCTCTGGGTTTGCTCGATTAAGATCACGAACTTTGAAAGGGATCGATTTGGGAATCGGGAATTGTAATTGTAGATTTATAAGGGCAAGGATGGCGTAATTTGAACTTGGAAATGATTTTGACAAAGTAACGAAGGGGACGACAAATTTGTTTCGAGAGAAATTTTGCTGAGAATTGTTGAATCTCCCTTTCGGCCTCTCTTTCTCACGTCTTATATGGACGGACTCTGGACGAGCTCATGATTTGGGCGATACCTGTACGTCAAGAATCGTATCATTGTCGAATCTCATCATTGTTCTGAAGTAGACGCGGGAATCCTATCGTTGGGACAAGGATGCCGTACGGTGTTGAAAGTGTACCGTACAGTGCACATACCAACACCGCACGGTGTAAATGGGTTTGCAAGCCGTACGGTTCAGGAGATGAGGCCGTACGGTTCATGTAGGTTTTGGGTTTTTTTGATCTATTTGACTCGAGGAATTGTTCCGAGGTACATTTCGCGCGTTCTTCTTTTCATCATTGGGGATGCACAAGTTATCAATATTGGGGTGTCTACAGTTGCCCCTCTTCGACACAGCTTGGTCACCATCATGTTGGTGCAAGTCGGGTTGAAGATTCGGACATCCCAATTTAACTAACCGTGCGGAAAAACGATGAAACAGGAAATCTTGGTCGAGTGCGGAGCTTCCTACGTACCTCGTTTGAGAGGAACAGACCAATCGTAGTTCGTCGGGCTCGTCATGAAAAAGTTGGCACCTCATTTTTCAACGAGGGAAAAACAAATGATGTTTGCAAGAAAAATGATTTGGAGGCCCTAGAAGCCGTTAAAAATTATTTGGGAGGCTCTGGAAGCCGTGAAAAATAATTGGGAGGCTCTAGAAGCCGTGAGAAATAATTGGGGAGGCTCTAGAAGCCGTTAAAAAAATATTTCAAGAATTTGGAAAAATTGATGCCATAGAGGACTTAGTAATTTTCAGAAAAATAGGTGCCGTGGAGGACTTGAAAAATTTGCGAAAAATAGGTGCCATAGAGGACTTTGAAAATTTGCGAAAAATAGATGCCGTAGAGGACTTAAAAAATTTGTGAAAAATAGGTGCCGTAGAGGACTTGAAAAATTTGCGAAAAATAGATGCCGTAGAGGACTTAAAAAATTTGTGAAAAATAGGTGCCGTAGAGGACTTGAAAAATTTGCGAAAAATAGGTGTCGTAGAGGACTTTGAAAATTTGCAAAAATATGTGCCATAGAAGACTTAGAAAATTTGCAAAAAATAGATGTCCTAGAGGACTTGAAAAAATTTGCGAAAAATAGCTGTCGTGGAGGACTTGAAAAATTTGCGAAAAATAGGTGCCGTAGAGGACTTGAAAAATTTTGCGAAAAATAATTGCCGTAGAGGACTTAAAAAATTTGCGAAAAATAATTGCCGTAGAGGACTTGAAAATTTGCGAAAAATAGATGCCGTAGAGAACTTAGAAAAATTGCGAAAAATAGATGCCGTAGAGGACTTGAAAAAATTTGTGAAAAATAATTGCCGTAGAGGACTTAAAAAATTTGCTAAAAATAATTGCCGTAGAGGACTTGAAAAATTTGTAACACTGTAAAGGGTTTCGAAAATACCGTGGAGAATTTTGAAAATTTTGACTTGATAAATGTCAGAATTGGTGGGTTTTTCTGAAAATATAAGAAAGTGAAAGGGGGAAAAGTGTAATTTTGTAATAAAAAGGAGAACCATACCGTACGGTGTAGGTATGTACACCGCGCGGTTCACCTTGCCACACCGCCCGGTGCAAGTGGTATTTTCGGCCGAGATCGGTTGTGTAACCGCCAAAACCTTCCGTCTTTCACGTATTTTGTTCAAAATACTTCGATCATTTGCTTTCTTTAGTGAAAACCGACTCCTCCCATTGTCTGGAACTTCCTTCTTCCTCCCGAAATTTCCGATCAAAATTCTTTGTGGCTTAAACCCATGGCGAGTTCAAGTGGCCAATCTTCGTCGTCGTCTGGTGAGGGCATTCACCGCCAGTTCAGAGAGCAGAGAGTACGGCTGAAATGGGTACGACCGTGGCGGACCCCTATAATACCGAGCACCGCACGATGCCGATTGGGGGTGAAGCACCCCGTACTGTTGGTCCCGTTAGAGCAAGTGTCGGTGGCGGCGAGCACCGCAGGATGTCGACTGGAGGTGAACAGCCTCGTACGGTGAAGGAAATGGCTGATCCGAGTGGTGAAGGGCGATCCACGACGAGGCCCAGTGGTGATGCGGCGGCGACGGCGATGGGTGATCCGATCAACGATGGCTCAACCACGGTGGCAGTAAGCAGTGCGCTGGTGAGTGGTATCGGTGATGATCAGCCTGAAGGAAGTGGTAATATTGTCATGCAGGGTGGCGAGAGTGGCCTGGGCCCATGGAGATTGATGTACAGGGCATGGGTGCACAAGTTTCTGAAGTGGAAATGGACATTGGTGGTGTGCATGTCATGGTTTAGCAGAGATCCACTAGGGAGGGTGTAGATACTGGTTCTCAGGAGAGCTTGGTACCTAGCGGCCTTTCGAGTGTTTCTTTGGTTACTGAGGTGCTCGTAGGGGGAGAGCAGACATCAGTTGTTATCCCAGTGGTTCGGAGGGATTTGGGGAAAGAGAAAGTGATAGTGGAGAAGGCTCGAGACTCGAGCAGTGGGGGTGAGGAGATGGAGATTGGCGCTTTGGACCCACTGGTTGTTCCTGCTGTAGTTGGTTCTTCCCGGACTCCGAGTTATACCATGGCTGATACACTAGAGGGAGTGAGAGACGAGGACTTGGCGCGGACCCTTCAGGAGGATTCGACTTTTGCTGAGGCTTTGGCTGAGGAGGGGGTGCTTGAGCACGTTCAGGACATACTTCTTGAGGAGAGACAGAGAGAGACTGAGGCTGCAGGAGAGGGAGCGCCTTTGTCTCTGGTGGCAGAGGTGGAAAGGGCTCAGAGGGTGAGGCCTCCGTTCGACCCTGAGACTTACGTGCCACGGGTGCACTTCTTCATACCACTGGGGTGTGATGTGTAATCGCCGGTACACTTGTTCTATGATTAGACGACCTTGCTGAGGGATCTGGAGACCCATATTTCTGCACGTCCACTGGTATGTACTTTAATTGTTTGCATTCTACCATTGTACTTGCCTTAAATTCCTGTATTTGCGTGCTTTCTATTGCTGTTGTTCGGAAAACTTGTTTTTGCTTTCTGAAACAGAGAAACACCTCTTTGTCGGTGTATGGAGGTTCGTCAGACTCCTTGGAGCGCTTCTGGGGTTTGCCGGGGGCAGTGAGAGAGGTTGTTGAGGGTACAGGCTTTATGGAGTTTATTCGGCTTCTGGTGCCGACGCGGGCGGACCGCAGGTTGTTGAGGGCTCTGATTGAGCGCTGATGGGACACTACCAACACTTTCCACTTGAGATTTACTGAGATGACCATGACACCATTGGACTTCTCGGTGATCACGGGTCTGAAAGTAGGTGGCAAGCCCGTTCCGTTCGACTCGGGGCTATACAAAGACAGTGCGGCTATCAGGCACTTTCTGAGGAGAGAGATAGGCGATGGAGAGCCTATGGTGAGGTGCGACCACTTGCCGGCCTTGTGGGACCACACGCGAGGGTCGCCAATAGAGGTAGCTCAGATGACTAGAGTTTACTTGTTGTACTTGTTTGGCGTGTCCCTGTTTTCTAACAGGTGGAGTGAGGTTCACCTTGGTTGGCTCCCGGAACTGGCAGACTTAAGCAGAGTGGCGAGCTTGGACTTTGGAGGCGCTGCTCTTTGTACCCTTTACTATTTTCTGGGTTTTGTCAGTCACGGCGTGGGGACGAGCCTTGGCGGCTTCTAGAGGGTGCTCGGGGTAAAACTTTACATGCTTTCTTCTTGCTTTCAAGTTTTTGATATATTGTCATGTAGATTGTAACTTGCTGATTGTAGGCAGGTCAGCACGAGACCCCCAGGTGGCGCGATGTCCGCGCCACTCGTGGCACTCTTGCGCAAGGCGCCTCCACGGCGTGCACCCTAAGCCCAGTAAGGGCGATGCTTGGACAACCATTGGCCATCCGAACAGGAGAAAAGCCCATGGCCCAAATGACTAGCACGGCCTAGAACATGGGCGAGAACGCAAGAAGCTAGTCCAATTTAGACTGAGAGCAATCCACTGCCTTAGTCCTTTCTGTGCACACACCTACTCTGATCTTCACCCTTCCTCTAGACCACCTTATTCTCTTTCTGACTGTGTCTTTACTGTTGACTATTCACACCTCTCCAACTCACCATATTTAGCTAAAGCAAGAACCATCACCCACATTCAGGCGACTCTACTGGGGAGGTTGTTTAGTTTATGGTAAACACGAGAAGTGGTCTACAAACTTCAGGTATGGTAGCACTAGTAAACCATGCCAACCTTGTCCTCGATGGTCCACCGATAATAGAGGATGCCACATCCAGTCACGGAGGAAACGAAGCAGGAGGAAACTAGGGAGCCCCAGTTATGGAGGTAATCCACGCCATGCAGGACGGAATCACACAAATGCAAACCACACAGACGCAGTTGCTCGCTGCCATAGCTGGCCTCACAGAGGTCATCACAGCTGCCTTACCTAGAGCCCAACCAGCGATGGTGACTCAGCAGATCCATGCTGAGGGGGGAGTCTAGCCACCTGTGCCTCCACGAGTTGAACAGGCTCACGAAACTCAGGGGTTGGCACCTTTAGCTAGCGACTCTGGAAACCAAGCTCTGGTTCAACCAGTGATTCCTGTCCACCCAGCCTTGCCAAAGAACCCTGGATTGCAAACCACAAGAACAAGTTCCGTACACCAGAGGGTGGCAAGGGGAGAGAACGCTGGGCCACAGACGGTGACCCTAGCAGAAGTCCAGGCTCTACTACAAAGGGAAAAGACAAAAACAACGTTTCCCTCCCTCCTTAGCCCAGATATTCAACCACCATATCCCATGGCTATCCTTCAAATGCCATATCCAGAAGGGTACACCCCACCAAAGTTCACCAAATTTGATGGCAAAGAAGGCAACACTCAAAAGCACTTGGTGCAGTTCATTGAAACCTTAGGGGCCTTTTCTGGAGACACAAATCATAGGTTAAGAGAATTTTCTAAATCTCTAACCAATAGGGCATGTACATGGTATGTCAACCTCACCCCCTACTCTATAATATCGTGGGAGGACATGGTTAGTCGCTTCTACGCCAAGTTCTTTCAAACACGCGAGAAGATAACCAGTCTATCCCTTGTTAAAGAAACTCAGGGCCCCAGTGAAGATATCATTGACTATATCAAGCGATTCCAGGACCGCGCAGTTGATTGCCTTGAGCCAGTAGAGGAAGAGTATTTGGTGGAAATCTGCACAGCGGGACTCCTGCGCGAGTATCAGCCATTCTTGGTCAATGTCAAGATTCACACATTTGCTGCGTTATAAGAAGCAGCATACAAGCTACACCATACTGTAAAGCCATCCGCGCGAGAAGACTGGAAGCCTAGAAAGTCACACTCTATCGCTGCAGCTGCAACTTCCGCTCCGTCCTCGCATAAATCGCAGAGGGGAAGAGGCAACGACAGAAATGGTAACGGACGTGGTGGATGGAGTGGAAATGGCAATGGGCGCGGCGATTGGACGAAACAAAAAGTGTACAAGGAAGGCACAGGGGCTCCGGAATACCCTTGCAGTATCGAGGAAGTGAAGGCACTGGTAAAAGAATGGATCGCAAATGACTGTCTTACACTACCAGACATTGAGGTCGCGCCCTCGCGCGCAGATAGAGAAAGCCCAAACTATTGCATGTTCCACCGACACACCAAGCACCCCACCAGTGAATGTTGGACCTTGAGAAGGATCTTCAAAAAGAAGCTAGATAACAACGAGTTGAGAATCACCACCAAGGCTCAGGACGTGCGCACGCATCCCTATCCCGAGCATGGGATAGCCAACATGGCTGAATGTTTTGAGTTCATACGCGAAATAGAGAAGGAAGATTATGGTTGTGATTATGATTGTGATTGTGATTATAACTATGATCAGGACCATGCTTACAACTATGAAGACATGTATATGGCATCTTTCTACGATGAGCTCGATGACATCGCAGGATATAACACTCCGACAGTGGCCACTCCCAATCCGGAGAGTGGAGTCAAACTCCTGCAGAATAGCACAAAGTTCAGGCAGTTCTATGACGGAATGGGGTTCACGCCCAATGCAAGATTCCTAATGACAAAGGCCATTTTGGCTATCGCGCAAGAAGGCCACGAAGCGTGCGCCGCGCAAGGAGGATCCCTCTCTCGAACAATCAATGATGAGTCAAATGCGATCTCATTCTCTGACTCTGATAGAAGAGTTCTACACCCGCACAACCGGCCCCTATACGTCACGGCGCGAGTCAATGGCGTGGAACTAAAGCGAGCTTTCATGGATGGAGGAGCATCCATCAATATCATGCCAATGTCTACCTTGCAAAAGGTAGGAATCCCGGAGGACCAGATAGTGAAGTCCCTAATAGGAATCACTAGATTCCAAGGCGACAAAAAGGAATCACTGGGCTATGTCATCGTCGACCTTGCGGTTGGGCCTATCCGCATTGCCACTAAGTTTCACATTATCGACGCGCAGACGAACTACCACATAATATTAGGCCGCATTTGGATGCATCGCTTTGCAGTCATCTCGTCTAGCTATCATCAGTGCCTGAAGGTGATTTGGGCCGGATAGAAGGTCACCGTCGCGACATCTGAAAGGCTGTTCAAAGTAAGCAAAGCGCACTTGTCTGATTCGGTATACTTCACCGAGATGGACGAGACACCAAGCGCGGCGGTTGTAAGGCCGTCAGAGTTAAATTGCCCAAATAGGAAGATATTAGAGACGAAAGAGAGGCCTCCGTGAGCAAGCGGGGACCATTAGCAGAAAGTGCTTCCAGGCCGAGGAAAATTACCAAGGTCAAGGAAGGAGGAAAAACCGTGTATTGTTTATGACGAGGCGGCGGGCCAGATGTCTCGGCAGAGGCCTCTGACCCGCAGAACTTGGAGGCGAATGGAGCCGAAGAAGACGAGGTAGTAAAACCTGAGCCAGCTCCGGAATGCATGCAAGATGGCCCTAAACCACAGCCCGAGATATTGGAGGAAGTCAACCTCAGAGAAGGAGAAGGCACCCCGAGGCCCGTCTTCGTCAGCGCGGCACTTGAAAGGGGCATGAAAAGGAGGCTCATTAAGCTATTGCAGCAATATAGCGATGTATTCACTTGGCATTACAAGGAAATGCCAGGACTAGACACCGAGTTGGTGGCACACCACTTGAATGTCTTCGCGAATTCCAAGCCGGTCAAACAGGGTGCACGTAAGTACCAGCTAGAGCTGGAAGAGAAGATCAAAGAGGAAGTTGAGAAATTAAGGAAGGCCGGATTTATTCAGCCCATACAATACCCCCTGTGGCTTGCCAACATCGTGCCAGTGAAAAAGAAGAACGGCCAGATACGTGTGTGTGTCGATTTCCGCGACCTCAACAAGGCCTGCCCAAAAGATGAGTTCCCTTTGCCGCATATTGATACATTGGTTGACTCCACGTCGAGACACCAGATGTTCTCCTTTATGGATGGTTTTAGTGGCTATAACCAGATTAAGATGGGAGCAGGGGACGCGGAGAAGACAGCCTTCAGAACACCATTGGGCAACTTCTATTACATCGTCATGCCCTTTGGCCTAAAAAACGCTGGCGCAACGTATCAGCGCGCGATGACGACAATCTTTCACGATATGCTGCATCACACCGTGGAGGACTATGTGGATGACCTTGTTGTGAAATCAAAGGAGAAGTTTGATCACTTGGAAAGAGTGTTTACAAGGTGCAAGAAATTCAACATGAGAATGAACCCATTAAAATGTGCCTTTGGTGTAGCGTCAGGGAAGTTCCTGGGATTCCTAGTCCACAGGCACGGGATAGAGGACGATGCACAAATAAAGTCCATTACCAAAATGCCTCCCCCCCACTCTCAACGGACACTCAAGAAATTCTTAGGGCGGGTTTCCTATCTACGCTGGTTTATCCCTGCCTTGGCGGAAATATCAGCATCGTTTAGCGATCTGCTGAAGGGAAGAGCAAAATTTGAATTGCGCACAGAGCACCAGTGCGCCTTAGAAAGAATCAAGGCTGTCTTAACCTCCCCGCAGACCATGATCGCACCACAGAAAGGCAAACCACTTATTCTCTACCTGACGTCTACCCCAAGATCCATTGGGGTCCTGCTCATGCAGGAAATTGATGGCACGGAAAAGCCGGTATACTACATCAGCAGGAAAGTGCAGGGGGCAGAAGAGCGTTACACGCTAGTGGAGCGGCATTGCCTGGCGTTGGTCTTCACCGCTCAAAAGTTACAGCACTACTTCTTGTCTTTCAAAATCCACCTCGTCACGAAGAGCGATCCAGTACGCTATTTGCTGTCGCGGCCAGCCCTCATGGGGAGAGTCGCCCATTGGCTTTTAGCTCTGGCTGAATTCGAAATACTATGCGTCACTCCTAAGGAGATTAAATGTCAAGCACTTGTTGATTTGCTCACACAATTCCCTAGCGGACAGTGCGAACCGGTCCATGAAGAGTTACCAAGAGACAGTTTCGAAGCATTAGCGGTCGCGTCAGTCACTTGGACCCTAAGCTTCGATGGGGAAGCAGGAGGTGGCGCGGGGGGTGCCGGAATAGTCCTCATTAGCACGGATGGCCAGCGTGAATACCTAGCATACAAGCTGTCTTTCCAATGTTCAAACAATGAAGCACAATACGAGGCCTTGATCCTGGGGCTCTTAGCAGCCATTGCAAAGGAAATAAAGACCCTCAAAATTGTGGGGGATTCAAAGCTGGTAATTTTGCAAACAGAGGGCGTCTACGCACTTAAGGAACCTACCCTTGGTCCATATAGGGCCACAGTACAGAGGCTGATGCAACGTTTTGATAATGTGGAAGTCATTCACAAACCTAGATCAGATAACAGGTTCCCCGATGCACTTGCCACACTGGGAGCAAAAGTTGAGTTCAATGAAGAAAAGATAGCCATAGAAATCGTCAAGAAGACGGAACCATCAATCGCCGATGAGATAAACAAGGAGCAAGCCATCGAGGAGTGGCAAGAAAAGCTGATGAAGCAGTTAGCTACCAGGCAAGGCAATGTCCCTTTGTCAGAATTGACACAATTTACCACGATTGGGAAGAAATTATATTATCGCGGCCCTTAGGGGTGGCTCGCACGGTGCATCAGGCATCAAGAAGCCAATACCAAGTTGCATAAGATCCATGATGCAACTTGTGGAGAAAATGACGTCTTTCTTTACCGAAGGATTCAAAGACAAGGCTATTATTGGCCTAGCATGAAAGCGGATGCCACAGACGTGTTAAGGAATTGTGAGAGGTGCCCCTAGCCATCCCAGCATAGGAATGCTGTTTCTTAGTAGAGCAGGACTGGAGACAGAAGTTTATTGATTTTCTACAGGAGGGCGCGCTACCTGTGGAAAGAGAATACAAAAGACAAATTAAGATGTCCGCTAGTCGATTCTTCATCAAAAATGGAAATCTATACAGGAGAGCCTTGGACAATGTTCCTTTGCGGTGTCTGTCCAATGAAGATGCTGAGGAAGTGTTGTACACAGCACACGAGCTAGAGCATCAGGGCGGGAAAAAATTATATGAGCATATTATCCATTTGGGATATTACTGGCCGCGGATGGAGTCTGACGCCAAAGCACATGTACGACGATGTCATGCATGCCAAAAGTTTGGAAATCTAGTCCGTGCGCCAGCAGTGGAGCTTAACGCGATCCGCGCGCCATACCCCTTCCATACTTGGGCGATGGACCTTGTTGGACCCATCTCACCACACTCACGCAGGCATCAGTGGATTCTTGCAGCCACTTAAGTTTAGTGGGTGGAAGCAGTGCCATTGAGAAAAGTGACTGGCGCGGCGGTCGCCCAGTTCATTAAAGAAAACATCATATGCAAGTTTGGCATACCCAAGGTAATCCTGTCGCCTTTTTTCTATTTCAAGCTTATTTACCCAAAAAAAAAAAGGTAATCCTGTCAGACAATGGGACCCCATTTATTAACAAAGATGTGGGCGAGCTACTCCAATCCTATTCTGTAGAACACCAGACTTCAACACCGTATTACCCTCAAGGGAATGGCCAAGCTGAGGCCACAAACAAGTCCTTGGTGCATATTTTGAGCAAGCTGATGGACGAGAAGGGCGAAACATGGTCAGATCACTTGATCACGGCGCTCTGGGCATACCGCACAGCTAAGAGAAAAGCGACACGGACTAGCCCCTTCAACTTGGTCTACAGTGCAGAAGCTGTACTCCCCGTCGAGTTAAGCGTACCCTTTGCGCGATTGGCCCTGTCAACAGAGGTCACAGCCACAGAGCGGCGCGCAGACTTGGAAGCCTTGGAGGAAAGACGAGAACTCGGCGCGAAACATCAGGCTAAATATTGGGAGTCAGTATCGAAGTTCTACAACAAAAGTGTGGTTCCGCGGGAGTTCAAGGTCGGAGATCTGGTCTGGAAGTCAACCATAGACGTGATGACGAACGTCAAGCTCCCCAAATTTGTAAAGGGGAAAAATCCAGGTACATATCTTCCACGCTCTATGAGATCAACAATATGCTCCCCTCGCCGGAACCCTAGCACTGCAAGACAATACACGGTGAGAAGCACCCACGGCTCTCATCGGCGGTGAGCCGCCCTCCGATGCTTAAGTTAGTATCACGTACTAAGAGGAAACCCTAATTCACACAAAGCATGTAAATAATGAATTACAACGTACCTTTATAGATTCTGGTCATTGTATTCCTCTAGGCCTCTCGTGCCAAAGATTTCCTTATTGCGTTGGGAGACCTTTCCAATTAGGATTCGTCCCTAATTGGTTAACAATGTTTCCTTATACAAGACCTCACATCGTCTTTGGACTTAATTCAATATTAGACTCTTCGTGCCATTATGGAATCTCCATCCCGATCCCTTTAAACTTGGGATTTGTCCTTATTACGTAAAGGACCTCTCTAGAACCTTCCAAACAGCCATGTCGAGCTATCCTCTGGGGTGGTCTAACTACCCGAGCTACAAACTGCGCGGCAAAGCATTCATCTACTGGCACATAATGGTGCCGAGCCATTAGTAGCTCGGCACTACTACATCTACATCCTTTCGTGATGTTACAGTTCGGCCCAGCCATACACATGGCCCAATTAGCTTGGCATTGCCTTAGGGACCTTTCTCGTGGTACCGCCGAAATACTATACCCTCACGTGGTATTAACGCCGTGCACAAGACATTGTATTGCTCGAGAAAGTACCCCTCACAAAATTCACTCCAAGATGGGAGGGACCGTATCAAGTCATTAATGCAAGGACAAATGCTCACTATAGGCTGTCCAGGGTCTGGATAGATTCCTAACAGGGCCAACCAACATCAAGTTCATGAAGAAATATTACCCTTGAATGTGTGTTCTGTTTAGTTCCTCAAAGACTACTCTTTTAGTTTTGTAATTTCCTTCTGCTGTTTCAGTTTTGAAATGTTTGGCTATTCCTGAAAGATTATGAACAGATATTCTATTTCATGCAATAACAAGTTATGGTGAATGGATTACTTAGAGGAGTTAACCATAAAAAACACATGAATGGAAACCAATCAGAAAAGAATGTATTGCAAGCAAAACAATTCCCTTTGTGTCCAAATAGCCCTCATTGCAAAAAAAAAAAAAAAAAGAGAGAGAGAAAAGTCATTGCGGAGGTTCGGGGAACAAGCCCTCGGAGACCGGATCATTCTTCCCAAATATCTCCCCACCGACGGCTTCAAACTCCTCTTTCTCACGCAAGATGGCCTCTAGCTTGGTCTATCTCTCCCTCAACTCGCTTCCCTTTGAGCAAGAGCGATGCGCGTGAGGTCCACCCTCTCCTGGGCCCGCTCAACCTCTCTCTACTTCGCTTCAACCCGGAGCGAAATCTTGAAGGCCCGGCGGGAGCTGTGCATGCGCTCCATGTGAGCAATAAGCCAACCAACCTCCAGTCCTCCCAAGTTCTGAAGGTCCATGAGCGCCCCTTTGCCATCCTGCAGCGATACGTCGCCAAACTTCTTCAAAGGAATGGCTTCCAGGGAAGTAATGATTGTGGCCAGGCTGTCCAAGAGCATGCCACCACCCAAAGGGCTTTGTGCCCGGAAGCTAGCAAATGTCTCCAGATGAGTTCGATGAACAGCCTCCAGGACGAGCAAGTTTGTGTCGGCAACACGGAATGATAGGAATGGTGCCAGAGCTGCAGGCATGGCGGGAGGTGCCTACTCTTGGCACCGTGAATCGCTGTACTCAAATGTGGACTCTTGCGGTACACCGGACCCTGCTCCCTCTGAACCCTCTGAGCTGTCATCAATGGGAATGGGCTCTTCTTGAAAAACAATCATCTGCCCAACACCCTCTTGTGGAGTGCTGGATTCAGCCTTGCTCTTATCCTCTCCCTCAGGTGCGTCCCCTTCATCAATAGCGGCTAGCCGCTCCTGCTGAGTCTCCCTTGCTGCTCAACTAGAGGCCCTTGCTGTTCTGAGACGGATTGATGAAGGGCGGCTTGCATGTCCTGCACTCTCCCCTAAGGATCCTCAGCAGCTTCCAATTATGAAAAGTCATCTTTGAACAATTCATGTATAATCGGATCAACTGAAGTTGGCACAAATTCTCCTATTCTATGAGTAGTGCGCGGCCTAAAGTGTGGCCCCACATGAATGTCACCCCCTATGTTTTGAAAGGTGCTGGAAGAATCAGGATGATTACCTTTCTTGACGGATGACACGCGTTGAGGGGCAGACTCAGTCGGTGCATGGGAGCGGGCTAAGGGCTGGCCTGTTTCAAAAGCAGTATCGGGGCTCTGTTCATCATCACTATCAACGTAGGGTTGCAAAAACTCATGTTCAAAGCCCCCGCCAAAGCCCCCGCCAAAGCCCTCGGCGGTGCTTTTTGAGCTCTTCTCCGGCTGTGGCCCCGGGGCGTGACGCCCCCCAGAATGAATCTTTCTTACTTCATCTCCTCTTGAGCCGCTCACACCACGCGGACCAAACACCTCGGCAACTGAAGGGCTAACCCGCTCCTCTGTTCGCAGCATCTCCAAGAATACATGCCTCTCTGCCGCCTGCGGGTGCGGGGTGGATTCTTCATCAAATTCAGCTGGCTGAGAGGCTGAAGAAGGGGCGTAGGCAACCTTCGCACGTTGACCAGAATCTGGCCCACCTGCCGCGGTTCTCTCACGCCCCCTGCCAAGGAAGGCACTAATTGGGAGCTGATCACCGTTGCTGTAGCTATCCCCTATGGACCGTTGGGCTGGAATAGAAGGGCCAGTGGCTTGACCCTAAGTCAACGTAGCGGCTCGGGTCCTCAAAGGGAGGTTGTCCGTATCAGAACCTTGATTCGAGCCGCCGGATTGCGGAGAAGCTATGCTCTCTGGCGATTCCCTGACACGCTCACCAGTTATCGCCTAAAACAGAGTAAGATATGAATATTACGAAAGGGAAAGACAGTATCACAAATGGCGCAATGAAAAGAATGGAAAAGCATATACATGTGGCACATACCCTGTGCAGTTTTCGACGGACAGGCGGCCGCGTGGCCTTTTCTTCATCCACAAAAGACGTTCGGGTCCTTGCCCGGGACCTGGTGACGCGCACGGCAGATAGCGGCTCCACGACCCTAGCCTCTGAGGGGGCCACAGTAGTACTATCCTTCAAAGCCCAGCGGCTTCATACACCTCTCCAATCGTCGGACTGAGGCTTGAGTGCGTGAAGAGTAAAGTCAAGCTTGAATACGACGCGTGGGGTGGCTTTGGTGGCCCCACCTTGCACAAAGGTAAAGAATGAGTATAGATTCCTACGCCAATGCAAGCGGAACTGGGTGGAGGCAAGGGGAGGACGAAGGGACTTTGGAAAACGCCAACGACCAACCCCATCCAATAGAATGTTGGTATAAGAAACAAGAAACTGATTGAAGGGATTTACCCAAAAAAAAAAATTGATTGAAGGCAGCCTGAAACTCCAGAGGCTCCGGCCCTGCCGCGGGTACCACCAAATCATACCCCAGCTGGTGCGCCATCCTGTCTGGCCTGTACACCACTGTTCGCCAGTTCTTAACTCCAAGTGCGGGCAGGTAGGCCGGGCGGTTTATGCAGTATATGCTGACAAGAAAGTTACGCTGCGGCAGACTAGCGTCAGAAAAATCAACCTCCCCTGGAGTGCTCGGGTAAAAATTGCAAATACCATCCATGGTCTGGGTATAGGGGCACGAATAGAAATGGGACTCATCATCCATATGCTCCTCCCAAAGCTTCGTTGTGGCTGTGTTGTCCCAGCGGAGGATAATAGGCCATATTGGACCCTCAAGAACGTACCTCTGGCGACCATCATCCTCCCTGACTGGACGACCCCTACTGTCCAGGACTGGCTTGGACACCTGTGCGGGGAACTTCTTGGGCTTTGGAGCGACGACAGAAAAAATGCTCATACACCAGGGCAGTTAGAAACTGAGTATGCACCATGGAAATGATGTCGTAACGGCCCACAAGTCCGCAGACAGGCGGTCCAATTGCTAGTATAAGTGCCCAAGAAACAGAGGGCCCAACGAAAATCTGTCCCCTCGCGCAATCCTCACCGCGAGATAAAAAACGAACTCGCTCGGTGCATCGATTGGAAAATCTGGAAATAGAAAGAATGAAAGAAAGAAGGCAATAAAAGCAGGCAAATACAAATCACCTTTGTACTCTGGGCCATCAATGGCCTGGCATTCAGCGCTCCCAGGTGGCGCGGGCTGGAGATCCTTGAAAAAGTACCTTATCCATGAACCCCAAGAAGTCTTCTTTGGGTCTGTCATGGCCCTCCTATGACCACTCCTGTCCCACTGCGAGCCCCTGTGGCCCGCGACCTTGTAAGCCAACTTTAGCCTAGTCGTCAACTCCTAATCTGCATAGTCGGATGTGGTGGGCTCAAACTCCTTTTTGCCACGAGAAGAGAGGTGTAGGAGTGCACTGGTATCCTGAAGAGTGGGGCCGAACTCTCCCCATGGGAATACAAAAGTATGAGTATCTGTGCTCCACCTTGACACCAGAAAGTTGATATTTTCGTTCCTCCTGTTCAACGTCAGAACCTGGGAAATCTTGATGGGCTCCAATATGTGAGAACACTCCAGAACCTTCTTGTGAGGAGCATCCCCAATTACATCATTCACCCACTCGCTCCAGCCAACAGGGGGTGCAGAGAGAGAAGAATATTGGACTGAAGAGAAAGGGAAGTCCCCCCTCTCCAGACAAAGACGAAGAACAGAGGAGGGTGGCACCATATCCCCATCCTCAAGCGACGCCTCTAGGCGGATGCATAAGACGTCGTCCAGTTCACTGCCCACTAGATTGTAGGACTCCACCTTCTTCCAGAATGGGTCACTCTTGCCATGGAAGTAAGGAGCCCTGCGCCACTAGTCTGAGGGAGGGACTGGACCACCTTGAACAGTAGGCCTTCCCCCCTGAACTTGCTCGCCACGAGTCATTTTGATGCAGAAGAAGTACCCTGAGTTTGGGAGAAAGAAGTTGTAGGAGAAGGGTAAGGGACAGAAAGGTCTGGGCTGTGATCAAAGGAAGAAGAAGAAGGATGGCAGAAATTTAGAGAGAGATGCTCTGAGTTTGATCGGAAAAAAAAAAAAAAAACAGAAGTGGAGAACGGTCACGATCAACCATCATGTCGGAAACAAAACGTCATCAATAATGATGACCTCGGACAACCGAAAAGGCGCCCCAAACGGTTGCGTTAATCAGCCGAAAAAATGTCAGAAAACGGATAATGCGCTGACGTTACACGCGCGTGGGAAAGCGCGTTAGAAACACGTCACGCGCCCAAGTGTTCCATTGTAAGGAAGGTCAGCACGAGATCCCCTGTTGACCAAAGTCAACTTTGACCCACCGTTGAGATCATGACAAGTGTCACCCAGGTGGCGCGATGTCCATGCGACACGTGGCACTCTCCGCGGAGGGATCCGCGCTGGGGGGGTCACTGATGACCCTCTTGCGCAAGGCGCCTCCACGGCGCGCACCCCAAGCCCAGTAAGGGCGGTGCTTGGACAACCATGGGCCGTCCAAATAGGAGAAAAGCCCATGGCTCAAACGACTAGCGCGGCCCAGAACATGGGCGAGAACGCAAAAAGCTAGTCCAATTTAGCCCAGGTAATTATACCTGCTGCGGTTTGAAGGCAGGACCCCGGGGGCCCCCTAAGGCTTGGCTGCGATATAGGCGCTACCGAATAGGTCACGACTTTGCCCTTATGGGAATAAGGGAGATTTAGTGGCTTGGTGGCTATAAAGAATAGAAGGATCGCTACGCAGGGGAATGACTCATCACCGCGCGGGCCAGCTGCGCGGTGATGACATCACCCGTACGGCCAGGTTGTACGAAAAGGACATGTGTTATCATATTATAGGGGAACAGCCTGGCACCTGATCATTGGTCCATGGTGTCTATAAATATGGGACATTCCCTTTCAATGCCCAGAGGTTGGTAAAATCTTGACAGAGGTAGATGCCATTCTAGAGAGAGAAAAGGGTAATCACTAAATGAGAGGAGAACATTCTCTCTAGTGAGATTCTTGCCCCATCTCCTAGGTCACCAAGGGTATCACGGATTAGATTGAGAGAAATCCACTACCTTAATCCTTTCTGTGCACACCTGCTCTTTTCTTCACACTTCCTCTAGACCACCTTGTTCTCTTTCTGACTGTGTCTTTACTGTTGACTATTCACACCTCTCCAGCTCACCATATTCAGCTAAAGCAAGAACCATCACCCACACTGATGATACACTTTAACTATGCAGGTGTGGGCTTATGAGGTCTGGGGATGTACCCGCCGGCGAATAGTCATGAGAATGAGGAGGTGATCCCCAGAGCATCAAAATGGGACCAAGGGCACCGAGGCAGCAGTGTACATGTAGGGAGAGTGAACGACTTCCGTCGTTTCTTGGACCAGGCTGATGGTAGCACGGTAAGATTCTGAATCCTGTGTTACTAAGCTTTCTGTTCTGCTTTCAACTTTTTCTGAAGAGATTGAGTTTCCTTGCAGGTGAGATGGCATGCCTGGGATGCAGTGATTGACCAGTACTTGGAGCGGAGCAGGGAGTTGACACAGGGGTGGATTCTGCTGGAGTCCCCGTACGGTTGGCAATGGTACCTGGGAGAGAGGGTGCCTCGTCAGTCTCTCAGGTTGGCACACTTCAGGATACAGGGCGTATATCCCCTGGCGTACAGCGGACTGACGAGTACACACGGGCTGAGATAGAGAGATACACTGTGCTTCTTTTCAGCAGTTCTCTAGACTACGAGAGCTTTCTGGCTGGCCACCTGGCTAACTTCTTGGATATGGAGACTCGCATAGAGGCCACGGAGATAGCTTTGCCAGTACTGAGGAGAGAGATAGAGGTGCAGATGCCTGGAGGGATGATGGGATTGTTGGAGGTTTCTCGTGTTGCACCCCCGCTCGACCTTACTGTGTGGGGTATTTTCCAATGAATACAAGGAACGAACAGGTTAGCTCGTCCAGAGCCATCACGTGACATGCACGAGAGAAAAAGTATGGAATAGTATGCCAACGATCACCGAGCCCATAGTTCAGCAAATACCCAAATCCACCTGCTCGTCGGACAACGCACAAGGAACGGCCCGATACGTAAGAAACCCTAGTAGCAGCCTTACCTTGCGAAGATAAGGAAAGGAGGGAATACTCGAAGGTATTCCCAGATTCAGATGAGCTTGTGAAGATAAGCACAATCTTACTCAGAGATAGAAACCCAGTCGACTTACCAAACGAGGAGCGAACTCCCATGTTGGGTAAAGCTCCAGACGAGCAATATGCGGCCATCTCGGCAAGAATCCTTATCGAATAAGGATATAGAATCATGCAGGCTACGCTGCCCAATAAGGAAGAATCCTAAGCTTGGAAAGATTCCATACAGAGAAGAATTCTACGAAGAATGTAAAGGAAATCTAATTGCCTATATAAGTAAATGACTCCTAAAGGCTAGAGGTATGCTTTAACCTAATTTCGCACTTATACGCTCGTTCCATTGATCCTCCAGTTCGTCAATACTAACTTAGCCATCGGAGGGCCCTTGCCGCCTAGAGGCAGGGGTGCTCTGACAGTTCGTTCGTGTTGCAGGATCAAGGTCGCTCCATTCGAAGAGGATTTGATCTCATAAGAGCAAGGAAATAACTTCGTGAGTTTTTCCCCTCTTACACTTACCTCTGTTTAGGTAACCTGTAAAAGAAAGAAAACACATTTTTTGTTTGTATTCTCTTTGAACATTATTAAAGAATACCTGCGTAATGCCTTCTGTTATTTTTGCAGATTCCTGCCAGTTAGGCGTCAGAGTCCTATCAGCTGAACTTGGACTTGGAGGCTTTAGTGCGCCGGCTGATGATAGGTGACATTCCAGAGGTGCGCCCCCGAGCTGAGCCGGGAGTGGTCTTTAGAGAGGGTGGTTCTGGCAGAGGCGGCCTAGGTCGTGGTAGAGGAGGTCGAGGAGCTAAAGGTGGAGCAGACAGAGGCAGAGGTGCCAGAGCTGGTGGTGGTAACAGAGGCCGAGGTGCCCGGGGGGCTGACAAAGGTGGTGCAGCCGGAGCTGGTAATGTAGGTGCAGGCAGGGCTGCGAGAGGTGGTGTAGCCAGAGCTGGTGGTGCAGGTGCAGGCAGGGCTGCAAGAGATGCTAGTAGAAGGGCTGGTGGACCCAGCAGAGGAGGAGGGCATAAAGCCGATCGTAGCCCTTCTCCTGGCAGAGGGAGTTCTCAGGTAATCCTCATGTTTTGTTATTTGAACTGTGTGCTTTCAAACTTGTATATCAATCTTGTATACCGATGGAATTTCTTTGCTTTGTGCAGAGCATGTCCCCACCTCCGAGGACTGAGAGCAGAAGGCCGCTGATGAAGCAAGCTGGAGGTGGACCTGCGACTCCTCCTTCTGATAGAGTACTTCGAGGCCGCCAGCCTTCTATTAAGAGACCGTGAGGCAGTACACCAAGGAGTTCAGCTCCACCGTCACGGTGGTCTTTCAGGGAGGCAGAGAGCAGTGAGGAGGAGGACACGGGTCCCTCTGAGTCTGAGGAGCTTAGGCCACGAGCGAGGAAGAGGCCTCGTGCTTGAGTAGGTAGGACAGGCCTGCGTGTCTGCTTTTTGATTTGGGCACCTATTTGCCCGTTCTTTTCTTTCTTTTCCATGGATACGGCCTGCGTGCCGTAGTAGTATTTTTGATGATGTCGAGCCTGTTTTCCCCTTGGATAGATGTACTTTATTACTTATGACATGGATATCGGTTTGGTTTTTTTAAAAATTCGCATTTCTGTTATGTACAATGACTTACATTAACGAAGACTTGAATCTTAAAAACCAAACCTAGCATTGGGAATGTATGACACGAGACGCTGTGGGGAAATGAATGTATATGAATTTGAAATTGGGAGAGACGTGTGGATTGACTTGATAGAACTGGATACTTTTGGCTTTTTGTGGGAAGAACTAGAAAAAATGATGAGAGAGGGGAATTTAGAGTGAAAACGCTCCATGGTTTGATGTCTTCACTTGATTGATCCAACAGATCCCAAATGTATGCAACAATGCTTGCACAACCAGGTAAATCTTGAAAAAACATAATTCGGTATGCCGGGACTTGACTTTTGGTACCCGAGCCTTCCAAGTGAACGAAGATTTGACCAACCCATGAAACACACTTGATTCACTCTTCTTGAGTTTGAAAATGCATGACACGCTCTTGCTTGAAGTGAATATCTCAAGAAGTTGTGGAAAAGTTGCAAAATTTCACCCGAGTCTCTGTATCCGGGGTTTTGGCGTATTCGTCTATCGAGACATCTTCGAAAACGTGGAACGGTCCTTCCATTAAGCCTTTGATACTCATTTTGGGTTGTATGTACAAGAAAAATGGCCAAAAGAAACTCAGGATGGGTCCCAGAGGGCCAAAATAGGAATTTTGGTCGAAAATAGCCAAGTATGCCATACGGCATATAAAGTTGTACCGCACAGTGCCTTTGTGAAGCCGTACGGTTCCATAGTTTGGGTGCCCCACTTCTGACACTTTTTTCCTGCAATCTGAGCTTTGTTTGCACGTCCAGAAGTCTTAAGATGCTGAACCAAAGCCTATTTTGGGAAAGCTTACAAAATTTTGCCTTATCCTCACGTTCTTCCCTGTGGCACGCTCCCGAGGTGCGCATTTTTTGAGATTTTTGAACTTTTCTCCCTTGAATGCTTATAAATAGCATTGTTTCCACAACATATTCATCCTGGAAATCGCATTCCTCATCTCTCTCCATATCCCTTAAATGGCCGTGAGTATCTCAGCTTTGGTTCGTCCTTGGCTTGACGAGCTCGATGGCCTGGGTTGATTGAACTTCCGGGACCATAGGTTGGCATCAATGCGCTACATTCGGGATGTAACCATACGTCCTGAGTTGCTCCATGCAGTTGTCCGTTTCTGGGATCCTGAGGTGCATGTTTTTCGCTTTGGCCTTCAAGAGTTGTGCCCCACGATGAAAGAGTTCCACGCGTACCTCAGAGGTTTTGACTTAGAAACTCCTGTCGTTCCTCTTCAGGGAGTGAATTATGCTGATGTGCTATCCTCAAAGCTGGGTTTGAGTAAAAACGCGGCAAGGTCCATGATCCAGGGAGGCGTGCTTAACATTCCGCGCTTGATTAATCAGCTTCGACCTGAAGGCTTTGCCTTATGTCTCGTCATTCTTGCAGCGTTTCTATTTGTTTGCTCAGATAATCAGGCAAGTGCGGCTCTGGTAGGAGTGGCTAAGCAGATTGAAGAGCGCAAAGATGTAGCTCCAATGGTTTTGGCTGAAACTTTGTTGGGTTTGGATGGAGTCCATGCTGGGCGGACCAATGTTTTTGAGGGCAGTGCTTTGCTCCTACATGTAGGTTTCTCACTCAGCTCTCCTTTTTCTGGTTCATCTCTCGTTCTCCTTTTACCTCAACGCTCGGGTTTCGGCTTTCTATGGTTTCTTACTTGTTTTCTCTCTCATGTAGACTTGGCTTTGTGATAAGGCTGCTCTTTTGGAGGCGGTGCCGCGGAATAGGGTTCATGAGACACAAGGTTTTGTTCAGAGGGAGTACCAAGAGTTTCACAGGAGCGTTCCTGGTTGGGTTCAGGTGCTTTCCCAGCTTAAGGAGGACACAATTTCATGGCGCTTGAACTGGATGGATCGTCCGACCAGGACGGTGAGTAACATGGGATGTCATAGGATTGTCCTGGCTGGTCTGACTTGCTGGACCTTTTACATTCCTTATCGCATCCATCATCAACTTGGTGTTGGTCAAACAATACCACTTGTGAATCCTAAAAACTTTGTCATGCCAAATTTCAACCATGCAACTATCCAGGCTTATCAGCGTACTTAGAGGGAGCGTGCAATTGTTCTCAGAGATCAGCATCCCAGCATTGTGCTTCCGGGGCGTTACAAGAGATGGTTGGGACAAGAAATTGAAGCAAGAGAAAATGGGAATCAAAATTGACATCTGCTTTAGTCTTAATGTACCCGAAATAAATTGCTAACCCATGACATGTTTCATGGGGCCGATGTTTTGCTTTTGTGTGTTGTTTTGTTGTGTGAAAGAATCATGCTCAACCATATAATTGAAGAAATCAGTTTGAATAAAAGTGATTTGTGAAAGTTTTCTGCTTTGATTCTCGTTGATTGTGATTGTAAGAGCAAATGATGGCTATGGATCAACTCAAGAGATGTTACAAAAGATTGCGACCGGTCCTCGGTGTGAGGATGCCTACGTATCCTTAAAAAGGAATCAGGTCATGACGTAGTTCATGCATATAATTTTGGCTAGGGTTCACTCGAGTATTTTTGCTCTCCTTTTGTGCTCTAATTTTTGCCTAGTACCGCCCTTTCAGGTTTTCGGTCTAACGAGCTCTTTTGATTGATTTGTCTTGAATTTTTCCTAAGCCGCCCGATGTGGGTTTCCAACTTAGCAGACTTGCTCTAATTTTTGCCTAGCACTTCCCGCCCTTGCGGTTTTCAGTCCAGCGAGCTTCTCTCAGGGGTAGTATCGCTTGAGCTGATCCATGTTGACCAATGTAGAGAATTTGTTGCCGTCGAGATCGATGAGCTGAGTTGCGCTCCCAGACAAGATCTTCTTGATGATGTATGGCCCTGCCCACTTTGGCCGAAATTTCCCACGTGGATCGAAAATTGGAGCTCGAATCTCCTTCAGAACCATATCTCCTTCTTGCAGATTCCTGAATTTGACTTTCTTGATACTCTTGAACATGATACAAGGCCTTGAGCCTTCTTTCGTCGAATAGCATGAGTTCTTCGAATCTCGCACTCTGCCATTCTGCTTCCTCGATGTCAGCTTCTATCATGACCCTCTGAGATGGTACCTTAGGTTCAATGGGGAGAACGGCTTCCATACCATAAACCAAAGAATAGGGTGTTGCCCCTGTCGGAGTACAGATAGATGTCCGGTATCCCCAAAGTGCTAATGGTAGCTGTTCGTGCCAATTTCTTGCAGACTAAATGGTTCTTTCTAGTATCGACTTGATGGTCTTGTTGGCAGCTTCTACGGCTCCATTGGTTTGTGGCCGGTAGACTGTTAACTTGTGGACCTGAATCCCAAAATCTTCGAGACATTCTGCGATGTTCTGCTTGATGAAATGAGCGACCTAAATCGCTGTGAGAGTAGTGTAGGAGCCAGCCTCAACCCACTTGGTGAAATAATCGATAGCGACTAGGATGAACTTGTTCCCATTTGAGGCAGCCGGTGTGATTTTGCCAATGACGTCGATGCCCCAAGTAGAGAAAGGCCAGGGTGAAGTCATAGAATGCAGCTCTGATGGCGGTATGTGCATGAGATTGGCATGAATCTGACATTTGTGACACCGTCTTGCGTACTCAATGCATTCGGTTTCCATGGTAACCCAGTAATACCCTTGTCGCAAGATTTTCTTGGCGAGCATTGTACCGTTCATGTGAGGGCCACAGACTCCGTTGTGTATTTCTTCCATGATTCTGGTTGCTTCTTTGACGTTCACGCATAACTTGTGCATTCCGCAGTGGGATCTTTGGTACAGCCTGCCCCCGCAGATAATGTAGTGAGAGCGATCTGATCCTTCTTGTCAGTTCCAGTCGGATATTCGCCTTTCTTAATGAAGTTCCAGATGTCGTGGTACCAAGGAAGACCATCGTTAGGCTCATCAATAGCCATGATGTACTCATAAACGGGCTTGTCCCTTTGTTCAACCATAATTGGTCGAAGTTTGACTTCGTTAGGTATCTCCGCCATTGAAGCTAATGTTGCCAAGGCATTGGCAAACTGGTTGTTTAACCTGGGCACATGAGTGAAAGTGACAACTTGGAATCGATGGATCAGATCGTCAAGGTCCTTATGGTAAGGCTTCAACTTGTCTTCCTTGACCTTCCAATCGCCGTTTGCTTGTGAAACCACCAAGTTGGAATCTCCGATCACTTCCAATCTTTTGACACCGATTTTGAGGGTAGCTTCCATTCCCACGATACATGCTTCGTATTCAGACTAATTGTTGATCATGACATTGTCATCGGGAAATTCGAACCCTACATCTTCTGGACCTTCTACCAGATGATCGGCCAGAAATTCAGCAACAGCTCTTCCTTTCACAGACTTCCGAGTTATGTACTTGATGTCGAATTCAACTAGCAAAAGCAACCAGCGTGCCAGCTTACCTGTGAGTGTCGGTTTCTCAAAAAGGTATTTGAGAGGGTCCATCCGAGAGATCAGCCTTACTTAGTAGGCTAACATATAGTGTCTCAGCTTCTTGGAAGCCCATATTAAAGCCCAGCAAACCTTCTCTAGGGAGGTTTACCATTCTTTGCATCCTGCCATTTTCTTGCTAATGTAATAGACTGCTTTCTCACTTCCACCTTCGCCTTCTTGTGAGAGCATGCATCCCATTGCTGATGGGGTAACAAATAAGTACATCCCTAGAGTATGCCCCTTGTAGGCTGTATATTCGTTTAGCCCCTTTTATTTTAAAGTTGAATTATCCACAAAAAAAAAAACAGATAAGTACATGATGATGGGTTGTCTTGGTATTGGTGGCATCAGCACCGAAGGATTCTAAAGATAATTCTTGATGGCTTCAAAAGCTTTCTGGCATCTGTCGTCCCATTTGCATGGCACACCCTTCTTGAATAATCGAAACATCGGCTCACAAGTTGAGGTTAACTTGGCGATGAATCTGCTGATAAACTGAATTTTCTCGAGAAAGCTTCATACTTCCTTTTCTGTCCGAGGTGGCTCCATCTCGAGAATAGCTTTGATCTTGGAAGGATCTATCTCAATTCCTCGTGTAGTGATCATGAATCCCAACATCTTTCCAGCTGTGACTCCAAACGTACATTTCTCAGGATTAAGACACAATCGGTACTTGCGAATTCTTTCGAAAATTTTTCTGAGAGTGGGTAAATGCCCTTCCTTTTCCTTGGCTTTGACGATCATGTCATCCACGTAAACTTCGACTTCTTTGTGAATCATGTCATGTAGCAACGTTGTGGCTGCCCTTTGATAGGTTGACCAGGCATTTTTCAGTCCAAAGGGCATGACCCTATAACAGTAAGTGCCCCACTCTGTGGTAAAGGTAGTTTTCTCACGGTCTTCAGAAGCCATGAGAATTTGGTTGTATCTTGAAAAACCATCCATGAAAGAAAGAAGTGCATGCCCTGCAGTATTGTCTACAAGTACGTCTATGTGTGGCAATGGGAAATCATCTTTAGGGCTGGCCTTGTTTAAGTCCCTGAAGTCTACACAGACTTTAATCTTTCCGTTCTTCTTAGGGACTGGAACGATGTTTGCGACCCATTGAGGGTATTCTGTTACCATCAAGAACCCAGCGTCTATCTGCCTTTGAATTTCCTTCTTAATTTCCAACACCCAGTCAGGCCTCATTCTCCTTAGCTTCTGTTTGACAGGCTTTGCATCTGGATAAAGCGGGATTCGATGCTCCACAATCTCAGGGTTGATACCAGGCATATCTGTGTGTGACCATGCAAAAACATTCCCGAATTCTTTCAGGAGATCCGAGTGGGCTTTGAATTCTTCTGGAGATAGTCTGGAACCAATTTGAACCATACGCGGATTGCTTTCATCTCTCAAACTTATAGAAATAATTTCTTCTTTTATAGGCTGAGCATGCCTTTCATCTTCCCTTTTGATTAGAGATCGAAGTTCTTCTGGAATTTCTTCCTCAAATTCAATCCCTTCATCGTCGGGGTCAACATAATTTATTTCGGATACAGCAAGATAAACAAAGTCTACTTCATTGATAGCAAATGCGGGGGACCCAGGGGCGTGATACATGAAGGTGGACTTGAATTCAAAAGAAAAGTGATGATGCGAGGGAATGACAAATACATGTTCGGGGTCAGACTCAGACTCAGTGCCAGACTCTGACTCTAACTCAAATTCAGTGCTAATGTAAGTGATCCTAGGTACAAAAGTGCAATTTTTATAAATTCCATTGGCATCCACAATGAGTGCAGTAACATCTCCAAGGGCATCCTGGCTCAGCATGATCAATTCTACCTCCTCGACAAGCTCCAAATCAGGCTTCAAATCAAATAGCATCGCAGCAGGCTTGCCTTCTTCTACACCTATTAGGCTCTCTTCCCCAAACAATGATTGGAGATTCCCTGAGTCTAGAGTTTTGATCCAGTCAACTTGGAGTGCCTTGACCAGCTCTTCCCTCTTCTCGGCTTCATCATCACTGTCCCAAGTATCGTTTGCAAAGATTTCAAAGCCTGGCAGCTTGGTCTTCGTTTCCATGTCCCAGAATGGTTCCGGTTCCCCTTGAAAGATAGCTTCTGGAGCCTTCACAAAATGAATGGGCTTCTTCTTGGCACCAGCTTGCATCCTTTTTCCATTTCTTGGTTCGCCGTCAGTTGACTCGTAAGCTAGACCGAAGCGGTGGTTATTTGTCGAAAACTTGAGGAATTCAGCCATCCCCTGATTGTTCAAACCTAATCCCAGGCCGGGTAGGTATTCCATCTTTCTCATCATTTCTAGAGCAGTTGAGCTGACTAAGAAGTCCTCATCCATCTTGACGGTAAGGACTGAACCTGAAGTGTCGAAAGAGAAACCACCAAGAGTGACATCCTCTTCTCCATGAGCGATTTCAAGTAGTGGAGTGAGAAGTGCCACCATGGTTTCTGGGGGAGTATCAGGCAGTGCTTCCATATTGGACAAAGTTTTAATCAGCTTTTGACGATGTTCCCGGGAGGAAGAGAGTAAACCCTAGATTGAGACTGATGTCGGAGTTTTTTCAAGCTGCTTCTGAACCAAGTCTTTCGTTATCGCTCGATTCCTTTGGTGTGGTTGAGTAGTAACTTCTGGCTCAATCGGAGATGAATTTTCCTGAACGGGATCGTCCCAGATGAATTCTTCTGGCTGGGCTTGTCGTGGAATGTTTCTTTGAAGGTTGGCCGGCTAGTAGATTCGGCCACTTCTTGTTACCCGATTGACTGTATCCTCCCAGAGTTGTTGGTTTTCACCCCAGAAGTCTGCAAATCCTTCACCGACTTTGCGCTTGCCAGCTTTGATGGCTTCTATCTTTTCTATTTTTCATGTTGATCTTCAAACCACAAATCTATCAAACTGTCTGGTAGTTTCCTGACTGCTGATATCAACTGTTTCCAATTTTGTTTTTAGATCCGCTGTAAAGACCAGTAAATTCAATTCTATATTTCTTTTTTTTTTTTCTAAGTAACGTTTCATTGAATTATTTGTATGGGCGAGTGTGTTTTGTACTAGGGGTTTGGTGGAGGATAGAGATACGTGTCATAACGTGGTAACATGGCTTGAGGGTGTTTAGGATGTGTTAGATATGATTGGGGGGTCAAATTGGTGGTAGTAGAATGAAATCTCAGAATTTTTCCAAGGATACCGGTAGCCCATTTTTCTCACTACTGGTATCCCCCGACCAGAAACATTTTCTTCAGGGATACCTGTATCCCATTTTTCTCACTACCGGTATCTAGTGTATTTTTCTGCAAATTTTTGTGTGCGATTAGCACACTATAAAAAGGGGTCCTTTGGTTCTTTTTCATTCTAAACCCGATTTCTAACTCTAAAATCACCTCTCTACCTTCTCTCTCCACCTCTACCTCAAACCTTGTGATCTTAACCTCAATCCACCTCAAAACTTCAAGATCGACAAATTGGATTTGTGATTCTCCCTTGGATTTCGGGATTTGAAGACTTCTCCACCTAGGGTTTCATCTTTCCATCATTTTCAAGCAAAACCTTGAGGTAGGGGACAAATTTCTACTTTCTCTAGTTGTATATTGTTGATTTGTTACACATACTCTTGTCTTGCTCACCAATTTCTTGTAAATCATGTTTTCCTCCATGAAAAATGGGTTTTGTTCAAGTTTGAGCTTTGATCTACGTTTGGGTTCGTTGAATCCCTCAATTGGATGTTAATTTACTCTCCCTCCATGTTTATTTGTTGATTAGAACCTCAATTTTTAGCTCAAAACTTCATATATGCACTTAGGTTGAAATTCCACACCTTAGAGGTGAAAATCTGCATTGTTTACTGTTCATATGCTGCTGCCCTTGTTATTTAGGCGGTATTCGGCCACCCTTTGATGTCAATTTGGTCCCCGATCGCTCTTATCTTCTTATAATAGACCTTTGGCACTACGATAACACTCAAATTCACTTTGAAACCTTTAAACTAAGATTTTGACACGTGATTTTATTGAACACTTCGTAACGCTTATTGGACATGCACTATTTTTTAGTCGGTTAACATTTTGACAAAAATTATGGCGTTTTGAAAGAAATGTGATACATGTAAAGGTTTTGAGAATGATGACTATGAATACTAGGGCCACCTTTCGGTGCGTCCCTGGCCATGGGTGTTCAGAACCCATGAAATCCGGCAGGGGTGTTCGGAGCCCACGAAATCCGGCACAGGGATTTATTCCCTATTAAAGACAAATGGATAATTTTATGAAATGTTGGAAATGAAGTGTTTTATAACTACTTTGGTGTTTTAATGAAAATTGGGTATACGGACACATTTTTGGACACGTTGGCATAAACTTTAGACATTGGGACATTTTTAGACATTGGGGTACTTTGTGATCACTTTGAACTTATTTTTAACTTCCTATACTATGCATTGCTCATCTCATTCAAGTCGTTTCCATGTTTCGGTGTTCATATCACCTCTATACACCTAACGTTAGTAGAATGGTTTTCCTACTGGGCCAGTGAGCTCAACTTATCATTTTCAGGTACCCAGCAAGGCACATGAGATGGATGCTTGAAGTGTGGATGCATGTCATGAGGATTAATTGATCATGAAGTTATTTTCTCATCTTCATACTTAGTATATTTTGGGAGATGATTTTGCAACTTTATATTCCTCAATCTTTTGACTATTTCAACTTATGTAATAACTTTAAAACTTTTGACATTCATGAATGTGGGTACGGGTATCGTTGGCTAAAATCTCATTTAAACTTTGACTTTTTGATTGAATAATTGACTTGACTTTTCAATGGAGATGTGAATGACTTTTGACTTATCCTACGTGGATATTGATTGTATTTTGGTTATTAAAATTGCGGGCGTGACATCTGCCACCTCTGAATCTTGCCAGAAAGACTGGTCTAGCATGGATTTATTGACTATCCACACTTTGTCACTACCGACTCGAATGTCGATAACTTCGTCTTCATTCCATGTGGTTGTCTGGCGATCGGTGACCAAGACCGATATGTTGGAAGCATACGGGAATGACGCGGATGGCCGTGGGAGAGATTCTCCGATAATGTATGCCTGAGGGAACCAATCACGATCACCGAAGACAGTTTTGATGGCTTGCCGATTTCCTTCTTCGGGAAGTTGAGATATCAAGTAGCTGCCTGAAAAGTTGTGCTGAAATAAAGCTGGGAGTGAAACTGCGTCCAGAGAGTCAGCACAAATTGTCATCTCTTCAACTTGGCTGATATTGATACCTTCCGATATGCAAACAACTGGCTTGTCGTGACATTCCGGGATAATGTACTGGCTCGGGTCCCAAGAGATTAGCAAAGAACCGAACAATATCTGTTGGGAATCTTCCCACTCTTGATCGTTCATGGCCCATTCTCCTTCTTCAGCGAGGTCACCCCATTTGAGTTTGGGCTTCTGTTCAAAAGTCCTAATGGCATAGACTTTCGGGTCCTCCGGCACTGGTACAAAGGGTTTAGGTTCAGTGATTGGCACGATGTACAGGCTTGGATTGAACTAGGTACGGTTTTGGCCTTTTGAAGTGGAGCTGAAGGATATTTGGTTGATCTGGATGTTTTGCTTGCGGTTAAGCAAGGGATTTGAAATGGTATTGGGTTTTTGTTTGGGAATTGGGATGGTTCCGTCATCCACAAAATCTTGGACTATGTGTTTGAGACGAATACAATTGTTGGTATGATGGCCGGGCATTTGGTGGTAGGCACAGTAGACATTTGGGTTGTGGTTTGCAGGAAGCTCTTTGGGTGGATCAAGAGGCTTGATGGCATTTTTTCTCGAGCAGCTTTTTGTAAACAGTGGTAAGAGGGAAAGGGAATTGGTAAAATTCTCTTCTTGGCTGGGAGGTGTTTTGGATAGGTGGTGACTGAGTGGCTATCTGGTTAACTGGTTCAGTTTTAAGTGGCTTGGGATTGGAGGAACTGGCTTAAGTTGGATTGTAGGTGTTTGGTCCGAAAAGGGTGTTGCTGTTACCGGAGTAGACTCGCTTAGGCCAAGAAACGGATTCTCCTTTGTCAAATATGCCCGTGCGAATCGCATCTTCAACTGCAAGGCCAGCTTCCTAAAAGGTTTTGAAGTCGGCGGAAGTCTGAAAGACCACCGGGTGTTTAGCAAATTCTGGTTCCAAGTTCCGAGTGATAATCCTCATCTGTTCTTTCTCCGAGGGCCTGTCCATCATCTGTGAAGCCTTTCCCCTCCAGCGTTTGACAAAGTCTGCGAAAGATTCGTTCTTTCCCATCTTTGTAGATTCTAACTCACGAATGGTCCTTTCCAGTTGGATGTTGTAGTTGTACTAAGCCACAAAGGCTGTTCCAATGTCCTCCCAGGTCTTCTTCTTTGAATTGTCTAAGTTCAGAAACCAACGGAGTGCAGATCCCGTTAGGGTTTGCTGGAACATTTGAGCCATAGCGTTTTTCTCCACATCATACATGGATAAGGTACCCACGTATGTTTGCAGGTGTGCTTTCAGATCACCGCTTCCATCAAACTTGTCCCAGTCAATTGGCTTGAACTTGTCAGGCAGCTTGGCATCAGGGAACAGGCATAGCTTCTCCGTATCAATGCCTATAGCAGCGATCTTTTCTTGCTTCTGAACTGATTCCTCAAGCTTGGCTACCTTGGCCATCATGGTTTTCATCCCCAGGTGATTATTTGATGATTCCCCATAAGGCAATCGGGAAGTAATGTCCTGAATTAAGATCATCATCTGGGCCATTTGCTTGCTATTAGCGGCTCGTTGATCTTCCAAAGCTTCTTTGAGAATCTGAACCTCGATTTTCTCTATCTGTTCTATGTTCTTGGTCATGACTGGAAGATTAGCCGACTGTTCTGCTCTTGACTCAGTCCGAATTAATCGCTGTTGGGGAGTTCGAGCCCAACCAGGTGCAGGAGTGCTCTTATTTTTGCCAATGGTTATGTACTGATGGTATGAACAAACTAAATCATACTGTACATGCAATCTATTTACATGAATGATGTGTTATGCATGATGCAAGATTGCCCCAATTTCCTCTAATTTTACTGAATACAACGGCCGGACCGAGGTTGCCTACGTATCCCCATGGAGAGGAATCTGGCCGTAACGTATTTCGAGACTGTAAATTGGCTTTCAAATTTTTATGAAAAGATGTCTTTTTTCATTGATCGCCCAAGCATGGAGTGATACAAAAGGAGTTCCGATAGACGGAAAACAGACTCGATAAGCAAAGTACAAGTTATTACAGACTTGGTAAATAACCAGTACAGAAAATAACAACAGACTCGATAAGCAACTGCAACAGACTCGGCATTCAGACTAGGCAACTGATGCTGATTTTATTCCAAAAGAACCCTTGACGGCTTGATTAGATCTGGTTGTGGCGCGCACTTCAATTTGCTCAGGTTATGGCTTCACGGGATGGGGTGAGTTGGGATCACTGGGTTGGATGGTGAACTGGCCTCACCGACCTTCTGCTTTCCTTTGTAGGCCTTAGCCTCCTCTTTCTATTGTTTCTCCCTAGCATGTTGTTCCTGGAGCTGGTGGGGGGATATGCTCTCATTGTTGAGAAGGTAATCCTCGTAGCAGCCATCGTAGTTGCATTCGTCCTAGTATTTGTGGCCAGTGATTGGGTCAGCAAAGTAGTACACCGGGTTACCTTCTTCGTCAATGTACTTGACCGGTGGCATGGGACAGAAGCCTTTATCATCTTCTTCGTACACGACAGTAATCTTATCTAGAAGCATATTCGAGCCATCATCTGGTGTGATGTGAAACTTCCAGCCTGGATGGCTTTCAGTGCTGTTCCACTAATTCAGCGTGTCTGACTGGTCGGGTTTGATGATCTGGTCAACCCATTTGTAGAGCTTTTCACCTTCAGGGGTTTTCTCCTCAGACTTGGGGGACTCGTACTCTTCGATGATCCAGACAGGGGCGTTGTGGTGAGTGGAGAAGGTAGACTTGAGTCTTTTGTTGCTCGGTTGGTTAGCCATTGTTTTCTGACAAGAAGAGTACCGGTTTTATTTGGAGAAAAGCGGAGCCTATTTGCAAAAAAAAAAAAAAAATTTTGAAAGATGGAATTTTTTTTGTATTGGTATTCAGCCTAACCAGAGATTATTGGGACAATCCTCGAGTGAGTGGAGTGATAACCTAGGGTCAATCTAATTGGTGTATGTATGCAAAATGAGAGCAGTATATACAAAAGCAGTAGACAGGTAGCATGATATGTGCGAAAAGCGATAAACAGGCAGCATGCTGACAGGGAATAGGAAAATAGTAAACACGTAGCAGGGTATATCACGAAATCCTACCCTGTGGGTCCTGTCTTAGGTTGGAAAGTTCTAAGGCTATCTATATGCAAAGGCCGATTTGGTTTGAGGGGGTTCCCCAGACTAGAGCCAATATTTGCCTCCCCTGAGCCAAGAGTACTGACGTGGCAAGGGTAGTAACGGCAGGCTGATTCATCATCGTCCAAGGTTGCCGAGAATCCTAGGATGTCCTAACACCAGCAAGCTGGGTAGGGTAACCAGGACGCAGCGGCGAGGCTAGTAACCATGCACGTGCAATGCAAAAGTTTAACAATAAAATCTTTTCAAAAATCTCACAAATATTTTTCAAGTTTGGCTCGCTTTTTAAATTACTCAAGATCTTGAAATTTTACTCAAGCAAACAACCGGGAAAGCTCCAGTCCAAACTGATCGGGCTTTCACCCTGACATCAATCCTTTCTAGTACAGCGTGAAGCACGTACTTTGTGTCAAGCTTTCAAAGGTCGTTTTACAAGTGTAAAATGTCAAAATAAAGATTAATTAAAAAAAAATATCGATCCCCAGCGGAGTCGCCAGTTTGTGGACGAGTGTTTCGGGAGCCCACACTTTTTGGTTGTGTTCATGAAAAAGGGCGATCCGGAAAAAAGAAAAATTTAGAGTCACCACTCGGGGTTTAATTTTTGGAAAATGTTAGGTACCCGAGAGACCGTTTAGAAAAAGAATGACTCTTGTGCCACTGAAAAAGGGTTTGATTTGCGAAAAATAGAGATTTGGGTTCGAGAGCCAAGTTACCCGCAGGGAACGTTTTGTTTCAAAAATGCACCCCGCGTGCCCGGAATTTTCCTGTCTCTACTAAATTTTGTGGAATTTTTCTAAAAATATTTTATTGAAAACTTTATTTCACATAAACAATATATCAAGTAATGTCATACTTTGAAAGAAATAAATAATGATCATAAATCAAACAACACACAATCAAACAAATAATGCGAGAAAATTAATTGAGAGGGGGCTTAAGTGTAAAAACAGAAAGTAAAGGGGGGGCAAGTGCAATTAGACCTTACTGGTTTTTTCCAAAAACAGAGCATCGCGATCCAAAGAAACAGAGCATTTTCTAGTGATGCCGTACGGTATCCAAAATCGTGCACCGTACGGTGTCTCTATAAGCTATGTTTTTTTAAAAAAAAATCTCATTTTATCTGATTGAAACCGACCTCTATTTTTGGCATAAAAACCATGCTATTTTAATGATCAAAATAGGTTTGGGAAATGGTTTTAATGAATAAATGTACCTCGTTTTCAGGGACGGCATCCCACGACAATGGATAATATCGCGCGATGCCTACCCGAGAGGCTTGAACCTTGCTGAAATATTTCCTTTCGGACTTGAGGAAGAGCTACAGAACTCTCCTCGAGCCCAGTGGAAACTCCCCTCAGAAGATTGTTATTTGAACGCGAATGTGTACCTCTGGGTTTGCTAGATTAAGATCACGAACTTTGAAAGGGATCGATTTGGGAATTGGGAATTGTAGTTGTAGATTTATAAGGGCAAGGATGGCGTAATTTGAACTTGGAAATGATTTTGACAAAGTAACGAAGGGGACGACAAATTTGTTTCGAGAGAAATTTTGCTAAGAATTTGTGAATCTCCCTTTCGGCCTCTCTTTCTCACGTCTTATACAGACGGACTCTAGACGAGCTCATGATTTGGGCGATACCTGTACGTCAAGAACCGTATCATTGCCGAATCTCATCATTGTTCTGAAGCAGACGCGGGAATCCTGTTGATGGGACAAGGATGTCGTATGGTGTTGAAAGTGTACCGTACGGTGTAAATGGGTTTGCAAGTCGTACGGTTCAAGAGATGAGGTCGTACGGTTCAGGTAGGTTTTGGGTTTTTTTGATCTATTTGACCCGAGGAATTGTTCCGAGGTACATTTCGCGCGTTCTTCTTTTCATCATTGGGGATGCACAAGTTATCAAAATTGGGGTGTCTACACTTGGGTTATTTTTTGCGATTATCTTGATGATAATGTGTCAAAGCATATTTAAGAGTTCTTGGAACAGTTTTTTAGCAATTGTCTTGTTGTTGAGAGCCGAATATATGTATGAACACTATGGTTCTATTTTTTGCTACGAACCTCACGTTTTGAAAGCCTTAAAGCGACGGCTTGTATTGAGGTTCGGCTTTATTTTGTGATTCATTTAAGTTGCGGTTGCTACAACCATAAAGCTAGAAATTACTTTGCGTTGATGGGGTAGCGGAGGGCTTGTATTGAGCTTCGATTTTATTTGTTGAGTTTACTTGTTGTGCGTAGACTTCCTCGGTTCTTTACCAAGAAGTTAAGAATGCATAGTTTTAACAGTTTTAAAGTCAAGTGTTAAGTGTTTTGATGGTTTTTTAAAAAACGAGAAGGGGACAGTCTTAAAATTAAGTGTGAATCCCGTTATTGTTTTTTATGCTGAATACCGCGGTCCTATGCGGCATTAGTTGTGTTTATTTATCTGTGGGTACTTCTTGGGTTTTTTACCAAGAAGAATAAAAGTTATTTTGTGATGGTTTTGAAACCATGTATTGACGGCTTGAAAGATATGTGTTCATTGTTTTGATGGTTTTAAAAGCAAAACCAAGTATTCACGGCGTACCGGCCAAGCGTTCTGTTTACATGCTGAATGTTCTGTTTAAATGCCGAGTCTTCATTGTTTTGATGTTTCTAAAACTAAGAAGTGGTGGCTTAAAAAGGATGATTATTAACCTTTAGTCTCGTGTTGGTTGGTTAAACCAAGCGTCGAGGACTTGTTTGGCCTAGCCAGTGTTGGTGGATGTGCCCATTATGTTGCAAATATTGCTTGTCTGTTTTGCAAATTAGTTCTTAAGAAAAAGAATATAACCTGGGGTATTTCTATAATGACCGGGGGGGATTGAGAAGGATTAACCTTCAGTTTTAATCTGAAAAGGGTAATTTACGATTTGGTTGATGATATGTAACCTTGAATTCTTTTTGAGAAGGATAACCTTCGGTCTTGCTGAGAGAGCAGGGCTCTCAGTATATCAAGAGAGTGTGGCTCTTGGTCCTGTTGAAGAGAGCGGGGCTCTCAGTTTAATTAAGCTGTGCAGCGGAATATACCCCGAGGTATTTTTAGACGTCCAGGAAAGAAATGATCTTCAGTCTTATTGAGGGAGTACGACTCCTAGTCTTGTTAAGAGAGCGTAGCTCTCAGTATCTTCATCAGTCTTATTGAGGGAGTATGACTCTCAGTCTTGTTAAGCGAGCGTAGCTCTCGGTATCTTCAGCCTTGTTAAGGGAGTTTTACTCCCGATGTTGACAAGAGAGCGTAGCTCTCGGTATAACTAAGAGGAAGTGATCCTCGGTCTAAGCATGAGCGGTAGGCTCTCGGCTTGTTGAAAAGGAGTGACCTTCGATTCCCGTGAGAGGAAATGTCGTCGGTTGAAGCACGAAGTTTAGATTCTCGACTTTTTGAGAAAGCGGGGCTCTCTGTATAATCAAAAGAGTGTGACTCTTAATTCTGTTGAGAGAGCGGGGCTTTCGGTTTAATTGGAAGAATCAACAATTGGAAAGTGTCTTTCAGCTTTCGATAAAGGGAGTGACCCTCAGACTTCATAAAAAATTGTGAAATTTTTCAAAACGACTACGTCCTAGACCAACCCAGAATGGGGGAAAGGGAACGGTTTTTGAAACCATCGATTCTGGCTTGGTCCAGACCGAGTCCTATGTGAACGGTTTTTCTACAGAAGTATATATTGTTTATAAAATACTTTGGCTTGCACTAGAACGAGTCCCAGCCCAACCCAGAGTGGGGGGTAGAGGATGGTATGTGGTACTAAGAAGAACTTGTTGGGAAAAGAAGCATAAGCAGAAAAATGGAATGACCGGTTGGTATGTATGAGGTTGGCTATCACGAAGACAATATCACAAACCTTGGACGCGGTATATTCCTAAGTGCTAGGAGCCGGTCCACGAAAGGCAAAGAAGTATCTACGAAGATAAAGTACAAAGTTCATAAAAGAAAGAGAAGTGAATCAAACGGCTAGATAAATGCCGGAGGTTTCCTAAAAGAACTACATGGAGTCGGCCGTGTCAACAAGCTAACGGTGTTTTTCCAAGCGATGATGCGGCGGATTGGCCGAACGTTAACCTTCGAGTGTCGAAGGCTTAGATGGTGAAAGAGACAATCAATGCGGCGGATTGGCCGAACGTTAACCTTCGAGTTTCGAAGGCTTAGATGGTGAAAGAGATAATCAAACGATGATGCGGTAGATTGGTCGAACGTAGACCTTCGAGTGCCGAAGGCCTATTTGGTTAAAAAGTTGATCAAGCAATGATGCGGCAGATTGGTCGAACGTAAGCCTTTAGATGCCAACACAGAAACTTGTTTATTTTCCTCTTGGAATGTTCAAGTGAAGAAAAGCAGAGGCATTCTGCGGTCGAGCATGTAAATGCGGTTATTCAAGAAGTTAACAATTTGCTGGAGGCCAATGTTTTTGGGTAAACTGGAGGCCAACTATGTGAAAGAGGTTAGCTAACACAGTGGTGGTACTGAAGAAAAATGGGAAAAAGCGGGTTTGTGTGGATTATACTAATCTAAATGACGCTTGTCCCAAAGATTGTTTCCCTGTTCCCCGTATCGATCAACTGGTTGATGCAATGGCTGGACACGCCAGATTGAGCTTCATGGGTGAAAGCCGGGGCTACCACCAGATTGCTATGTATGAACCAGATCAAGACAAAACGACATTTATCACTCCTCTCGGCATTTATGGCTACAAAGTGATGCCCTTCGGCCTTAAAAACTCCAGGGCTACTTATCAGCGCATGGTTACACGCATGTGTAGACACCCCGATTTTGAACCCGGGATGCGCTCGAGCATTCCCGATGATGAAATGGACCAATCGTGACTACCCGAGGCTTGAACGATGCTTGGAACTTGGCAAAACCACCCAAAAACCTCTTCAAAACAAACCCAAGCCTACGCCATCTTCTAGTACATTCAAAACCCTCTTTATTGATATATAATTCATCCCAATCCATTTTGAAATGAGAGAGATGCATGAATGTTGCTAAAACGACTTGTTTTCCCGGCCGTTTGAGGGTAAAATGGTCATACATTTGGATGTATAAATTTTCTGGATTCCAAACCACTTGGGTTAGAAAGTAGACTCAACAAGCTTTCCAACGCTTCAAACCGCGTCAAAATCGGAGTTCGGTAGCACCTGGGACGGCCCCGCAAAGTTTTACCTTTTGAGCAACAGCCTTGAGCGCTCAAGGTCCCAACCTTGAGCGCTCAAGCCCTAAAAAAACACCTTGAGTGCTCAATCCTATGGCTTTGAGCGCTCAATTCTGATCCAGATCAGTTTTCTGCAGAGCATCTAATCATGATATTCTATTGCAAAAGGAGCGTCTACCTATGTTTTCTACTGCCTAAATACACTTCCTAGACCCTTGAACATCTCCTCAATCACCCCCCCAAACCCAATTCAAAAATTAAACTCATTTCCCTCCCATTTCTCTCTCTATATAAACCACCCTCCACCCATTGTTTAGGGCCCTTGGCTGATTATCTCTCTCTCACACACTTCTACAGCCCTTTCCACTCTCTCTCATCACTTCAATCACGTTTTAGCCTCTCTCTCCTCCATAGCCACCATTCTCCATCATCTTCAAGCTCAAAAACACCTTAAAACTTCATCTCTAAGCCCAAATACACATGGGTCTTTGAGAAACCAACTACAACAGCCCCTCTCTCACTCTAATAAGCCATTTACAGCCCATACATTCCATCCATTTCATCCAAACCCAGCTCTTCCAACAAAACCCACCTCATCCAAGCCAAAATCACCATTTTAAGCTCAAATACACTTCATCCATCCAATAAATCATCCAATCAGTCCTACACTCACACTCCTCTGTCCAAAATACTTCATCTATAGCCCATAAACACAGCCACAATCCACCCCTTCATCAAACACCCAAGTTCAAGTCTTAATCAAGCCAAAAGGTAGTTAAAACCATGTGAAAATCACTACTTTGGTCCTTCTGAGGGAGACCAGTAGATCCAAGCAAGTTCTTTATACTTGCATTGGGCTTACAAGGTCCAAAATACATAATCAAAACATTTTCAAAATCTGCAGTTTCAGCAGGGGTTGAGCGCTCAAGCCTCAGGCCTTGAGCGCTCAAACCCAGCTCCGGGTCAGTCACTGTTTTGCTAATCTTTGTGTTTTCTCTGGGTTTTGATCGTCATTAAATAGTTAATTATGTTCATGTCACTCTTCAAACAGCTTATTTCTACCTCAAAATCACACGCATGAGTGTAAGTTAACCATTTTATGATGATCAAACATCAAAACCTTTGAAAATCTTATATTTAAGTGCAAAACAGTGGCTGTCCAACCTCTTAAATCTTTATTTTATGTATTTATGATCCTGATGAGGTATCAAAAGCTTGCCTGAAGGTCAAAAACCAGAAAGCCACATTATGGCTTGAGCGCTTAATGTTATGTCTTTGAGCGCTCAAGCTGTTCTTGAGGATTGAGCGCTCAAACCGTCACCCTTGAGCGCTCAACCCCTATTCTGGAATCCAGGTTGTGATCTCTTATGTTCTATGTTCATAATCTCTTGCAATTGTTGTACAGTTTCTGTGATTTCTTTATTCTGTAAATATCTGTAGTGATTTCCTTTATCGTTGTCATCACCACCCATGTAGATCACGTGCACGAGCATACACCGTAGAATCGTATCTCTTGTATATATTGTCGTTATGTGATTCCCACCCCCGGTTCCCATTTTTATGGTTAGAATTAAATTTCAAATATTTCCAAAATCCCACAAAATGTTGAGTAGAGACCGGTTCACGGACCGGGCGAGAGGGGTGCCGTAAAATCCTTCCCCTCTCGTAACCAAACCCCCGAATCCGAGAAATCTTTGGTTCCGCCATGATCAGTGAAATCTTTTTCAATGGGCAAACGAGTCATTTTTGATCGGTTTCTCGGGTTCGGACCTCAAATCCGGGTGGCGACTCTAACAATCACAATCTTTTCAAACACGAAACCGCACCGATCTCGGTGGGCCGTCCACAGCATGTTTGGCGCTCGGTTGCATGATACTGTCGAAGCATACATCGACGATATGCCTATCAAAAGCTAGAGAGAGGAGGATCATCTAGCCGACCTCACAGAAGTGTTTGGCGTCCTGCGACGGCGCACTCCGTCTAAATGTTGAGAAGTGCGCCTTTGGAGTCGATTTTGGAAAATTCCCCGATTATCTCGTAACAAAGAGAGGAATAGAGGCTGACCAAGTCAGATAACCGCAATAAAGAACCTTAGACCCCCAACAAGGTAAAAGAAGAAAAGGTTGAGTTGCAAGTGGTTTGCAATGGTCTTCTCCCTAGGTAATTTGTTCACTGGATCTGGATAATTGTTGATTAAACAGAAGAGGATCGTTCCAGTTTCATTAGAGGACGGTTCGGTTTTATGGTGCATGATTAAACATGTTAATACGATCGATCAATTTGAACTCAAACATTTTAGTCCTTGCAGATTGAGCATACAACTAGGAAGGGGCCAACAGATGGGCAAGAGCCCATGGACAAGGCCGGATCCTTGACTAAGCAAGAGTCTACGATAAAGACAGGGGCTAGGGATCTTCTGGAAGATTAAGTAAAAAGAGGACCGCTCTGGTTTGATTTAAGGACGGTCTGGTACAACAAAAGGGTTTGAGGACCTGACAGTCCAGTTTTTTGGAAAGGATTTGGTCCCACAGTTAGAGGATCAACTCCACGTGTCCACGAGGGACGAATGAGAAGTTGAGGGGCTATTGTGGTGGGGAAAATCCGCACAAGGCGACGGGTTGGATCGTTGAGAAAAGACCCAGAGTGGGCTAAGCCCTCATGGGCTTAGTATTGGGCCAATGGTACAAGATCAGTATAAAAGATAGACCGAAAGGCCCACATGGCAACCTTGGGCCGAGAGCTATGTGGGCCGAGTCGTTAGGAAGGATGGCAGTTAAGCCTTATCTCTTGTGGCACGGGCCGATGGGATATCGTGGTGTCACCCTTACATGTCTAAGTGATTGCGTGATTCAATAAGGGCCACGGGCCTAGTGTAATGAGGGGTGATGTCACCACACGAGTGTGAGCATGTGCACGTGTGTGAGCATGCTTATCTTGGAAAGCAAGCACATGGGAGGCTATAAATACAAGGGATAGACCCAAGAGGTATACGGACACTCTTTTAGATCTAAATTACTCTCTATATTGGCTCTCTCTCTCTCTAGTGGCTGACTTGATCGTCGGAGTGCCCGCCGGCTAGAGGCTGGTGGGGCTCTAACGGGTTGCTACGTGTGCAGGTCGGGCTAGGTAGGAGGCGGCTCACCCAAGGTTGGGGGTATCGATACCCAATGTTCTGTTCAGCTTCTTCTTCTGAAGTATTGATACCTATCAATACCTATATCAATACTAAGGCATTTGAGGTTGCCTCTTCTTTCTTCGCCATCCATTGCCTTGTGTGCTACCGGGCATCTTCCAAAACACTTCCGAACATCGTGCGAGCTTCGGGAAGGGGGGGCACTTAGTCTCGTGAGTGCTTGTTCACTCCAGGATTCCACCGGGAGTCTTTGAGAGCGTGAGACACGGCGTTCATCCCCCCGGGCCTTAGCCGAGTCTTTATTTCTTGGCTCTTGAGGCTTGGTGGTGGCATGCCATGGGGCACTTGGCCCTTGAATTCTTGGGATGCTTCCCAAAACGCTTCAAAACTCGCCTTATGCCTTGATTTTACTTGAAACTTCCAAAAATACACTTCGCGCAACATCAATCGTATAAGGCGTTGAAATGTGTGTGTGTGTGAACAAAAAGAGCTAGATAAGCCCAGATATATACAACATTGGGGGCTTATCATAAATATTATTATAACCACTTGAGAAATGTGAGGCATAGAGACTTAGATGGCAGGGATGCACAATCAGTTCTCACCTACTTTAGGAACAACAAAATCTATAATTTTTCTATGCAATTCGATGTGATGAGAGTGGGAGGGCAGTGAATTCTTTTGGGTGGACTCTCGATCTCATGGCGTACCACTATTTTTGGGATTTGAGACACAATATATCGAATAAACAAGTATGATATGCCTTTTGCACCATTTATGGGAGTAAACCATCACATGCAGTCAATACAGTTTGGATGTGCACTTTTACAAGATGAGACATGACGTTTTTGTGGTTGTTTGAGACGTGGCTTGAGGCTATGATGTCCTCCAACTTCTATTATCACAAACCAAGACTTAGCAATGAAGGGAGCAATTGCCAAAGTCTTTCCCAACACCCACCATCGTCTATGCCTTTGGCATATTGAAAAAAGTTTTTTTCGAAAAGTTGTCTCAAGTGTACTACAAGAAATCAAAGTTCAAGAAAGAGGTGAAAAAATGTATTTGGCTAACGTATAAGAAAGAGGATTTTGAAAAGTGATGGATGGCATTGATGAAGGAAAACGGGTTAGAAAGCAACGAATAGTTTCAACAATTGTGTGATATCTGTGAATCATGGGTACCCGTTTATAATCATGGCACATTCTTTGTTGGTATGAATACTACCGGACGTAATGAGGGTGTCAATTCATTTTTTGATGATTTTGTAACTTCAATGACAAATCTTAAAGAATTTGTTGTCAACTATGATCAAGCCTTGAGGAAAATTGTGAAAGGGAAAGTGATGAAGATTATGAGTCTGAACATAAGTTTCAGATTGTGGATGACAATCACTTTGTTCACTTCACATTTCCAAAAAAAAAATTCAAAAAGATTCTTTCCCTATCTCTCATCTCTCTAATCATTAATCATAGTTCTCTCTCTACTCATACCTCTTTATCCAATCATTATTCTCATTTCTCTTTCTATCTCTCTCCAATTATTACACCTCTCTCTAATTATTACTTTTTTCAAAAACTCATCCAAACACTATCTCAAAAATATTTCTCCAAATATTCTTCTCAAAACTCTCAACCAAACACAGTGAATGAGTTTTTGTTGAAGCATGCGGGAAAAGTTTACACCAGAAACGTCTTCAACAAGTTCAAGAATGAAATGGATAAAGTCTTTCGTTACATAATTGAAGAAGGGGGAATTAACAATGGATTTCAATCATTTGAAGTGAAATCAAAAGAGTATGAAGTTCAAAAATTAGTCACCAAATTGGATTTGCAAACCTAAGAGGGTATGCGTGAATGTCAAAATTTTGAGTTTGTTGGAATATTGTGTACACACATTTTGAAAGTGTGTGTCTGACTAGACATTGATACAATACCAAACCATTTTGTTCTTCCACGATGGAGACAAGAGGCCAACAAATTTAGGATAATTGATGTCAAAGAGTTGGTGCATGGTGATGGCAAAGAAGAATCCAAGGCATTAAGACTTAGCCATATGTGTTAAGAAAACACCAAATTGGCTTGTTTGGTTGCCCCATCATATGAGGCATACACAATCTACATCGAAGCTATGAATGATCTATCCAAGAAGCTCCCAAATGTTTTTTCTAATGTGCCTCCAATCAACATTTGTCATGAAAAAGATGATTTACATTCTGTCGGGCCTTCTCAAATATTGCTTTCGGATTCGAACATCTCACAAACCAAGCGTAGGAAAAAAGGCGCGAAGGGAAATGATGTTAGTATGTGCTCTGGAAGATTGAGAAGTGGTATTGAATGGCATTGAACAAAAAGAAAAGAAAGTGTAACTTCTGCAAAAAGTTAGGACATGATAAGAGAATTTGTCCTTCAAATCCGATGAGTAAAACTTACAAAGGTAAGTGAATTATCATTTTACTAAGAACTAAATATTCTTTTTGTTTCCTAATTGTAAATTTTCTGTCACAGGCTTGCAAGCAAAGGCACAACATTCTGATAGTGACCAAGAGGAGATTTAATGAAAATATGGTAGAACATAGCAATGAGATGTGCATATGGCATGAGGTTGGTTTAGTTGGCCCCTTTTTTTAGCCCTCCGACATGTTCTTTAGTTTTGATCACATACTAATACCAGCCATTTTCATATTGTGTGTAGGTGCGTATGCTTTTTGTTTAATTAATATGGAGTGAGATGTCTAGTTTATACTTTTCTTGAGGAGTGATGTAAGGGAATTATTTTTGTCTTGTCTAATTAGTGGCAGTATGTATGAAGATTGAAGGATGTTTCTCTTGTTGTTGGGCTTTTTTTGTTTACTATTATATTCGATATTATGTCCTATAATCAGCTCTTTGTGGAATGTCAAGAAGTCTGATGCAAACAGGTTATTGTGTAGAAAACTGAAAATGGCAAATTACTTCTACAACTTTTGCTATGTTTTATTTTTATGGTGCTTATTTGGTTGTTGGTTATTTTTGTCCATGCATGGCGTACCATTATGGACCTCATGTTTGTTAGCTTGCTTTGTTGATCTGTGAGTATTCCCCATGGCATCTATATGTGGTTTTGTTCAATGTAATAACTTACCCCCAAAAAAATGCTAATGGACAAGGCACTAGATTAAGAAATGCCATTTAGGAAAAGTTCGGGTGAGGAACTTGAGACTAGCTTTTGGGTCTGTGGCTTCTATTTTAGCTTGTTTCGGTACTTTTTCCCTCTTTGGGTATTCTTTTCCATACTCCGACATCCCACAAGAACTGTCGTTGGCCTTAATGCTAAGAGCTGCCACCAATGGGTCTTCTCCATGATGTCTGTTAGTACTCTTCCTAACCCCTTTCTTCACTCTCCTTGTATATTTTTACATATATGTAATAATCCGAAATTTTTAATAAAATTTAGGATTATTTAATTTCGTTTTAATTAATTTAATTTCATTATTTAATTTCTTGCACTTAGGACCCTTAATTTGCAATTACTACAATTTATACCCAAATACTTCCTAATTGCTACAAATTCGACCCTAAGGCACGTTTACTTTTTAATCGCGAGCATTACATTTTTATAAATTCATTTCATACATAATTATACACTTTTATACACATACACAAGCAATACTAGTACACATACACACATATGTGTATGCATATACTTTATACATCATCCTACACTACCCAACCACCACCAACCATCACCAATACCACACTCTACCTCCCCCATCAGCCAAAATCAGTCAACATGGGCCCCCCCTTGACTGCCATACACTCCACCACCCTCCCCCCATCACTTCCTAACCCACCATAGTACTTCTTTCACCAATCCTACACTCCAAAATCCACCCAAAACTCATTTTATACTCCCCCAAACTCCAAAATTCGTCCAGAAACTCTACTTCCCTCTCCTTCACTCTCTTCCTCCACCAAACTCTCCCAAGAACTCCCAAATCAAGAACACAAAGCCCCATTAACATCCTTCAAGTTCTAGAGTGAGAAAAGTCAAGAAAAGTGGGTTTTCACTTCAAAATATCAACCAAAAGCTCCCACCTCTCATCTTCCACTTCAAGATCATCCAACACACTCCAAGGTACCCACATTTCACCACCAAAGCCATCCAAGGCCGGCCAAAGAGCTCCCTCCACCGGTTTTTCGCAAAAATCCGTTTTTCGCCAAATCTTCGCAAAACATGGTAGAAACTCGTACCCAACCTATTCCAAGCTTTTGAATGAGTTAGGATAGTCTAGGAGTAGTTTAGAGTTGATGGGTTAAAGCCCTAAGTCAAGGGTTTCACGAAACCCGAGCCAAAACACGATATGACCCTTTTTACCCCAAACCGGGTTTTCGTGCTTAGTAAACCTTAGATTCATTGTGGTCCATGTTTTTAACAATTCCAAGCATGTTTAATACTTTACTAACTGTTTATATGAGTTTCTCCATGAATTTATTGTGCTTAACCTTGTTCTTGATCGTTGTGTTAAAGTTAGGGGTTTAAAGTGTAATTTTGTGAAATTTGGCGTGCATACTATGTATCATTTACGAAACCTATTTTTATCAACTAAATGTCACTACTGGAAATTTAGGAGTGTAACGAAATGACCATAATACCCTTCGGGTGTAAAATGACCATTTTGCCCTTGTGTGTGTAAATTACATAATGTGTAGTTTTGTACTTAGTAAGAAAATCAAGGAATTGCGTTTTGTGACAAGTTAGGACTTTACTAACTAAAATAAAGTATTTTTACGTATTTACCCTTGTCGGTGGCAAAATTACATTTTTGCCCTTGTATTATGTTTATTTACAAAAAGGCCCCCAGAGTTTTGTAAATTACACTGAGGACCCTAGAGTCGTGAAATTATGTTGGACACCCTTTTACTTACTTAAAATGACGTTGGTGACCCTTACTTTCTTTAAATTACGTTTTGACCCCAATAGTTTAGTAAATTACATTTTTAGCCCCTGTAGTTTGAATTTATTACGTTTAGACCCCTGGTTTTCAATTACTTGAGTTTCGTGAACTTGCGATATCGTTATCACTTTGCTTCTACGGTTAAATGCACTTTTCATAAATGTGTTGAATGTTAGAATGGACAACTAGGTTCCCGGGTTGGGTGATCGTACGCGGATATCACATAGACGATGAGGTTAATGGAAAAGTGAATTGGAATTGATTGATGGGGAGTTACCCCGAGATTGTTGTTGAATGGCAGTTCCGCCAAGTGATTTGTTTTGGAGGATTGTTTGGCAATCTGCCTTGATTTCGAAACCCTAGGATATGACAATCTGTGATTACTTCATTTGAATTCTGAGGCGTTAAAAGGGTGGATGTATTATAGACCGAGTCACGGCTATATACCTACAAGAGTTGACAGTTGTCACTCGTAGCCCAGTGGTACAGTCAGTCCCTGGGAAATTCATCCTTGCGAGGCGGCTGACGGCTAGATTAAGTACGTAACTTATACCTTCCGTCAGGGCAAGCAAGGGGGGAGTTTAATCACAGATTGGTCATAGTCCTTAGTGGTTATTTGGGAGGAAAGTTCTCTAGGTTGAGAACTTAGATGAACATGTAAGTTAATGGCTAGTAATGAAATCAGCTATGTGTTTAATTTCTGCTTTTCGATTTATTTCCTGCTTATTCCTTTAATTACTACTTTTCAATCATAGATGTTGTACTTGTATGTTAGCAAGGGTTGAGAGGGTTAGAGTAGCTATTGAGTGATTTATCGCTCACGGTGTTACACTTCGTGTGACCCTGGTATAATACTATGATGTTGCTTCGCGACTCGGACGTATTATGCCAGACTGTGATCAAGCAAGTACTATTGGTGTTGAAGGAGACGGTTATTTCGGAGCCGAGGGTTTTTCGGCAGACCAAGCTCATGAGGAGCCGTGGAATCCAGAGTTGAACCTTAATCTGTAGAACCCACCCCTTTATTTTTAATGTTGGATCTGTAATATTAATTTCTCAAACCGTACTAAGTATTTTGTAATGGGCTGCACTTCACGTTTTCCAACGTGTACTCTGATGGAAACTCTTTTTATTAAATTAATCCTAATTAGTTTCTTAATTAATGCTTCCGAAAATCGGGGCGTTACAATATATTTGCAAATTTCTCAATGCATCTGGGTTTTGTGCAGTTCTCTCTCTTTTTAGTGAAACTTTTTGTATGTTTGGCATGTGAGAGGACCTAAAATACAAAAAAAAAAAAAAATTATGTTGATCATTAGGAGATGAAGTTTATGGAATTGAAAATGCATATTCAAATTGTTGATAGAGGATGAAGTTCACCATAGCATCCAATGAATGACCTGTGTATATTAAAAATGCAATATGATAGAAATTGTTACTTTCATGTCACGCTATGACCATCTCGCTCTTTGTATGTTTAAATGTCTTAGTCAATGATAAGATTTGAGATGAAAATGGAGAAAATTGACTAAAAAGAATGGGAATTTTATTGATGAAGAACAATGGAATTATAGACTCTAGCGATGGAGCTCTCATCCAAAGTTGAACTACGCAATTTCAGAATGCCCTTTATCTTCCCTTCTAGCCCTCTAATAATCCCTCATCTTCCCCTGTGATAAGCCCTCAATAGTGTAAATAATGGGGCTTATCTCGCTCGTTTTGATCACACACACGTGCATTTTGTGGCTTTATCTTATTGATTTTGCGTGAGGTTGTGTTTTTGTTAGTTGTAGGTAAACTAAAGAATAAGGCATGTTTTGACTCCATGATCGAACTAATGGGTACGTGAGTACCCAAGGCCATGTGGAACCCCACCACCGAGTCCCGTGAGTCAAAGAATGAAGCATTGGACAAGACTCGAGAAGCCAAAAAGGCCAAGAGAAGATCACGCGAAAGAAGGCATAAAAATGCCCAGTAGCTACCAGTAGCAATATGCACATATTGCTACCAGTAGCCAGCGAGCAGAGACCCAGATTGAAGGTACCAGTAGCAATATGCATACTGCTACCGGCAGCCACTGCAAAATTCAACAACTTTTGAGCCCGATTCAACTTTAATCTAGGGGCATTTTAGACCTTTTATACACGTTTTGGGGGGTATAAAAGCCCCCAAACATCATATTTTAGGGTTATCTACTACCTAAGCCTTATCTCTCTTTACCTCCCTCCTCCTTCCTCCTCCATTTTCTCTACCTTCTCTCTAGTTTTTAGGGTAGTTTCTCTTGGATTCAAGGTTTTCACCTTCATTAAAGTTGTAAGTACCGCTTTAATCTTTATAAATCTCATTTTTATTTTGTATTTAATCATGTTTTGCGTTTCCTTGTCATTTCTCTTCATGTTTACTTTAAGTATGCGTGAGAAGTAGATTAAGGCTTCGTACTTAGGTGGGTCTCACTTTTCTCTCATTTAATCTTAAAGTTTGGTTTGATTTTGGGTTAAACTCAGTTTTATGTATCAAAACTTGAAGTTGTTAACCTTCTTGATTATTTGTTGGTAAGGACTTGATCTCTTGCGACATATAATGCTTGGAGCTATGTCACTCCAAGTGTTTGTAAAAATGCCAAAAGAGTTTATCCCATTTTTGAACTCATTTTCTAGAATTTGTGGGTTTGTGAATGGATAGAGCACTCAAACTTTGATCTAAACTTAGTTTTGTTAACTTCTTTGATTGGGTGTAGACAAATCATTTGGCACACACAATGCTTGGAACCATGGCACTCTAAGTGTTCGATAAAATGCACAAATGAGGTTCTTTCCATTTATAAACCCATAAATGATTTTCATTGTTAAATCTTCCGGTTGAGACATCTGGCCTTGTAACTCAACCGAGTTATCATTGAGAAAAGTGAATTTACCTAAGTTACGGGTGTTGAAAACCCCTAGACCTTGCCGCCTTTAAATACGAGTCAAACTTCATTTTCTAGTCATTTAGAGGTAGAGAGAATTCCACAAACCAAACCAAAAAGTTGGCCGTCCTAATGCCGAAACCCCTACCGAGTAAGCCTCTCACTAGCTCCAACCCTTGCCTGTGGAAATGACCCTGTTAGTTCCGAGTATTATGCTGCAACCGACCTAGCCCTACGCTTGGGGCGACACTACTTTGATACAAAGCTAGGTCGCAAGCACCCTGTTTCACAAAAAAAAACCGCCACATGTCCTTCAAAACTGAGTTGTTGCTGCTGTATCCATCAGTAATTTAAGCTCAAGTAGCTCGTACCGTATCATTCCCATCCCCTTGAAGCAAGCCTTAACCAGAAGTCGCAAATGTATCTTCTGGGAAACTAGCAGACCATTGAACCAAGAACTAAATATCTGGCCTGCCTTTATGCTTCACCAACTTGTGATCCACTGCAACCGGCTATGGCTATAAACCGAATTGGCATCGTACAGATATCTCTGGAATCAAAATTGGGCCCATGACACAATTGCAAAATGCGATGCCATTCTGCAACCTTTGAGCTTTGTCAACAAACCTTAATAGCATCACCAGCAGTTTACAAAATGTTTCATGCCAAAGCCCAAAGCCCATTCCTAGAAGCCAATGACAGTCCGTTTTGATCCATCATTTGTGCCGTCATTTGTTGTCGTGTGACCCTTAAAGGTCACGGCCAACCACAGTGGGCCAATTTCCAAGCGAATCGAATAGATAAAATGCCAAGTTCACTTTAGGGCCTGCCATAGTTGAAGCCCAAGTAGATGTCCAAGTTCCATCCGATTAGCACATGTATCGTGCCCCCAATTTCTTTTGTCATATGTTTTTTTTTTCCCTCTTTTAGATGGATTGGAAATATTTGTTGCTTTTCCTTTTAACACCTTGTAGCCACTTGGCGTCGATAGTTGCAATTTTATGCCCCTTTTAAGCTGTACATTCGCTTAGCCTTTTTTCTATTTCAAGTTGAATTACCCATAAAAGAAAAACATTTCAAGCATATCAACAAACACCTTATATGCGTTCCTATGGTGCACCTTTGCATTAAACTTCATAGAGAATCACCAATCCAATAAAAAGAAATTGAGCTAGACATACATAACCACACAAGAAACTTCATCCAAATCAGCAATAAGAGGATCATAAGAAATGCAAAGCCTATGATAACTAAACAAAGTTACAGTAAAAAAAGTTTTAGTTCAAATGAAGAGATAGCTTAATCCTTGGGTCTGAGAGAGAGAGAGAGCTGGAGTTGGGGCTGCATATCTGGAGTTGGGGAGGGCCGAAGTTGGGTCACTGCTCCTGGGGAGAGAGAGAGAGCACGTCGAAGTTGGGACTGGAATCGCCAGAAATGTGGTCAGCCGAAGTTAGGTCGGCCGACGATGGTGGTGGATTGTGGTTTGGCGCAAGGGAGGGAGGGAGGAGTAGTAAGTTGTTGGGGAAATAGTGCGATAGAGTGAGGTAGATGTAGAGTACCCCCGCGATAGGGCATTCACTACACAGGATGACCAATAAGCACTTAGGTGCCTGTTGCAACACACCTTGAAATTCTGAGTCGTTACTTGATTTAGGCTAAACCAAGAAAGAACTTTGCCAGAGATTCATGGCCCGGGAAACACGGGTACAGTGAGGGGAAGGTATTAGGCACCCCTCTCCGCCTAACCACAAAGGCTAGCCTGTACTCGTTTGACATTAAATTGCTTTAATATCTTAAAAGATCTCACACACAATTGGTTGTTAACTATTTTAACAGATATGGATGATGTAAGCAGTAAAACACAAACACACGGGTATAGGGGAATGGGAACGCGCAAATAACTAAAAATCAAACTATGCCAGCATTTTGATTCACCGGTCGACCAATGGATTTGGTGGCAAGCAAATCGCGCTGATTAATATGCCAGCGGACACATCAAATAGCTGGCCGTTGTTCTTCCCACACCAGACAAATACAAAACAGAAAACTTAAATAAGCAAAACTGAACTAGAAAACTAGAAGGGATTGAGAAATTCGCTGATTGATGGCTTTGCAAACTTGGTAATTTACTCCAGCAGTGATTGAATTGCTTTAATTTACTTTCTTTGCGGCTGAACTTCACGAGACCTCAAACCCTAATCTCGAATTTGGGGGTTTTTTCACTTGGGTGTTTTCTCTCAACAAGGTATTGGGGCTTTTGAAGTTGGATATATGGAGAGTATTTGCGCAGAGTTTCAGGGTATGAGGCTTGAGAATTGTCTCTCAATTTCAGAAGTGGAGGAGGCTATTTATAGGGCTTAGGATTGGAGAGTCCCGATTTGATTAAAGCTTGAATCTGGAGAGGTATGATGCCGTGTGGCTGAATAGTTGTGTAAGGTGCTTAAAAAGCTGCTAGCTCACTGGTATGTTGGATAATCATGAGATTGTTGAGATGTGAAGCTGTTCCCAGGGTTGTTCAAATGGCGCAAGCTCATTCAAATGCATATACAAACGCGGGCCTGTTCATGTAGCATTGTGCTTTGCTGAGACACTAGATAGTGGCACGTGGTCTTTTCAACATGCGTGGCCGAGAGATTAATAACCTGTGCAAGGAAACACTGACACAAAACACTTGCAAATAGTATGTTCATGACATGCAACTAATGAAATCCATAGAAGTGAGTGTACGAAAAACCTCGAGGTGTGTGCGAGCAACATGATGTTTTTTATTTTGGACGTTGTGCATCGCTGAAAAAATAAGCATGGAGCTTTCACTATTGAATAAAGCCGTTTACAAGGCTATTCAGGAGTACTACGTTGTTTGACAGATGCACTTAGATTGTGACTTGTTGACGTCTAGCGTCGTTGATAGGTGATGGGCTTGTTGGAAATAAACACGGAGCCGCTAATAGACACATGCTCGAAGTTGGTTGAATTTGCACGAAGCATTTCTTGCTAGACACTGAACTTGTTGGAACTGAGCACTAAGTGTTTCTTGCTAGACACTGAAATAGTATGTTTTTTTGGTCCCCCGGCATTTGGGGGTAGAGCACTGCACAGGCACTTTTTTTAACTTTACCATGTGTGGAGGATGATGGATGGGATAGTTGCACCTTGTGGTTGATTATATATGTTCAGGGTCTGAGGGCGGAGATCACCGATGGATGTTCAGGGTCTGAGGGAATTGTATATGATTCTGAGAAAATATACGTTAAAAACGTTCCTGCGTGCATTCAAGTGTTTCTTATTATAATTGTTTTGCTTGATATGTTACTTTAATGAAAATGGGCTTGTTTACGGTTTTCAGGGTGTGGCAATAAACTTTGTCAAAAGCGATGATATCGATAATTGTGAAATATCGATAATTGTTTGAGTGGCACAACTGCATAAATGGCACAGCAAGTGAGAAAGTTCAAAGATGCAACATGTGGAACTATAGAATCATCGTGGGGCTAGATATTAGCAAATGGTACTCTGTACTCACTCTCAGTCTCACAAAATTCGTTCCTTGAAAGCTTTAGAGATGCGGATTGAGAATAATTTTGTAAGCTTCAAGGGTGGATAGGGGTGCCCGGCCCCTTCACCCGTCCAAATATTCTCATATAGTATTAGTTTTTTAGGGTAATTTGAAAAAAATTCTATGGTGGTCCATGCAATTGACGTGGGTAGAAAATAATTCCGGAACACTACATAAACGTGCTCCCGAACTACTGAATAATTTGTTGTATTTTTTTTCGAAGAAGACTACTGAATAATTACTTTAAAGATTTACGCTCTTCACACTATCAAACAAATACATATTTGCCTTATTCGACCGTCGAGTATTGGACGTCAATACTTCATAAGTTGAAAATCAAACTAGAATTTGTGACAAGCCAGATGCCAAAAAGTATTTGGACCTCTCAATCAAAAATCTGATTGGAGGATTGCATGAAATTCCATTCCAGGACAATTGGGGTTATTGGACCACTGGTAACCATAAGAAACTTATTCGGTGCTCTGCCCTTTTCCTGTATTACTTTTTTTTTCCTTAGACGTTGAGCAATACTAAATACCCAAATTGACGAAATGCCAATGAATGTAGCTGATCTGATATAAGCCTCTCATCTGCATGGGAAACCCGGAAGGGTTAATGCTGGCTGCTTTCTCGGTGATGACTTCATGGTAGTGCTTTTTAGTTTTCCATTGATGATGACTTTATGTATTTAATGATTAGGCTTCTTAAACTGCTGTGGCGTAATATATAGTGAATTGTTTTGGTTTGGGATTTTATACAATGTAATTTCACTGTGACCCCAGCAGGTGGGCCCCAACATGTGGGTGGCCGAATTCACTACAATGCATTTTGTTGTTGCATACATAAAATAAACAGTGGGCTAGTTATATGTTGGTGCTTCCATTTTATAGCTAGGATGGGCCGAAGTGGGCCACATGATTCCATTTTACAGCAAACAAAGAATGGGCCGAGTATCATGTCATTATTTGTGGGTTCTAGGCATTGTTGAACACTTTTGAAGTTACCCTCACAAATTGGATTTTGAATCCAATAGTTAGCATTCTCATTGATGGATCTATTTTTCTACTGCTTAGTTACGGTTGCACACTTGGATTTTGGTTATGGCTAATTTTTTTTTTTTTGGCATTTGGTGGAGATTGACTTGGGTCCGACGACGTAGTTACTTAGGTTGATGGCCCAGGTTTCTATGGGTTGGGGTTCTCCGATGGGGACAGTGTTTACTCTGGGGCTGACACTCGTCTTAGTTCTGCCTTGGAGCATGGTTCAGAGGTCTCATCCACATCTAACCCCGAGCTCCTTGTGCGTCAACTGTTTTCATTGCGGGAGTCACTTCTTACTTTACCGTGTGTGGAGGATGATGGATTAGGATAGTTGCACCTTGCGGTTGATTGTGTGTGTACGGGGTCCAAGGGCAGAGTTTACCGATGGATGTTTACGTTGTGGTGGCCTTGGTTTTCTCTGGTCCGGGGGCCATCTACTGGGGCTGACTTTGTCTATCATGATCTTTAGCTTGACTGGGGATTTTGCCTGTCCTTAGTCCTATCCTTGACCATTTGATATCACAACGGGATATCCTTTACTTTTGATTAGACTTATCTGCTACCATTATGGATGATCACTAGAAACTGTACAGAGATGATGACTTTGGAGCTTGGACTATGGTTCTTGGAACAATGGGCCGATTAGGCATGTGTTCAGTATATGGGTTCTATGGGAGGGTTCCCGTGGGTTTTATTGCTTGCTGAAATGCCAAAGGCTTATCTCATTACGTCTGAGTCGCTCTGCTATTGTTGCTTCCATTGTTGAGAGCTGGTCATTCTGTACATCTGATGCTATGACTATTTTCTGCATTGTCGTGCTCGCGTCCCTCAGGATAGCTAGGTCAACGAGATGCAAGCACGAGTTTACAAGCATTCCAATTTTATGCTTACTTAAATTGTAGTTATTTTCCTACCCTTGCGAGGTGTGCATGGCATTAAAATATCCATTTGCTATGATTACTGCATTTTGCTTATTCACACCTATACCGGCGGGTTGTGCCATGATTCATATTATCCCACCCCGCTGGTTGTGCCGAGGAGTATGCACATTTTCTGGTTTTTTCTTTCTTTTCGTTTTGTCCTTCCTGGGGTATGCCCCTTGTAGGCTGTAGACTAGGTTAACCTCGTTTAATTTCAAACTGACGTACCAAAAAAAATACATTGCGACCCCCTCTGCTTTGGTGGTTAGTTTGGATAAAAAAATTCCTCTTTTGAAATCAATCGCTATACTTAGTATTATTGGAAAATACTAACATGTGCCCAATGGACTTATGTTAAGATTGTAAAAATATGTTGAAATGTGTGAAAAGTATATAAAAATAGGTGTAAATGTATTGAAAAGTACAAAAGGTGTCGTGCTTCTTTTTTTCTTTTTTTTTCCTCCTATAAGTTCACGTTTTTCACCAAACACCCCCTATATCTTCCAAACTTTACCCCAAAACCCCTTCCGTCTCGAATCTCAAAGTTCCGGGTCATGTTTTGATGATCCAACCCATTCAAGTTGTTTAAAACATGTTTTTATGGGTACTCACAAGAAATCAGCTAAAAATATAACCAGGAAATGCTTGATCCAAACAATTTTTCTACATGAAAAATTGTTTGGATCAAGCACTTCTCGGTCATATTTTGAGCCGATTTCTGGTAGGTACACTTAAATTCATGTTTTAAACATGATGAACGGTTTGGATCATAAAAAAAATGACGGTTCTAGACAGTTTTAGACGAAAGGGTGACGGAAGGGGTCCTAGGGTGAAGTTTTGGAAGATAGAGGGAGTTTGTGGTAGGTTAAACTCTTGTAAGGGGCGTATGGTGAAAAACGCGAACTTACAGGAAGGGTCCCAGTAAATAACCTTTTTTTTTTTTGTGTTTATTGTGTACCAAGTGGGACACGATAGTAAACCCATATTATTATCGTCAACTACTTCAAAAGGTGGTAGAATCTTAAATTATTTCGTACAATCCTACTTTCCAAATCCATCGTCCCCAGTCGGCAGACAGAAAGCCCTCTCTGCCTATGCATACCGTACAATATTGGAAGTTTGGTCAACTGTTGAATCAAAATCTTGAAGGGCTCTCCTCCTCCTTTTTGTGAAAGGTTATTTGGATTCTGTATAGAAACTTCCTGAAATGTGGCAGGAAGTAGTTTATTCATGAATGTAACACTTTTAGTCGAGCAATTTCCTCATCCTGTAGCTCCTTTATCTCAAGAATTCTCCACAATCATACTGAGAAACTGAAGACTGAATGAGGACGAGAGTATTCATTTCAACATCTCACATAGATTACAAGGGACCGAACTGGTAGTATTGTAGTAAAAGCAGGAGACGAAAAATGAAATCTTCTCAGAAATGTGTTAATTACATGGGATTACAACTTTGTACAACTGCCGCCACATGACAAAAAAAGATCAGCCACATTGGCAGCATAGCTTTCTGGACTACCAGACGGCCATGAAAATTTCCTGGAATAAGGATATTTCAAGTATTCTATTCCCAAAATTGAGGGTAACTGAAACAAAATAAAACCAATAACAAACAGACGAGAAAACAAACCCCGAACGAAAAAGCAAAAAATGAGGACATAAATACAATTCCTCCTAAACAATGAAAAACAAATATACAAATATATAATCCTTTTACTTTCTTACAAAACGGTGTTGATATGAAGCGCTTTAAGCAGTGAAGTTGCCATCTGTTTCACCAGAACTTGGCCGCCTGAGCGCTGACCGTCTCTGCGCTCCTCGATCAAATTCTGCAGTTTCTGAGGTAGATCATTCTCCACAATCAGTTGCTTTGGACGTGGGTGGTGCTCGTACACAGCCTGAAACATTAAGAATCAGAACATGGTTTCATTATCTAACATAAATTTTTTAGACCAATTTGACACTACATCAAAACTGTTAAATACATAAAAAGAGCATAATTTACACAGTAACTGATTTGTAACCCAACATCATGCTGTATGATACACAAGATGCGAAATGCATATTCACGGAAATTGTTCACATCCCCACCTTTATTAGCTTGAGAAGATTGAGACGAGCAATAGCATCCTGGTGGTCAAGCCTTGAAATGAGCAACGGTGTCAAGCCATTGACAGCTAAAGTCGTATTTATCCGTGATGATTTCCTGTAGAGCAAGATTTTAGGCACTAAGTTTGGAAGATAGAGAATGACAAATCTGTCATGGACACTAAAGATAAGCAGATATGATGTGCTACACATGCGAGTGGAAGTTCTAAAAGATGAGCAGTTCTGGAATTTTTCTGACACCCGAATGCCTTCGATAGCATGGGCATCTTTTACACAAATCCGTTATGACTTCCGTATGAAGGGTATGGCATACGATAAACTCTTCATGGAACAACAGCGGAGCCAAAGTTCACATCTAGTGGGGCAGGGACAGAGCCTTCTCATGGGGCGGGGTGGCACCCCCAGTTTCAAAAAATGTTTTATTTTACACTAGTGGATTAGACACCTACTGATGTTCAAAAAACTTGATTTTTTTCACATACGATGCGAAAATAACGTTTTAAGAGGTAAATGGTTCGGATTATTAAAAATACAGCCAAAAGACTTTCTTCAAAGACCACAGGAGAATGGAATCAAGCCTTCATTTTTGTTTTAACAAGGGTCTTGCTAACATGTGCCCAATGGGCACACAATAAGCACATAAACAAACAAAAAAATACACTCCAATACACCTTTTGCACTTTTCAATATACTTTCACATATCCCTATACACTTTTCACACATTTCAATACACTTTTTCAACCTTAACGTGTGCACGTTTGCATTTTCCTGTAAACAAAATATATCAGTTCATGATAAAGCTTGGGTTTGCATATAACCTTTCGATTCATAGTTCTACTAAAATATATACTCACTCCATCCCAAAATGATAGTCCCCTACGAAAAGACATGCAATTTTAGGATCAAAGAATAAAATACTTCCGTATATGATTTTTCGAGTTTCTTAGCTCTTTAATTTGATGCAAAAAATTCGAAAAAATAATAAACGGAATTGCTTTAGTTTTTATCGAAAAATTATACATAAAGTTCATGGGGGATATCATTTTAGGACGGAGGGAGTAAAACAATATCAATAGACTTTCGTTTACCAGCGCCACCCCAAAATATAATTCATGGCTCCGTCAGTGTAGTGGGGGCAAGTATCTAGCAGTATACGTGATAGTTTCCTCATGAAATAAATGAAAGACGTAAATATATTCGTGTTCTGAAAACGATCCATGATAGCTTCATTCGTGACACGATTAAAAATGCCTTTCTCAATTTTAACAACCGAACTATAATGCATTGAGCACTCATTCAGTTGAGGAACATCAAATTGTGAAGAGGATAGCACAATCAAAGAGGGAAAAAGAAAAAGGATACCTAACAAATTAAAGCTGCCATCCATTCAGTTGAGGAACATCAATATAGTGAGCAGTATAGCGCAATCAAAGAGGGAAAAAAAGGAAATCTAAGAAATCAAAAGGCTGCCCAAGTGTGTTTACTAGGGCTGTTGTTATCACGAAACCAAGTTAGGGGTGGGGCAAAAACTGAAACATAGTGGACACAATAGTGATTTTTTAAAAAAAAAAAAAAGGATTCAAACTTTTCCCATCACCCTTGCATGACTTTTTAATCCACAACTAATTTTGCTCACACAAGCATAGGCTAGATGTTGTCCTTGTTTATATGAATTCCTTATTCATAAAGAATCTTCAGAGAAACTAGCGTATAATACAAGGCTGCATCACATAAAATTTAGGAAAAATAACAGAAAATTGCTGATTGAAAGTGACTTACGTGATAATCTTCAAGAAGGGCTCCAATATGTGCACAAAATGTTGTTCAGGACAGCACTGGAAGAAATTGACCAATTTTTGAACTGCATCCTTCTTCAGCAAGGCTTGTTCTACTTTTCGGTTGTCATTGTCATGTGCCAAGCAAACAGCAATAGAATCCAATGCTGTCACAGACCAAAGGTCGTCTTCAAGTAGGCTTAGGTACACATCCAGCCCACCATGAGCCCTCAATTGCTCTCTTGAATTACGTGATGCATGAGCCATATCACATAGTAGCGGCAGCGCATATTGCTTCAAGGGTGAATCTGACATGATAAAATGCATCAAGTGTGGAATAATTCCATTCTCTGCTGCTTGTTCCTGTCTCCTCTTATTTATCTTGCAAAGGTTGAATAGTGCATTGAGGACCTTCAGTAAAAAAAAAATTAGTGAGGAAGCATTCGGCAGTGAGTCAAGTGCCAAACTTGAAACCAGCAAAAATACCGATAAAAGGAAGACATACGGCTCCAAATATGAACATGTTTTCAGAATTTCAAATATTTTCTTAGATCAACAAAAGAAAGCAGGTAGGTGCTACTGCCGTTAAAAAAAAAGGTAGGTGCTACTGGAAACAAACTACTTAACGAAACATGATTCTAATGATGTCTTGGTCGAGAAGAGTAGGAAAACATTAGAGCATTAGCTTGGTCTAGTGTCCCTTTACAATTTTGTCAAGTAAATCAAAAAGTCTAGGTAAACCTAAGGGGCCATGTAGACAAGCACAAGTTAGCATCGTCACAGTTTAACTTTCTGTCAGTGCTTGTGCACGCATAACATAGCAGAACCTGAGAGAGTTAAATGACGTCAAAGTAAGAACAACTTTATAAGTTCCTTATTGAGTATATCTTTCCAGTTCACTCCTTCAAAGGAAAGAACGGTCAATACTTTAAAGGCATTCAAACAATGGTTTGGCATGCCTGGACAAGGCTGTATCCAGCACGGGAATAGTTAAAAGGAGGAAATGCATCCTCTAGATCATCTAAACCCTTTCTGTATATCATATTGAAAACTTGTCCAATAAGCATCCGGACACACTAGAATAATGACGTTTGCTAGTGTCAGAGTACTCTTGTGCTCATTAGTGAGATGCTCTGGACCATGAATGAAGGACGCATGGTAATGAGCAAAGAAATTGATTTGGGTCTCTAGGCCTGCTCTCCCTAATACCTTTCGGCTTTGATTTGGGGGCATGGTTCTGCAGCAAAATGTCCCTGTAGCTCCCCGGTTCTTGGGGGGCCACTATTTTAATGGTGTTCTGAGAGGAGTCACTTTGTGCATATGCCAAATGTTAGGTCTGTCTCCAATCATCCCCGCCCATAACCCTAATGATTGGGGACAAGATGGGTTATGTTATTGTTATTGTGCAAATGTCAAAGTACTCAATGGAAAAAACATACCAATAAATAGTAACTTGAGAGGGTTTGAGATCATTGAATGATAAAACCTTCAAGTTTCTAACTTTATTTTTCCGGTAAGAAGTACTCCCTTTGTCCCAAATTGCTCGACCTTTTGGGGGATCGGGTAAAAAATAATGTATTAGCACCAGTGTTTGCCCAAATTTTGGTACACCAATTTAAAGTCTATTTGAGAAGAAAAAATCAGTGTAAAAGATTTTTCAAAATAAAAATATCACAAGTACATTATTTTTTGCATGCAAAATGCACAATTACCCAAAAAGGTCGAGCAATTTGGGACGGATGGAGTACTTTCCCTTAAAAGCCTCAACAAGGATCAAGATTTTAAAATCTTTTTGTTACTTCGCCAACTGCCGAACTCAGAGTAACGTTCTTATGTTATCATCAAGAAAACTAGGTTAGAATTACAGATGAGACAAGGAAAAAAAAGGGCAACTAATGACACGTATATATTAATGAAAGTTAATTAACATCTTACAGTAGGTGAATGACACTTGAATCATGACTATTCACATAATGTGGACCCAAGATGAAGTTAGGAAGGTGCACCTCATGATGTATTTGAGATATAAGAGGCCCTTCTTTGAGGTCAAGATTTGGGATCAAATATTTAATCGCATCTGCTCGCTGAAGATTCTCCAAGCAATGTGGGTCAGTTGAAAGGTGGTTAACACACTTCAATAACTATCCACATAAAGAAAAGCCCACGTAAGAATGTAGTCAGAATTAACAAGGGTTACAAGGCAATATGTAAATACTACCGAAGCAAGATTATGGTCATAATTAGGGAACAAAACCTTAAATGGTACCCAGTGTACTTTCTCATTTACCTTTAGAAGGATAGGTGGTTCTATTCTGTTGAACATTTGAAAGAGACGACTGAGCAAGCTCTGGCTACACATGAAGGATTTCACTGTTGTGTCTGCTCCAGCAAACTCAAGTAGAAGGTCTGCCACCTTTTCTACATATTCCCTAGCAACATCAGCATTAAAAGTTGATACCATATGGGAAAGTAACCCAGATGATGTTGTACTCCCTGGTCTCGCATTTAGCACCCCAGAACCAGAAAGTACACCAGATGCCGTCTGAGATGCAAGTCCAGATGTAGAAGCAACTCCATCGTTAGACGTCATGGGTCCTACCTTTTTATTTACAATTTTATGGGAAATTCTTGGCACGGAGTCGAGATTTGCACTGTCTCTTCCACGTCCAGAGACCTCTGTGGAAGCATGAAAATAAATGTATCTTTTAGCAGAGAAAGTTCCCACGAGTCCCAAGCAAAACAAATAAATCTAGTTCAACTAGGGTCAATACAGAATAGTGGATGCAGCGAAATGGAAATCGCTAACAAAACCAAACGGGATACGGACACGTTATTTCTTCAAAAATTAGGACATGGACACGTTGGGGACACGTTGAATATAATATGTATTTACATTATAGAGGTATGTGATGAATTCATATATATAAATGATGAAATCGTTATTTCTATCAAACTCAAGAACAATACAATAAAGATAAATTAGCAGTCCGCATTTAAGTATACATGAACTATATATCGATGGAAATTTCGACTCATGGCTGAGTTTTAAAAATTAGATTTTAACCTTTTATGTGTCCTTAGCATGCTCTAAGAGTTGCGCCAACGTGTCCTAGAGTATCTACAATGTGTTTGAATAAAAGAAATACAAGAAAAAAAATTAGACAAGTATTTAAGCATGTCCTACACTTGTACGGAGAGTGTCGTGACGGACATGACATAACACGTGTTGGACACGGATACGTGAGGCCTGTAGATGTGTCCGTGGATGTGTCCGTGCTTCTTAGAGTGGGAGCAGCACACTTTAGGAGCTCCTTACTTCGAAGGTAAGGACTCCTTTTGGCTATGTATTAAGGCTTTCATTCACTAATTTGGTCCAAGGAACTTGAAACTTAGGGGACTCTTATTATACAAAGAAGATTTGCATAGAACTTGGATTCGGTTCAATGAGGATTGTTAAAGGGTTGAAAATTCTCTTATCACCATTGAAGCACTTGTTCTCTTTGTTTTAGTCAAACCCTTCTTTCTAGTGATTGTTGGTAGAGTTAGGCTTTAGGCCGAACCACATCAATCTTGGCCCTCTCTTGTGCAAAATTGATTTTTTTTTGCTTTTTTTTTGTCTCGTTTGTCTTCCAGAGTTTCAGTTCGAAGCATTAGACCCATTAAAAAATCCTGGTACGTCGAGCTTTGTTAAGGATATAAATAATAAAGTTACCCCTTTCTTTAACATCTTAAGATTTTAGATGATTAGGTGATTAACAATCTAATATGGTATCAGAGCAGGCAATAGATTCCATGTTCAAAACCTCACCGCCTATCTGGTAATTTAAATACTTGCACGTGAGGGGGCAAGGACATAAATAATAACCTTAAGCTTTTTTAGATGAGTTGGTGGTTAACAATCTAATAAACTTTTTAGACATTCTATGTTCTACACGAGATAAGCTAATGATACGAATCTAATGTCCAATTGCGGTTGGTGTGGTCTACTTAGGGAGTATGAGATAAAAGAACAAAAATTTCTTAACCTGCAAACTCGGCCATCAAAAAATCTAGTCCATTTGCTTTCTTGTCATTAGATCCATGTAAAAGAGGCAGTATACTTTCATGTCTCTCCAACCCAGAGAGGTGGCGAACGTACTCCAGTTGACCCGAGAAATGTCGCGAAGGGGGTTCCTTTTCCAACAAGCTAAGAAGAGGTCGAACATTCTCCTGTTGACTGGCTATTGCTGTAGGAGATCCATTTGATGTACCTTCACTAATTTTTGGAGCCCTATCAGTGGATGTTCTATTGACAGAATTAGTTACTCGCTGCTGTCTAACGTCAAATTCTCCTCGCAGGTCATTTCTCCATCTGTCAAGATTTTCTCGCTCTTTAGAAGGATCCTTCATTGCTACGTTAGCAACTTTGTCCAGAGATGTTGGATCTGGCAATTTTGAAGAAATTGAAGCTTCAACTGCAGTATTGCTTGCTTGAGGTCTTTCAGTATCTGGAGGGTAGAATCGGGAGTCTGGTGAGTATGAAGCAGAAGAACGTGAAGGTTCTTGTGTTGCAATTGACAAGGTATTATAATCTGTTACTCCATGCTTAATCTTGAGGAGATCAGGCAAATCGATGCCGTGAACTGGTGTTTCATTCTTAGGAAAAGAAGGGTTGCTAGTATCCAATGGACCGGAAAGTGGCTTTGGAGCTAACCCATCTGGTGGAAACCCACTCCCACCAGATAGTGAAGCCAGTCGAGTTGCCTCATTTAAACTGTAGAGAGTGTTGATAAGCCTTAGCAAAATCCCATTCTTTGCAGCTATACGACAAAAATCATTTCTAGGAGTTGAACCCTGAAGCTTAAAGACCTGCCACATGCCATCGATAGCTAGATGAACCATTTCCCTGGACAAACGATAGTAAGTCAATACTGTAATTGGGAGCTCAAGTACAAGAGAATCTGATGAGAGGAGTGTGCAAAGCACTCAAGAATCTGAATGATACCCGTGCACTCATTTTGAAGATGAAAGCAAATGAACAAATAGGAACATAAGCACCAGGTGTAAAGTTACAACAGTTTTATTCAATTTCAGAAATTGATAAAACATGGAAAGTATCCAAAAATTCTAGCTCAAGTATAGCATTCTTCACCTTTTATTCAAAACTTCAAATGTTTGATTTGATAGTGGTTACATTCATAAAAAAGTGCTCAAGATTAAAAATCTGCACCAAAATCCACAAATGTTTATTCCCAAGTTATGTGTCCATTCCCCATTTAGTTGATAACACAAACTGCCTACTTCAAAATTCATGGTCCTAGTGATGCCCTGTAACATGGCGTCGTAAGTCATGTTTTCACTCCTAGACCCACCTAAACAAAATTTTCACTCCTAGACCCACCTAAACAAAATTGTGACACTAAACTTATAGCTTGTACATGACAACATAAATATTCACTTGTAGCAAACAAGCTCCAAACCTGTACTTCGCATAATCAGCCTCTAGAAAGCCCACCAAAACAGGTATTCCTCGGCAAGCAATAAACATTTGCAATGTCAGAGAGCTGCAAGAAACCCTCCAGTCATTCCACAATCTTGAAATTGGACATAACATATTTATAGCAACACAATGTGGAGAAACAAAATTTATACCTGGATTGACAAAGTTGCTGCAAGAAACAAGCTGCTTCCATACGAACTTCTCGAGGACGATCAGGTACCGCAAAACTCATGACCACGGGAATCTGACAGGCAACTCAGCATGAATAAAACTGCAAAGCAATATGCCACTCGCAACATATTTCAATACGAAAAGTACGTGCAAATAAATAGTACCGCCTTTGTCCCATACACGTGGCCCTGTTTGGGATTTCCAACTTTTTATGAGGTATTAATGTGCTCGATTCAAATTCAATGGCATTATTTCCTAACACGCCTTTAATTTTCCCACTTCATAGAAATTTTTGTTTTGTATTTTCAAAATGAAAAATATTTGCGACATCCCAAAATAGAGAGGACTAAAAGAATGGGATGGACAAGTACACGAGAACATACTATGAAGTTATGTAACCAATATTCGCACTCTCACACTGAACTTAGGTAGAAGAAACTCAATAACACAAGATATTCCTGAACTAGCACGGTTTTTTTTTTTTAAAGGTTAATTGGATTTGGAAAACTTGATACGTAATGTAGTGATAATAAGAGGCACAGATATGGACAAACACAAATACAGCACAAAATGGACACCTATGTTACTTGGACTCGGGTACAGGTGTCGGGTGCGGGTATGTATCTAGGTGTCGGATTCAACTATTTCTCATTTCAAGGATACGGGGATACGGCAAAATATTCAAATTTGTTTCTATTTTTTGTGTATTTTCTAACGTAAATTGGTGCTTTAAGGTTCTATAGCGCATTTCATGGATAATAAGAGAGGTTTATGCATACTTCCATGATAAACTCGAATTACAATTAGGTTTTCTATAGAAGTGTCTTATTAAACTTATCGGACACATATCCCACACCCTTATCCGAGTGTCGAGTGTCCGACACGGGTACTTAATACTATTACGAGAGTCCGCGTAACATAGATGGACACCCTGACAAACAATTTTCAAAAAATAAAGACGCAAACATGGTAGGTACATGTCAATAAATAAATATCTATAACAATATCGTTATTCTTTATTGTAAAAATGCGCCTGTATGCTATCATAGGGGCAAAGTACATATCTTTCACTTCGACATTTCTTAGAGGTGTCCAAGGTTCTTAGTTCTAATTTCACTAGTAAACAATTATCCAACAAACCTCCTACTAACATGTTGTTACACGGTCTTGGGTAGAACTCAAACCCAAAAGCTAGCTTATGAAGTGAGGGTGCCCTCACACTTATATACTTCATATTACTTTGGTATCCAAGCGATGTGGGACTTCGCTTCACACCCTCCCTCACGCGCAGCGTGTTTAGTCGATAGCACCTACCTTGTCAAGTGAGAGAAGCACCCTACCCATCTCTGGTATCTAGCTCTGATACCATGTTTCACGGTCTTGGGTAGAACTCAACCCCAAAAGCTACCTTATGAAGTGAGGGTGCCCTCACACTTGTATACTTCATATTACTTTGGTATCCAAGCGATGTCGGACTTCGCTTCACACATGCATGCAACCAAAATATTGTGTCGCAGTTATTGCAATACTAATATAACAACAGTCCAATACGATAAAATAAAGCCCGAGTGTATAGTACTTACGAGACCAACGAGGCAAGCATTTTCCTGAAAATCAGTGTTGTCTTTGATTATCTGATTTAAAACTTGAAGCACTGAACATGTAACCTGCAAATTAAAAAACAATCATCCTTGAAGTGGTAAAGAAATAAAGGGTTGAACTGCCACGGTAAGAATAACGTCAAAGAAACAAGACAATTCAGAAAGCTCGTAATATGACATACACGAGTTCGTGGAACCTCAAGTAATTCCATTAAGGGGAGCAAACCATACTGTGTGACAAAAACAATTTTCTGCTCCGGACGTTGATGAAAGAAACCTATCAATTTCTGAGAGGCAGACACAATCACGTCTTCTGATTCATCTGGTCTCAAAGATGCAACCAATTTGCTGAACTCAACAGCCTATCATACAGACGAACCACAGCCAAAAGTAAGAAGAAAATTTCTCCTAAATAGCTAGTGGAAAATTTGCTTGAAGCTTACAACAGCTCATGGTTGGAAAAGGATGTAGACATGCTGAAATACGTTTCACAAAACAAGAGATACCACTAGAACATGGACAGTGGCACTGTAGATGTTAAAATAAGCAAAAGCTGAAAAAATGGATAGAATCAGAACAAAAAGCACTTTTGTACCCCAACTCCCCAAGCACCATTGAGAGTCAACTAATAAATGTTCCGTGGAAAACCACAAGACAAATAACCAAAATCCAATTTAGCATATGAACCAACTTATGATTTCAAGCTATTTGTTCAAAATGATGCTTTTGAAATTTTATGAATTTGCAATCTAAAAGAGAAGTAAACCGCATACATCAATCAAACTTTACCATTTCTTTATTGTGGTACAGATGCAGGATAAGACGATGAGATTTACATGATTGGGAGGCATTAATAAACATGAGACACTCTGGGAACCTAAGGGGTGGGTTCTTGGAAGAGCAATAGCAGCGACATGGTGACTTCCTGCCTTTCACTAGCTACAGGACGGGGGGAATGTGGTGAAGAGTGCAGGTCCAAAGATACTCTGGTTTGGAGAAGAGGCATAGCGTTCAGTGTCTTCCATTTGAGATTTTTTTTTTTTTTTTTTTTTTGGGGGGGGGGGGGGGGGGGGGGGAAGGGAATGCAGACTTCCCAAGAAGGCCCTTTGGCGGTTGAAGACCCCACAAGGTAGCTTTATTTGGTAGGGCAACAGCAGGGGAACTTAACTTGAGGAGTAAAAACTTATCGGATCGTGGTTTTGCAAGTGCAAGAGAGAGCAGGGAGCCTGTATCTTCATCTTCATCCTTATTTAGGTGCCAATCAGAAGCAGTATGTGAGCAAGCATGTCTATTTGCTCAATTAGTGAGTGTAATCTTTAGCCTCAGTGGTCTTTGGGCAATCTGATATATTTTAGATTCGTCCTCCACGAGAATCAAGTTTGTTCCCTTTGTGTTAGGAGAAGGTTTGCTAGGTGATTCCCATTGGGTCAATCAGTATGGGTCGTGTCATGCGTGACAGCTTTTGGAAATATACGAAGAAGTTTCAGGGAAAACATGAGATATTTTTTCTACTTTTAATGTGGTTTACAATCAGGAGTCCCACCAAACCTACGTTACTGCAATCATCAAGAACAAGCAATTTGGTACAACTATTGGCAGAGATATTAACTATAATGCCGGGATAAACAAGAAGAAATCCACAATTGTAAGTATATTTTAATACATTCTAATACCTATAACTAACTTTATCACCTGAATACAATTTCTCATCAGAAAAAAAAGGACAGCCAGTTACTAAAAAAATAAGAAACTTAGCTAGTTTAGACTCCCTATATATGTAGGAGAAATTGTCAAAGTTCAAAGCGAACAAATTGAAGATTTCCACTTTGTTCACTTCACATTTCCAAAAAAATTTCCAAAAAGATTCTTTCTCCATCTCTCATCTCTCCAATCATTAATCACATTTCTCTCTCTACTCATACCCCTCTTTCCAATCATTATTCTCATTTCTCTCTCTATCTCTCTCCAATTATTACACTTCTCTCTAATTATTACTTTTTCCAAAAACTCATCCAAACACTATCTCCAAAATATTTTTCAAAATATTCTTCTCAAAATTATCAACCAAACACAGCCTTCATTCTTCTCCCACTCTCAAAATGGAAAGGGACAAAAACAATGTGTAGACAATAACTAGCGGAAATACTCAAGCCTAATTTATCAGAATTAAAGAACACTGGTTACCTGTATAGGAAAAAGGTTCTCTGCAGGCAATTTATCATCAAAACCCTGACAAATGCAACATTCAACGAGCCAATGTGTCAGGAATAAATGGAAAACCCACATTCGTGTTTAACCAATGTATTATACATACCAAACCATCCATGTCAATTACATCCTCCTTCAGAACAAACTTCATTAGGCGTAAAAGGTCTCCACCATTGGTCTTCCCTGTATCGCTCTCCAATTGCTTTTGAGCAATTGCAGCCCTTAACTTTGTTGCCAGGTCATTTTTACCAGCATCTGTCATGGATGAAGTGTCTTGATTCACATGTGACGAGGATGCGGATGTTGAAGCTTCAGCCGCCCGGTCCTCCACACTCTTTTCCAACGGATGGAACAAATCATCCAAAGAAGCATCTCCGGGGGTGTCACTAAATCTACTAAGCTCATTTCCCCCAGAAGTGAGTAATGTCTTCGCAGCCTTCAAAAGCAATCGTTCCACAAACCATGAGATTTATGATAGAGCAAATTCACCAGACCTAATATACCTCCAAGATTAGACAAATACTAATACAGAAATTGAACCATGTCTCGTACATATCCATGAGTTTAAAGATCGTACCGTTTGTTGAAGAGTTGTAGAATAAGCTAAATTAAATAACTCATTGGCTTAAACAAATTACACCCTCCTAATTTTAGAACCCATACACTATAAGGAGTGCATATGTTTTCTTGCTAGTATGAATACGATCTTCAAAGAGGAAATCAAGAATTGGCTCATCATATATGGTTCAAACGAATCTTCAAATTAATCTCGAGTGTGGAGAATGAACAGATTCATAACAACTATTCTTACTTTTTTTGTTTGTGGTCATCTATTTCATTTGCATATCACTATCAATTCCGACTGTTCGATTACAAAAGACAAAGATGGATTTTCCGTTAAACTTCCACAAACTTACTTTAATAACTATTCCCTCAGAGGGACTGAGATATATTGGACTTCTTGCAGGGAATCACCACAAATCTCCACTGGTGTTGAACAGTCTATGCATGAGTTCAATCTATTATTCTTATGCCCGCTTTCCTACTACATTCTCTTTTTATGATAATTTTCAACCACGCAGGGGCCATGCTAATCCTCTCTATCGATCAAATATCGTCGGATGTCCCCAAAGGTACTTTCTCACTACTTTTCTGAGTTTTCTCCTGTGGTAGCGATGCCAAATAATATGACTGCACAAGTTAATAGGATGGTAATCCAATTGTGTCAAGCTGGTATACCACCATGGAGAACTCTATCATTATCGTTGAATTGGGAACCAAAGGAAAATCAGATTAGCATTGGAAACTTCCAAATAGAAACAGATTTGGCAAGTTTTAGCAAGAAAGGTAAACTAAATGAATCATGCTACTCAAAACCAAGCCGTATAAACAAATGTTTTATAAAAGAAAGGTACCTCAAGTATGAGGTTTGACTATCCCTAGCTTTCAGCGTCTATAACATTATGTACCAGTAATATTAGTCCCGAATGAAATTGATTCGGGGAAAGAAAAAGAAAAAAAAAACAATCCAAATGTGTGTATAGATTCAATCCTTTTGAAGACACATGTCAACATAAGTGAACCACGAAAGCCAACTTGTTGGGCCCATTTCTTGAAAGCTTAAGCTCTAGGGAAATTGGCAAAACCTAACACTGTATTAGAGCTTCGATTCCAAATGTTTTGGTCTCAGTTCGCAACCCTGGAGAGAAAAAAAAAACCACCTAATCTACAGAACAAGATATGTGACGATTTTAGCTTATCAGCAGAAGGAAGAAATAACGTGACAGAACACTTTGTACCATGATGACTGCCACCTCAATCATTTAATCTGGACACGAAGTACAACAGTTATTTAAGAAGAGAACAAAGCCAAAAAGAACCCCCGACAAAATTCAAGTCATTCGCAGAACGGAATCAAATGGATCACATCAAAAACAAAGAAGTAATAAGAGAAAGCATGAACAAGATTCTACATGATGACAATATACCTCCTCACTATCCCCTTTGTTTAGTCGTGTACTCTTTTCTGGATTTGTTTGTTTTTCCTTTTCCCTTTCTCAGAGGTGGGGAAATTTTTCCCAAAAGATTACACAAGCAAGTACAGGAAAACAAAACCTCAGAGAGCAAGAATGGCCAGATGGGTGATGGCATGAACATCAAAAGATGAAGTAAATAATCAATTGAACAACAACAAAACCCTTTCCCAAGCAAGTACAGTAAAGAAGCAAACAGAAACTAGTATGGGTTTACCTTCCGAGGGTTGTAATCCTGATTTTTTGCTCCAAAACCAAATGATCTGTGCTCCACATGTGCATAACTTCCGTTTCCTTCAAGGTTTTTTGCTGTGATGTTTTTACTTCTTGAATCGGGAGAATCCATCTTGCCATTGACCAAAACCTCCCCCTCCTCGGTCTTGTGCAGAGGTTCATGGAGCTCCTCTGAATGAGAGGGAACCATATCATTACCAGCCAATAATCCAACAGAGGTAGTACGTAGTGGTGACCTTTCATGGATAGCTAAGGTGAGGACTTGATCCGACAAATCATCATCAACAACATTATCTGCTCTTTCCTCAACAAGACTACTGTTAGAGCCATTATCTTCAGCAGATTTTCCTACATCAGTACCATCTGCTGATGAAAACTCTTTTCCTGAGACCTGAAATGCAAAAGTACAGTCACTATCTGGTACACAAAAGAATTGAAGAGTGTCCGCTGCTTCCATCATGCTCTAATAATGCAATTGCCGATTTTAGCAAAGGGCCAGAACTTGCAACATCATAACTGTCCGAATACAAAATTGGCAAGGTTTTCAAATTCCAAGGCAAATTACATTTATTTTCTCTGCGGAAGGGCTTTCGCCACTGCTCTTATCATCTCCATTTGAAATATCTGCTTCCAATATACCATCTGCTTCAACATTTCTGGGAAAAAAATATAAAAAAGCATACATACTTAGATTATTGTACATCACCGACCGTAAGTGCATACGAAAAGCATACATGGGTATACATGTCCACAACACCATGCACATCTGTGATAAATGAACATGTCAAATGCATGCAAACTCGAAGAAAAGCTGTCATACAAGATACATCAGCACATAGTTAACATGCCCATGGTGTGGAGTTAAATCAACTTGTGAAACTTCCAAGCTCTTGAATAGACATGGAAGCTATGAAGCACGGATACTCTATTTCGGCCTCTGTATCACGTACCGTACGCGTATCGGACACGGATACGCTCCGGATACGTATCGGAAACGTTTTTAGAGTATCCGTAATTAAAATTTATATGTATGTATGCATATATATATAGGGGCCGGTTCTAGGGACACAACAAAAAACACATAAAAAAACACTCGCTTTTGTTTCAGGTTATATTGTGATGATCTAAACCGTTCACTTTGTTTAAATCGATAAAATAGGAAATCATGTAAAAATTCAGCCCAATTGAATATCAATAAGTGTTTGATCCGAACAGTTTTTCAAAAAAACTTGACAGGAACTAGTGTCCTTAGAATTGTGTGGATCGAGCACTTATCGATATCCGAATGAGTTAAACTTTTGCGGGTATCCTTAAAAATATGTTTTAAACAAGTTAAATGGCTCAGATTATCAGCGTGGGGCTCCGAACCATGTTGTGTTTTTTTATGTGTTTTTTATTGTGTCCCTAGAACCGGCCCCATATATATATATATAGGAAGCCGGTCTCCTAAGGGATCCCTTAAACAAAATTCCGTGCGGACCTAGCCTTTTTTCAACTTTCCGGATCAAATTTTGACGATCCGAATATGTACAGTTTTGCCGAAAACTGTGTGGATCAAGCCCTTCCGGGTATTTTTTTTTGAAGATTTCCCGCGTGGACCTTGGAAAATGCATTTTAAAAACATTGAGCGGTTCGGATCGTCAAAATTTGATCCGGAAAGGTGAGGTCCGCACCAAAATTTGGTGCGGGATCCCTTAGGTGAATATTTTCGTGTATATATATATAGGAAGAGCTTCCCATCCAAACCACAAAATGCGGACCTAACGTCCGGACCCCACTTTCCGGACCAAATTTTGACGATCCGAACCGTTAGATGTGTTTAAAACGTGTTTTTAAGGTCCAACGCAAGGATTCATTAAAAAACAATACCGGGAAGAGCTTGATCGGATCTGTTTTTCATAAAACGTGTATATGTGGAATTTTATGAAAAATTGCTTGGATCAAGCCCTTCCCGGTATTTTTTTTTTACAAATCCTCGCGTTGGACCTTAAAAACACATTTTAAACACATTGAGCGGTTCGGATCGTCAAAATTTGGTCCGGAACTATGAGGTGTGGACGGGTCCCGATTTTTGTGGTTTGGATGGGAAGCTCTTCCTATATATATATATATATATATATATATATATATATATATATATATATATATATATATATAGACATGGCAAATAGGACATACTGCAAGTCAATAGAAGCCCTAACTTGCTTACAGAAGCCCTAACCAGTAACCACACAACAACTAACAGCCTTACAGGTATTCTGTTCGACTTTCTTCCTCTATACTTGCTTGACTCTCTTTCTTCCTCTGAGATTTCTTCCTCTGTTCAATCTCTTTCTTCCTCTGAATTTCATACTAATGGAAACCTAACCAATAACCACACAACTTCTTATAGCCTTACAGGTATTCTGTTCGACTTTCTTCCTCTATACTTGCTCGACTCTCTTTCTTCCTCTGAGATTTCTTCCTCTGTTCAATCTCTTTCTTCCTCTGAATTTCATAGTAATTTTTCCATGTCTCCTCTGTTGGCTGAGCCTATTAGAGCCTGTATTTTGTCTAATTTTAGAGTTTTTTTTTTTTAGTTTCCTGTTGGCTATTGGTTGTTGGCTGTTAGAGGCTTAGAGCTTGTATTTTCTCTAATTTTAGTGTGTGTTTTTCCCCATAACAGTATAATGGAAACTGCTGCAAGTTCTGTTGCTGGTAGTTCCAGTTCTCTTGCTGGTAGTTCTGTTTCTAATGAAGGGGAATCGAGGGATTAGAATACAAACAATCCTCTTTGGAGTTATGTTACAAAATTAGAGAAGAGTGAGGCGGAGGGGAATACTTTGTGGCAGTGTAATTTTTGTAATGTTATCAAAAAGAGTTCATACACTAGAGTTAGGGGTCATTTGTTGAAGTTGAACAATGGAATTGGAGCTTGTAAGAAAGTTACAAACGAAGATCTTGCAACTATGATGAAATTAGAGGAAGAAGCTAAAACGAAAATGAGAGACAATGCGCCAAAGAAAGTACCTCTACCCCCTTGTACTAGATCAAGTGGTTTTATTCTACAAGGTTATGAGCCAAAAAAAACAAAGAACAAGTGGAGGTAGAAGTGAAACTACATCACCCCTTGAGAAGGCGTTTGATAGGAATAAGCGTGATCAATTGCATGCGGAAATTGCTAGGATGTTTTATTCCGGGGGTTTGACATATCATTTGGCAAGAAACCCTTATTATGTGAGCTCCTATCAATTTGCCGCGAACAATGCTTTGTCTAGATATTTGCCATGAGAAAGAATGAAATGCATGAAAAAGTTTTCCTAATTCGGCGGAGTGCACAAGGGCTAACTTGGAATTTGCCAATTTCTCAATCAAGGCGGGAGAGTTTGAGGATAGTGATTCCATTCATGATCGGTATGCAATGGACCCTAAGAGTTGGTGGGTTAATTATGGTGCAAGTGCACCTTTGCTTCAAAGCATAGCCTTAAAGCTACTTGTGCAACCTTCTTCATCATCATGTAACGAGAGAAATTGGAGTACTTACTCATTTGTGCACTCAGCTAAAAGGAATAAGATGGCTCCAAAACATGCAAAAGACTTGGTTTTCATTCATAGCAACCTCCGCCTCCTATCAAGAAGATCTTGGCAATACATGGAAGGACAAACGAAGATGTGGGACATTGCCAGAGACGCTTTTGATTTATTTGAGGATGTTGGAGAGCTTGAAATTGCACAACTCTCTCTTGATGAACCGGAGTTGGAGGCCGTAATTTTTACGGACGATGGTGATGACGGTGAAATTGGCGATGAAGAAATGGAAGTTTAGTAAAATAGAATGATGATTGTAATAGTTGGCACTTAGGCAATATTTTGGATGGAGAAGGCCAATCTTTTGACTTTTGATGATGTTAATTGCTCTTTTGTTTTTGAAATGGTGAACTTGTGTAATGGAATTTTACGAATTAAAATATATATATATATATATATATATATATATATATATATATATATATATATATATATAATATTTTTATTTTTATATTTTTATTTTTATATTCAACGTATCCCCCAACGTATCGTATCCGACTTTTTGGAAAAATCACGTATCCGCGTATCCGTATCGTATCGTATCCGTACCCGTGCTTCATATCATGGAAGTGACAGTAAGCAATTCAACGGTTTACATAGCTATTAATTATTATCAATTATAAGAACTCAAAAGTAAAGTACCTACCGAACTGTTCCACTGTGACGGAGAGATGACTGCAGAACACGCCTTGAGTTCTGTATCCAAGTGTGTGAAAGCAGCGTTTTTGCATCAGGCCTCTGCCTAGCATCCTGAAACATGTTCAGAAAGTCAAATGATGTATTTGACAATATAATTGGAAGTTCGACGCAGTAATTATCAAAAACTGAAACTAACAAGCACAAATAAAACACTGGACATGAAGACGAAACAGTGCAGATACACCAACTCAGCCAATTTCAGAGGATAAAATTAGTCAAATAAGATACAACCTGACTGACCTCCGAAATGACAGTAAACATGTAATCATACATGATAACAAGAATAATTCTAGAACTGAATACACTTAGCACAATTGACGAGTCTACAGCGGTACATTGTCATCTATACCCCCCTAATATAGTTTCCCATCGTCAGTTTGAAAAATAAAAGCAACAATGTCATACTACGCCCGAAGACTTTCATACAACAGGATTGACAACCATTCAGTTTAAATGAGCTGACAAATAACATGTAGATAATCAGCATGCATTTGATACTTCCTCTGCCTCACCTTCTTAAAGCATTGACGCAGAAAATCAGTAATGTCAGGAGATAGACCATCCGGTATTGGAGGATGCTCATCCTGAGAAATCAAAAATGAAAATCCAGTTGTTGCTATTTCAAAGATTCCCAAACTAATATCAAATACAAAAAAAAAAAAAAGTCCAGCTGACTTTCGAAAGATATTAAGAACTATTTCTTGACTATACCACCCAACCTGAACAATTGAAGAAAATGGTCTCCAATTGCTAAAGACAATTCAAGATCAACCATAACCACCATAGAACAATGAGGCATTTAGGGATCGCAACTGTTTCAACGTGACAGCACGACAACCAACTGTATAAAACAAAGAAAATAAAATAAAAGAAACCTGGACGATTCGGAAGAGAGCAGGCATGGGCTGGAGATCATAGTATGGCGGTACACATGTAAGAAGTTCAATCACTGTGCAGCCGACACTCCATATGTCAGATGCAGCACAAACCCCTGACATCTCAATGACCTGAAGCATTTTGAATTTTTATCAGGCGCAAATATTCATGATTGCATTACATGTATGAGCTACTTAATTACATTATTAGATGCCATCATCCATTGGATTGATCAAATGAACACCATGATAGGCAAAAGAAATTGTCCTCGTGACCTTTAATGCACTGACTTGAGCCCAATATCAAAATTTCCAATCAGTAAATGCACAGTTATGTATCCCCAATTGTTACTACGTTTTCTTTGATAAATAGTACATTTTGGTAAAACTAGTACCTAAAGTTTCCTTTCAAAAACTAACGTTCTGAAAGATAATAGAAACTAATTATGCGGTAGGTATACTAAGAAAATCACAAAAGTTGGAGAAATATGATCAACATATTAGAAATAGAAGTGTAAGAAAACGATACTCAGATTTAATTTAATAACTTCATTAAAATATTTACTTTCAGCAAAAAGATATCAAAAATAGAAATTACAATGACTGTGCACATGTAAATTCCGCTCTTCCTACAGAAACAACTTCTTCAAGCTATCAGAAAAGACAGTTTTTTTTTTTTTTTTTTTTTTTTTTTTAAACAAAGGAAAAAGATACATAAAAACGGAAAAACATGTAGCTTCTCCAAAGTGAACACATCATCATGAAGAACAAAATCAGGCCGAAATACTGCTACAGATGTGAACGTCTTATAGATAATAATAACAATTGAACCAATGGTGTACCTCAGGGGCCATCCAATATGGTGTTCCAACAACTGAATGCGTATTTACATCTGCCTCAGTTAGTTTGGTTGCAACCCCAAAATCTGCAAGTTTCACAAGACCCTGAAACCATAAATTAAATCAATCAACAACTCCACAGCATCCAGTCAAAAAGAAAAACAAAAAATGTAGAACGCCCTAATTGATCCAATGCGCAAAATGAGAAAGCAAACGAGATGAAGTAGGTTAAATGACAGGCACCGGCACTGCCTAAATAAGATTAAGACACTAACTAGTTTGTGAAAGGCCTCGGAACACCAACAGACGCAAAGGAACTATTTCATGAAACATAATGTATGTGTGAGATGGCAACATAATACAGCCTTAGGGTCAATGGTCACAATAACCTCTCAAACACAACGCCCTAACTGATCCAATGCAGCAAAATGAGTGAGCAAACGAGATGAAGTAGGTTAAATGACAGCCACTTGCACTGCCTAAATAAGAGAAGACACTAACTAGTTTGTGAAAGGCCTTGGAACACCAATAGACATAAAGGAACTATTTCATGAAACATAATGTATGTGGTGAGATGGGAACATAATACAGCCTTAGGGTCTGTGATCACAGTAACCTCTAGAACAACTATATCCAAAGTCAAATTACCTGTCAATCGAGCAAATACAGAGACCGAACAGTAAACGAAGGATATGAAGTTCAGGCTTAGCCAGAATAATAAGCAGAGACTGATTCATTAAAAACACTCATCCAATAAGAGACTATATGAGCATATGGCATGAATAATAACAGCCCATAGAGGCATAGACATTAAATCATAAAAGAAACAGAAGGCAAAAGATCATGCAACGAGGAACAAATGAACAGGACCTAAACTAATTGAGTTTAGGGCAAACTTAGGTTAACTTAAGTGTCATTGTTAGTAAACTTAACGAGAAACATATTCCAGTTATGCTACTTGGTCCGCGCACGGACATTAGTGTGTTCAGATTATTTTAGTTGCCCTAACTAAAATCTTACACAAGTCTTACCCTTGCTTCTCCCTCCTAGTTCTCCACAGATAGGAAAACATTGATCTTCCTACCATTCACCACCAAAATAATTACTCTTTCGACCTCAAAATACCACCACATTAACCTCTAATCAATCCCATTCCATTCCTTCTTAATTTGCCCTTTAGGAGTTTAGGTCCCCACAAAAAGAATCTAACATAGTAGCTAACAAGAGAAACAAAAGGAAATCATCCTAAACAACTAGCAACTACTTGAGAAGGCTCGCAATGTCAGTCCAGTACACTCACAAGTCACAACGCTAAAGCAATACTTCTTCCAAGATGGACTCTGCAGTCTAATGGCTTATTTTCTAGTTGCTACCAAGTCTACTTGGGATGCTTTAAGGGCTAAAGGACCTTTGGTCCCTTGGAGTAACATCATATGGTTCCCTCGTGAAGTGCCCAGGTGGGCTATCATAAAATGGATGGGTATTCAAGGAAGACTTAATACCAGGGATAGGCTCATGAGGTGGGGGATAGCTACTGATGGTATTTGCCCTCTTTGTTGCACGGATCAGGAGAAGCACCATCATTTGTACTTTGAATGCTCACACTCCTAGAATGTAAGGAAACATTTCCTACAGAAGAATGAGATTTATAGGCCTTCTCTATCCCTTCTAGATGAAATTGAGTGGGCCCTGCAGCATAGAAAGGGGCTGAGTTTCAAGCATTCCATTTTTTAAATAGTCGTTGGCAGCTGTTCTCTATCCCATTTGGGGAGAAAGAAATAGGAGGGTATTCCAGAATCTCTGTCTCAGTCCTGAGGAAATCATTGGAGTTGAAGAGGAGTTGAGCTCTTAGATAAACTGAAAGAAGAAGCAAGGGGCTTGCCTTAGTTGATGGAGACATGTGACAAAATCTGATGAAAGCAGATTGCTCTTTCTGTGTATTTTCGCGTGCCCAATGTTATGATCTAGTAGCAGTTATAATTGTGCCCTGCTAGTGCTAGTTTGCCCTGGCTTTAGCTAGTTTTGTTTGGGTGTCGAATTATTTCAAAGGTATGCCCGTTGTTCTTGTAATGGTTGTTTTCAATGAAAGTAATTTACAAAAACAAGAAATACTTCTTCCTTTTACAAAACTAAACCCAGACAAAAGTACACGCAAGCAGCAGGTGCGGTTGCGAGAGCGAGAGCGTGAATATTTCAAAGAATTGCAAAATCACGACGTCTGAGAGTGTTTTCACTATATGTGTATGTCAAAGCATCCAACTCAAAACCAACTGGCAATAACTGGAGAGGCCGCCTAGGCTCATATACTAGATTTGGAGGTTGTATTAACCAATGTGGGACAAGCTCCAACAGTAACTTGGTAATGCTTCATTCATAGTATTTTTTTTATATACCATGAGAGCATCAATATTTGATAATATTATCATATTTTATTCGTTCGTGTTCGTATTACTGGTAGTCCAGAATTATCAGTTTTGATTATTTGTTGACTGTACACGTTGTCTTTGTTCTCAAAGCACAATACTACAAACTTTTATATAGAAAAACAAAAGCACCATACAAACAAAACTTCTAGTGTTGCAGGCTATTTTCGTATAGTGACTAGTGTAGGCTTTGTACTGACAAAACCAACAGGCAACAGTTCCCTCAGATATGACGTTTTGCAGGCTTCGCAATTGCTTTTGAGGGCTAGAAACTTGACATGTACATTCCTAACTATGCAATTTATGTAAGATCCGTTGGTTTGAAGAACGAATTCATACACTGGGAGAAAAGAGTTCGCGGTTTATGTGTGCATTTTTTATGCATGCGCATCGCACTTTGAGAGCGGCTCCGCTACCCCAAACTCACGTGTGTGACTCAACAACTATGATGCTAAAGATCCTAATCAAACCAACCGATACCTAAACAAAAAAAAGTTTGTCAAGAATGGACCGGCAAAAATTCAAAAGTAAAAAAATTAAATACAGCACTTTTTTTTTTTTTTTTTGGGTGATTCGAACTGATTTACACTCACAGCCTACCAAGGTCCAATAGTCTAAAAATGAAGCTAGAAACTGAGAGGAAAAAGAAAGACAAAGAACAACTTTCAAAGAGACAAGGATAATTAAAAAAAAAAGGATGAGACATCCTTCAAATATTACTATCCCTCACCTCTTTCAGTCTTTCTTGAAACTGAGATGGATTTTCTACTATTTATGAATTCACTCATTAACTCCATATTTTAGCTTTTCATGGAAATAATCCCAGTGATAGGCTCTTTACAATGCCCAGGAGAGACCTGCACATACAGCAAGGGAAATGATTTTTGTACTCCCATTTTGTCCATTTGCACTCCTTTGTCTCTATTCACATCAAATTGCAAGATTGCCCAAATGAGTGATGAACTTAATTAGAATGTAAGGGTAATTGTATAATTTCACATGAATAAAGACAAAAAAGGAGCGCATATGATAAAAGGGCAGTGCGGAAATCATTTCAGTCACTCAAATGAAGTGAAGCTGAGGCGCCTGAGGCATGCAAGGCGCAGCAAGCCACAAGGCACAGGGAGGCATGCGCCTGTTTCACCCGATTTTTTAGCAATTGAATCCCCAGTTAATTCGTCCTAGGAGGAACAGATAGGTTCATGGTACAGTTTAGGCCAGAGCATATGTAACCCATAAACATTCGATCAAATATCGCATACAACGAAAATAAACCAGAGATCTAAAGGAATTGGAGAGCACCTCTTTGGTTGTCAATATGTTTGCACCCTTGATATCCCGATGAATTACACCCTGTTCATGTAGATAAACCAAGCCTTCCAATACCTGGTAATGAGCTTGAAGCCATCAAAACTAATCCAAGACTGAAGGCATTAAATTCATGAGATCACTTTCATACCTGGGCAATATAAACAGCTACCAACGATTCAGGAAATGGTCCAAATTTATTTGGCTTGATAATGTTTGCAAGTGAGCCATTCTCCACATACCTATTCAAACCAAATTCAACACATGATCGCAATGTTTTTCACACAGTCAGCGTTAAAAAGTCACGAATGAACCAGTAAAAAGAGATGACAATTCAAGCATACTTACTCCAGAATTATGTGGAGATGAGTCTTTGTCTTTAAGGATCCAAGATACTTCACAATGTTTTTGTGGTTCAAATTCTGTCACAACAGAAACTCGCCATGAACCAAGCTGTAATTCAATTCAAATACAATTTTGGTATAGTTTAACTGGGGTACATAGTCATTTGCACAAAATGGCCATCACAACATACATGCACCACTTGAGTACAAGAAGGTTGCAAGACCAATATTTCATTTTCCAGAAATTCAATGCATAAGGTCTCCAACAGCTTTAGTTTTGGAAAAAGAATCAATCTCTCACACTCTTTTGTAAATACTCCGAAAGAAAGGGCCACAATTAACAGGTTATGCTAAAACTACTAAACGAACAAGGCCAGCGAAAGAAAGGGCCACAATTAACAGGTTATGCTAAAACTACTAAACGAACAAGGCCTAGTTTAGTTTTGGAAAAAGGTGTAATGAGTGGAGAGAGATAGAGAGAGAAATGAGTGTAATGATTACAAAACAAAACTAAAACTAAACTAAAACTATGAAACGAACAAGGCATATCTCAAAGCAGCGGCATTAAAAGTTTACCATAAAGTAAACGCATGCATCACCAATGAAACATTGATAGAATGAAGATTGAAGACTATTTTTGGCGGACAAGTGGTATAATCTATTTTTAGTTTGAGAGGCAGTTTTTTTAACATTTATGGTCTAGTAGGATATTTTCTTGTTTTTTGCACTTAGGATTTCTTATTTCGATGTCTTTTTTAGTTTCCTTAGTTGTAAGGTAAGTCCTGGGAGGTGTGGTGTTTAAGCAGCAACCATGTTTTGTCAAAAATAACTGCTGCAAGTTGTTACGGCTGCAAGTTGTTGACAGTTGCTGCTGCTGCTGCTTCTATTTTGTCATATTAGCCAGAGGTACTTAACCTGGAAGTAACCTCGTTAGGAATATCTAGATAAAGGGCTATAATCCGGTTGTAAGGAAGTTTTTTGGAGGAATGAAATTTCTGAATCTAGTGTTTTGTCGTAGCCTTATAGGGCTACCTTCTAGGGCTTGGATTAGAGCCCCTTTAGCCATGGATTTCGAGCCTTGGTAGCTGGATTTTGCAAGAATCAGCCCAAAATCTGATTCTTGCATAGTCTTGGCCTTGATCCGTGTTAGTTGGGTCCATCTATGATTGTACTTGTTGGAACCTCCAACCAAGTTACATCAAACATGTATACTTTCCACTACAAACTTATTTGCAAAAAATCAAGGACGTGTTATACTTTACGTTAATTCAAAGAGGTAAAAACTTACCTTGAGCAAATCAATCTCTTGCTGAGCGATAAAAGCATCCCACGAACGACATACCATCCAAAAGGAAAGCAACTAGTTGTTAGACAAGAGAAAAATAATAAACCAATAAAGCAGCATTATAGATTAAAGCATATTGGTGACAATGTTAGTATAAACCTATAGAGCACTGATGCTTATTAAGCGAAGTGTATTTTTCCATATCAGATACCGATACACCTCAGATATTCGCATGTACACATCCGACACTACTCATACGTATCCTTACTTCAAATTACTATTCTGTAAATAATAAATTTAAGAAGTATAACATACTTGTGGTTTTCGAATACTCAAAAGTTGCACATCCAAACTTTTATGGAATTAAAATTTTGTAACATTTGTTCCATAGAATCACAGCATCAATATCTAGATAGGTGAAAAAATAGTTTGTAGGTAGACAGAAGATTAATTTTCTGATACAGTGATTACTTTTTATAGAAGACTATTAATATCCAACTTTTTCATAATTTGTCAAATTGACAATCCTTATGTCACATGTGTATCCATACCTTATAGACTTTTTTTGACAAGTGCTCCATACCTCATATAGACTGGTTACTGGCTATTAAACTAATTCCAGATAGCTAAATTAGCTCAACACCATTCCAAAACATGTGTAACATGATTCTAGAAAATATAAAACAACTTTACAAATGTAACTTGGCCATACCCGTATCCTACTTTTTTGGGTTTTTGCGTACTTGTGTATTCCTTGTTGTGTCATATCCATATCCATAGTTTTATAATTATATTACATTTTATAATAAGCAATGTATAAACATATGGTTTTGATAGTTTAACGAAGGTGCTCAAATATGCAAAACGATCCCAAAGGAGGAATCTCCCTCCTTACTGAAGCAAAAATACGTGAATAAACTACATGACCAATCACCATACCATGTTATTGGAAATTTTATTTGGATTTAACCCAAAATATAGTAATTGAGAGACACATTAACTACATGTCTAACATGTTGGAGGTAGTGTCAAGATTCCGAAAGAGAGATCTGCACCAAAATGTTGATAAATCATCACAGCCCAGATACTAGAATTTCATATCAGGTAGGAGAATAAAAAATTCCACTGCCATATAAGGTTCTAGCAACATCATTCAGACTGATTCATGGAAAGAGGATCTACCTCCATCTGCCAAAAATAAGTTTCTACCATGCCATGCGTGGCCCATGGTAATGTATTTGCTTGGTGCAAACCAAATCCAAGGATAGTGCTTGATCCTCCACCTTCCTTTGTGAGCAAAGGTAATATTTAGTGGGCGTGTCTCGAGAGGAGAAGTTAAGGGAGCTCGGACCTTTAGAGAGTGTTTAAGAAGATGTGAGATTTCGAGGGAGTTGTAGAGTGAGCCTCTATAATATCTAGGTTGTTCATTTCCCATTCCATAATTATTGATCAAACACTCTCTGCAATTTCGGTTGAGAAACATCTTTCTCACTACTCTATTTGATTTGTCAGCTCTGGTTTCTGCTACATTTGGGAGGACCATTTCTCTATTATCTGCTATTGGCAGCCTCCCAGGTGCTCGCATTGCTAGGTTCTTGCCAAGAGGAGTACTTTTGCTCGAAATTGTCCTCTGGAAGGAGCAGCCAAAGGTTTTGCGCTTCTGGACAGATGCTGTTGTGTTTCTGGGCAGCCACATTTGCGTTATCTACCGCAGTCGCGTTTTTTGGGGTTTCCTTTTACTGCTTACCCAGTTTGAGGGATGTCCCTGGGATTTGCGTTTTGTTTCTTACTTCATTCGGTATGTTTATATGTCTAGTATACTAATGTAGGCCAAACACTTATTGTTTTGTAAAGTATTTGACTCTAGCTTATTATTGGAAGCCTAGGAAGAGAGGACTGTCCTCTACCGATTTAACCCCACTGTGTTGAGCTTGCCTAATCCAGAGGGGGATGTCCTCTGGCACCATGGTTTTCAAGATTTCTCTGGCACCATCCCGTTGTCCAGGCTCCAAAGGCAGAAACTTTTGCTGGGCCATCCATTTAGCTAATGGCCCATAGGTTCAATTGAAGAAGCCATCACTTTATCGGCCGCAAAAATGCCGCAATCTGTTGCTTCCATCCAAGTCCTTTTGTCACCTCAAGCCACGGCTCAAATTGATTCCAAGACTCAGTTTTGAAGATCAATGTTTATCAGATAACATCAGTCCTCATGCACCTTTTGTCATGTGTTTCTTATCCCTCTTCTTTAGATGGATATGAAAAATGTGTTGCATTTCCGTATAGTCCGTTGTAGCCATTTGGCCAAGGCTTTTCAATTTTATTTTCTTCCATTTCTTTTCTTTCCTCCTGAGGTACGCCCCTTGTAGGCTGTACATTCGCTTAGCCTTTTATCTATTTCAAGCTAAATTACCGGGCGGGGGGTGGGAAATCAAAGGATGGATTCATAAGAGGAGAGAGATCCCAAAATGTACAGAAGGATCTAAGCTCTCAATTATCTATTATCAATGTATCAAAAACTGCCAAATGAGACACTCTCACACCTATTTATAGTCTTAAAACCCTAATAGCACTAGAGTCACTAAAATGACACGAAGACCCTTAAATCTACTGCATGAGACTATCCCTCTAAAGAAAACAACTTGTCCTCAAGTTGGACAACAAATCACAAAACAACTAAATAAAAAAAAAAAACTTTAAAGGATTTATAATGTTGCATCGGAATAGGCATGTGGCCGCATTTCCTTGATCATCACCCTCATGCAATAACCCCTCTTCAATACAAGTTTATGTTTGTGTGCATCCACCGCGTCCATGCTTGTGTGCCAAGAAACCACCCATTTGCCATGCCTCTTATGGATCAACACCCACTAGACATTTGCAATGACACTTAGCTCCAAAACATCACTAAATTCTTCGACCATAGGATCTAAAAATTTCAACTTCGGATCGGATCATACGCAAGACTTGCTTGATTGAATGCCACACCCAAAGGATCTTCAAGTTGTTTCAAATAGTTGTTGCCCTCTTTCGGTAACTTTGGAAGTTGTCCGGGCACCACAACATCATAAACTTGAACATCTTGCACCAAAGACAATTCAAGAGGCATCTTAGGAAGTGACTATCAAGCTTTGGCTCTACAAAATCCTCTAAAACAAGCGGGACAGCAAAAGTAACCTCTTCCGGGTTTGGAAACACACCAACTCCATTCTCTTCTTCTTGTGCTTCATTGCTTTCTTGCCTTGCTATGGAGAAGCTTTCCTTGATCATATCAACGAATCTCTCTTCTTCATTGCCAACACTAAACTCTTCATCATAAGTAGGAAGAACTTCAAATTCTCCACTAGTCTCAAAGACGGAATCATCTTCAAACTCTTCACGTGGGAACTCATCAAATTTAGAAAGAACATCATCATCAATATCCTTATACTCACTAGGATACTCATCATACACAGGAATTCCTTCAACAAGTCATCATTTGGAGACTTATCAAAGATGGGCAACTCTTCAAATTCATGTTCAATCTCAAAGGTGTAATTGTCTTCAAGACCACCTTCAACTTCATCCGGATTGAGGATCATCTCTTCCTCAAAAAACTCATTTCGATTGAACTTTTCATGATATTCAACAAGGCCATCATCAATGTTGGTGTCCTCCTTGTGGTCAAAACTAGACTCAAGTTGACTTAGAAAGTCATTACCCTTCATTAAAAGGTAGCAAACGATGCACCTTCTTAATCAAGGTAGCAACTTGCCTTTTCGTTAACAATAATTCACCTTGTCACTCAAGGTAGCAATTTGTTTACTACTTTTTAATCTCATTCCTCTAATGATTTTGGTTGCCAAAGTTATCAATTTCATCACCCAAATTTCCCATAACATCTCTACCTCTAGCTTCCCTCCCACGTCTAGCTACTCTGTGAGCCATTCCAACACCAAAATCAACTCCAAATAACAACCACCCAGTCAACTCGGGACTCTTACAACTGCAAATCGAAACCAACCACCACAAATCGCGATCAATCAATCACAGTCAAGCCCCAAATAGCAACAATCCACAATAACAGCAATAAATGATAAATCGCAATTAACTGAGCAAAATCGCTTCCATTCTAGTGAAAATCGAACTGAAATCGCAGAACAAGAGGCTAAATTCACTCGGTCGAACTCGAAATCAGCAATTGAAACTCCAACAGCCCGATTGATACCCCAAACACCTAATTCGAGCCACTTGAAGGCTGAAATCATCTGTTCGACCTGAATCGCATCCTAATCAAGTGATTCGAGCAATGAACAGCGAGATTCAAACCCTAGATTGCTGATTTGAGAGCTCTGAATCTGATTCAAGTGCCAGTATAGGTTCTAGAAGGTCTAAAACACGATTTCAAGTGCCGAAATACGATTTTGAATGCCTATAACGCCATTTTGAGTGTTATTCAACTACTGAAATAGGGATTCGAAGGCCTATATTACTGTTGTGAGTACTGAAACAGTGAAACAAGGCTGCGAAACAGTGATTCGAGGCTGGGTCTGGTGTCAAATATTGATTCGAGTGCAAAAACAGGTTGGTCAAGTACCAAAATGGGTTTTAATAGTCAGAAATAGAGAAAACAGCTCTGAAACTAGTCAATATGTGGATTTTGGAACTCGAAAATGCTGTTTGAGTGTTGGATTAGGGTAGATCTGGTGAAAACGAGTGGAATGGTGGCTCCGGCGAGATTTTCCGCTGGCAGTTTAGGGTTCCGGCGAGGCTTACATTTCCAGCAAAGATTCCGGCAAGATTAAGGGTTAGGATCGAGCTAAGAGCTCTGATTCCAAATGGTGCAAACCAAATCATTCATAAGAGGAGAGAGATCCCAAAATGGGATACAAAAGAATCTAAGCTCTCAATTATCTATTATCAATACATCAAAAACTACAAAATGAGACACTCTCACACCTATTTATAGACTCAAAACCCTAATAGCACTGGAGACACTAAAATGACATAAAGACCCTTAAATCTACTGCATCATTGCTACAGAGAGATTGCATTTCTATACTACAACAAAAACTCCAACCCACACAGAGCATTTTTTCCCGATCAATCGGAGTCAGCATCATGCATCCTTGTTCTTCATTCAGGTCTATCGAGCGCTAGATATTCTGTAAGATTCAATACATTCATACCCTTTCTTACTACGACATCCCATGTTCCCCTATCATTATCTACCAATAGTAATCTTATCACTCTTCTTTATTGTTGCATCTACTAGTCTTGCCGTATATGTGGATGCTATGTCAGTGTATTGTCTCTCAATTTAACTTCAATTCACGGTCTACATTCCCCAAAATTCTTATTTTTATCTCCTAGTCTTACCACAGGTCCCCATGTTCCCCTATCATTTCTACCAATAGTAATCTTATCACTCTTCTTTACTGTTGCATCTACTAGTTTCGGGTGTATATGTTGAAACTACATAAGCTTATTTTCTCTTAATTTAACTTCGGTTCACCGTCTACCTTACCCAGTGTTTTTACTTTTAGTTCCATCTCACCTAGTCTTACCGCAGATCCACCTTAATATTCTCATTTCAGCTACACTAGTTTCATTTGTATCATTTACTGTAATTCCTTAGTAGCCCAACATTCCGTCATGTGCAACTGTGCTAGTTTTGTTTCTACCTGCAAAAAACTTCCTTCAATTTGGCTACTATCCACCAATACCATTTATTTATCCAGAAGAAACACTACACTTGAGCCAAACAACTTTGATTTTATGGGTAAATCATCCAAACTCAGGATCCTCATTATTGAAGATTTCACTATGCCATTCATACATACGTATTTCTAACTTAATATAAAATACGTCCAGTTTAAATATTATAAGCCGCCTATTACGCCTAAGTGTGGAACATCCAGACAACTTGGATCTTTATTTTCGAACAAGATAAGATGGCTAATACATATTAGTTAATATGAATAAATTATACTCCTAAACATATAAAGATAACTGCAATTTCAAGTTGCAGTCATCGTACATTTTTCAATTTCCTACCAACAACCGTATCTGTAGTACATCATCAATTACTCTCAAATGACAAATTGTATACAGATATGATAGCAAAGCAAAGAAAAAAGGGGGAAAAGAAGTTAAATTACAAGAAGACTTAATAGATTTCTTGTACCAACGGAGCTGTTTAATATAACTGGAAAAAAATAACATAAAAATTTAGGACTGGAGTTCCAGAACTAATATTTTGGATATTTAATTTTCAAATGTCCAATTGCTATGATAAACATGCTAGTTATAATGAATCAAAACTACCTTTATTGTCGGGTAGCGGATCCTCTGTCCAACTGCCTTTGTCCGATCTCCCTATCCCACCCATCTGTGCCATCCATCCGAACAATCAACGGCTCGAATTTCATCTCGGCCCTGAACAAATCTGAGCCATCCATGTTCATCTGCGATCCAAGCCGTTGATTGCTCAAACGGACAGCGCAAATGAGTGGGCCAGGGAGGCCGGACAGAGGATCTGCTGCCTTATTGTCGAGCATATCCAGCGCTCACTGACAGGTCAAGTCTATCTCGTTAAATATAAGGCCCATTTTTAGTCAATTTCCACATCGTAAGAGGTAGCTGATTATGCTTGTCAAACCCTTGCGACTTTTGTTTTAAGAGCATCCCAAGCCACCAAAAAAATTGAATTTCAGTTAAAAAACACCCGAAACATCTCACTCCTGGACCCAAAAATATATCAAAATGATTTTTTCCCCAATTTCTAAGTGAAATGAAGGGAGACTTTCAAATTTACCAAATTCCGTTGAGCAATCTTTTACTCAAATTTAAAGCTACTATTGGCTTGCCGATTTGAGTGTTTCATATCAAATGAAGCTTCTGCTCAAATTTAGTTAAGTACGAGTAAAGGCTGGAGATTGCCTAAGAGCTTAAATTTGTTATCAAATATCTATGTTCCAAAAAGACCACGAGCGGACATTAAAACTCTGTTTGTTGGTAAGGCGATATAAACACGGCTCTATAGGGGAAATATGACCAAAGCAATCAGGTTGAGCACTAGGGGTCACATGGTGACATTCAAACATGTTACTTAGCCATATGAAGTAAAGCTTTAGGGTGCCATATTGTCCTAAGATTAACAAAACTGGAACTGGAAAACAAGATGAATGAGATAAAAATGACACATACTCATATAGATCATACCATTATAACATTGAGATCCTCCTGAGCAATGTTTTCCAAAGACACCTGTTTAATCGCAACAAAGTCGCCATTCTCCAAATCCAAACCCTTGTAAACTCGACCATAAGCTCCTTTACCAATCTCATCTCCAAGCATCTACAACAATCACAATGCCAATAATTCCAAAATAACAGATAAGACAGTAACTAGTAAGCGTTTCACCATGAGAGTTTTTAAAAAATATCTCATAGTTGGCACCAGATTCCGCAATTACTTAAAACAAAAGCAAGAATAATTTCATTTTTCTGTTTTAAAGTGGTTTGGATTTTAACTTTTCAAGTAATGTGCACAAAGATATCCTTAAATAACAAACGTTGATTACATTACTTTTACGGGATCAAATCAAGTTGTACGTTTGGCCCAAAGTTCAACAAGTCAAATTCCTGATATTGTCTCCACCAGCAAGTGGATCTTAAAAAGGAATATAAGACTTTGACCAATCTGTCAAGAATTGGCCAATTTCCCTTCTTCTTTCGCATACGTTTTATTCTCCAGTTCAAAACTATGAAATGTATGACCTTGAAAATATTTCAGTCTTCCCCAAAAAAGGAAAATAATAAGCTTACTGGTGTGGGTCAATTGTATCATCTTTGCTGTTTCACGAATACGAAGTGCAATCAAAGAGTGCACTATGCCCAGTTGAGCTGATGGTTTTGTCACTAAGTGAGAGAAAGTGTGATTCAAGTGTAAAGCTTCAAAGTTCAAACAATCATAAATTGCACATTTCCCAAAAGAAAGATCACAGAGTACACAGAGAAGAACATTTTCTAAGAATCCCACCTTAGTTTTTCCTCTATGAGAAAGTAAACAAGAAGGTGCGAGAGTAATTGGTCTGGAAAACCCTAGAAATTGAGAGATCAAAAACCCTAGACATAAAAGAAGAATTCTTACGTATTTGTTATCGAGAGTCTTGGATTTGTGGAAAGCGGATGTCGTCGACTGCCGAGACATTGTGCTTCCTTCAATTTCCTTCAACTTCTTCCTCCTCCTCCTCCTCCTCCTTCTTCTTCTTCTTCTTCTTCTTCTTCTTCTTCTTCTTCTTCTTCTTCTTCTAAAGTTTTTCCTCCGTTTTTTTAGGAGTGTGGCTTTCACAGATGGTGCCTACCATTTCCTGTTTCCATATAGGAGAGAGAGAGAGATCGCGGGGGGCGAGGGGATTTCAGTGGATCGCAGGACAACCCTCCGACGTTGGAAGATAGAGGAAACTCGGAGGCTCGCCAAGCGAACTTTAAAAGCACAACCTTTTTAACTTGATTCCCAATCGAAAACGTATTTGCTAACCACGCTTTCCAAAAAGCGTGTATCGCAGACACGCTTTTATCATGGGTTAAGGGCTAAGTTTTCAAAAGATTTTAGTACCTGATATTTCAAATAAAAAAATGAAGTGGTTCTGTGTATTGTTTTTCGATTTTTTTCGCACCAAATTAAAGTACCTGGGTGCTAAAATCTTTTGAAAAACTAGGCCTAGTTTTCAAAAAAAATTTAACAACCCGGTTGCTAAAAGCAGATTAATTTTAACAAATGAGTTCACCAAGTGCTAAAATTATGGTATTTCAAATCAACAAATTAAGTATTTTCATGTATTATTTTTTGAATTTTTCACACCGAATTAAAGTACACGAGAAGTTCTTTAATTTGGTACAAAAAAATTCAAAGAACGATACACGGAACCACTTCATTTTTTATTTGAAATACCATAATTTTAGTGAACTCATTCGCTAAAATCATGTTGATTTTTAGCAACCCAGTTGCTAAAAATTTTTGGAAAACTAGGCCTAAGACGGATTTATGTAGAAGAGTAGAAGGGATTCTGTTTTGGTTTTTTCCAAAGAACATTTTTGGTAGAGTTCTTGATGCTATTGTACTTTATGTCGTTTTCTTTTTCCAGCTTTGATATTCGTGATTGCATAATTTATTTGTGGAAGATGCCATATGGACATCAATCACAACAATAATATGACATTGAGTCAGAACATTGGACACCAAAATAATGAAAGGGGCAAATAACACAGACGGCTAGCGAGTTGTTGAGGTGCAAATGTATAAAGCTGAAAAGTTTTAACACCAAAATGAAATACTCCATTTGTCAACATCTCCTCATGTTTATATTTCTACCTAAGACAGAGATTGATGTTAAGGGCCTCTAATTACTTTTGATCTTAGAAATGTAGATATAAATAACAAAAGCAGGGGTGTTAAATTCGATCCTCCGTGATAAAATAACGGATGCATCAAAGCCTGCCTTCGTACAAATTCGATCCTCCGTGATAGAATAACGGATGTAGGATAGGTTCTTTGTTTACCAAATCAAATTAACTTGGAGAGGCTAGCAATAGCTAATAGTTAAGCAGAGAAATAAGAGAGTATGTGAAGGGGCAAAGAATTAAGCCAAATATACAGAAAGAGAAGGCAGCAGTGTTCATTTCATTCTCCTTTGAATCATCATCGTCCTCGAATCACAGTTCTAGAGATTAGATGGGCTCGCGAGCATCAGCAAAAACAATGTTCTTGATTCCAGGGCTCTGAGTCACTTTCTTTCTCTAGGATTTCCGTGCTCTAAGGATGGGTCAGAATCTTTGTGGAACTTGTGAATGAGTGCCCCATATTTATAGGGATTTGCACCCAATCATGGGGCTGCAGACTTTTCCCCAATAACATGATGACACGTGCTCTCTCCGTATATCTGGGCTACGTCGGTGATGTCACTGGCCGTTAGGAAGCTTCCATTAGGTCATTCCAGTGCATCGTTTCCCTCGCAGCGACCCTTAATCCTTTAAAGCCACCAAGCCACTTGTATCTCCCCTATTCCCGCGGTGTTGGGCATGGTCGCGAGCCTTTTGGCTCGCGCTAAGACCTGATTCGAGCTCGTATCGACTTCCCTACCCCTGCCTTTTGGCCAAGTACCGTCGCGAGCTTGGTTCGCGTATTCGCGTGAGCCTTCGTTCTTCCTCGTCGCGGCAACCCTCTTCACTAAGGACCTCGCAAGGGGTGAGCTTCCTTCTAAGTGGTGTTTCCCTTATTCAGGGCACCTGTGATTCTGTCACGTTCCTCCCTCGAGGTTATCACCTTCGCGTTGGGGTTTTCTTTTAGTCATCATTTGCCATTTTAATTATGACGTGTCTTATTGAGACTTTTCGAGCCACGTGGCGAGCTTATATGGGTTGGTCAACTGCCTTGTCACCCTACGCGCTAACCTTTCCTACATATGCCCCTCGTGCGAGCGTGATTCCTCGGCGCATTGCATTGCACGCGCCTTATCGCGCGCGTGCGACCACGGTGAAGTCCGTCGTTTTAGCATTTCCCTCCAGAAGGTGGCTATTCCGAGTTTCGAAGTTTTGCAGGCCGATTGGACTGCTGGTGCCGTTTCGACCGCTTGTTTACCGTTGATGACAGTCGGTCTAGGCCTATAAATACTCATTGCAAGGGAGGATAGAGTTTTTCTTTGTTACTCCTTCCGAAACCCTCTCGTGTTAATTTCAAAAGAGATAAAAAATCTTCAGCTCTACTCCTTCTCCAGACCTTCTACGAAACCTTAGTTTCTCTTTCCGAGTGAGTTATGGCTCGACCGCGAAGACATGAACCCGATACTGAGGCCCTTTTGGTGAAAACTTCACTACCTCCCACTAGTGAATGGAGAAGGGCTCCGTACCTGAAGTCTGAAGGCGACACTTTATGGGCTAACGTTCAGAATTATGCTCCCCTTCGTGGTGATCCCAGCGCCCAGTACCTTTTGCTTTCTGATGAGACCAACGCCTCTGAGACAAACTTGATCGACCCATCTTCATTGGTGAGGCTGAGGATCGAGAGGGGCGATTTCCCATTCTCTCAGGTTCAATACAAGGCCAATATTCAACCCCCAAGGGATTGGGGCGATTGGGTGGCCACGATTCTCGACAAATTCGAGCACAGGGTAATTCTAGACAAAGTGGGTCTGTTGAAAACTGTACAACTCTCGCGATATCTCGTCGCAAGTCGTCCTCAGCGAGACCTCAATTTTGCGGTGTCTCACTAGAGCCCCACTAGCCATACATTCATATTCCCCTTTGGGGAGGCTAGTCCGACCCTTCTTGATACAGAAACCCTAATGGGCCTTCCCACTCGCGACGAGTATCACTACAACCCTGCTAAATATGCTTCTGACGTCGAGACGGCGATTGAGTTCATAGAGGGAGAGTTCAAGGCAGTTGGCGAATATGGCTCTCGTTATGACAACGCGGGGAAGCTCCGAGCCCCTCCGAAAGCCAACAAGACAACCTGGGGCTCTTGGCAGCGATACTGGTTTCGCGATGTTGCCCCCGTTTAAGTGGATGGGAAGCTCGCGATGACGGTGAGTTCTTACCATGGAGGTCCGTTATCCCTGGCAATCTTCCTCGTTTAGTTTCTATCCCTATTCCTTTTTCCTGATCTCCCACATGAGGGCCCTCGCCGCGAGATGATTCCCCTTGCTGCTACCCTCACGTCTGGCAAGAAGCTTCCTCTGGGCCCTATGTTTCTGGGACACTTCTACCACCAGCTGGATCGCACTGTTCAAGATTTTGAGCGATCGATGGGGAGGTATGAGATCACTTCCATGGTTCACATCTCCTTCCTTCTTGCTTTCTTCTACGAGTACTTTCCCAAGGTGGCTCCTCCTCCCAACGAGCTCCCTCCTTGGAAGTCCATTGAGGAGAGGAACGCCGCTGGCGAGATTATCCGTGATGGCAAAGGCATGCCTATCCTTCGATTGAGTGAGAGGGTGCCCGGGATCATGAGGTGGAGCAAAACCTCCTCGGACCGCTTGTTCGAGGTCTGGTGCGATGAAGTAACCTCTTTTAACCCTCGCCCTTATGAGAAGATTGTTGATGGGGCCCTAGGCCCTTCTGTTTTCTTGGAAGACACCATCGTGGACTTTTAGAGTAAGAGCATCCGATCCCATAAATTGGACTTCCTCACCTGGGTCACCCCCAGCTATCTCCCAACTCCGTCCGCTGAGGGCCCCATCATGGTGTTGTACAGAGCTAACAGACTTCAGCTTCAATTTGGGTATGATCAAGGCGTCCCTCGCGAGCCTCCTTCTCCACCCAAAGACTTCTTCGCTGGGATCCGTCGATTTCTGAAGCTGTTCAATCACAAGCTCACCGCGAACTATGGGGGAGATAGAATCATCCTCAGTTCTGCGCGCAAGGCGGCCTTTACTCCGAAAAACAGGGTGTATTGGGCGAGAAATCTACAATCCTTCATGGATTTCGTTCAGACCCCCGCGGTGGTGCCCTCCGCGGACCCTGTTTCGAAGAAGGACCCGACTCTCTGGACTTTCAAGCCGGGGAAGGATTCTGATTGGCGCGGCCCCCAATCCTGCTGGGTTAAGGGCACCATGATCCCTGTGGACGTGATCAACGCTATTCCCATTCAGAAGATCCGTCCTGCAGATCAAATGGTTGCTCCTACACCGCGACACATCACCACGAAGGACCAGAGGAAGGTGAAGGATAAAAGGAAAGCGAAGGATACTTCTCCCCTTCAGCTAGAGCCTGCTCCGAAGAGGGCCAGGGTAAGATTTAATCAAGTTTTTTTTTTTATATATACATCCTGCGTCTCCTTACGTCTTATTGACTTGTAACTGCTTCTCATCTTTTAGGATCCTTCACGACGGAGGGGTTGAGTAATAACAGAATCCCCTTTTTCCCTCGTGGACCCTTCATCTCAAGTTGAATCGTTGGCTCAAACTAGTCAAGGTGATACTTCTCACTTTTATGCACATGGTCTTGCAATTCTATTTCTGTTCTGTGTTTGTTTTTTTTGTTTTTTTTTAAGAATTGTGTGCTGCCTTCCAGGTGAGGGGGGTCAACCGTCCAAGACCACTGCAGGTGCCGATGACGTGCCTCTCGCAGACCTCCCTCCTCGCAACGCGGATCAACCGGCTTCCTCCAATGTTTCCCCAACTCTCGCTGAGGGGCAAGGTCAAGATGCTTCGAACGTCGATGAGTTTAATGCCATGGACATCGCGAGCTCTATCGCGAAAGAGGTTGTGCAGGAGGTCGGTGGTTCAGGCGATTGAAGGCTCGGAAGAAGGGACCACGGCCATGAATGCAGAACCTGCCAAGGAGATTGAGTCACTGACCAGCTCTCCTGGGGCTGATCCTTTCCTTCTGAAGCCAAGTCCTATTGAGGGTGGCTCCGCTCCAGGAAAGAAGAAGAAGAAATTAAGAAAAAAGATAACCAAACCTTCTTCTTCTTCCTCGTGTGATAGAACCCCGTCGCCTCCTCGCGACGAAGGTGTAGTGCTCATACCTTCTTCCACAGAGAAAAGCACCCCTGGCTCCAAGTCTATCCCTGAGTCAAACGTCAGCGAGAGCTCAGACATGGACGACCTTGGTGAGGGCAGCGAGGAGAGCGCAGAAGCTTTTGGGTGCTCCAAAGGTAAGTCCGGCAGTGATATTTTTGCAGGGATGGAAGACATCTTTCATCTTCCTTGTTTTACCCCTTCTAAATTGCTAATGCCAAGTCATCCTCCTGACTCAGAGCCGGCTCGCGAAGGTGGTAATCAAGGAGAGAAGCTGCTGGAAGAATAGGGGGACCTAGGTCATTCCCAAGCTCGGAACGAAGCATCAGACCCTAGACTTCCCAAGTACTCTTTGTTTCCTGACACACAGGGTGGTCCTCGCTGGAATGTCAAAACTCGCAATGCTCCCACCCTTCGTGCCCTAGAGAAGCAGTTCCCTCTCACCTTTGCAAATTTTTCCGCCAGCCGCCTCGTGGGCGGTTCACTCCTGGACATCCTTGGCGAGATGGTGCTATCTTTGCAAGAAACGAGGGTGAGGGATTTCTCCCCCGAGAAGTACGAGGACATCACCTCCTTAGTCAAGGACATGGAGAAGCTTGGCCTCGACCTTCAGTGGCTCCGCGATCATTTAGAAAAGGTTCGTTCTACGAAGATGTTATTCGCGAGCCTCTTCAAAGTCCAGGCCAGCGAAGCTCAAATTGCTGAAGCGAAAGAGACACGTGAGAAGTACAAGCAATTGCTCGCTGAGGCTGAGGAGAAGGTCGCTGCTTTGGAGACAAGTCACCAGCTGTTGGTCCAAGATTATCAAGCCCTGGAGGCTCATCCAAAAACGTCATTAAGCGATGATGAACCCATCCTCTTATCATCTGATTTGATTCATCAGAAGCTCCTCGAGTAGCTATGTTTTTTTTTTTACACCCCCCTTTTTTTTATTATTATAGGAGGACAAACTTTGTATCTATGATATTGATATCAATGAAATCTTTCAGAGCTTTGTCTATGATTTACTATTGTAATTGCCACTGGCTATGATAACTCGGTTTCCCTTCTCATTCACAGCGTTACAAAATTCACTATCGAATTCATTCCTTTTGAGGGCCCTAGCACCCAATTGGGCCAGGGATTCCCTTTAAAGTCAGTTCTTTCAAAGAGAAACTTACTTTGGTTCCCATTCATTTGTGGGGAATGGCCGTCGCGAGGGTCTTCCAACATCTAGGTTGGTATTCCAAAGGATGAAACTCCTTTGGTCCCCACTTATTTCACAACATTTAAAGGCCCTGAGCGTGAGTGAGTACTCCGTTTTTGTACTTTCTTCACTTCGCGACGGGTGAAATTTCCCCCTGTGCTAACACGATTTGTGCCGCGAGGCTACCACCGTGGGTGCCCATCTTATTCTACCGTTTTCCTTTGTTTTCATCATGCTCAGTCAATTAATGAAACATAACTTTTAAAACAAAGGGATAGCATTTCTCATTCATCATTTCAATCAATATGGTTTTGCCCAAGGGGATGAAATAAAAAATCATTTTCCCAGAGCTACATCTGATCGTGAACAAGCAAATAAAAGACAATACCCAAAAGACAGCCTAAAGTATTTCATCGAGTTAGTACTTAAACCATTGTGCATCAAAATTTGCCTTTGTCATGGGTAATACTTCTTGATGTACTTCACGTTGATTGGCCCTGTAAGAAATCCGTCGCTAACTCTCGCGAGCCTGTAGTGCCCACTTTCAGCAGCTTTGATCACTTCGTAGGGGCCTTCCCACTTTGGTGTGAATTTTGGCAGCTTCATGTTCTGCATGACCCCAGGGACTGATTTCCACACCAGGTCCCCCACCTTGAATTCTCTCGCGAGCACACTTTTATTGTAGTACTTGGCCACAGATTGCCAGTATTTCTCTTGATTTTTGGCCGCGACCTCCCTTCTCTCATCCAACGCCTTGAGATCTGCCCTTCTTTCCCCTTCAGTTACTTCGGTGGACAGTGCGAGACGTGCAGACGGCACACTTATCTCCGCGGGCAGCACTGTTTCTGCTCCATACACTAGACTGAAGGGGCTCATTCGCGTAGACTTCCTCTTAGCCGTTCTATAAGCCCATAGAGCAATTGGGAGGTGCTCAGCCCAGGTCCCCCCTTTCTCATCCAAGTGTTTGCTCAAAATCCTAACAATGGACTTGTTAGTGGCCTCTGCCTGACCATTTCCCTGAGGGTAATGAGGGGTTGAAGTTTTTTGATTGACATTATAGGACGCGAGCAACTGTTTCACTTGTCTGTTCACAAAAGGGGTACCATTGTCAGACAGAATTACTTTTGGAATTCCAAATCTGCAGATTATGTGTTCCTTGATGAAATTTGCCACCACGTCGCCTGTTGCACGTTTCAAGGGAATTGCTTCTACCCATTTCGTGGTAATCTCCGTCGCCACCAATATCCATTGATTTCCTCGCGAGGAAGGGTGGATGGGACCAATCAAATCCATTGCCCATGTGTGAAAAGGGTAGGGTGCTCGAATGTGATGAAGCTCAACGGAGGGTGCACTCACCTTATCTCCGTGTTTTTGGCAAGCGTGGCACCTGCGGACGTGGCTCTTGCAGTCTCCTTCCATCCTTGGCCAATAATAGCCTAGATGAGTGATCTATTCGTACAGCTTCTTTCCCCCAGGGTGCTCCATCTCGTGTACTTTATGCAAAACTTCCTCCGCTTCATTATTTGATAAGCACTTAAGGGGAATATGATCAAGGGCCCTTCTATACAGTTGGTCATCTTTGATAAAGAATCTTTTCCGCAACGCTGTATTTCTCGAATACCGCTGCGATCCATGGGCAGGGCTCCTTCCTTCAGATAATCAATGTACTTCTGTCTCCAATCCGTCTCCTCGCCAGAGAAGTTGCATTCGTGCTCGATTTCATGGAGTGAACAATTGGGACATCCTTTGAGCAGGGTCGCGGCATCATTCTTCATTGTGGGCCAATAATAGCCTTGACGCTGGATTCTTCTGTATATTGCGATGTCATTTTCTCCACACGTCTCTTCATGAATTTGACCTAGTATTTCCTTAGCTTCTGTATCATTGATGCACCTCGCGAGCCATCCTCGGGGTCCTCGAAAGTACAGTTCTTCCTTCAAGATTGTGAACTGTGATAGAACCATCATAGGGATTTCTCCCTTGCCTATCGCGATCTGTGCCTTTTTGGGTTCGCGCCAATCCTCGTTCTTGGGACTCTTATCTTCCTCAACGAACGATGGTTCAGTTCTTCTTGCGATTTCGATGGCGACCGTGCTTCCTTCGAATTCTGTTTTGGCACCTAAGGTGGCTAACGCGTCAGGGAACTTATTCTCAGACCTGGGCTTATGAATGATGCTAACATCATCAAAGTCTTTCCTAAGTCTTTGAACAGTTGTCCTATGTGGCGCGAGGTTAGCTTCCTTTAGTGCGTAGACACCTTCGCTTTGCAAAATTATTAGCTTCGAATCCCCTACAATTCTGAGTCTTTTAATCCCTTTTTCTCTGGCCGCGAGCAGCCCTAGAATGAGTGCTTCATACTCAGCTTCATTGTTGGAGCACTGGAATGTTAGCTTGTAAGATAGATACTCTTTTTCACCACTATCACTTTGCAACGTGATTCCTGCCCCTGCTGAGTTTCCTCCTGTTGCCCCATCGAAGCTTAGAGTCCAGTTTTCTTGTTCAGGGCTGGCCGCTAACGCTTCGAAATCATCTCCTGGTAACGATTCGCACTCTCCGTTAGGAAATTGGGCCAACAGGTCCGCGAAAGCCTGACATTTAATTGCTCGTGGCGCTGTGCACTCTATATCGAACTCCTCGAGAGTTAGCAGCTACTTCGCGGCCCTTCCATTAAGTACAGGGCGAGAAAGCAGGTATCGCATAGGGTCGTTCCGGGTTATGAGCTGCACTTTGAACGAAAGGAAATAGTGCCTAAGCTTTTGCGCCGTGAAGACGAGTGCCAAACAATGGCGTTCAATTGGGGTATATCGTTCTTCTGCCCCTTGGACTTTCCTACTGATGTAATACACCGGTTTCTCAACTCCTTCAATTTCTTGGGCCAGCAACGCTCCAATTGATCTCGCGGTAGACGTGAGGTATAAAATCAATGGTTTCCCTGTTTGTGGAGAGACCATCGTTTGAGGTGAGGCCAAGACAACTTTGACCTTCTCGAAGGCCAGTTGATGCCTATCCTTCCATTCAAATTTGACTTTTTCTTTCAACAAATCGCCCAGCGGTGCAGTAATTTCTGCTAGAGCAGGGATAAACCTTCTTAGATAAGAAACCTTCCCCAGGAATCCTTTGAGTGACCTTTGAGAATGGGGAGGTGGCATGTTCGAGATCGAGCGAATCTTGGATTCGTCAGCGTCAATGCCATGTCTGTGCACCAAAAAGCCTAAGAATTTTCCTGACGTGACCCCAAAGGCACATTTGAGGGGGTTTATTCGCATATTGAACCTTCTGCACCTTTTGAATACCCCCTCGAGATCACGCAGATGTTCTTCTTTGTACCTTGATTTCGCGACGAGGTCATCAACATAGACTTCGACCGAGTGATGAATCATATCATGGAAAATTGCAGTCATAGCCCTCTGATACGTTGCGCCAGCGTTCTTAAGACCAAACGGCATCACGGTGTAGTAAAAATTTCCCAAAGGGGTCCGAAAAGCGGTCTTTTCGGCGTCCTCAGGTGCCATTTTGATTTGATTGTATCTACTGAACCCGTCCATGAAAGAGAACATTTCATGGCCGGCGGTGATGTCAACCAAAGTATCAATGTGAGGCAACGGCATCTCATCCTTTGGACAAGCTTTATTGAGGTCGCGTAAGTCTTCGCAGACCCTAATCTGACCGTTCTTCTTTTTTACAGGCACAATATTACATAACCACGTCGGATATTGGATCGGGCGAATGAATCCCGCACTTCTGAGCTTCTCTACTTCTTCCTTGATCTTTTCTTCCAAATCCGGATGGTATTTCCGCTGTGGCTGCTTCACTGGTTTGGAATTTGGAAATACGTCGAGGTGATGAGTCACAAGCTCTGGATCTAAACCGGGCATCTCGTCGTAGTGCCAAGCAAATACATCACTGTACTTACGAAGCAAAGGGACCAGATCTGCTCGAGCACCGGGCTTCATGGATTTGCTGACAAATACTGGCCTCGCGGTGCCTTCCCCATTCTTTAGGTTAATTTCCTCGAGCTCCTTTGGCTGAGGTTTTGGGCCATCTTGCATACATTCTGGAGCTGGCTCGGGTTTCTCAATTACTTCAAGCTCTTCTCCATTCCCCTCTATGTCGCGGGGGTCAGAAGCTTCACAAACGCTTTCTGACCCCTCGCACCGTCATAAGTGGTACATAGTTTTCCCCCCTTCACTCGTCTTCGTAATTTTTAGAGGGGTTAACCTGTCAAACACCGTGGGACGCTTTGCGGGGACTGGTTCTGATGATTCATCCTTGATGTTTTCCCATTTTGGGATTTTTACCCCGACGGGTCTTGCGGTAATGGCTTCGCAAGCTTCATCCACTTCAGAAAAATACACTGCGTCTGAAAGGTGGGCTTCACAGGCCTCGAAGGGCCTTTCGGTGGCAGGTACAGTCACCTTTTTTCCAGCCCAGATTCTTTTTAGGCACTAGTGATAGCTCGATGGGACCACCGCGTACCTGTGCATCCATGATCGCCCCAAAATTACGTGGTAATTGGTTGGTCCTTCAATGATGTGGAACTTTGTTGGTGCACGAATGGGCCCAGCTGCGAGATCCAGCACGATGTACCCAAGGGAAGGCTTCTTTTCTCCTCCGAAACCGACTATCCCTACTAGTGACTTAATGATCCGCGGCTCCGGGATATCCAGCTTCTTTAATGTCTCGAGGGGCATAATGTTGATTGATGCCCCTCCATCCAGGAATGCTCGCTTAAACTCTACGCCATTGATGTATGCGGTGACAAATAAAGGCCTGTTGTGGGGAAATGGCACCCTCCTGTCTGTGTCCGAGAATGATATGGCGTTAGAACCCTCGCGAATGGTCCTCGCGACGGAGCCTCCCTCCACCACACATGCTTCTTGGCCTTCGCTTGCTATTTCCAGTATTGCCTTAGTCATTTGCACTCTCGCGTTGGGGGAAAAGCCCAACCCATCGAAGAAGGTTTTGAACTTGTGACTCCTAGACAGGATCTTGTGTCTGTCTTCCTCATTTACCTCCACAGCGGGCTGGTCATAGCTCGCGATCTCTTCAATATGGTCATAAAAGGAGGTCATATAAACTTCCTCGACGTCATCCTCCATATCATACATGAAATCATAATAACCACCGTTACAGCATTCCGCCATCGCGACCCCTTCCCCGTGCTGAGGGTAGGGCCTATCGCGTACATCTCTGTTTACACCAATCCTCAATTCATTGTTGTCCTGTTTCTTTTTGAAAATTTCCTTGAGCGTCCAGCAGTCACTCGTAGGGTGCTGCACCCTCCTGTGGAAGACACAATACCTTGGGTTGGCGCGATCTTGCTGGGTGGGCTGAACTTCAACTTCTGGGAGTTTCAAACATCCGTCCGCAACCCATGCGTTAACGAGATCAACGACCTCTTCTACGCTGCAAGGATGTGGATGTGCATCTCTTGCTCGTTCCTTGTAATCTTTGAAGGGCTTGTTCCTCCTTTTGGGGTTGCCATCACCCCCCTACGGCTTTCGCGAGGCCTGAGTAGAGGCCGCAGTAGCAACCCCCCCACTTTTGTTCTTCCATGCTGACTTGGGTATGTCTATGTCAACAGTGCCGCGAATGTTGAATGCTGCCTCCATCAAAGCAGAAAATGTGTGGTATCTTCCATTGATCAGATGCTTCTTGTATTCTTTGATCATGCCGAGGAGGCAAATTTCCACCAATCGTTTCTCTGGGACTGGCTCGTGGCACTGAATTGCTTTGTCTTGGAACCGTTTGATGAAATCAACGATATCCTCCATCAACTTTTGCTTCTCGTTAACAAGGTTCAATGAAGTTATCTTCTCCGTCACTTGGAAGAATTTAGTGTAAAACATATTGACCATTTCTTCCCAAGTGTTTACAGAATGAGGCTCGAGATTGACATACCAGGTGTATGCTCGAGAAGTGAGAGACTTGAAAAATTCCCTCAATCGAAGGCTGACATCTTGTGAGTGGACACCCAAAGTCTCAATGAAACGGTGAACGTGCTCCTGGGCACTTCCGTCTTTACCATTGAACTTGACGAACTTGGGTGGCACATATCCTTCTGGATATGGCAGAGTCATAACCGCGGCAGGGTATGGCGGTTGAATCTCAGGACTAGGAAGCGTTGGCAATGTGGCTCTGGCCTTTTCTTGCTGCAATAAAGCTTGGACATCAGCTAAAGTAAGGAATGGCTGTGGCTGTGGTTGCTGGACCACACCTCCTGCAGCTGGTGTGCCTGGCGCGAAGACTGGAGGCACGTTTTGGTTTGGATTTTGGCCATTTTGTGGCGGGGCTGGTGGTGCGACAGGTGGGTTTACCCCCTTGTGGAGGTTGGTCCACCAGGTTTCCCTCCACAACATTTGGTGGGGGCACTAGTGGAGCCGCATGCGCTGTAGCAGCCACCACAGCCTGCGTGAGTTGGGTTATGGCCAGAAGCAACTGCATTTGACTTTGTTGCATCTGTTGTTGTCCCTCCCTAATGATTTGGAGAGTTTCAGCATTAGCCGCGAGGATTTGGGTAGTATCATGTTCTTGAATTTCTTCTGTCACAGGTGTTTGATGTTCCATTGCTCTTTTTCGAAGGGTTTCAATGGCACTCAAAAGGTTATGTGAAGAAGAACCCTATATCTGTGAACCACCACGTTGTTTGCAAATGGCTTCTTGTGTCAACCATCAGCTATGAAAGCCTCCCAGCGGAGTCGCCTTATGTAGGATAGGTTCTTTGTTTACCAAATCAAATTAACTTGGAGAGGCTAGCAATAGCTAATAGTTAAGCAGAGAAATAAGAGAGTGTGTGAAGGGGCAAAGAATTAAGCCAAATATACAGAAAGAGAAGGCAGCAGTGTTCATTTCATTCCCCTTTGAATCATCATCGTCCTCGAATCACAGTTCTAGAGATTAGATGGGCTCGCGAGCATCAGCAAGAACAATGTTCTTGATTCCAGGGCTTTGAGTCACTTTCTTTCTCTAGGATTTCCGTGCTCTAAGGATGGGTCAGAATCTCTGTGGAACTTGTGAATGAGTGCCCCATATTTATAGGGATCTGCACCCAATCATGGGGCTGCAGACTTTTCCCCAATAACATGATGACACGTGCTCTCTCCGTATATCTGGGCGACGTGGGTGATGTCACTGGCCGTTAGGAAGCTTCCATTAGGTCATTCCAGTGCATCGTTTCCCTCGCAGCGACCCTTAATCCTTTAAAGCCACCAAGCCACTTGTATCTCCCCTATTCCCGCGGTGTTGGGCATGGTCGCGAGCCTTTTGGCTCGCGCTAAGACCTGATTCGAGCTCGTATCGACTTCCCTACCCCTGCCTTTTGGCCAAGTATCGTCGCGAGCTTGGTTCGCGTATTCGCGTGAGCCTTCGTTCTTCCCCGTCGCGGCAACCCTCTTCGCTGAGGACCTCGCGAGGGGTGAGCTTCTTTCTAAGTGGTGTTTCCCTTATTCAGGGCACCTGCGATTCTGTCACGTTCCTCCCTCGAGGTTATCACCTTCGCGTTGGGGTTTTCTTTTAGTCGTCATTTGCCATTTTAATTATGACGTGTCTTATTGAGACTTTTCGAGCCACGTGGCAAGCTTATATGGGTTGGTCAACTGCCTCGTCACCATACGCGCTGACCTTTCCTACAACGGATGCATCAAAGCTTGCCTTCGTACACATGGTTGTGTGCCTCTGCTGCCTTTCAGCTTATTGGGTCTCGAGTATCCGCTTCTGTGGTAGACTTCGCCACCTAGCAGGGCCGGCCCATAGCCAAGGCCCACAAGGCCTGGGCCTAGGGCACCCTAAAAATTCCCAAAAAAGAGGGATACTCTTGTAAATTTAATTTTTGGGCTAGGTAGGAGTCTCTATAAAGCCCAATATGTAATAAAACTAATAAAAGGCCCATTGAGTATGAAGTACTTCTCCACCCAAATAAGGCTCAACCCGTATTAAAACTCCAATACTTTCATTCCATTTTATACCTTCCTCTTACCTCATCTATTCGTTTAAAAAAAAAAAAAAAAAAACTCATCTATTTCTTCTTTTCCCAATGTGGGACTCAAGGAAAAGACAAAACCCCTTTCTTTGGTTGAAAAAACAAAACTCCTTTACTACAACTGTTGTGAGATTTGGTTGAGATTACACTTTTTTTTTTTTGCTTGATAAAAAGGTAAGAGTACTTTTGACACAAGAATTTCGATCAATCAAAAATTGGGGCTTAATTTCTTGTTTAAACCCCAAAACATTAAGGCTTTTTCTTCAAAATAAATAAATAAATAAATGAGGATCCCAACCATTTTTTAGTGATGGTAGTTTGACATATTCCAACAACGAAGAAAGTGTCAGCAACGAGTAAGATTCCGACGTGGAAAGAGTTTGGCCTCTTCGTGTTTTGGCTTGAAGACAATTTACCATATTTATCTTATTTTGGATTTCTCATATTGCGACTGTTTTTTTTTTTTTTCCCTGTAAAAATTGTTAAGTGCTAAGGGCACAAATTTAAGAACCTGCCTTAGGCACTTAAAAACCTTGGGCTAACCCAGCCACCTAGGCAAGTTAACATCAGTCCAACACTTAAAGTGATGGGTAAGCATGCGAAGAAAAAATACGAAAAACTTTAAAGCAAAGAACCGAACAAGATTTTTTTATTTTTTTTTATCATTGCATCATTTTTGTTGCAAAGCTTATAAAGCAAACTGCGAGCGTTAGAACTCATGAAATATTCCACAGATCTTGAAGCATGAATGGCGTGACAAAGTCAAAACTTACATAGTCTAAAAAAAATCGACTTTTGAAGTTTCTGAATGTCTTGTTTCAGATTAAAAACATCGACAAGATCTTAGAACATTGATCAGGAAATTATTTATCTGAAAATCTAACAGCAATAATTGGGACCAAGAAGTGAATTTGGACCACACAAAAAGTCACTTTGTGAATCGTTTTCTTGGTATCAATCTTGGGACCGTGGAACTGCACAGTACTTATACCTCTATGCACAAGCGCACGAATCAAATTCAAACATAGATCAATAACAGAAGCAAAGGCATTAATTATCCTTCGTGATAGAATATAAGTAATGGATGCATCAAAGCTTGCCTTCGCACTTATTCTACCATGCAGCTCTATCATGCTTGAGATCAACTTTTTACATACGGTCAGTAGTTGCCTTTGTTGACAAATGAAACCCTGCATGGTCAGGCTTGCTTGAGCACATAAAGGGCTAGGGTTTAGCCCACAACAACCTTTATGTAACCTCCAAGTTTACTTGAAAGGTGGGTTTAATCCTTGCCTACAAATTCAAAGCCATTGTGAGGAAGAAACCAAGCTGAGCTTCACTGAAAAACCTTCCACAAACTCTGTCAAAACTTCATCTATTTGGTACTAGCCCATTACCATCCTAAAAACCCAAAAACAATCCCAAAATCTCATAAAAAGAAACCTTCCTTCCACATTCATTATCAAAACCAGAAGTACGTCAATACCGAGAGCCCGTTGGTCATTCTCAAATCAGGGTTGAAGCTCAAGAAGGGTGGTTGCATCAAGAAGTCCATTTTTATGGTAAAACTTCATTTTCTTGCCAAGGATCTCTTCACTTTGACATTCTGAGGGGTGTTTCTAAGTCTAATGTGGTTCCATATACCTCTATTGGGGTCACCAAACCAAAAGTTCCAACAAAATGGCACTAGAATGAAAAGTGGAAATCTAAGTCTCTCCAGCAGTACCATGTGGAACTTCCAATGCCGTGCGACGTTGTTGATTTTGGGAGATACATTTTTTATGCTTTGGGCCTTCTGGTTCACTCATACCTTTAAGGTTCAATGCATCATTTGATAGCTTCTATATTGAAAATCACCTTCACTCTTGTTTTCATCCAAAATATGTTGATTTTTGCACTGCCTCCAATATAGCAATGTCGCACGGCACTTCCTTGTACTACACGGTACTTTCTTAAGTGCCGCACAGTATTGTTTTCAAAATCAAATTCAAAATCTGTTTTCTAGGGGTAGTGTTTAATGTAATAACCATTTTTCTTGTTAATTCATTGTTGTTCATGTTAATTATAGTTATTTACTCGTTATGTCGACAAAGTCTAGCGATAAAAGGTGTAAAGATTTGGAATATTTTATTAAAAAAAAGTGCAAAAATAAAGTTTGAGTTTTGTGCGGAATTGATAAAAGAGTTGAAATACGGGTTTAATGTGGAATATTTATTAAATTCTGGCTTGTAGGTAGCACATTAGTAAATTAGGGGTGTGAGTGTCAGGATGAAAGGAGAAAATTTTCATTTTTCTTCCCCTTTTCAAAAACCGGTCGGCTACGCTCTCTCTCTCTCTCTCCCAAAATCAACCCAAACTCAAGAGACCCTCATCAGATCACCTTAAACCCTTCATGTACCTGGCGTTTAGGAGCTTGAATCGAGCAAGGAAGCTCGGGAAATGGCTGATTTTTGGTGGAGTTCAAGATTGGAAAAGCTAGAGTTTGTTGGGTTTGTTGGGTTTTGCTCAAAACCCTTTGAGGTAGGGAAATTTCCACCATTACTAAGTGTATTTGAGTATTTGTTGTGGGTATTGTATATATATTTGACCAATCTCTCTTGATTTGTTGAAAACCCCTTTCTCTAGCCACTTTGATTTGATAATGTCTTGACCCATGTCTATTGTTGATCTCCTTCACAAATGAGTTGTTATAGCATTACCTCATTGCTTGAATCTTCTTGATTTGGAGCCCATTGAATCACCTTGAAAATCTGCAAGGTTGCTGTCGTATTGGTGGATGTTCTTTTTTTTTTTATATAGCGAAGGTTCCCTTCACTAGATGTGTCCGGTTGGATGACGATGTGTCCCGTTGGATGACCATATGCCCAGTCTCTTCTTTGTGCGTGTCCGGTTGGATGACCATAGGCACAGTCCCTTCATTGGATGTGTTTGAATGGATGGTGCAGTATGACCTATTGATGACCCTATTTCTATTCCGTTGCACTTGTTAGGTCCCCGAACCCGTTTTCCATTTATGTAACGTAATTTTCTATTTCGGAAACACTTAGAAACCAAACGAGATTGTGAAACGTGTTGTTATGGTCGTGATTGTTTATTAGTTAGTCACGTGGGGACATCGTACGCAAAATGACACTTTTCTATGCTCTTATGTCAAGTAGTGAGTAAACGACACATTTGAGGAACGATGTGAAATGAGGGTTATGGCACGATACGAGAATGAAATTGGTTTTTGTTAAATGAAAGTGAGAACTTGAAACTATTGATATGGATATGGGGCTGAAAGGTAGCCCGGAAGGATACTCGAGTCATCCTATGGACGTGTCACGAGGAATTATGCCTTGGCCAATGGCAAGATAAGGATACGGGGCCTAAAGGTAGTGCGGAAGGATATACATGAGGAATGACAAGGATACGGGGCCAAAAGGAAGCCTGGAAGGATACTAGGGCCGTCCTATGGACGTGTCGCTAGTAATTTCTGAAACTTATAATAATAAGGAAATTGATGACACAACAAGTTGAGTGGGTTGACACATGTGTGGTATTGGGTACGTGGCGGGTACGATTGGGTGAAAGCTACGAAATCTTGAGACTTATACGTTTATATTCATTACGTTTAACTATTGTAAATCCGTAAACATCTTCTTGTAGCCATCACCCTCATCTCCATCTCGCACTTGCATCTTATTGCATTTAGTTTTGGTAGACTTTTCTCTACTGGACTAGTGAGCTCACCCTAACAAATTTCAGGTACTACGCATGGAGCATAGCTTGTTTGGCATGAAGTGCTTGCATGTTACTTGAGGATTTTACATTATAGTTATTAGATCATCTTTCGTCTCATATTTTTGAAAGAAATGAACTTGTAACTAATTTATTTCAGTCTTTTGACTTGACTATTGTAAAACATTTTAGAACTTATTTACTTAACATTTGGCGTATGGGCACTCATTGATTATTTAGTTTGTCTGACTTTGACCTTGAAAGGTGGACTTGGAACTTGACTTGGACTATCGATTTGGTTAACTTTTCACATGGATTTATGATGTATTTATCATTTAAAATTTGAGGGCGGGACAAAAGGTTTTCTAAAAATCCCACAAACATTTAGTAAAAACCGATTTTTAATTGGGCGAGCGGAGTGCCTTAAAAACCATCCCACTCGTAACCTAGCTCCTGAATCCAGAACACTTTGTTTTCAAATAGACCAAATCTTTTTTCCAAATCAGAGGCACGAGAATCATTTTTTTTCAAATTATTTCAAACGGTTTCTCGGGTGGCCAATTATTTTCCAAAAACCCGAGTGGCGACTCTAAAACTCTTTTCACAAAAATTGATGGCACCGTCCACACGGGTATCGAGGCAGATTATACCCATATCTGCCCTGATCCACCCCATTGTCATCTGTAAGTGTAGCTAACTATAATCATTTCAAGTATCTAGTGCGGAGCATGAGTTGATTGTCGTGCGGTGCATTTGTATGGATGAAAGACATATCATTAAGAAGTTATTTAATCATCTCTTATATCATATTTTTTAAAAGATGAACTTCTAACTTTAATATTTCAACCCTTTTGACTTTGAAAGAATGTAAACCTCAATACTTTTAATCGTGCTTTTATCATGGGATACGGGTACCCGAATTAGACTCATTAGTATGTTATGAACTTAGAACAATGTGAGAAGGGTTTATCTATTTATGTTGAAAATTGCGGACGTGACAAATCCTACCCGGATTTTATTCTTATTTCACAAATTATAATTCACACCACTAAAGAATTATAATTGCACTCCCGTCTTTATTTCACTTATATTTCAAGCTCCATGTTATTATATACTTATTAATCTCCTAATGTTAAGATTACAAATACTCGTTGAGTAAATTAAATTACTAACAATTATATTTAATCAACATCTTATAAAATACCTTGGGACATACCACTTAACTTATTTGATATGTTAGATACAAATATCTACCTGCAGGGTTTGACATAATCAAAATTTATAAGCTTGCTCAAGGGGGTATCATCAATCCCTTAAGGGACGTGGATTCCATCAATAATTAATACCCATATTGCATATATAGTGTCATGACCCAACTCACCAATACTATGAACCCTAAAAAGGATCTCACTTTATAATGAATCAAAGTCAATAACATTAAATGTGTGTGTGCGTGTGCGCGCGCGCTCTTATGCTCTTAATTCAAAGATAATTAATACACACACACACACATATACATAGAATATATATGTATGTATTAATTATCTTTGGATTAAGAGCATAAGCATTCATAATAACCAATAAGGTTCTAATTGTCTTATAATATCAGTATGAAGACAATTACCTTAAAGCGATCCTATCCAATAACACAAAGTGTAGTAGCACGATGAATGAAACTAGAACTATTCTCTGTAGTCAATACAGACCTATTAAAACATTGTGCTACAATCCTACCGATGGCATGTCAAATTCCATATAAGATTGTGAACCAAAAACTTATATTACATGAGAACTGATGACCCAATCTTTCGTATATAAGCCATACTCTACACACTATATCATCTAACATGTAGATAAAAGACACGCATGCACAATATATAATAATATTATGCGATATTGCCCATAATAGATTCTCATAAAAAACTGATAAAACTAATTAATAATTAGCTAATTAATATTAATCCATTACATAAAGCATGACTCTTTTTTGGGGCAAATCAGCTTGAAACTAAAAGAGGTTAAGCGAATATGCAGCCTACGAGGAGCATACCCCAGGAAGGACGAAAAGAAAACAAAGAAAAATGCGTTCTCCCTAGCACAACTCGACGGGGTGGGAAAACAGGAAGTCCCACCTTCTTGTTAAACTTAATGTTCATTGGCCTGCAAGATTTTGGGTTAACTGGGTTGCCCTTCTAGCAACAATCAAAGGCAAATCCCTTAAATCACTTTTAATCAAACTGATTTTCTCCACAGCTGTGTATCACATTTGGATTGAGAGAAATGTGCGCAAGTTCTAAAATGTGCCATGCCCACCCACAGTGGTTGTTCATAAGATTCTCTTAGTCATAAGATATAGGTTGATGTCCTTGGGGAATCTCTCCAAAGGTCCTCAAACTGATGTCTTTTTGGCTCAATGGAATGCCAATTGAACCTGAACTGTATTGTAGAAGTTGTGTATGCTTACTATGTAAATTTGTTATTGAACTTACTACACTTACTGCTCTTTGCAAAGGTTGATTAGTTGCAGGTCTATGCACAGTTGCTGTAACCATAGTCCTCCTCCACAAGACCCCCATCACACATCAATCTGGATCTTAGTTGTGGTTATGCTGCTATTACTTCTACAATTTACAGATTCATTCACAGTATATTGCCTTTTGTATCTGCCTGTCTGTGCCAGTCCTTTGTGTGCCCAGATTGCCCATTGTTAGTGCATGGGACGTAGTGTGGATTTTGCCCAGAATTTGAGACCCTCACTGTGCTGAGTTTGTTTGTGTTTTATACGTTATGCGTATATTTTTTCGATGTTAGCAGGAACCTATCCAATTTGTGTTAGGAAGTTTCCTATACTGTTTTGTTTTATCCTTGTGGGGCTGTCCCTTGGAATTTGTTCTCCCTTTGGGAGAGGGATGTCCTCCCACTTCGGTGTTGGTTGATCTGCTGCTCAGACCCAATCCGACTTGTTTACTGTCCAGACTACTTCAACTTTATCATGCATTGTTGCCCAGATTGTTGTTTGCGGTTATTTTAGATGCTTGCCCATTTTGGAGTACAATGTTTTGCTGCCTAGTTTCGATACATGTTGGTTCAAGCTCCAGGTTTATCACTACTTCGGTTCGTGGTCTTTAACTACAAAATCTCTTTTGGTGTACATGATCTCTAGTGTATGCAATCTTCACAGCTTACAATACTCTTGTGTGCATCTGCCCAAGCGTAATTCAATGATGGTGTCTTCCCAAGCTCAAGTGTAGTTATCAACGAGAACCTCAAGTTTTGTCTCAATTAGCCTATGTAATTACTTAATTTTGTAATGTGTTTCTTATCTGTCTGTCTTAGACAGATAGGAAACACACTTTTATTTCCTTTTAGCACCGTGTTGCCTCTTGGCATAGGTTTCCTCATTTTCCTTATTTTTTTTCCTTTTATTTTCTTGTCCTTTTTTCCTCCTGGGGTATGCACTTTGTAGGTTGTACATCCGGTTAGCCTTCTTTTTATTTCAAGCTTATTTATCCAAAACAACCTGCCAGGATAGGACAAATATGCATAAAGTAGTAAGCGCAACTAAAAGGATATCTAATGCCATGCACAACCCGCAAGGCTAGGATAAATAACTATAATGTCTTGACTGCATAGCATACAGAATGGCTGACCCTTAACAATGGAGACAACTAATGTAGAGTAGCTCAGACCAAATGAGATAAGACTCTAGTAGATCGGCAATCAATAAAACCACGGGTGCCCTCCTATAGGACCCGTACACTGAACACATGCCTAGTCCACCACTTGCTCCAAACATCATAGTCCAAGCTCTAAAAACATCGTCCCTCCACAATTTTCAGCAGCCATCTATGATATTAGATAGATTCCAATCAAAAGTAAAAGGGTAGCTCGCGGTGGTATCAAACGGTCAAGGATAGGGCTAGAGACATGTGAAACCCCTAGTCAAGCTAAAGATCATTGTAGACATAGTCATCCCAGGAGATAGCCCCTAGACTAGAGAAACCAAGGCCAGCACTATGTAAAACATCTGTCCGTAAACTCCACCCTCGGACCCCGTACACACACAATCAACCACAAGGTGCAACTATCCTAATCCATCATCATCCACACACAATAAAGTATGACTTTTAGTATAAATTTCTAACAGATCCCTTCTTTTTGTCATACTCACCCATATATATACTTGTTGATTTTTCATATATTTCTCGCAAAGTATGTTTCAGTCCATCTCAGGTAATTCAAGGTTAGAGACCTTCCTGAGAGCTTTCATTAGTCTCTAAAAGTACCCAAGTGTAGACACCCCGATTTTTGAACCCGGGATGCGCTCGAGCATTCCCGATGATGAAACGGACCAATCATGACTACCTGAAACTTATGAAAATAGCTTGAACTTGATCAAAATCAATCAAATAACCCAAACATTGTTGAACCAAACCAAACCATCAAATTGCCACCAAAAGCCTTGAGCGCTCAAGCTTGAGGCCTTGAGCGCTCAAACCCCTGAAAACCACCTTGAGCGCTCAAGCCTACGGCTTTGAGCGCTCAACTCTGATCCCAGTCAGGAATCTGCAGAGTATCTCATCATGAGATTTCATGCAGAGAGGAGTGTTTAACCACCTGCATACGTCTTATACGTGTATAATACGTCCTACATTGTCCTAAACTACACCTAAAACTACTCCTAACCCACTTTCAAATACAAACCCACTACCTCTCTCTCCTCACTTCCCTCCCACTCACTTTATAAAACCACTCATCACCCCCTGGTTTTAAAAGGTTACCAATTTCCAGACTTCTACCCTGAATCTACCCAGAAATCGTTCTCTCTCTCTCTCTCTCTCTCTCTACAAAACCACCCACCCCCATCAAAACTACTAGCAAAAACCACTTGCCAAGCACAAAGTTCAAACTTTGATCATCAATTAACCTCACACATTACACCATCCACCCAGAATACTAAGCAAAACACCCACTATTGTCCATTCTCAAAACCACGATCAAGTTCAAGCCTTCAAACAAGTGAAAAGGTAGCTAAACATGTGACATACTCACTGTTTTGATCCTTCTGAGGGAGGCCAGTGAGTTCAAATAAGTTCTTTATACTTGTATTGAACTCACAAGGGTCTAAAAGTTGTTTAAAATCACTTTCAAAATTTGCAGTTTCAATAGGGGTTGAGCGCTCAAACCCAGTTCTGGGCAGTTTCTGTTTTGATAAGTTTTGGCAGTTTCTGTTTTGATAAGTTTTGAACTTTCTCTTGGTTTTGATCATTGTTTAACAGTTATTTATGTTCATGTAGTCCTCAAAACAGCTTATTTTACCTCAAAATCACTTACATGAGTGTAGATTAACTATTTTATGATGATCAAGCATTAAAACCTTTGAAAATCTTGTATTTGAGTGCAAAGCAGTGGCTGTCCAGTTTCATTAACTTTTAGTTTATGTATTTATGATCATTATGAAGTATCAAAAGCTTGCTTGAAGGTCAAAAAAAAAAAAAAAAGAAAGCCAGATTATGGCTTGAGCGCTCAAGGTTATGAACCTGAGCGCTCAAGCTGTTCTTGAATAAAGTTTGGAACTTGTGTTTCACTCTTGAAAAGTGTTACCGGAAGTTAACTGGGAGGTGTATGAATTATTATTATTGTGCTTATGATCTGGATCCCTCTCTTTCTCTCATTCTCAAGAATTTTCTTCATTAACTTGTGGTGATCTCTTTCTTATCACCATTCTTTAAAAGATCAATCCACCTATTCCCATCTGATTCTCCATGAAAAACATTTTATCAGTATTTAATCATGTAAAGAATGAGCAAAGAAATGATGAAAGGGGCTTGAATTCACAGAAGCCAGGAATTGGTTTGAGCGCTCATACCATGAGCCTTGAGCGCTCAAACTGGTTTGGGAGGGTTGAGCGCTCAAACTGGTTTGGGAGGGTTGAGCGCTCAAGCCATCACCCATGAGCGCTCAATCCCTATTCTGGGGGTCCAGATTGCAAGTCAGTTTAGTAATTCTCATGTCCATGATTTCTTGAGTTGTTGAACAGTTTCTGTTGCGATTCACTTTTGTAAATATTTGTGGTAATCTTTCTCTATTGTTATCATCTGTTCCATGTAAATCACCACGCACAAGCATTCACGATAAGTTCACATTTTGTATATACTATCTACGTGATTCCCATCCCCGATTCCCCATTTTCATGATTAGAATTGAGTTTCAAACATTTCTAAAATCCCACAAAATATCGAGTAGAGACCGGTTCACGGACCGGGCGAGAGGGGTGCCGTAAAACCCTTCCCCTCTCGTAACCAAACCCCCGAATCCGAGAAATCTTTGGTTCCGCCATGATCAGTGAAATCTTTTTCAATGGGCAAATGAGTCATGTTTTTATCGGTTTCTCGGGTTCGGACCTCAAATCCGGGTGGCGACTCTAACAATCACAATCTTTTCAAATGATAAACCGAACCATTTCCGGTGGGCCGTCCACACCAAGGTCCCATGATGCCATGGAGGTCATTTGCCAAAGCTTAGAAATTAATTCGGGAAGTTTTGGAAAGGTTCAAGAAATGACCACATGCAAGGAGAAATCAAAATCGAGAATTTGAAAAATCTGGTGTTTTATATTGGTATGTTTTTTGCTCTACCAGTGGTAAGTTAGAAATTTGGTTCCAGCTTCCAGTGGCCTTTTGTACTAGTAGTAGATTTTTGCTCTACTAGTAGGCCTCGTTTGATTCGTGGATTAACTGTCTGAGATAGGACTAACTGTATCACTTCTTGGCTTATCCTATGTTTGGTTCCCAAATGATGCTCAGGATTATTAATCCCGGTATTATTTTTATCCCTATATGCGGGGTACTAAATAATCCCAGGGGGAGATGGGATTGACAAATATGAGATTGTTTACGAAAATATTTGGACGAATTCGAATTGTTCTCAAAAAGTATTTTCAAAATTGTTTTTAAAAAAATGATTTACAAAAATAAAAATAAAAAAGTTATAAATGTATTTTCAAAATTTAAAATAATATTTTCTATAAAAATATTTATTTTTAAAAAATGTTTTCCAAAAAAAAAAACCCTTTTTTTTTTGAAATAATTATTTATCTAAGAAAACTCTATTTATACAAAAAAAGGTTTTCCAAAAAAATAAATATATCTAGAAAAATTATTTGGAAATAATATTTTATAAAAAAAAACCTTTTTTAATAAATTATTTTGGAAATAATAATTTTTTAAAATAAATTATTTGTTTAAAAAAATTAATTTATTTTCAAAATAAATATTTTTCAAAAACTGTTTTCCACAATTTTTTTAAAAAAAAGATTTCTTTCATTCTTTTTAAAAAAATAAAAAATTTAAAAAACTTTTTTAACTCTTTTTTTTTTCAAAAAAAAAAGTTTTTGATTAAAAAAATTTATCCCATAAATAATCCCACTCGAATCAAGCATGGGATTGGGTAGCTTAGGGATGAAATAAAACCCAGGATAAATAATCCGGGACTACCAATCCCAGGATTATTAATCCCACCTATTTCAATCCGCGAATCAAACGAGGCCGTAGTGCATCTGTTTTATGTATATTTTTTTTAGCCTGATTTCACTTATTGCAAGGGGCACTTAGGGTTACTTTTTGGACACTTTTTAGGGGTGTAAATAGAACCTTTCCCCTTACTTTATCACACTCTACCCTTTTTACACTTCGTCTACCTCCCTCTTAGGTTTAGCTCCAAAGCTTCATGTTTTTCAGTTTGGATCCCTAGTTTATGTTGCAATTTCCTTTCAATCTTGTAAGTACTCTTGATTTCAAATACATGTGCAAGTAATCAATCTCGTTTTTCTACATGTTTCTGGTATACTCTTCGCCTTTCTTGTTGATTTCCTCTACAATTGACGGGTAGCCTCGTGTGGTTAGGTCATGAATGGTTTGAACCCTTTGACCTTGCCTCTGGTTAAATTTTCATAACATCATTCTTCGTTAATCTTAATCTAGTTCATCGTATCCATCACTTAAAAGTTCGCGGTCCTTAATGCTTCTACTTTGAGTTAATTCTCCAAAAGAGTTCCATCTTTCTTCCTGTGGTTCGACCTCGGACTTCCGATTATTATAATGCAATCGACAACAAAGCCCTACGCTTCGGGCTAGACATTAGAATTACATAGCTGAGTCATAAGCACAATTCGCACCAAGCCCATTCAATTGGGGGATAAAGCATAGTTTGCACAATTGGTCTCGTTAGTGCAAGCTAGCCGAAGTTATTGATTATACTTGATCGTAACAAAATCATGGGATGGTTAAAATCAAGCCAATTGAAACAAGACGGACATGTATAAATGGATTTTCTGTTAGTTCCATTAAACAAACAGAGTCTATGTTTGGGTGCTAACCAAGAAGTGTATATACTAATTACGGGCATGACGCATAGCACGACACGCTCTTCTTCTTCTTCTTTTTTTTTTATAAAGAAAATTATAGAATTTCTCCAAAATTTTCCTTGACAGCAATTCTCACTCTTCCCTCATTGGTTTTCCACTTTAAAAAAAATGACTTTCAAACCTCCACACTCACATTGACCTTTCTCTTTTAATATAAATTTCACATTTAATGTTAAAATCATGCATCAATGAGGAATAAATATCACAAAACATAAACACTGTGTTCACTTTACATTTCCAAAAAATTTTCCAAAAAGATTCTTTACTCATCTATCATCTCTCCAATCATTATTTTCAATTCCCTCTCTATCTCTCTCCAATTATTACACATCTCTCTAATTATTACTTTTTTCAAAAACTCATCCAAGCACTATCTCAAAACACTCAACCAAACAAAGTGAAAACATTTCTTTTCATGCTCCCCTACCCCTACATAATAGTATGGGCAAGCTTCTATTATTATTACTTTTTGTTATAAATAGAACATAGTAGCAATTTCAAATCAAAAAAATCCACTAGTTGTGTTATATTAGTTACTCCTTCCGTCCCTTTTTTATTGTCGAGTATTTTGTTTTGAGCTATCCATTAATAAGAGTGTGTTTTGAAAAGTCGATGGGTAAAAGTTTGTAAATTTACTATTTTGCCCTTTTAAAAATTAATGGGTAAAAGTGTCGGATAATTTTGAAAAGTGAAAGGTAAAAGTTGATGTGAAAGTTGTAACATGGAGGTAAAAAATGGTCTAAAAGGTGTAATAATGATGTCTCTTTAATAAGTTGGATTTACGAAGCAACATGCTTAAAAAGGAACAGAGGGAGTATTACTAAAATGAACTCATATTATATGGTGTGGTGGGGTATTATTATTGCTCTTTATTTTGATTTGAATTCTTTTACCCAATTCAGTAAAATTTACAGAAAAAGGAAAAAAGATGGAAAAAAAATTGTTAATGGGTAAAAATATCCGATAATTTTGAAACGTGGAGGTAAAAGTTGATGTGAAAGTTGTAACGTGGAGGTAAAAATTGGTATGAAAGGTGTAATAATGATTTCTCTTTAATAAGTTGGATTCACGAAGCAATATGCTTAAAATGGAACAGAGGGAGTATTACTAAAATGAGGCTATATTATATGGTGCGGTGGGGTATTATTATTGCTCTTGATTTTGATTTGAATTCTTTTCCCCAATTCAGTAAAATTTACAGAAAAAGGAAAAAAGATGGAAAAAAATTATTTTTATTTTCAAAAACCACCCTCAGCCACAGTAAATTTCCTTTTCAATTATAAATGTCATTTCACTTTCTATATTTTCCCACTCATTGTGATAAAAATCTCCTTGAAAAACTAAAATTATTGATCCAGATTGTCTATCTGTATCTCTCTCAATGAGAGGAATCTAAAAAGTAAAAGCTATAATCAAAAATTTAAAAAACTTCACTAAAGACAAAATTAATCCAAAACAGACAAAAGATACAATGACGTCAACATCTAAGCTCTGGCGATTCAAGCGAATCACGCGATCTCCGTGAAAACCCTAGATCTGGTGAACTTATCCTCTTCTTCCATGGAGGATCTTGGGTTTAAACCTGGTGAATACCTAGCTGATGAAGAGGATACTACCTCAGGTACCCACGATTTGGGATCCAAAGCAGTGGACTCATATGTAGTCCGTAGAAAGCAAATGGGTTCTACCCATCCAAAGAACACCTCCAACGCAACAACGATGGGTAATCAAATCCACAACAAACTCTTGATACCAGGTACGATGTACTCCACTCCCACCAAATTTACTCCATTCAAACCCCTAGACCTATACCCACAACACCAAAAATCTTCCGATCGAGAAGAAGGCATCATCATCTGTAACGAAGATGGAACTTAACGCTCTATGAGCTACCCTAAAACCCCTGAACATAGCAAGTCGTTCGGTCCACAAAGCCCAACTAAATCAAGCCCCAACTCTGCTAAAAAATTGCGGGATGTATTCTAACAAGCTGGAGAGCAGATGAAGGGTGAAGAAAGACTGGTTACACTAATCCAATCAATCGAAGCCGAATTGCAGAAGTCCGGAGTTCGGGTAGACTGCTCTGAGCTCAGGACTCAGCTTCTCCGTCTTTAGGCGAAAGAGATCACAACAGATGCTCAATCTCCCACCACAACAAATGCAAGTGATTATCTGAAGGTAGGCTTTCACTTTCCCTCTACTTCCTCAGATCTTCAACCTCTCCAACAGTCTATTGATAAAGAAACCCAAGCCAAACCCGACCATAAACCCCAGAATACAGCCCCTCAAAAAACCCTTAACACCCAACAACCTAAAGATTGGGCTTCTCTTTTCCAAACCCAAGGTCCTTCAAGAGTCATGAAACTAAGCCATTACCCAGAACTTCAGCAAGGAGATAATGCTGTGGTGGAATTGGATGAAGATCACCTAAATGATAAAAAGTGGAGCAATTGTCTTGTTGGGTATTTTTTAGATGGCAGAATGCCATTTCCGTTACTCAGTGCCACAGCTATGAGAATCTGGAAAGATTATGGTAAAATCAATATCAAACAGATTGGGGCCTGCTTCTTTTTTGAGTTTCAAGATGAGGCAACCAAACACAAAGTTTTAGAAGGTGGTCCTTACTTCTTCTCCCGTAGATATTTAGTCCTTAAAGATTGGCATAGGATGCTTGTTCCATCTACTGAACACCCATCCACTATACCCGCTTGGGTCAAAATTCATAAACTTCCGTTGGAATGCTGGACAGAAGAGGGATTTAGCCGTGTTGCTAGTACCATTGGCAAGCCCCTCCATGTGGATATAGCTACAGCTAAACAACAGAGAATAGATTATGCAAGGGTTTGTGTTGAGATTTCAGCCAAGTCTGACCTTCCCAAGGCTATCCAAATTACAGATGGGAATCACTCTATCAATGTTGCTGTAGAATACCAATGGTTACCCCCAAAATGTGGTGTTTGTAAAGTTTTTGGGCATTCATGTAAACCTAAGCCTGAACCCTAACCCTCTATTGATGATGAAGAGTGGAAGTTGATTGGGAAGGCACTTGGAGGGGGTGGCGGTGTCCTTGAAGCAGTAACCAAGGTTGTCCCAAATGTTACGGGTCCCTCATTCACTGTCCAGCTGGATGGTCTTGTGGAAGAGGATTCCCTAAGTGAAGGGTCAGAGGTTCCTGCCTTTGATTGTCCTCTAGAAGCTCTTCCTCAATCAACTAAACCCTCCATCACAACCCCCAAGATAGCTACTCCTGAAAATACTGCAAGACAAGGAACCACTACCATCAGTAGTACTGTTAGTACTATTACTTAGTCCACAGAAATTGGGGATAACAAGGTCAAGGATATACCATCTTTGGGGACCACTCCTCCTCTTGAACCTCAACCTAAACCACCTAATATATTACCTGTAACTGGACTCACTGAAGCAGCAGAGAATGCTACAAAAGTCAGGCATACATCTAACAAGAAGAAAGGAAAAAAGCAAAATAGGGGTTCTCCATCATCCCCCTCCCCTTCAGGTAACCACTAAAGCATGCATTAATTTTTTTGGGCAGTACAATTATCTTTCTATCTCCTGCCATCTTTTGTCATGAATAAAATACCATTACATTTTGGATCTTGGAACATGAGAGGTATTAATGATCATATTAAGAAAAGAGAGGTTGCTTCTTTTGTTAGGAAAAATAAACTCCCACTTTTTGGCCTTATTGAGCATAAAATAAAGGACATTAACTGCTATAAGATCATTAATACCATGTTCCCATCTTGGTCTTTTGTTCATGACTCTGTAATTGCTCCTAGTGGTAGAATTTGTGTGGTCTGGGATCCTTTTGTGCTTAATCTAAGAGTAATTAGTCAGACTAATCAGTCCATTCACTGTAGTGTCCACTTCATTGCTGGAAACTTTAGTTTCATAACAACTTTTGTCTATGGATCCAATCTCTACTTAGAGAGAAAGGATCTTTGGAGTGACTTGACTGATTGTGGTATCAATGAACCTTGGATCATTTTGGGGGACTTTAATGCCCTGAGGTATCAGACTAATAAAATTGGTGGAGACAGTCATTGCCCTCCCCACATGGAGGACTTCAATGACTGTATTATCGCAAATGACCTTGAAGACCTTAATTACTCTGGTGGCCATTTCACTTGGTCTAATAAACAAGACCCACCTAACTTCATATCAACTAAGATTGACAGAGTTCTGGTCAATGAGCACTGGATCAAAACCTTCACTTGTTCTCAGCTCATTTTTTCACTCCTAGAATCTCTGATCATACCCCAGCTGTGGTCTTTCTCAACCCTGATCCCAGGAGAGTCAAGAAACCCTTTAAGTTTTTCAATTTTCTGGCTCAGCATCCCGCATTCCTATCTACTGTCCAGTCTGTGTGGAGAAGGGTTATCATTGGTAATCCTATGTTTGTGGTTACTAAGAAGCTCAGACCTCTTCAAGTGGATCTTAAGAAATTGAATACTAGAGAGTACAGTGATATATCTAATAGAACTGCTGCTGCTAGACAGGACCTTGATAAAATCCAGCGTGAATTGGTCCATGATCCCACTAACTCACTCAGTCAAGCCCATGAGAGACTCCTGTGTAAGCAATATCTTACTCTAACTAGAGCTGAAGAAAGCTTTGCTAAGCAGAAGTCTAGAATCCAGTGGCTCAAGTATGGGGATCAATGCACCTCCTATTTCTTTAAATCCATTTCACACAATAGGAATAGGAGAAGCATTACCAGCTTGACACTTCCTGATGGTTCCATTACTCATGATCCCAATGAGATTAAATCCACATTTGTTACCTTTTACACTAATCTCTTGGGCACTGTCCACTCCACTAGTTATTCTGGCGCCTCTAGAGTCAATCAACTTATCACTTCTAGGCTTGAGGACTCCCAGAGAGCGGCTATGGTTGTTAAGGTCTCAAATCTTGAGATCAAGGATATATTCATGTCTCTCAATCCTAACAAAGCTCCTGGCCCGAATGGGTACAATGCAAGTTTTTTCCAAAAATCTTGGGATGTGGTGGGACATGAAGTCACATCCGTTGTGAAAAACTTCTTCAGATCTGGCAGACTTCTTACAAAAGCAAATTCTACTAGTGTGGCTCTTGTCCCTAAAGTCCGTAATCCATCCAGGGTTGGGGATTTTAGACCTATCTCTTGTTGTAATACAATTTATAAGTGCATAGCTAAAATCCTTGCCAAGAGGATTCAAGCTATGCTCCCCCAAATCATTGACCCTGTGCAATCAGGGTTTGTCAAGGGAAGGAGGATTGTTGATAACATATTTCTAACACAAGAACTTATGAGAGATTATCACAAGCATTCTCCTTCTCCCAGGTGTGCTATGAAAGTGGATATAATGAAAGCATATGACAATGTTAGGTGGGATTTTCTTTGGGACATCCTTCTTTCCATGAATTTTCACCCCCAAATGATCCAATGGATTAAAGCTTGCATAACCACTGCCAACTACACTTTAAGTATCAATGGGGAGGCTATTGGCTCTATCATGGGGCAAAAAGGTTTAAGGCAAGGTGACCCCTTATCTTCCTACCTTTTTGTTATTGTTATGGAGATACTCACTCAACTCCTCAAGGAGAAATCCCGTAGTCCCCAATTCCATTTCCATTGGAGGTGTGAGAAAACCAAAATAATCAATTTGTGTTTTGCCGATGATCTTATGATCTTCTGTAAAGGGGATATTGACTCTGTCCACGGCATTCAAGAGGCCCTTACTGAATTCGAGGCTTTGTCTGGCCTATCTCCTAGTCCTGGTAAAAGCAATATCTTCTTCTCTGGTGTCCCCACCTCCAATAAGCAAGCTATCCTTGAGAAAATGGGTTTTCAAGAGGGTCTTCTACCTGTGAGATACCTTGGTGTTCCTCTCATATCTACCAAGCTTAAGTACTCTGATTGCAAGATACTTATTGACAAAATCACTAGTCGTACTAAGTCTTGGACGAACAAATATCTTTCATATGCTGGGAGAATCCAATTGATTAAGTCTGTATTATTCTCTATGTAGACTTATTGGTCTTCCAAATTCCTGCTTCCTAGGAAAGTAGTGAAGGAAGTTGAAGCCATCCTTAGATCCTTCTTCTGGACTGGCTCTGACCTCAAACACTCTGGTGCCAAAGTCTCCTGGGAACATCTTTGTTCCCCAAGAAAAGAAGGAGGCTTAGGTTTTAAATCCGTCCAAACTTGGAACAAGGCTGCTATGGCTAAGCACATATGGTTTATCATTTCTGGTGGTGAGCAATCCATGTGGTGTCAGTGGGTGAAATCCTATTTGGTCAAAGGTAAAAGTTTTTGGAAGATCAAAGTACCTAGCTGCCCATCTTGGACTTGGAGGAAATTGCTCCAGCTTCGTCCTCTCATCCAGACTTACATTAAATATAATATTGGAGATGGAAAATCAACATTTCTATGGTATGATAACTGGCATCCATCTGGCCCTTTAGTTGAGAAATTTGGCAGTCGTATAGTATATGACTCGGGTCTTCCAGTTGATGCCAAAGTCTTATCCATATTGAGTGAAGGCAACCAATGGAAATTCCCCATCACCCAAACTTAGGAGTTGAATGAGATCAGAAATCATTTACCTCCTCTCACAGGCCACAACTCCACTGATGTGGACTCTTGTACATGGACCCTTACTCATAATGGGGTGTTCAATATTTCCTCTTTGTGGGAGCAACTCAGAGTTAAGTTTCCCACTATTGGTTGGTGCCATGTTATTTGGTTTCCTTCTCATATCCCAAAGTGTAGCCTTATTAGTTGGCTTGCAATACATAACAAACTTTCTACTGAGGATAGGCTCGTTCTATTTGGCATTAAGACCACTTCCTGCTGCAGTTTTTGTTTTGGAGAAGAAAATCATGACCATCTGTTCTTCAATTGTCCCTTTACTAAGCAAGTTTGGGTTGATGTTTCCTACAAATCCCAACTTACATGGCAAAACCAGTCATTATCTAATCTGGTCAATTTCCTCTCCTCCCTTAAGAGCAAAGATTTGAAAACCACCCTGACTAAGTTAACTTTTACTGTCTCTCTATACCACATATGGATTGAGAGAAACCTAAGGAAATTCCAGAATATCCAGCAGAATGTTCCCACCTTGATGTCCAAGATTTGCTCTGATATTAGATATAGACTGTTGTCCCTCCACAAAATCCCAACAGGAGACCATTCACTTCTTGATGCTTGGAACATTTCCAATAATTGAATCTTTGATCTAAAAGCATAGCTTACTGCCATGGTTCTTGTTTGATTCATTTTGATGCCTTGAGATACACTGATATAATGTTTCATAGTGACAGGTCTCCATAGCCTATTTGAAGAACAATTTGATTATCTCTGACAGCCCAATTAGGGCAGTTTGTTTTGCAGGGTCCCAAGGTCCACAATCCTTAGCAGGTGCCTACAGATTGTTATGCACTAATGTCCCAATTGGGCTATGTGTTTGATTGCAGGTGTTTTGCTTGTTTATTCCATCTGATTGCTTCTATATTCCCTACTTTCATTCTGTGAGCACATTGTCAGATGTGATTTTGGCCCAATTCTTTGAGAGAGGAAATATGTAGGGTCTGGTGGTGCGAGTTTCTGGTTGATCTGATTGATCTGCTGTTCTGATGCTTGATCTGTTTGAGCTGATTGACCTGCTTGATTTGGTTCTTGTGGTATCTACTGTAGTATCAATCTTAAGCCTGTAGGTTATGCCTCATTTGTACCAAAACATATTCTCCATTCTCTCCTGAGATGTCGCAGTAGGTCATGCCCAGGTAATGCCGTTGCTATGTTTTGTTCTTGATTGAGGGCTGCCAAAACTGGGTAGTGTATACTGTTAATTGGGCATCTGGGGTACCCAGCTCACATGCTTGCTCAATTTGTTCATCAGATATAATTTGGTCATACGTTATGTGCATTGTATATACTAATCCTAGTTCTAGTTGCTGTCCAGATTTCACGTACCCAGTTTGATAGCACATGCAAGATGATTTGCTATTAACTCCTATTGTTGTGCCCTACTGTTTGAAGGATTACTGTGTTACTGTTTCACGCCTGGGCAAGTCAATTTTCAAACGAAATGCTGCCAAAATTTGCAAAAAATTTCCTAGACTGCTATCTCCAGGAGTTGGGGATTATCGCGGTTCTGAGTTCAAGCCCTCATCACAGGGCTCCACAAGGGATCCTCCAAGCTGTGTGCCTTAAAAGTGCCCAGGTCATGGTTTCTAGCTTTGTCAATTCTGGATAACGCATTCATGTTGTGTTGTATCTCTGGCTTGAGCTTGAGCCTGTCTGGAGTTTAGGCTTCTTACTTATTGGTGATTTTTATGTGGGAAGGCCCACAGTTTTATTACCTAGCCTTGTGGGGATGTTCTTGGCACGTTTGATCCCCTTCGGGAGGGGGCGTCCTCCCTTTTCATCTTTTCATATTGGTTACACTCAGTTGCTGCTGTGATTGGTGTTGCCTAGTCCAGATGCGATAGTGGACCCTCTCGGTCCTGTTCATGCTATCCAAATTTCCAGAAATCTAGTGGGCTTGATGCATCAGTGTTGCTACTGCCCAGATTCTTGTTTGGCTGTGTGTTATGTTACTGCAATTAGGTGGCAGTTTGCTTTCGGGGTTGGCATTTCATGCTCAAGAGAATATCATTCATGTGCCAGCATCGATATCACGGTGTTGATTGTCCAGATATCATGTGTTGATTGTCCAGATATCACAGTGTTGAATTGTTATTGGTTATAAGAGGAGTTTGTTCCTCTTTAAGAGAGCCTACCCTAGAGGGGCTGTCCCTAGGGCTGATTTGATTTGCTTTATTACCTCTAGGGAGGGGGGTGTCCTCCCAATGTTCGTGTGATATGCAGTTCTTAGATAGCAGTCCTCCCAATGTTCATGAAGGCTCTCCCCCTCAAGCTCTATTGTGAGAGGCTTCACCATGTTGCTATGTGCGGGCATCCTAGGTTCCAAATTTCAGTCCATAAAGATGATTGTGCAAGGGGTCCAGACCAACGGTGGATTCACCCCCTTTTGGATGTTTTTGTTCCATCTTCTCAGAAGGTTTAGAAACATCTCATTTTCTATTAGTGTTAGTTTATGTTCATCTTTATTTTCATTTTGCTGTGCCTTGTGCCCACCTTAACAACATTCCCTATCCCATGTGCCTTTTGGCCTCCCCATCTTTCTTTTCTTTATTTTCTTTTCTTTTGTCCTCCCTGGGGTATGCCCCTTGTAGGCTGTATATCCGCTTAGCCTCTTTTTATTTCAAGCTTTATTTACCGGAAAAAAATCCAAAACAGACAGACTTTTTGGATTATTTAATATTTTTGCTCACAAAATTTTTAGTTTGGTTGATAACTTTTTTTTTTTAAATTCCTTCAATCGAGACAAATTAATAATTTACAAAAAAATTATGAAAAATAACAAATACGAAAAAAAATTAAAACAAGGACAAAACAATCCTGATTGGATCGAGGATTGATTTTAGGGGGATAAGTTATATGGGGATAACACGAGAGGTAGTATTATTTTTGGAGGGTTGACCCACGTTGATGTGATTTTTGTGGAGAAGATAAAAAAGTAGATGGTTTGGATGCAGGAGGATAAAAATATGACTTGATTTGGATATTTCATAAAGTGGGGGATAAGAGGGGTGGGTGATAAAACGTGGGGTAAAGGGAATAAGGAGGGGGGGGGGGGGGGGGGGGGGGGGGGGGGGGGGGGGGGGTTAAATTGTCAAAAACCTACCTCTCTTCAACCGGATAATTTTTGAGGAGGCCACGGGATGTCCAAAAGTTATCCCCTTAAGGAATAACTTTAGAGGGAGTAAAATCTTATCACCTGATTTTTTATTTGGCCAAACCATGGTGTTAGCTACTCTAAGTGGCCTACCTTGGCCATTTGGTGTGCTTTTGGCTGGTTCCATTTTGGGTACTCTTCTAATTTTCAACTTTTTGTTCAAGGAGCAGTGGCGGAGCCAGGATTTTCCATCCGGGGGGGGGGGGGGGGGCATTAGTCATAGGCATTTGATAGCTCGGTCGATGCCTACAATGAGGCCAGAATTGCCCTCTCATAGGTGGCATTACAGATAGAGGACTAACCTTCATCCTCGGTCCTTAAAAATTAGTTATAACAGTTGCCACATTAGCTTTGCAATTGCAAGTTTGAGGGCTATGTAAACATTGATAATTTGACACACTGGAAATCAGGGACAGAGCCTAGATTAGGCCACGGGGGTGGCACCATTCAATGAAAAACTAATTACATGTTGTATGGAAAAATATGAAAAAAAAATTACTAAGAAGTCATATATAATTACATATAAAAAGACGAGTAATCCGTAATTTATTCATATAATTATATAAATCGACATGTTTGTGATTTAATTTTTATTGTATATTAATTCCTACCATAGTCCGTAAAAAAACATAGAGTAAAAATGCTAAACTTTGGGAGAAAATTTAATGTCCAGAGGTGTTATGTTTCTCTCCATTTTTTTTTTTTTTTTACAAATCGAGAGAGAGAGATGAGTATTATAGTTGCAATTAAAAAGACCAAGCTTATTCATATAATCTCCAAAGGTGTCATGTTTCTCTCCATTTAATAAAAAAAATTTACAAACCGAGAGAGAGAGAGAGAGAGAGAGAGAGAGAGAGAGGGATGAGAATTATAGTTGCAATTAAAAAGACCAAGCTGTGCGCCTGGGAAGAATCGAACTCAGGATGGAAGTGTGGAGTAAGGCACACTAACCATTGAGCCAAAACTCACCGTTGGTTGAAGTTTCCCTGCTTTAATATTTATATTATTCATTGCAAATTATTATTACTTTTTAAAATTTTCTGAAGTGCGGGGGGGCCAGGGCCCACCCCAGCCCCAATGTACATCCGCCCCTGTCAAGGAGTAGCTAGCATTTTAAAGTTTGGATGGTTATTGTGTTCGGTGCAAGGGCTGCTAGCTGCCTAGATTTTCAGTTTCAAGCGGCAAATTCTAAAGGTGTCTCAATTTGGGTTCATTGCTGCTTATATCAGGTTCTATGGTTCTACAAAGACTATGGGGTACTTCAGGTCCAGCTTTGGGTTTTCCTTAGAAGCTCAATCGTTCTAGTGTTTTTTTTTTTTGGGCTCAGGTATGAGGGGGCTGTCCTCTTCCATCATCTTGTAATCTACTTTAATCATGTCTTATTGCCTATCCTTGTGGGGTTGTCCCTTAGAATGATGAGCCAACACAATCAATGTTCCTATTCGGATCAAGTTCTCGCCAACGGCCCAGACCACATTGGGCTCCTAGCAACTTGTTGAGGCCCCATTGGAAGGCCCGACTCATTGGCCATTGGGAGGATTTATCCCATCACCACTTCATTGGGGTCAGCCCAAGGTCTTATGGGCCTCTATATGTTATGCTAATTGTGGACGCTCGGGTTTTCGCGCGTGGGCGAAACAGGTATCCACAGAGTTTTGGTCGTGAAAAATGGCGATCCGGAAAATGAAGAAAAATTTAGAGTCGCCACCCGGGGTTTAATTCTTAGAGAATGTTAGGTACCCGAGGAACCGTTTTAGAAAAACATTGACTCTTATGCCGCTGAAAAAGGGTTTGATCTGCGAAAAATAGAGATTTGGGTTCGGGAGCCAGGTTACCCGCGGGGAAGGTTTTGTTCGAAAAAATGCACCCCGCGTGCCCGAAATTTTCCGGTCTTTACTAAACATTTGTGGGATTATTCTTTGAGAAGATTTTATGAAAAACTTTAGAACACATAAACAGTATATCATAAAATAACGAGCTCATAAGAGATAGATAATAATGATGAACAAAACTGACATATAAACAAACATATAAACATGTTAAAATTAACTAAAAAGGGGGGGGGGGGGACTAGTGCAAAAACGGAAAGTGAAAGGGGGATACTGCAATTTTACCCACTGGTTTTGCCAGAAAACAGAGCATCGATTTCAGGAAAACAGAGCATCCAAAATGATTTTCCAATAACACCGTACGGTGTAAAAGTCATGCCGCACGGCGCGTAAGGGATGCCGCGCGGTGCCTCTGCAAAGCATATTTTTTCAAAAAAAATCTCGTTTTTATACGATTGAAACCAGCTTCTGTTTTTCGTACAAAAACCAACCCCTTTTTTTTTTTTTGTAAAAAGGCTTGAAAATAGTCTCGATGAAAGAATGTAACTTATTTCTAGGGTCGGTATCCCGCGACAATGAATAGTATCGCACGACACTCACCCGAAAAGTTTGGATTTTATTGAAACGTCTCCGTTCGGGCTCGAGAAAGAGCTACGGAGCCCCCCTCACAACCCGATGGAGAACTTCTCCCCCTCAGAAGATTATTACTTCAATGGACGTGGATATATACCTCTGGTTTGCTCAATCGTCGGTCAGAATTTGAAGAAAGATCGGTTTGAAGGTTGGGATTAGTATACTGGTGGAAGCAAAAGGGCTATATGATTTGGATCGGTCCGATCGGAGATGGTTTTGACAGAGTAACGAGGGGGCAACGAATTTTTGCTCTTGAGAGGAATGTTTTTTGAGAGAAAAACTAACTCTTCTATACTCGTTCTTCCTCGTGCCTTATATAGGCGAAACTTGATCATTTTCAATCATTCCGATGATTCCCGTACGCCAGCGAATGTCATAATGTGCGAATATCATCATCGCTTCTGAGCTGCTGGGCGAACCCGGGAATCCTGTTGATGGGACAAGGGCGCCGCACGGCGTCAAGGATATACCGTACGGTGCACATAGTGACACCGCACAGTGCAAAGAAGTTTTCAAGCCGTACAACTATGGGTTTCAGACCGTACGGTTCAGGTGGGTTTTGGGTTTTTGGTTTATTTGATCCATCCAACTAAAAGAGCTGTCCTGAGGTATACTTCGTGCATTCTTTTCATCATCGGGGATGCACAAGTCATAAAAAATTGGGGTGTCTACACTAATCAGCTCATCTTCAACTTCACGGGCTTCCTCATGTTCTTTAGGCTGCACTATTTTACCCGGTTACTATATATATATATATCATGTTCTCCATGTTCTACATATGTCTTGTTCGGTGTTTCTCTTCTCTCTATTAGATGGGAGAGAAACATTCGACAGTTACGTTTTTGCTTCTCCTATGTTGCATTTTTCCCCATTCCGGCGGGTTGTGTTGAGATTTACACGTCTTTTCTTTGTTCTCCCTGGGGTATGCCCCTTATATCGCTTAGTCTCTTTTTATTTCAAGCTAATTTACCCCCCAAAAAAATAAAATAAAAATAAAAATAAAAAGTGAGGCTTAAGCCCTATTTGATACCTAGGAAAAGAAAGAGAAGGAGAGGAAAATAAAAAAAAAATTCCTCTCCCTCTGTTTGGGTTGAAGAGGAAAAGGAGAAGAAAAATAACTAAACTAAACTAATTTTAACTAAAAGTTTTCCTCTTTAACTTTCGTGGCTCTTTCCCTCCATTTTCCTTCATTTTATTTAGTATATATATATATATTTTCTTTTTCGTGGTACCGCAAACAGGAATAAGAGGCATGAAGGTTATGTTTGGTTTTTATTCTATACTGATTATAGGGAAAAATAGAGATAATAATTAAAAATAGAGGTTAATAATTAGAAAGAGATAAATAGAAAAAATGTGAATAGTTAAAAATAAGAGTAATGATTAAATAATAATTAAGAAAACAAAGTCTTAAAAATCCAAAACAAACAAGACGGATATGTTATCCCATCCGTATCCCCTCAAAACCGGGCCTAGTGTGCTACTTACTAGTAAATGGAGTATTTAGCGAAAACCACCCTGAACCAAAACAAAGTGTCCTTTTGAGTTGCAAAGGAGGGAGCATCAAAGCGCTGCAGGGTGGGGTAATTTTTGAATTTGTAGGTAGTACTATGTGATCTGGATTTTCCTTTTATTCAATATATTCAGCACAGGTCTCTCTCTCTCTCTCTCTCTCTCTCTCTCTCTCTGTGCGTGTGTCGGTGTGTGTGCGCCATTTTTATGCCTTGTTGAGTTTAGGTATTTCTTCTGGGATAATCTGACATCGGAAGCAAACAAGGTTAACAAATCCACCACCCACTTCACCTACACCACCACCTCAATCACCATACGTACCAAATACTGTCGGCACCCCCAACTCTTCGAAGGCCGAAAATTTGAGGAAAGAAAAAACAGGGATTGTTTTTGGTGGGTACCAACCACCAAAGAGTTTCATCGTCCAATTTCTGAAGAGAAAGAGAGAGGAAAAAATGTCTGTTAGAACTCAGGTGATATCCGCACTCGTCTCTTTTTCTTCCGGATCTGAACATTATTATATATATACAGAAACCAGTTTTTTGTTTTGAAATTTTTTTGGATTCAAGTTTCGAAAGATCCATAATCAACGATATTGTAAGTAAAACAGCAATGTTGGTGGTGTTTGTCGTAGGTGGATTGCGAGAGAGTGTTAGGGGTTGGTTTTCAAGATCTGGGGTTGGTGAATTCAGATTCTTGGAGGGTATAAGACTAAATGCATTACTTTAAACAAGATTTAAAGAGGACGAAGACGACCACGACCGAGAAGAAGAAGAAGCAGAGGCAGCAGAGGGAGCTACTGCAGCTAGCGTTCGGTCACCGTTTGCCTTTTAGGCAGAGGGAACTTGTTTAACTGCTACAGGAATGACGACCACCAAACGTGCTTATAAGCTACGTATCCTTTTCTCTCTCTCTAACTTCCATTGATTATTTATTTCTTTAATTCTTATGTGTTCTTGTAACATTGGTGATTCCATGGAATTATTTTTTGTTGGGATTGATCTGTTGCAGCTCCCGACGCCTTGTTATCCTTTCTATTGTTTGTACATCTCAATTGTGCTTTGAACAGATCTCTTCAGTGATGCGAATGATAAAATTGTATTGCTAAGGGAAGCTTTCATTTGCTTTTCATTTTTCAGTTTATGTAGGAAAGATTCTGCAGGGAATATAGAGTTTAGGGTAAAAAAAGAGTTTGCCTTGACCTTTTTTTGTCAATCCGATAGAGGAATTTGTTGCTCATGCTTCCAGTGTCAATTGCCTCAAGATTGGCAGGAAGTCATCAAGGGTGCTTGTCACCGGAGGAGAAGATCACAAGGTGAATCTATGGGCGATTGGCAAACCAAATGCAATACTGGTCAGTTCCTCTGTCCGCTGCTTGGTCATACTCCATTAAGTAACCAGCTGATTGCTCACTTGCTCTCTCTTCTTTTTGGTCCTTTTCAGATGTACATTGCCTGATTTTGTGCATCTTCTCTCTTGTTGAATTAAGTGCAATTTCCTTTATTGATGTTTCATGCTAATTGCCTTTCATAACTGTTTTTCAAATAGTGATTGGAAAATGATCGATGCTTGGAAAACGGGGGCTGAAATTCTTAGATGTATGCAGCCTGGTTGGTGGTAGTCCTTTCTAGTATAGTGAAGGGAAAAGCATTCAACACACCTCCCAAGCATGGCACATGCTGGGCATGAAAGGCCCCAAAACTTTCTTTTTGAAAGCCCTATTGTTGCAGCAGTATTTCTTTTATATTGGTTTGCCACCAAAGATTTTTTTTCTTCAAAAAATGAATAGTCCAAACCAAACAAAACCAAACCGAGCCTTATGTCCCAATGGACCCAATCGATTGGGGTCGGCTGCGTTAAGCGTTTTTTTCCATTGAGCTTTATCAAGGGCTACACGTTCATATCATAAAAATCAGACAGGGTTTTTGTCCATGCTGGGTGTCAGCTAACGCACAACCGTCCTTTATCCGGGCTTGGGACCTGACGGGAAAAATAAATAGTCCACCCCCCCAAAAATAAATCAAGAAAGTTTAATCCGCTATCCTCTATACATTTGCCTCAATTGCCTCCCCAGTGTTGGCATCTCGCGTCCATCATTTAATAACTCAGTTAACTAGTAGCCTGCAGTGGCGGAGCCAGAATTTTGGTCCGAGGGGGCCTACTTAAGAGGAATATTTTCATGCAAAAACATACTCAATATACGGTGTAGCTTCTGTAATACATTAATGTATCATATGTGATATTATTTTGTTTTATTGGCAACTAACTGCAGGGCACATGTGTGATTACTTTCATCTATGAAAAGAAATTGAGAAAAATTTACATAGCAATGTAAAATAACTTCAATTTTTTACTATATCAAGTCAAAATTATTTAGATTTTCAGAGATTGCTATACACACTATATAAATATAATTATCATATTAGATGTTATATTAGTAAAATATTTTGAATTTCATGAGGGGCTGAGGCCCCCTCAAGCCCCTAATACTTCCGCCAATGCTAGTAGGCTTGGATAAAATTAAACCTACTCGACCAGTATAGTATAATTGATTGCATGGACTAGTGGAGAACAATAAGTAGTTTAGCTACTTTTTTTTATCATTCATTGCCTATGATAGGGGATATTCATTTTTCATGATAGTTGTATTCATAATTGTTAGTATTGTACGATTCATGATTCGTGTCATATGATTCGATACTATTCAGGGGTCATTGATACGAATAGGCTGCGTGAATCGGAAATAGCTATGATTCGTACATGAATCCATGAATCGTGATCCGAATCGTTGAATTGTTCGGTTTACTTTCAATTACCTAAATTTCTTTTTTGCTCTTTTTTTTTTGTTGCTTTTTTTGTGGTTGAAAAAGGTTCAAACTATTTTTAAAGGACTCCAGTATTGTTATATGCCATCTTTTGTCTGTTTTTCTCCTTATTTAGTCTAAAAAATATATTTCTCTCTAGGTAGTAAAAAAGGGAGATTTGTTACTTGAGTGAAAAAAATGACCAGAAGCAAATGGACAACCACCCTAAAGACCTTCTAATGGTTTGTTTTATACTTCTCTTTTTCTCAAAAAGGACCATAGGATTGATTCACGAATCCTCTTCTCTTGCACTTCGCAATAGAAAAGCAGCTTACCTTATTACTCCCTATTATTATCAAAGCATATCTAGACCAAGCTTTTAATTGGTCGGGGTCTAAAACTTTCATTTGTAGTTGTTTCCATTATCAAGAAACATATGTTTCCGTCTATAATAGAAATCATGACCATACCAGAGCGATTCATGATTCGGAAAAAGACCATTTCGGTTCTCGATTTGACAACCTTGGTTTTAATAGCTTTATGGATATGGTTCAAGACTTTTAGGAGAGAATTCTGCTTGCTTATTTTGAAAAGCACAATAGAGATACGTACAGCCAAAATGTTGAGAAATCCCTCGAAATGAATCCCCAAGTCTGTTTTGCTCTCTAGTTAAAGAGAATTTCCATTCTTTAAGGCTAGCTCCCTCACTCTTCCCAGTTCCCGCATACTTTGCTGTTTAGTCTGTAGAGTATGCTGATGGCTTGAATTACAAAACCAGCAGCTCCCTTTTAAAGAGTAAAGGAAAAAGTTAGACCCATAATTTACATCTCTAGGCCGCCGCCCCCGCCCCCCCCCCCCCCCCCCCCCCCCCCCCCCCCCCCTATAAATGACCAACAATATTATCATTCAATCTGTTACTGGTGGTTACTTTTGCAGAGTTTGTCCGGTCATACCAGTGGAATCGACTCTGTTAGTTTTGACTCTTCTGAAGTATTGGTAGCAGCTGGAGCAGCAAGTGGAACAGTCAAGCTTTGGGATTTAGAGGAGGCAAAGAGTATGTTTATGTGTTCAATCAAACTTGCACATTGTACTCTGTCGTATGCTATCAAGTCACATCTGAAATTTATTGAAAATTTGTTTTCTTCTGTAGTTGTTCGCACCTTAACGGGTCACCGGTCCAATTGCATATCCTTGGATTTCCATCCCTTTGGAGAGTTCTTTGCCTCTGGTTCTCTGGACACAAACCTAAAGATATGGGATATCAGACGAAAAGGGTGTATTCACACATACAAGGGCCACACTCGAGGGGTTAATGCGATTAGATTTACCCCTGATGGCCGTTGGGTCGTATCTGGTGGAGAAGACAACAGTGTCAAGGTAAGAGTTACTTTTCTTGCCTCTTCATGACAAATACATTGATTTTGACAAAAGTGCAACACATGGTTATATACAACCTAGAATGTTTTATGAACGTTGGCAATGACCTCTCCTTTCCCATGTGTTTTAATTGATCGGTTTGTAAGCATTTGTAAAGGGCCGTCATATAGGCCTTCTTTGAACTTATCTAAAGGAAGTATACAGATACCATACACGACTTTGCAGAAGTTGGTACAAATACCAAGGAGAAATAAGGCATCTTTAGAGCATTTTTCTTGCTTGTCATAGCATAACTCCTTGTTCAGTAGGTCTTGTATGTTGAGTTGCACCATGCATTATTGGCACTTTCTCGGTTACTTGTTCTCAATCACACCTGACATGTGAAAATCCGTGGGCACAATAGATGGCTGGCTGGTGTAATTTTTTGTGTGGTTCCATTTTCTTGCTTGACATTTTCTTCTTCTTGATGGTAAATGATAAAGCTACTCCTCTCTAACAACTCGAGCTTTTAAATGAGTTGGTGGTTAACCATCTAATATGGTTCAGAGCAGCTGATATATACCTTGTTCGAACATCACCGCCTACATAATGATTAAACTATTTGCACGTGTTAGCATGCTTATGGAGGAGAGTTGGGCTCCATGCGATGAGGCGTTTGATGATATAAATGATAAAGTTACCCTCTCTCGCTAATAGTTTGAGCTTTTAGATGAGTTGTGGTTAACAATCTGTTATGTTCAAGCATATCAGTTTCTCTTTTAGCCGACAAGAGGTATGCGCTAACTTTCTATCCTTTTTGTTCCTTTCCAATTTAATTTTGTGTTGCTTGGCTGCTTGCAATAAAATCTTTAATGTGACATACCTTATTGCTGTTTTGGGTTGTCTGATTTTGGCCACATTTTTGTATAGGGGTTGCATCCCCTAATGCCTTTCTTATATAATTTAACTAATGTGACAGCTTTGGGATTTGACTGCTGGGAAGTTGTTGCATGATTTCAAGTGTCATGAAGGCCAGATTCAGTGCATAGACTTTCATCCCCATGAGTTTCTTCTGGCAACAGGTTTGTTAAAGGATTGATAGCATATGTACTACTTAGAAGCTTACACTCCATTAAAAGGCATTAACAAGTACTTGCTAGATTAATTTCTTGCACTAAACAGAATCCCAAAGCTCCTTGGAGCCTAAATATGCAAGCCTTGAAATCAACACCTCTAACTAGACTGCTAGAGTACTTTAACGAGTTGAGCTTGGTGTGATGTAGGACGGTTTTAGGACGTGGGAAATAAGAATAACACTTCGGAGAAAGTGCGCAAAGAAGAAGAGAGGAAAGAATGAGAAGAAGAAGAGGGGAAAAGAAAGATAGTGATGCTTCACCCTCGCAAGGATTAGGCGGTTTTTGCAAGGAAGGACCGCAACCCAAACGCCAATCACAATGGCCTTAGCCTTGTAAACTCAATTCATTAATCAACTCTTCTTGAAAATGAAATATTACATCCCAATTTATAATTCATGAAAAAGACCCTTCTAATTTCTTGAAGTCTAAATGAAATGAACCTAATAAATGAATACATCAAATAAGATATGTGAATGAACCTAGATATAAATGCATACATTGAACCTACTAACACTTAGATGCAATGAACTAGAAATGTGTTTCATGTATCTAGATGAATATTAATGCAAGTACTTAATTCATGTTGACCCTTGACCTTCCAACTACCATGGATGACCTTTGAACTACCAACTACCATGGATGACCCTTGAATGACAAATCCTTGAAAGAACCATGCTGCCCTTTGATTAGGATCGTTGCAAGTACCCAAATTCCTGTCCTCATCATGGTGCCCTCTTTTCTCACATACCTTCTTGGACAGAGAAAATATATGAGTTGCGCAAGAACTTTTTGCGGGAAGGCTTTTGCTCTGTTCAAATATCACCCTGTGAGTTTCTAAAAAGTTCATACTCCATTGAAGTTGGTGGCTTGCGTAATTGACTATTTGTCATTTCTGGTAGTTAATCAAGCATTGGGTAGATAGCTATGTATACGCTGAAGAGAAAGATCTACTTTTGAAAAGGTTGACAGTTTTTGCAGGATTGACATCTAAGGAAGTCGAAGAGCTGTAAGGGTAGTTTGTGTAAATCTATTAGGAAAATTATTTTAGATTGTGTTAAGCATGCCAGTCCTTTATTGGCAGCCTGGTGTATATTAGCACTCTTGTATATAAGGTTGCCTTGATGGCAAACCACAAAAGAGTATATGATGGTTTTAGGACAATGTGGGAACATGCATTCATTAGGCATATTTGTGTTTGGAAATTGATGAGTGCTTGAGCTCCGTTTTTTCTGGTCCAGTTCCCAGCAATAGGGTGAATGGGATGCAGTGGAACCATGTTAAGTAGTTTTTTGGTTAGATCCTATCATTCTCAGTTTATTATAGGGACAAGGAATTCTTTCCTCTGGAAATCATTGGAAGCCACACCTAGGAGCCCAGTGACAGAAATAAGAAGGCACCATGGAGGCCATGGAATTCGCCAGTCGCTAATACTGTTTTTAGAGTTCTTTATACTGTTGTCACACTTTCTATGTATCTTTCTTTTCTGTCTTTGATAGATATATGGGGATATAGTTATAAGGTGCCTAAACGGCTGTAGCATCAAGACACAGTGTGTATAAAGACAGCAACTATACCTAAGCTCCAAAACCACTCTATCCCTTAAAAAATCTATGGGGAGGTAAATCTCCTCTGAAAAATCTACAAAAGAATCTGAAGAAAAGGAAAATGTTGTCTAAACCCTAGAAACAGTGTATAGAGTAACATCTTTTCAAGGCCAGGATGGAGCTTTCTAGACCATCCAGATCTACAGTTCTGCTCTTTCCAAGTGCACCGTAAAACCTGATGAGGCATCACGTCCCAAAATTTACAGTCGCCTGTCCTCAGCATCCTGTGTGCCAACAATAAAAATAACCTTCACGAAGGTAGGCACGACCCAGGCATCGCAAAAAATATGATGCAGCAAATCCCAAATCTGCGAAGGCACCAGATAATGCAAAAGTAGATGATCCCCCACTCTTTACACATCAATCCAACGAGAAGACTTTTACCTCTTCGTCAAATTGTGTCATGGCGAGAAGGGCTGGGTTCAGCTGGGAAAAAAAAGGGCCTTTTAATGTACAGTGCTACAGCCATCAAATAGAACTTATTAAAGCCCCCCTACCAACTCAGTAGTAGGTCCTTAAGGCTTAAATGATAAAGTGAACTATCGACTTTCTGAATTATGCCTTCAGACTTGGGAATCGCTTGCCGTTAAAATAGCCCTTTGCACAATCAGTCGCTGTCTTGTTAATCTTTCGCTGTCTTATAGTTATGGATGAACCATCATTGAACTTATATTCTTGCTTCTTCACAGGTTCGGCTGATAGAACTGTTAAATTCTGGGACCTTGAAACTTTTGAACTTATTGGGTCAGCCGGTCCTGAGGTGAATGGTTGTTTGATGGTGTAATTCTGCTGGTTTTTGCATATGTTTGAGTGGAATGGTCAATCAATTATTTCTGAAACTTTTTTTTGAACCTTATTTTCATCCTGAGCTCTTTGTTTCCTACTCCAGACCACGGGCTTACGCTGTATTACCTTTAATCCCGATGGAAAAACCCTACTCTGTGGTTTGCATGAAAGTCTGAAGGTAACTTGTTCTTGTATTTAGCTGGTCAAGGAGAGATGTTAAATTATTCTGATGAATCTGCTCCTCTCTATTTGAGTTTTTTATTTTAACTCCTTGAGCTATTCGAATAGGTTGTCTCTTGGGAACCAATAAGATGTCACGAGGCTGTGGATGTGGGATGGTCTAGACTGTCAGATCTTAATATTCACGAGGGGAAGCTTCTCGGTTGCTCGTATAATCAAAGTTGTGTTGGAGTATGGGTTGTGGACATTTTGGTACGGCTCAATTTGGTTGCATACTAAATTTCGTATTGTTATTTTCTCAAATTCAACTGATATATGTTTTTATGACGTTTTCCTTGGCAGCGCATCGAACCATACACAGTAGGTAATAAAACTCTATTAAATAGTAACCCAGAACTGAAATCAAATTCAAGTGGGATTATGCCAAAGTTGGCTGAGAACAGTGCGAAGATTAGTTTGGGGAGGTTATCCATTTCGCAAGATTCAGATCCTATATCCAAGGACACAAAGTCTTTGGGAAGGCTTTCAGCATCACAAAACTCAGATCCTATTACGAAGGAGTCAAAATCATTTCCATGTATGCTTTTTTCCACTTAATTGTTTCTTCCTTGTCTTGTTCGGGACTTGACTAAAATTGACAAATCCTTGTGTGAAGGGATGAGGCACTATTTGGATTTGTTAAACAATTGGAGATTCATTTTTTGACTTTTTTGGGCCCATATTTGGGTTTACGCAAATGCTAGTTGCTACCATCCCTTCCTTTGTTCTTTGATTTGTTGTTTTTGTGTCTTTGGTTTTTGTTTCCCTTTGCTTTTTGTTTAGCTCGTGTAGTTTTCTTCTTGGTGGGGAATGTTTAATTCTAGCATCAATATGTCGTTTTTGTCATCTTTTCTTGATGCCCAGATTCTGACACATGTTTACTGTTGTTTAGCTTGTGTAGTTTTCTTCTTGGTGGGGAATGTTTAATTATAACATCCATATGTCGTTTTTGTCATCTTTTCTTGATGCCCAGATTCTGACACATGTTTACTATTGTTAATGTATTTGTCGATTAAGCCGCAGGCAGTACACCTGGTACTCCTCAAAGGGTCAGTTCAAACACTGGTCCAAAGACAACTCCGATTAGTTCAGTCTCAGTTCCTGTTGCAACGGCTCTGAAGAGGAACACAGCAAAGTTGCATTCGACAGCTAATGCCTCGTTTTTCAACGCATCCGACGCAATAACTGTTGTCGTTCCCCGAAGTAATGGGAGGTTGGAACAGGCAGCTGAATTGAGGAAAGAAAGTGGAGTTGGAAAAATGATGCCATTGCCTTTGCAGACAAAAGCATCTGAGATTCGTAAGTTTGTGAACGTAAGAGATGACTTGGAGAGGCCAATTCCTCCTGATCATCCCGAAGCTGATGGTTTTAAGGTCACTGAGTTTAGTGGAGCGGCAAATAGGGATATCTTTCCTGCAGTGGAAAGCTCAGCTGCAGGAAATCTTGAAGCTGGTATGATTCGAAGGGATGACAAGGGTATTGTTTCTGGGAGAATTGGAACAAATCTAAAGATGGAGCCACTTGCTGGTTATCAGCATGACAGTTGTATGTATGCAATTCTCAGCTTGTTTGATTGCGATTCATTTGTCTATTGTTTCAGCTAATATTATGCGCTTGCACTTCGAAATTGTTTGCTATTGATTCACGAGTCAGAAAGCTTTCTTTGTTTTAGGTTGGTGGTATAGTTATGGCCATGCTCTTCTGTTGATAAATTAGAAATATCTTATATATTCCTGTAATTCTTGTCTCTAATGTTTTTCTTTGAAAATGTAGATTTATATATTCTTTAAATTAGAAATTCTTTTGCTTACTAATACCTATGTTAGGTTATAACTATTCTATTACTTGTGTGTAGTGTGGTCTGTTTCTGTTTGTGCCATTTCATGTGAGTGGTTATTGTTTGCTCTTGAAGTTTTTGGTAATATTTAATCTTCTTATTTTTGACACATCTCGCATTTGTCGGCGGTCATGCTCTAAATAAGGAGGGTCGTGTTAAATTACCAATTGTCTCAAAAGCTTAAGTGGTTAGCGTTTAGGGATGGGCCCAAAAAAAAATGTACATCTAGCTATCAACATGCTCCTAAATGTCCAACCCAGTCAGAGATGCAAGCATGAAATACATAAAGCAAATGGGAGACAAATGTAGAGGGCGAGACTTTAACACAAGATCTCAGAAACTAGCTCTAATACAATGTTAAATCACCAACTGTTCCAAAACTTAAGCTATTAGGACTGAAACTGACAATGGATATTATGGGCCCTTAGGCATATATAATTCACATTACTTGTATACATAGGCAATATGGGACTTTGTTTCATACCCTTCCTTATGCACAACATGTAAAGCGAAGTCTCACTATCGCCTGGGTACCAAAGTAATATGAAATATGTAAAGGTGAGGGCATCTCACTTCATGAGCTAGCTTTTGAGGTTGAGTTCTACCCAAGACTATGTAAGATGGTATCAGAGAGATGGGTAGAGTGCGTGTCTTTGGCCTGCACGCGGTAGGTGCTGGCGAGTGAGCACCCTGCGCATGAGGGAGAGTGTAAAGCAAAGTCCCAAGCAAAGTCCCACATCGCCTAGGTACCAAAGTAATATGAAATATAAAATGGTGAGGGCACCCTCACTTCATGAGCTAGCTTTTAGGATTAAGTTGTACCCAAGACCGTCTAACACTCCATTCGAAGTTCTCTGGCGCATGCAGGCCCCAATAGGTTCCCGACTCATCCCTTGGCTTTGATGCCATGTTACATGTATTGGACAGAAGTCCTACATAAAAGCTAGCTATTGAGGTGAAGTTGCCCTGACGCCTGCTAGTTTGCCTAACTGATATGAGATTTCACGTCACACCCTTCCTGACACACAGTGTGTGCTCACTTGACAACACCCAACATATGCACGCTAAAGAAATGTACCTTATCCATCCCTTGGGTACTTGGGCTCTCGTACCATGTTACACGGTTCTAAAAGTAGAACTCAAGCCAAATTGCAAATGATGCTGAAAGAAAAGGAATTGGATGGTTTCTTAAGGATTTTAATTTCGGTTCAATATCGTGTTATTTTAATTCAGAGTTGGTTAATGAGAATCGTAAAAACATCCAACTCAAAACCAATTGACAATGAGTGGAGAGGCCATCCAAGCTTATATACTAGTTAGTAGTTACTAGTTTACGAGTAGTTTGGAGGTTATGTTAACAAATGTGGGGCAAGCTCCAACAGAGTTTGAGATTGAAGTGTGGCCTTCTTTTGTTAGTATTGTGGCTCTTGTGTTCTTATTCTCCCTCTATTTCTTATGCTTCTTGAATCAAACTCCCATTTGATTGACCCGATAACCACACAACTCATATACCGTTTTACTCCAGCCCTAAAACAAAAACAATCCGCCGTCTTTAAGCAATCCTAATTAACCTCAATCCTGACCCTTAAATACCCAATTGAAATCTGATTTTTTTTTGAGTTAGAAGATCCTGAAATTACGTTGGTGGCACAGAATAAAGAGATGTATGCTTCATTTGCACATCGACTTTGTTTATCGTCTCAAAACTATACTCAGGACTACTTGCTAAGTTGAATGTAAATTTTATTCTGTTCCTGAAATGTTATAGATTATTATCACTGGTTTTAGTTGCATCTAATATTCATCTGTTTTATTTATGTTTATAGCTCGGATGTATGGATTTATTACTGACATTAGCTTATTGTCTTCCCTTAAGATGAAACTCGTGCGCATAAAGGGAACAAAGATGTCTCTTCCTGTGAAGGACAAAAAGGAGGTATGTCCTCTCTAAATCACTGGTAACTAATTCATGAGATAATCTAACAAAGTCACTCATTCAAGTGACCCACATTCTAGGCTGGACTCGTTCTCTTGTTTCGAGCTGGGAGAAGAGTGAGAGATACCACCATTACGAGGCTCCTGCTTCCAGCAATTTATCTGGGAAAGTACCTGTTGTTGGCATGCTACAGCGTAATGTGGTATGATCTTTTTTTTTTACACCTTGCAGATGGCTCAGCATAAGCTTGTAGGGACCCTTTATATTTGTACTTCTTTTTCTTTCCCTTTTGCGGAGTGACAAGAAGGCTGCTTGGGGTAGCGACCTCAATCATACAAGCTTGAAAACGTGATTTAGATTTTCCGATGATAATTCGTCAAAAGATTTCTCAACTGCATGAACGAGTTCATCAATTGTTTTTGGTGCTTCTTGAAATTGTTCAAAAGATTTCTCAACTGCATGAACGAGTTCATCAATTGTTTTCGGTGCTTTTTGAAATTGTAGAGATTGGATTGCTCTAAAATGCTCAAGGTCCAAAACGTTCAAATCAGGGCCGTTTGGAGGTTGAAAGTGAAACCGAATATCAAATCCATCCTTAGTTGTAGCTTCAATAAATTCAGCATCGGCCGGTAGAATGTGCGGTCTCGCATTATCCAATTGGACATAGATTGGGTCCATTGTAGAAGTACTAGAATGCGACCATTTGGATCGAATTGCTGGTAGAACCTTTTCAATTAAACACGAGAACCTTTTCAATTAAACACGAGCGGAAAACATCTTTATTCACTGCTATGACTGCCTTTGTCTCCAATGTTCCTGCAACTCAATTTTTGCTACTTCGCTTGGCATGTTCCTTGTATGTAAATGGAAAAATTCCAATCTTACCAGAAAACAATTCATTTCTATCTTCATCAAATCGTGGTTGGGCGCTGACTCAGGCTACGGCTGCTAAGAACATCACTTCTGTGATGAATCACTTACTTTTGCAAGTGCGTAGTGGTTTTTCCTCTTCAGGGAGAAGATAATACCTTTCCGATTCTCTAGTTTAGAAGAACCATTTCTCATCAATATGAATGAAATCGTGAAAGTGTCTAAACATTGGATGACTTTCTAGATCAAGCATTGAAACACAATATTGCAATCTTGCTTTCTTATTTTCTTCAGATAAATAAGGCTTCAGTGCGTTTGAGTGAGGCCTAATCATACCTTCTTTAACTCACGTATGGAGCGTTGATTTTGCCATATTCAATTCCTTCGCTAATGATCGAATGTTGTTATGCCTGCGAAGATGAACTTTAGCTACCTTGTTGGTGTTGAGTTGAATTCGTTTACAGCCAACTTTTCCGGGCAATTGGTTACAGACATTGGCTACCAATCCATTGGTAACATAAGCATTCCCTTGCTTCCAATTCCGACGAACAGTTTTGATGTCAACAGAGAACAGAGCAGCAATAGATTTTACAGTACCCCTTTTTAGTTTTCCAGCCGCACCACACGCCAAGAGAGCTTCATAAATTGCTAGGCGCTGTTCATCCGGTAGATATTTCCTAGTTCTAGAAGGAACAGGGGAATTTTCAAGGACAGAATCCTTGGATAATTTATAAGGAAGGTAAGAGAGAAAAAGACATGTAGGAGTAATGTTTGGGAAGAGAGTGATTGGGTTGAAAAAGGAAATGTTAAGGAAGCTGCAGAAAGCAAAGAGATTAAGCAAGGAGTGTTTGAATTGGAGAAGACTTCTTACTCTTGGGAAAGGAAAATTGGTACAGTTGGAAATTTTAAAAGACCGGCCGAAGTTTAAAAAGACCGCTCTTTTAGGTTGCAAATTGGGAAGCAACTTTTGGAAGAAGTTTAAAATGACCGCCTTTTCTAGATTGCTGAAAATTCATTCAAGAAGAGCCACTTCTTTTTTTAAAAGACTTCCCTTACCCAAAATGCTAAAGAGACCGAGGATTTTGCACCGATCCCAGTCCGGGTCCTGCATGGATTATCTGAGCAGTTCAATGATTTTAGGGGGAAAAAAAAAAAAACGAGTGGGCCCGTGAAAACTCAGTTCAATCCAATATGTTTAGATACTCGATCCAATCTTCAATTTTTTCATTCAGATTACAGGATCCTGTAATCTGAATGAAAGAATGGAGGATGGATTGAGTATCTACACATATCAGATTGAGCTGATTTTTTACAAGCCCACTCGGTTTCTTTTTTAAAAATTATTGAAGAGTTCAGATCATCTATGCGGGACCCGGAGTGGGCCCCGCATGCCCGTTGGTTCATGGTCGGTGCAAAGCCGGGACTCCTTCCCTTGCCAGTTTTGACTCACTCAAACACCAGTGTTCTACAATAGCAATAAAAAAGGGAGCAGTTGAAACTTCCCTGGTACTGAAAATAAAAAAAGGGAGCCATACTATTGTATTTCAATTTTGGCGCCAAGAATAAAAAGAAATGTACTTGCATTGAAATTCTAGCTCAAGGGCATATTTGGAAAGAAAAATACTTTTTCAGCAATTATTATGTTCCCTTAAAAAGTTCGGATCCCGAAGAGGGACTATGAATTTGGGACGGAGGGAGTATTACATTTACTGGACACTCCACGTGGCATGTCCCATACATATTTTGCCGTGTCTCCCGCGTAGCCCCGTGTCTCGTGTCCCCATGTTGGACATGGAGACACGCCGGCCTCTAGGAGTGTCGGTGCTTCTTAGGTCCCTTGTCTATTTGTATTCTAGATATAGATGTATTTAATATAGTTCTTGCCTTCTTTTTCTTTCTCATGGTGCTAAGGGAGGCTTATATGTCTTGTTTTTCTTAATTATAAGCAGAGACGGAACCTCTCTCCTGAAAAAGCAGTGTCTGCTAGCGACAGGGATGCAGTTACGGATATGATGGACCAACATGCTCACTTTGTTGGCTCAATGCAGTCTCGCTTAGGCAAATTGCAGGTATTATTTTATTTTATTTTTGCAACTAAATCTTGCAGAAAGTTTGCTTATAATTTGTGTAACTTGTTTCCTTTTTGTCGTATTCCGAGACTAGGTGTACTTATAGCTTGAGATTAAGCTGCTGCAATTTTCATTTGTTACCCAGTTTGTTCTTCTTTTTCTTTTCTCCTATTCCCTTCTCAGATATATTCTGCTTATAGGTGTGCTTTTGGTTAGAGTAATATGTTTTATTAGATCACTTAGACTCATTAACAACATAGAGAATGAGGTTGGCAATAAAGATCCATATATGGTAGTTAAGCATGAGTAAAGATCCTAGTGAAGACCCTCACTTTTTTTTTTTGTGAATCACTTCTGGAAGCCCCACCCCAAGTAATTGAACCTCTCTAAAACTGCAAAGTTACTTCATAATTCTTTTCAAGCTTGGCTGGGAAATGATGAAATGCGGTCCCTGGGCCATTGTCATGTGCATACGGAAAGTTAGTTACGTGGAAAAAATCTTGCCCAGAACTCCTACAGCTCCTCTGTTACAAAGCAATACATTCTACAGCATTGTGGAGTAAAGTGTATATATTAAGTATTTAAGTTGATGCCAAATATATTGCCTTCTCGTGACAATGATATATTTAATTGGCACTTGGTTATAGGTCCAAGAAAGCGAGAATAGAACTCCTTTCAGATAGTCTTTATTCTGTCGTCACCAAGGAATTTGTTTTGGAGTTCAATTATCGAGAGAGAAAGTGTTGGGCACCTGCTAAGTTCATTCGGCCTTAAATGCCCATGACAGTTATATAAGCAATAGTACAAGAAAAAACATCCTCGCAGTTTAATTAGGAAAAGAAAATAAATAGTACAGACTACAGAGAGCTTCCAATTATCAAATGCACCTTTCATGGACCCCCGAAGATATCAAACTAATCTTCAACCCAATAATGGTTATACAACTTGGGTTTAAGGGCATACATCACTAATGGGAATGATATAATAGTAATTTGTTTGTTCCACAAAGTATCACTCTTTTGTCTGCGAGAGATGACATCATCCAAAGTCCTAACATTTGATCTTCTTAGTCCTTAAGATATTGGGAAGGCTCGACACTTGTTGATCCCATTCAAGCATTTAACCCGTCATCATCCACCCTAAGGGCTTATGTAACAGACTATAGCCGATGGGAGAATGTATTAGATGGAGTGAAGATGATCTAGAATTGTATAAAGAGAGTGGACAACCAGTTTTCAATGTGAGTCTACCACTGGTAGGGTTTAAGAGAGTTTTTTATAGACCTAGGATGGATTGGTATCCGAGCTAGGGTGTCTATTGCTCAATCCCAAGACATTTGCTCTCTTTCCTAGCTCTCATACTAGTCCATATCACAAACTAAATCCATTGGTCAGACCCACATCTAGAAAATTCTGCTTTAGTGATAATGCCTGGGTAAGACCCGAATGCCTTGCTTTAGTTCTGGCCCCCTTGACTATAAGTATGAGAAAAATTCAGTTTCTATGGGATAGGGGATGGGACTTGTCATCATACCGGCTTTGATTTCTCCTCCTTTTGAGGGGATTCTCATAGGTTTGCACTTTTAGAGATTTGGGAGTGGTGTGTGATCTGTAGATTCTCTTTGATGGTTTTAGGTTTTTATATTCTCTTTGTTGCACTTATTCTCTTCCTTTATCGTGTACTTCTTTCATTCTCATTTTGTTGAAATTTCTTCCTGATTCTTAGAAAAAGGGGAAAAAAAAAATTACACCAATTTAAAGATCTCATTGAGTAGAAAAATTTGTGTAAATTTTTTAGAAGGGGAAAAAAAAAAATGAAATGGGGATTCATTACAAACATCTCCTATTGCTGCTCTTTGATTAGATTGGTTTGAAACTAGATATTCATGCCATAGAGCAACTGAAGATCTTCTTGTAGGTATTTTTGCAATTTCTGCTAATTTTAAAAGGTTGCTGAACTTTCTGTCATTTTTGTTCCAGATAGTCCATCGATACTGGGAAAGGCATGATGTTAGAGGGGCCATTGGTGCAATGGAGAAGATCGCTGATCATGCTGTTAGTTCAACTCCTTTCGGTGCTTAAATTTAAACGTAATTTATTTCTTATTATTTTATTAACAAACTTTTCTTAATTTACCTCTTTTTCATTGTGCTGACACTTGTAGGTTCTTGCTGATGTGATCAGCTTTTTGACAGAAAAACCTGACATTATCACATTGGATATCTGCACGTGTCTACTTCCGCTCCTCACGGGCCTTCTTGAAAGCAGCATGGATAGGTAAAAGTGTCTGGCCTTTCATTCACTTTAGACATGTAAAAGACAATGATAAAAGCTGAAACTTGGAGGTGGTCAGTGCTTGATCATTTAAAAAGTTACAACCTTCTCTTTGTGTTTTAGTTGCCATAAAAATTATGTTCATTGTGAGACAACTAACAGCCAGTGGGTTCCTTGGCCACAAAGCCTACTGGTTGCCAAAATGATATAGGGTTTAAGACCAAAGGTTGGCCAAGTAGTTGACTAAATTTACCACCCCCCCCCCCCCCCCCCCCCCCCAAAAAAAAAAAAAAAAAAAAAAAAAAGTTCTTGACTAACACGTAGGTTCCCATTCTGGTTCCCCTATCCCATTTTGTCAGGTTTAGAAAGAAAGAAAAGAAAAGTGTATTGTGAATAAATAGCACTGCTATCTGGTGTCTTGGCTCTATAATCCTATATCCAATGTTTTGAAAACTGGAAAGGGGATCGAACTAATGGGTCATTGGTTCCACTGTGGCTGAACAGGAATCAAACTGTGACGTCAATACTATCCAAATTATTGATAGCATATAAATATCTAAAATTAGCATATAGAAGAATAAATGTGTAGAAAGCTTGAAAATGTAAAATATCCTTTGTTATTTGAATAAAAGAAATGAACTATTTGGCTAGAGATCAATCTGCACTTCTTTCATTCCCACATCCGTGGGAAGTAGAAGTTCAGGTACCCTCTGGGTATATAAAAGGTTCCAAATGCTTAGTGTGTGCTTGCTTGGGATATCCTTGATAGTGCTCCATGCGCAACTTTTCATCACACGCCAGCTGTCATTGAACTGATGGCTGTTAAAGGGGCGATCTCCAGTTTGAAAATTTATTCCCGGTTTAATTGACCCGTGTAGGGTTCTTATGGGCTGATGGCTCAACCGCTTATTCGTACGGTTTTTAAAATGGAAGCCGTTTTGAAAACAAGGCGGTTTTTCTGTTAATCCTGACTGGAGTAACGCCTGGTTGACAGTCGAACTGGCCGCTCCAGCTTTTCAAACCTTACCTATACCTATGCCAAAATTGAAAACACTTAGGGAATAGAGTTGAAGTTCCCACTCTAGTACTGAATTTTGTTACTCTAATTTACCGCCATTGTAATCGGACTCGAAGTTTGAACTATTAATCTAACTGAGCTTGCTGCTATAGAATCCAATTATGGTTGCATGTCAGTCCTTGTTCAGGGTGCCCAAATATCTACTTGCTATGTTCGATTGATAATATTGAAATTAATTTTCTTCCATTTTTTGCCTTTAGTGTATATTCAGAGCTAATATCATACATCGTAGAAGGCTGCGTATTGGGAAACTACATTATTGATGAAAATTATGGATGTGGTTAAGGCGAGTTGGCTTGTTAGGCTTGACGGTGGACCTGACTAGCCGATGATGACCGGGAGTCTCTCCGAAGGCTAACTAAGTCTACCAATTGAAATTAATTTTCTTCCATTTTTTGCCTTTAGTGTATATTCGGAGCTAATATCATACATCGTAGAAGGCTGCGTATTGGGAAACTACATTATTGATGAAAATTATGGATGTGGTTAAGGTGAGTTGGCATGTTAGGCCTGACGGTGGACCTGACTAGCCGATGATGACCGGGAGGCTCTCCGAAGGCTAACTAAGTCCTTGTAGAAGGAGAGGAAAGTACAGAGCTCTTAGGGTGAAAATGAACGGTGTACCTCTTTTAAGGGTATGTTGTTGCACTTTATAGAGTGACTTAGCTTAGGCTCGAAAAAAGCTCGTGTTAGGCACATGCCCTAACCGCTTCTTGGAGTGACATCATGCATGACGTTTCTAATGCCACGTGATGGTAACATGATCGAACTTGATCTCCGGCTTGCACTCAGATTCTCTTGGCTCGGGTCGGATCGGATCTTACTTGTAGGAATCACCTACTTTGAAGGCGCTCCCAGACGAGAAACTTGGTTCCGAGTTTCTCTCTTCGATTTTTGTGACGGGAGCTTGTTCCCTTTGAGACAGGATCGCGTTACTAAGGAAGATGGGAACTTTACGGTTCCCTTCCAATCGCCGTCATTGTTTCCTTCAAGTCCCATCGTCGTTTCCTTTCAGCTGCCGTTGTTGTTTCCTTTTAGTCACCGTTTTTGCCTCCGATTAGAGTGTTTTTTGTTTTCATTTTCGTTTCCAAGCTGTGTGTCCTGGCTGTTATCATCTCCTCCAATTGAAACTGGGAAGTGAAGGCCATAGGGAAATTGAAAGGTCCTTTGTTAGGGATTGGGTTTTACTTTCACCATATTCGTAGTTAGTACATGTGTATGGCCAGGGAGGAAATAGTCTTCCTGTTCTCATTTTTTTTTCTTCATCTGTTCAGTTTTTAACTTTTAATGGAATTAATGCGACTCTTCATTTCCCCCCCTCTTTTTGGGCAGGGGTGTGTATTACAGCAGTGAACAATGAAAAGTGAGCCCTATTATACTTTTTTCGTAAATGGTGTTTGGGTCTTTTTTGCATTGGGAAACACAGTAAAATGAACAATGGGAATATATGTTAAAGCATCCGACTCAAAACCAATAAGCAATGAGTTGAGAGGCCGCCCAGGCTTATATAGTACTAGTTTTGGAGGTGATTAGTAACCAATGTGGGACAAGCTCTAACATTATACTCCCTATGTCCCAATTTAATGTTCCCTAGTTCTATTCTAACCGGATAAAAAATTAGATATATTTTTAAAATGGTAATAAATTTTATATGCAATATGGATCTAGTTAGATCTCAAGTAGTAGTTTTATTAGACAATGTTTTCAAAATCACATAAAACATTATAAATTATGAGATAAGCAATTGAAAAGTGGTACGAACTCGCAAAAGGACTATTAAATTGGGATGGAGGGAGTATAACAATGAAAAATTAAAAATGATCCTAAATAAAATGAAGAAACACAATAAATTAATTTTGGTGCTGGTTGGGAGCTCATAATAAAGAAGGAAAAAAAAAAAAAAAAAGGCCCAGTTGGTACCCGTTACTAGGTATCTGGGAAGGGGAATGTTGAGGACATGCTTAACCTTTGGTAATAAGACACAAAAGTGACTGTGTTCAGGCTCGAACCCAAGACCTTAAGGTTCAAGGTTATTGGGCTGAGTCTTTGGGGCAATTCTATTTGCAACACCTTATTTACTCCATACAACCAAATTTCTTCATAAAACCCATACCTAAAATTCCTCGAACAAATTTACTCCATACAACCTACTAAATTTCCCCAGACTTCCCATAATACCCCTCCTCACCTCTGCCAGTCGTCTTCTTCTTCTCCCTCCCTCTTAATCAAGTCCACTTCTTCTCCCTCCCTCCCTCCCTCCCTCTTGATCGATCTCTTTGTCTCTGTCTCTCTCCACCACCCGATGCCACCGGCCATCACCACCACCAGCCACGCCCCACCACCAGCCATCGCCACCACCACCCGTTGCCATCGCCATGCGTTGAAGATGAGAGAAGATGGAAAAATTTCAGTAACTAATGTGTTGGTAAGTAAATGTTGCAAAAGATGAAAATTTTCGGTATCTGAAAACCGAAAAAATTACAAAAAAACTGTAAGTAGTTTCCGAAAAATTGACACTAATTTGACTTACACTTACTGAACTTGTGTCTATGGCCTAAATATATAGTAACGACAACCAGATACCGAAAAATTGTACAAATTTCGACATTTGGTTGTCAAAATTGTGTAATATTTACGGTTTTAAATTACTGAAATTGTCTAAGATCACGTTCTTTGTTTCAGTTTGCAAATGTCGAAAAAATAGTCGATTTTCGGATTTGAAAAGTCGTGATTTCTGGGCCGAAATTTTTTGAATGAAGGAGGTGGCGACAGCGGCGGTGGGTTAAAGTTTTTTGGACCTGAGAGGTGGAAGGAGGTGGCAATGGCGATGGCTGGCGAGTGGCTATAAAAGTTTACGAAGAAGAAGAAAAAGGGCTTTTGGATATGTAGATTTTACTTTAGGGGTATTTTAGCCTTTAATTAGTAGTGTAATTTAGTGGTATTGTGTGAAAATTTTAGTGGGTTGTACGGAGTAAATAAGGGGTTGCAAATAGAATTGCCCAGTCTTTATCATTGCATCACCAGTAGTCCCCTTAGACTTAAGTTAATTTTGGATTGGTGATTCTCAATGTTTATGTTTTCAAGTTAACTAGAATTTTGATTGTACTCTATACTCATGCTTTAAAATTTATAAAATATATATCAACTAGTGCATGCCCGTGCCTAACAATCGATGCACACAAATCAATAATAGGCTCAAGTTCAATATTTCAACCCCGTCCAACGATTCAACTATGCGGAAAATAATAGCTCAAGCATATTCGTTGTCCGATTAACTTGAACAAACAGATAAAAAATGAGTAATTTACGAATCCTAACTTATTTATGCACAAAATCACACACAAAGCCTCATAGGATTTGGAGTTATCAAAAATCCACATCCAAAATATCAAGGAAATAAAAAATTATACACAACAAACAAATATAAAATTGGGTATTCAATACGGCTTTGGTAGTCGTTAGCACCCCTCAATGATGTGTCTTCTCTTCACCACCCCTCAATGATAGAACAAAACTCAATGGTACTAATTGGACTAAACTCAATAGTGAATCATGGGAACACTGGAAACTTGAACAAAACTCCATAGAGTTGTTGTCCACAATATGCACCTGTCTCACCCTCGTTTAAGATCTTTATCCTATTTAAATCTTCAATTTGAACTGGTGTTTTAGTTAGTGCTACAGAGTTCTTCAACAGCTATCCCTTCACTGTGTATAACCTTTTATTCATACTCCACAATGCCATACTTCTTTTTCATTGAATAGTAAAGCAAAGCATTACAATATACACGGAATTTAGGTGGTCTACGATGGTTGAGTGGAATTCATTTCGTATCTAAAAGAAGAGACATACCCAAGCTTTTGCATCCAAGCCCCTAGCTTTTCTGGCTCATCAACCTTTTCCTAAGGACAACCATGGAAAATGTAATAAATGTAAGCAATTTGCATGGAAAAAAAAATCAGTTCATGAATGTGCAAAAATACTTGAATTTTTTTTTTTTCTTTTCAAATGCATATGGGTTGACATGGGTTGAGGCATTTTATCGAACACATGGGATGCATTGGAGGGTTAAGTTTTTTTTCTAACCTTTACCAAACAACAACTCTAACTAATGCCCTGGAATTGTAACTGGTGTGAAGGTTTTCCATTCATAATCGGACAGAAACATAGAACAAAGAGAAAGGGGAACAAAATTGTTATTCAAACCCACATGTACATTTGGGGGGGGGGGGTGGTTACAGAATCTATGATCAGTAACCATGACAGATGGGTGTGCAAGGAGGGTGGTGACTGATTACGCCTTCATCGCTGGTTACATGGCGGTTGGGCAACATGCAAAGTGGAGAGGGAGAGCTCAAGAGAGGCGGGTAGTAGTAGTTGTTTCAGGGCTCAAACTTTTACCCTGCATAACAGTTCAGTTAAGGTTTCAGTTTATTGTTATTTATCTTTTATATTCAGGGTAATTTAGTCCTTTTGTGTTATTAGGGTTTCGCTAAGGTTATCATTATTTATTTTTTATGTTCATGATAGTATAGTCTTTTGTGCTATTTGGGTTTTGTTGAGGTTATTAGGGTTGGCCTATATAACCCTTCATTAGTCTTGTAATCATTCAAGCTTTCTAATGCAATATGATTGTTACGTTGTTTCTCTTCTCTCTTTTGCAATGTCACATGGTATCAGAGCCGGAATAGGTTAATCTAACATTTGTTCTTTGTGTGTGTGAGACAAGATTTCTCTCTCCTTTCATGTTATCTCAGCATATGTTAAAAAAACCCTAGAATATCAGTAGCAACAAAAGCACCATCGACCATCACTGTTCATCAACCAAGTTTTCGTTTTCACCATCGACCATCACTGTTCATCAACCAAGTTTTCGTTTTTGTTCATTAGTTTCTGTCTCAACCCATTTTGTAGTTGCATTTTTGGGGTATTCTAAACAGTGGATCTCTCTCGGTTTCTTCGCGCAACATTGATAGCATCAGATTTCTGCACAAAGATCTGTTATTTTGCAATCGTTTTGCATCTTCACATCTCTTTCTCTCTCACATGACTAGATAGCATCTCTCTCCCTCTCTCCATTCGAAACCCCAAGTAGTGTCGCATATCTCTGTCTCTTTAGATTGCATATCTCTGTTCCTCCCCATATCGCATCTCTCTCTCTACTGGTTAGGGGTGAGCATGGGTCGGGTCAGTTTCTGTCTGGTCGTGAAAAATGGCACCCGAAACCGAACCAAAGTAGCCTGAAAACCGATTGGTTTGGGTACATTGGGTTTCGGTCCGGTTGTTAGGTTACAAGACCAATAACTCTTAGACAATCTCAAACTTCCAGATCAATGCAAAAAGAAAGAGAATCACAAACTCATAGATCCAAAAACAAAATTACAAAACTACAAATCTGGTCAAACTTTCAGATCCAAAAAAAAAAAAAAGAACTACAGATCTGGACTACAGACTACTACACAGACACAGAGAGAGAGAGAGAGAGAGAGAGAGAGAGAGAGAGAGGAGTATAGATTTGGACATGCAATCGAGACGGCGTGGTGGTGAACCGCGGCTTGTTCCTCGCGTGGTGGACAACATGGTGGTCGGCGGCTATGTTACGCGGACTCTCGTAATAGTATTAAGTACCCGTGTCGGACACTCGACACTCGGATAAGGGTGTGGGATATGTGTCCGATAAGTTTAATAAGACACTTCTATAGAAAACCTAATTGTAATTCGAGTTTATCATGGAAGTATGCATAAACCTCTCTTATTATCCATGAAATGCGCTATAGAACCTTAAAGCACCAATTTACGTTAGAAAATACACAAAAAATAGAAACAAATTTGAATATTTTGCCGTGTCCCCGTATCCTTGAAATGAGAAATAGTTGAATCCGACACCTAGATACATACCCGCACCCGACACCTGTACCCGAGTCCAAGTAACATAGGTCGGCGGCCATCCTCACAGCTCTGGACGGCGTGAGGTGAGAGGGGAGAGAGAGATCTTTGCATTAGCTGACGATGGCCTCAATCGACGACGATGACACCCTCTCTCTATCTCTCTCTTCGTTCAATATGGCATTCCCGTTGGGTCGGGTCGGGTTGTCGGGTAGTTTACTCACCCCCTACTGGTATTGTTTGCATCGGAAATTTGGCATTTGTTTGGCTTCTTGGGGCTTTCTATCTATAGATTGAGCCATTACCAAGGAGCTAATTTGTTCAGAATGCAGTTGACTGTTTCTATAGATAAGGCGGAACGTCCTTGGCTTTTATATTCAGGATAGTTTAGTCCTTTTGTGATATTAGAGTTTCGCTAAGGGTATGATTATTTATCTTCTATGTTCAAGATTGTTTAGTCTTTTGTATTGTGAGGGTTTTGCTAAGGTTATTTGGGTTGGCCTATATAGCCCCTTCATTAGTCTTGTAATCATTCAAGCTTTCTAATGCAACAAGATGGTTACGTTGTTTCTCTTCTCTCTTTTGCAATGTCACTGGCCGTTGCTGTACCGATACTCAATCTCAGCCCTAAAGTCTTTGGATTGAAACCAATCCCATCAATGTCAAAAAAAAAAAAAAAACCAATCCCATCCATTAGTTTATGGCAAATTAAATATAATGGTCTGAAATATAAGAAATTCAAAAACAGTTCTTCCTTATTATAACGATATACTTAGATGCTCCAACCTTAGGAGCTTCTAGGTACCTCCGCTCCCCAGCGCCCCTCCCGCTTCGTGCAACGAAGGGTCAAATCTGGTTCTATCCGCTTTGCCCCGGTCCAACTATTGGAATCTTGGGCCGTTGGGCTGGACGCTGTCTTGAGTTAGCCTTTTGGGCTGTTGATCTCTTGGACCTTGTCGGGTTGATGGTTCAGCCCACTTCGGAGCGTTAGGCCCAATTGGCGTGAGGTGCGGCCCCGTTGGTGTTTCGACTTGGTTGAATAGGTGTTCCAGCTCAGCCCATATGTGTTCCAGTTTGGTCTACTTGGTGTTTCGACTCGGTTCAATAAGAGTTTTGGCTCAGCCCGTATGTGTTATGGTTTGGCAATTGATAATTATCGTGCTCAATGACTGCTATTGTTTAGTTGATTGCTGTGGTAGTAAGAACTTGGACTGCCACATGTGAGAATGCCAAGGCAACTGCTTAACGGCTTTTAGCAACTTATGCCAAAGGTTAATACTCTGTATGGGGTAACCAAAACTACATGTTTCTGCATCCTGATTACTGGGGACCAACAATAATGACAGCCATCTATTCTATTTATCTATTGGGGGAGTTTGTTATCGCATCCAAAACTAGTCCGTATATTTAGGGGACTAGAGCTTTACATAGAAGTTTGGCTATCTGCTAGGGACCATCTTTGCTCTGAGACACAGATGATTTCCCTAACTATTGTTTTGACTAACTGTGGTTGGGAAATTGTTGATGTAGCCGTTGTACCCGGGGTTCCATTTGCAAATGAGACCTCATGGTTTGCAGCTCTTGGATTCTAGTAAAGCGGTGACAAAAATGTGTAGAAAATTCTTGTATATAGGATTCTTATAAAGTAAAGGTATTCATGTTATAAATTTATAGGGGCTGGTTTATTTTATTTTATTGAGCTATATTATCTACTTACTAAAAAATTTAAGCGGATTTTCATTTACTTTGACTTCGTATGAATAATTCAGTGCACACAATATTAAAGAGAAATTGAATTACATTCTAGAAAATATGAATTTTTATTGCATTTTTTAAAATCTAGAGGGTTCGCTTGAACCTCTTAATGTATGGTATATCCTGTTCTAGGAGATTAGACACTTGCTATTTTTGATTGTCGGGCAATATGTGCTTGCGGGGTTGGCTAGTTTCGAAGAAACTCGTTTTGAGACTTGTGCTTGAGATGGGGGCAGGACTTTTTTTTCTCCTTGTATCCTCATCCATGATGGACTTAGTTTCTCTTACTTTTTTCCGCTGGAAGAACTCAGAAGAAAAAGAGTCATGCAAATTGTATAAAAGATAAGGTTCAACCAGAATAGGAGTGAGTGTGCAATACAGTACAAACAGGTTGAATGAGCCGATGATTATTTCAACATAATAATTATGATTCCTATATTGCGATTTACCTTTTTTCCATAATATATCCTCTCTATCTATAGCTATGTTGCAAGTGGACGTACACACGTTATTAATATCCCGTCCTGTCCTGTCCAAATATAGGCATCAAGATCTTTCGCTGGATATGCTTCTTAAGCTTGTTAGGGTATTTGGTTCAGTGATCTATTCAAGTTTGTCTGCGTCATCATCCTCTGTTGGTGTAGATATTGAGGCAGAGCAAAGGTACAAGTGGATATCTTCCCTAGCTTTATCATCCACCCTCTTTATTTTGCCCTTTTGCTATTTAAAATTTTAGCTTGAAGAGCGCTCTATATTGATTACTACTTGCCTGTTGAAGGCTCGAACGCTGTAATCTCTGCTTCGTCGAGCTTGAAAAGGTTAAACACCGGCTTCCTGTGCTTACAAGGTCTGTATTGTATGTCTTTATGCTGTCTTGATTTGCTTATTTTACAAAGTAGGTTTCAACTTGCTTCCCCAAACGATTAAATATTTTCCCCTTTCATTTTTCTTTTTGTCATTGTTGAAATAGAAGAGGGGGATCAATTGCTAAGTGTGCACAAGAGCTGAATCTAGCACTTCAAGAAGTTTCAAGAGCATAGTTGATTAACAACACAAGTGAAGAATTCTTGACCATACAGGAATGAATTTTCTCTGTTTTAGTTTTGTATGTTATATTGTGGGGAGTATCCATATATATATATATATATGAACCGAGTTGTTGAGAAGCGGAAGCGAATGGCTGTGATCGTTTCTGTATACATTCATGCCAAGCAAAACTGAATTGTTGAGAAGCGGAAGCGAATGGCTCTGATCGTTTCTGTATACATTCATGCCAAGCAAAACGGCTTACCAACTGAGATCTGGCTGTGTCTTGGAACTGCAACACAAAGTGGGGTGGCAGCAGCCCTTTGAGTCTGGTGTTGCCCAGATTGACGACTTCCAGTTCATAATTTTTTCTGGTTGAGAAGGATCAATTCCCACCTTAAAACCATTTTCTAACCCAATATCTGGAAAGTTTGTTGTAAGTTTTAGATTTCCTTGTCTGAAATTATCTCAATTTGATCATCATACATCTATCGCTACAAACGTATCATGTGTTAATACAAGGGCCTTTGAATTTGAAAAGGGTTTGTTTTTATTTAAATTGTGTACTGTGTAAGGTACAATATTCTTATGCCTTAAAGTTTTTGCATGATTCTTGTATTAATAATCTAAGGAAGAAAAGTTAAATAATCAAGGGTACGTTTGACAAGAAAAAAAATTACTCCTATGATGGAAAGTGAAACAGAGTTAACTAAAAAAAAAAGAAGAAAAGAAAGTGTAAAGAAAATTGATTTTATTTCACTTATTTGATTAAAATGCAAAGTTATATAAGAATCTAACAAGAAAGTCTATTTTACTAACTTGCCGTATGTATAAATCATGATAGTAAATGGAAGTTATGGACAGAATGAGAAATGCCATAACAGGTAGCAACTTTTTCACATGAAAATTATATATTTTCTTGTGTTTTTAGTAAGAAAATGAATGCTCTTGAATAATGTTTAATTGTTTTGTACTAAAAAATTGACTTTCTAGTACTCCATCTCAATTTGCTTGCACTTTAGGGGAAGCTAGTTTTTATGGTTACAATGATGGAAGAACGATTAATTGGTATTGACTTTCTCAATTTGTTGATATTTAATATTTTGTTGACATGCCAGTAAATGTAAAAAGAAAGAGAAAAATAGAAATGCTGTACAACTTTTTATGTTGACTTTTCAAAGTGAACATTAGTTTTGAGATATCTAAAAAAGAAAAGGACAACCAATTTGTGACAGAGGGAGTAGTTTTACCTATGAAAGTATAATGTTTCTTTTTTGCATTTTCCATCATTTTTTCACTTTAATCAAATAGGTCATAAAGATGATAATAAAAAAAGGGTCATAAAGGTATATGTTTTTTTTTTTTTGGGGTGAATCAGATTGAAATATTAAAGGGGGTTAAGCAAATATACTCAATTAAATGCTTGGCTTAGGGCAATGGTGGTTTCCAGCTGTCATCTACTATCTTAAGTGCATTAAACAGTACATATGGCCTTCTCCTTGGGCCCGTATATGCAGAAATTGGATGCCTTGTGCGCAACTGTAAAACAAATTTTGGGCGTTCTCAGCCGGTGAGCCCACTAACCACATCAATAGTTGACAAAATGGTAAAGGAAGTTGCTTCTCAGCCATTGAATTTTTAATTGTAATGGCAACCTCACCCCTATCCGAAACCATTCAATCTTGGATATGCAATCTCAGCCATTGAATTTAATAATGGCAACAACCTGTTCTCAATCGGTGGCCTTGGGATGGAAAAAAAAAAATCCCTTTAACCAAATCGAGGAACTAACCATGGTTAGCATTTAATGGAGCAAAGCTGAACTGCCCAAGGTAAGTCGTAGTGGCGGGGCCGCCGAGGAAGAGTTGTACAAGAAGATCGGAACCCTAAGATTGCTGCTATTTCTGTGTTGGGGTGGGTATGTGTAATTTAATTAATTTTCAAATGGGTAAATTTCACTTACCTCCCCTGAGGTTTCTGACAAATGCAACAACCTCCCCCACGGTTTTTGAAAATGCACTGCCCTCCCTTACTTTTGAAAGTATTCTTCTGACACCCCCTTCCCTTCAATTTTAGGTAAACGTCGTTAACTTTAGGAAGGAAAAGATATGAATGCCCTTATTATATATACTCATTACTAGCTCTAGCCTCCCACTTTCCCATACGTAATCCAAACGCAGATCAAGAGAGAGAGAGAGAGAGAGAGAGAGAGAGAGAGAACAACAATCGTTCCATTCTCTTTCAATATATATTGATCCCCTTGCTCGATATGATTAAGGATAGAGAGAGAACAACAATCGTTCCATTCTCTTTTGATATATACTGATCCCCTTGCTCGATCATGATTAGCAACATACGATCCGCCATTTTTTGGGAAAGTTAGAGATTGAAGTTCAATCTCCTCATGGGGTGAATACCGAAGTGGTGGGATGATTCCCCGTTTGTGTAGGCTTCAACAATTGACTTCAAAGGCATCAGAAAGTAATTGCTACGCAAGTTAAGTTTTCTAACTTAATTTTGTGTGTGCTTGGGTTCATCCAATCGTCTATTCTTTCTGTGTTCTTGCTCAAAATATCAAATTAGTTTCCATTATGTTTTGCCTTCATGATTTCTTGATAAGGAATTGATAATTGCACTCTAAAAATTGATGCAGGCACTCCAAGCTACAATGACTTTCCAAAACCACCCTTTTGCAAGTTCTATGAGTTACGTCACAACGGATTAAACTACCTAGGTAACCCTCTATGGAAAAAAACACCCCATGGAGGCATGGACGCCGCGACAGCTCTCCCTTGGCCTCCTCGCACCCCTACTTCCCATCTGACTTCACAATCTACTATTGTATTTTGATCTGGTAACTTCTATCTCTCTCCCCCACCTGTTATTCTCCCCCCCTCTCTCTCTTAGCCTCCATAACCACCACAACCTCCCTTCCTCACCAATACTCCACCATTTATCCTCCTAGTCGGATCATTTTGACCTCCTCTTCGCCCTCTTCTCGTCCTATCCATCATCAGCACCGGAGAGCCCTTGTTGTGGCCGATTTTTTTTGCGTAAACCAAGGAGTTTTTTTTTTAAATTTCAAATCCCGATCTACGGCTACTGGAGCCCTTTCAAGCGTATCCACCCACGGTTTCTTTCTCTTTGGGACGTAGGCTTCATTCTACCGGTCTCGATTCCTCTCCAGCGATTTTCCGGCGAACTATCCCGGTGGCCCGTTCCAGTCTTTTTTCCTGGCATACTCTCGTTTTTCTTGTGGATAATAAAAGGAATAATAGGGATGAAGTTGTGCACACAAATAGGAATGGGTAGGAACACGAGTGGTTTGAATTTGATCCCTTGTTTTAGCCCCGAGACGGATTAGTACATGCATCGTTATCTCCGCAAGGGTCTTCGATTTGTTCATCAGTAAGCATGGATTTCTTGTCTCCCATAGCCGATTTGTAAAGATCAGATGATAGAATTGTGTTAACCTTTGTCTCATTGCTTCTGTCTTTACCATTTGGACTGCTAATGTTAATTGCTGGAAAACAATTACCGTTTTGGCTGCTAAGCTTAATTGCTTCGGTCTTTTTTCGTTCGGTTTTGGTTCAATTTTCTGTTTGGAGTGTTTCAGTAAATGAGGAGATAATTTGGTATGGAGTGCCATCAGTAATTTTTATATTTTAGAAAGGGTAGTTTTGTAATTCCATTATACTCTGGAGTGCCTGTATAAAAAAAAGGAAGCCCCAAAATCAGCTCCCTCTTAATATTATTTTCTTAAGTTTGGGCTTTACTTCGTGCTCTTTATATGAATTTGGAAAACTTAGGGATTTCGCCATATTAGGATTAGACCAGATAAATTAATTTGGCGCTTTTTCTCTACATTGGAGATATAATCTCAATTATTGGTGTGGGCTTTGTGTGTTGTTTGGATTGTAGGCCAAGAGAGAGTTAATGGGAGAATAATGAAGAGGACCAAGGCAGAGGTGATTGTCCAAATATTAAAGTGGGAGGTCGGCGTAGGTTTGCATGTATGGCTATGGATAATACCTACCACTGGGTGAATTCGTATTGAGATTAATTGGGTTCCCTGTATTTGGTTGACATTATTTTTTGCTTTTCTTTGTCGCACTAATATATTGTCACTTTGATTTATTTACCCAAAGAAAAAAAATCGTCACTTTGATTTTACGATTCGTTAATTGAGGAGTATGTATGAGATTTAAAGGTTTAGAAACTTCAAACTTCAAGCCCCTTTCATTGTAAAAGAGAAGTTCAACTTTAGGTACCATTAATTTCTCTGGTTGGACCATCCTATGATTGTTCATTTTCTTATGTCTTTGCCTACTGTGGGGGTTGCTTCTCCGATATGCCTCTTTGAACCTTTTGGAACTGGTAAGAAGAATGATGGGAGGGGTGAACTTCGCCTGAAACCTAGCGAGCTCGCTTGAGAAGAAGACCAGCACAAATAACACCCGCGTTAGGGCCTAGACCGGACGATGGTGGTCTGGGAAGGCACTCCGATAGTCTAGTGTGTCACCGGTGGTGAGAAATATGATTGGAAATATGTAGAAAAAAGTGTTTAGAGAGAGAGAGAGAGGATCCTCTGGAAGGTGAGCAAGCCTTCCTTTTATAGGCCAAGGGAAGCTTGCTCACTAAGTCAGTCGTGACCCTCACGCGCACCGTCTATACCTGACTCAGCACGTGGGTGAGCAATGAGTGTTTTAGGTACCCCCGCCGCTTTAGCTGACGTCACGCTCTAACATGCCTGATAAGTCAACAAACTTGAGAATACCCCCCCAATCCATCATGTGGTCCGTTAGACACCTCGAGCCCGTCGCCCAGACACCACCTGACACTACTTCAATCACATTCGTCATCTATCAGATCAATAGTCCTCTCAATAAGAGCCTCCGAACCCCAAGGCGCTCGTCTCAACGTCTTCCGAGCTTAACCGCGCTTCCTCCCGATTGCGGGGTAAAGTTGCTTGGTCTAGTTTCGCTGGTTGGCCTACCCTAAAGACTTCAACGACCTCTTTTGGTTCGGTGAAGGCTTCGTGGCGCCCTCCGCACAGTCACTCGGCGGTGGGCTCGACTGACCTGAAGTAGCCTTCAAACATCCGGCTAGGAGGGACGCGTGCAGTGGGCCCCTAACAGGAGAGCCATCCGCCAAAGGCTTGGTAGGCCGGGTACCATACTCACCGGGAGATACAACCAAACGTCAATCCCAAGTGCCCTCAACCGCTCTGTCAGAACACAGGATGTGCAGTTGGGCCCTCCCAGCTTGCCGAAGGGGACCATCAGCTCAGCCCTTTTGGACCTTTTGGGGACCTCGGCTGCTACAATAGCCCCTCAACCTTTGTCATCGCCGTTGGGCAATACAGGGGTTGAAGCACGGGCAGCCGAGGGGAGAAGCCTGCGGAGCACCAGAGCGTTGCAGATTGCATATGAGCCGAGTGAGTCGCACCCCCGTTCCATTGGATAAGTACGAGCATGTGTCAAATCAATTTCCTCGCGGCTGCTTGCTAGGATGACGTCGGGATGCCACGTGTCATGATGTGGTTTGTCTATCCCTTTGTAATAATGGCCCTCTCCAATCTCCTCAGTGACGCCTCGATCCACGACAATAGCTGGCGTCTGTGTTAAAGAGGGAGAGAACGTCCCCTCTTCGATTACCATGTGTCCCTTCCCGAGTGGCCCGTGGCGCGTTGCTACAATTCATACATGTGCCGTCTTTATTTTGAACAGTTGAGAGAGCCCAACGGTCTCTCCCATTGACAAGTGTCACGCCCTCATTTTTTACAAAACATAGATAAAAGGATCTCATACAATAAATAAATTAAAAGATAAAGATTTTCATTAACTAAAACACGACCCTAGCCCAATGGTTTTCAACGTTTGGGCATCCTTGCCCCAAAGGTGAGATCAAATATCAAAGTTATTACAAATCCGTAGTCAAAAGATAAGAAAAGATTAGAGTTACAATATCATCTTCCCAAAAGAAATGTTTGATGCAAAAAGATGAATAAAATAACTCCATGCCGGTATGCTCTTCATCCATGTCATGCACTCCACACTATGCATGGTCAAGCTGAGTACCTGAAAATGATAGGGTGAGCACACTAGCTCGTAGGAGAACTAATCTACTAGCGCTAGGCATATGAAAATGATGCATGCACATGAGAGCTAGACATGTCAAACGAGGGCTCATGTAAGGATTCACGTGGCTAAGGCATGGAAGAGAACTTAGGAAATTTCGACGTACTCAAGCAGTTCCAAGGATCCACCCCAACCCCAAGCTCATCACCCAAGTCAAAATTAAGTTTGTATAACAAGCTCCGACGAAATGTTAGGGATAGACCAAAACTTTGTTTCTCGTTTCTTTTGTTGAAGAAAATCATCAAATTTATAAAGTGTTAGGGATTTAATCCCTCTGCCGGGTTCCATAGGCCCCGCGTGCCTCTGCCGGGTTCCGTAGGCCCCGCGTGCCTCTGCCGGGTTCCATAGGCCCCGCGAGCCTTTATCAAATACTTTTTTTATCCAACGAGGGTATCGATTTAATAATATCTCATCATTCTCCAAACATTTCATCAAAACTTCTATAAGTAGTCCGTCTTTCAAAACTTCACTTTATTTTTCCGCATCTTTCATTAAAATTCGTTACGCACACACACATCCAAACTTTCAAAAAACCATTAAACTCTCATGGAATGTAAAACGACTCATTTGCTTATAAAACCAAAGTTCTCGGGTTAAATACGTCCGAAAGTGGTGCCAAAAGGCGGTTTTATCAAAGTACAAGCGGTCGGGGATCAAACGGACATAAAAAGGGTGACCGAGACTACCTAGAAACAGGGGCAGTCGCTGAATTTTACAGAGGCAGCAGCATGAACAGTACACAGAGCAGATTTTCACCTTAAGGGTGTGGAATTTCAACCCAATCACACTAAGGATAGCAAATGCTCAAATTGGAAGTGCAAGGCAACAATTGGACATGGAGGGAAGTCAATTTCATCCCCAATTTCATCAAATGATAAGCCAAAGAGTAGATCAAGAAATCAAGTGAGAAACCCACCCCAATTTGGGGAAAACATGAAATCCAATGAAATAGAAGCTAAAATCCATGTATGTGCAATAAATCACCAACATATAACTAGAGAGAGTAGAAAATTGTTCCCCTACCTCAAGGATTTACTTGAAAAATGTGGGTGAATGAAGCCCTAAGCTTGGATTTCCCACAAACCCGAAATTGGTGCTCCCGGTGTGATTCCAAGGTGACCCGAACTCCCCACGGTGCGTAGAACGTGAATATGACCTTGGTTTTTGAAGGGGTTGAGTGGGGAAAGGCAAGAGGTGAGCTTGAAAGAAAAAAAACGGAGGAGAAGAGAGAGAGAGGCTGTCGGCAGAGAGAGAGAGGGCAGTGCTCTGGAAAAATTTGAAAAAAAAGCAAGAGAACAAGTGTTATATACCCCCTACCTCTTATACTTACACCCCTAAACTTTCTAATGTGTTTTAAACACACCCAAGTGCATTTGAAAGCTCCCTAATCAACCCCTAAAGTCAAAATTTAATTCCTCACATTTACCCAACATTATTCCGGAAAAAGTGTTATAAAAAAAAAATAATACGGGTCCTTACAACAAGTATAAGGAGGAGGGGAGGGGGAGAGAGAAATACTTTACGTTCTCTCTCTCTCTTTCTAGATTGCAAACCCTCCAAACTAGAGCACCATTGTCAACCATCGCTAGCACCGCCATTGCAGCCTTCCTCTGCCCTAAGTTCATCTTCCAGGCTCAGTTTCTTGCACATTTTTCTGGTAAGAACTCATTTCTTTCTCTGTTTTCTGCGTTTTTGCTTCCTTGTTATGTATTCTAGATCTTAGGATAAGGCTTTTTTTAGACGTTTTTGGGTTTTAGTGAACAGTGTGGACGTTTGGAAAAACCCAGACGTTCAACCTGTTTATCTTTAACCTATTGAATATCTTCTTCTGAGCGTTGAGCTTCATCCAAGGGATTCGCCCCGTGGACCCTTCGGCTGAGAGCCCAATTTGTACGTCCCACTGGAACATTAGGGTTAAGACCATGCCAAAGTAGACGATTAGGTTAAGATCTTTTTTCATCTTGCTAACGATTCCACCCGTGAACTTTCTGTTAGGTCTTCGGCAGGGCTGATATATTAGCTCTCAGACGAATTCAAAATCCTCCGGCGACCTGGATCCAAGAATGACCCAGAGGATTGCAGCCCTCGGGAGAGGTTTCCGCCTTAGTGTTCCCTTGAAATTCGGCGAATCGGGGACGTTCTTGGCAAGTCGCCATTCCGACTCCAACGATCTGGACGACCAGGAGTTCGGCATCGTGAACACCGAAGCCCAACTTGCAACGGTCAGTCTTGATTGCCCATCTACTTCCGCCGAGGCAAATGTCGTGAGCACCTCGAAGAGGCCCAAGGCTTTGGTGGACCCTGACAAATTACCCGAGCTGCCGGCGGGGACTCCACCACCCTACGCCCACTACATGAGCGGGAGAGAAGGGGAGCTTGAAGAATTTCATCGGAAGTACAAAAATTCCGGACGACGTCCTCGTGGAGCCCTATAGGGAGCGGAGTCTTGCCTTCTCGAACGGCTACGTCATTTTCCCCCTCATTGCCATCACCGAGGGAGGGGTGCAATTTCCATTGTCCCCCCTTCTACGAGGTTACTTGGAACACTACGAGTTGACACCGTGCCAGCTCTCCATCAATTCTTACCAGATCATCAACTCTACGATCGCCTGGGTTAAAAGAAACCAACTCCAACTTTCTCGTAGCGATCTGTTCCTCATGTACAACATGGGACACAACGCTATGTATGACCGCTACTACTTATCCACTCGGCCCAAATTTGACCACCTTGTGTCCCGGCTTACCAATATAGACAAGTGGGTCACAGACTTCGTCAAAGTGTTTGATAACTTTGAGTTTGGACCTTCAAACCCACAGTTTGACTGGCTCCTTTATCATCCGGATTGATCCCAAGTATGGGGATTGATCCCACTTCATGCCAGCCCCCCAAGATGTCGAAGAGGGGGCCACGGGCACCGCCATAGTGGATAAGGCTTGGGAACTGCAAAAGGTTGCTAACGCCTCAACTCAGCTAGCCCCAACCCAAGCCCCAACGGCTGAGCCAACAGCCAACCCTCCTGTCTCGCGGACTCGCCCTTCGCACCGTAGAGAGGAGGACGTTGAAGAGCCAGCCGAGAAGTGGCAAAGGAATGACGGGCCACTGCCCAAGGATGAGATCATTGAGGTCGCCGAGGTCTATAAGGGGAAGAGTGCAACCGAGAAGGCATCCAGTGCTTCAGTTTGGGCTCTGCCTTTTCTAAAGCCAGACCAGACGCCAATAACTGAAGCGGGTAGCCTCTTTGACTCTCCCTGTAACACCTCCAAAATTTTGCGTTTGTTAATAAAGAATACATAAATAATAAATAGAATTTTACAACAGCATCCTAAAAGGAAATTACATAGATCTCCCTACTAATACATTCATTCTCTACAAGGTTGACTAGGGATTCTCTACTCCATTGCACGGCCGTCCATCCCGGCGGTACCCTGCTCTGCTCCGTAAGCCTTCAAGCCATATATACTAAAAAATGGAAGCTCTTGGGATCCGTGCCACAAATAGTGCAATAATAATCAAGCAACCATGCAAATCAATGGAGGTAACTAAAAAACAGAGCCCTTACATCAATTGACATTATAAACACAACTGCTTTGCCCATAAGTGGCAGTCCACAAGTAATGAAGATAATAGTAAACATCATAAAGTACGTAAGGATAGATAAGTTTCCAGTGGACGTAATGAAAATGGCTCCCCCTTCAACTCCCTCAAAACCTCACCACTTCTAATCACTCACTAAGGTCCCAAGCACCCTCAACTAACCTCACATAATGCCCCCTCTAGTTATTACCTCCACTCTCAAAAGAAATCTGAAGCCCAAGCACTCCCTCACTGGCATTCGCTCTTTTTAAGTAGGTCGCACAACTCAAGCATGCAACATCCAGAGGAAAACACTTCAAGCCAATGCAGGCACCACAGCAAGTAACAAGAGAATGAGTTTAAGATAATTACCCATATAGTAGAAGTAATAGCAGACCACAAATCAAATCCAACCAGTCTGGTTTCTGCATTGAAGTAACTGAGAGCTTTAATATTGAACCTACATCAAATAGATTTTAATAGAGCACATGGAAAGTGACTGCCAATTGACAGTTGACTGCATGTACTTAATGCCGAACTGTCTAAGGCTCCTCGGTGGGTTCAGGTTCATTGTTGTTGGTCTCATAAGAGTCAGTCATCCTATGCTGGGGAGTACACACGGTTTTATTTTCCTTACTTATCCCTATCCTTGCGGGTTGTGCAAGGGCACCTTATCTTTTGTTTTCCATCTCCGGCGGGTTGTATCGAAGATTTGCAATTTTCTATCTGCTATGCTTATGCATTTTTGCTCACATATTCCTATACTGGCTGGTTGTGCCAGCACTCTCATTTTCCCACCCCGGCGGGTTGTATTGGGGACCACACACTTTTTTCTTCTTTCTTTTCTTTCTTTTATTTTTTCTTTGTCCTTCCTGGGGTATACCCCTTGTAGGCTGTATATTCGCTTAACCTCTTTTAATTTCAAGCTTGATTTACGCCAAAAAAAAGAAGTCTCCACATTGAGGTTAGTAAAAGCAGTACCAAAGAAGTTCAAGAAAATTCTACAATATAGTTCAGTTTAAATCATATTCCACTAAGCCAAGAGGCCATCAGTGTGAGGACCTTTGGAGATGTGCCCCAAAGACATCAATCTATGCCTTGTGACTGAGTGGGTCTTATGAACAACCACTGAAATAGGGCATGCAACATTTTGGAACTTACGAATATTTCTCTCAATCCAAATGTGATATACAGCTGTGGAGAAAACTAGTTTAGTTAAAAGTGATTTAAGTGATTTGCCTTTGATTGTTTTGCTAACAGGGCAACCCAGTTAACCCAAGATCTAGCAGTCCAATGAACATCAAGTTTAGCAAGGAGCTAAGACCAAACTTGGGAAGTGTAGGGACAATTAAAGAATAAATGATCATGGCTCTCACTGTTGGAGCAGAAACTGTAGCTAGAATGGGATTTTGTGCCAAACAAGACTAATTTGTCTTCAGTGTAAAGCCTTTCTTGAATGGCAACCCAGGTGATGAAGCTGCATTTGGGTATATGTCCAGGAAAGCAGACACAATGATGCCATGGAACTTTGGGAAGGCTGGCCCTGACCCAACTATAATGATCCTCAATATCAACATTAGGGTTAGGGAAAGTGGTAAGGCTGGCCCTGACCTCATTGATTTCCCAAGTTTGAGTGACAGGTAAGGAATAGAGGATACCTTAGAGTTTTTAGGGAGGCCTAAGTCATAGGTGATCCTATCACCATATTTGCTCACCAAAGGCCCAAATGGATGCCAGTTTTTTTTGGATAATTAAATGGATGCCAGTTGTCATACCACAGGGAGGTTGTTTGCCCATTACCTATAATAGATTTGATGTATGGATGAACAAGAGTTCTGAGATTGAGGAGCTTCCTCCAAATTCATGTGGGCCTACTAGGCACCTTGATCTGCCAAAAATTGTTCCCTTTGAGTAAGTAGGACTTGACCCACTGACACCACATTGATTGCTCACCACCAGAGATAAGAAACCAAATGTGTTTGGAAATGGCAGCTTTGTTCCATACTTGTAGTGATTTGAAACCAAGGCCACCCTCCTGCTTGGGAGCACAGAGATGTTCCCAAGACACTTTGGCTCTAGACTTCTTAAGATCAGGGCCAGACCAAAGGAAGGCCCTCAGAATAGACTCAACATCTTTTATGACCTTCTTTGGTAGAATGAACATAGAGGACCAATAAGTTTGCATTGAAAACAACACATTCTTGATCAGCTAGATTCTACCAGCATAAGTTAAATCCCTATTAGTCCAAGATTTGGTCTTAGCAGTGATCTTATCCACCATAGGTTTGCAATCTCTATGAGTTAGTTTGGTGGAAAGTAAAGGGACACCTAGGTACTTCATAGGTAGGGATCCTTCTTGAAAACCAAGAGTATCCAAAATTTCCTTTCTGGTGGAAAATTGTACTCCAGAGAAAAAGATGTGGCTTTTACTAGGACTAGGTTTCAGTCCAGACAAAGACTCAAATTCAGTAAGGGAAGCTTGGATGTGTTTGACAAACCCAAGATCACCTTTACAGAAAATCCTGAGATCATCTGCGAAACAAAGGTTGATTATTTTAGTTTGACTACATCTCCAATGGAAATGGAAGTCAGGGAGCAAGGATTTTTCCTTCAAAATGCATGTGAGCACCTCCATGGCTATGACAAAAAAGATATGAGGAGAGTGGATCTCCTTGTCCAAGGCCTCTTTTCCCATTAATATGACCAGTATTTTCCCCATTAATGTTTAGTGTGTAGTTAGTAGTGGTTACACATGCTTGCAGTCACTTGATCATAGTGGGATGGATGTTCATACTAAGGAGGACATCCCAAAGGAATTCCCATCTCACATTGTCATAGGCTTTCATAATATCCACTTTCATGGCACACTTAGGAGATGAAGAGGATTTATGATAGCCATGCATACGTTCTTGGGTAAGAAAAATGTTATTAGCAATCCTCCTTCCTTTGACAAATCCTGACTGAGCAGGATCAATGAGAGAAGGAAGAACACTTTGTAGTCTCTTAGCACTTTGTAGTCTCTTAGCCAAAATCTTTGCTATGCACTTGTAAATGGTATTACAACAAGAAATGGGCAAATCACCAACCTTAGAGGGGTTAGGGATCTTAGGAACAAGTGCAATCACAGTGGCATTAGCTTTTCTCAAGAGTTGGCTAGACCTAAAGAAATTCTCAACTGCTGAAGTAACTTCATGACCAATAATAGGCCAGACTTTATGGAAGAACCCAGCATTGTACCCATCAGGCCCATGAGCCTTTTTAGGGTTTAAACTCCATATAGTTTCCTTAATTTCAGCATCAGTGACAGGCTGAATCATTGTGTGGACGGCCCACGGAAATCGGTGCGGTTTTGCGTTTGAAAAGATTGAAGATTGTTAGAGTCGCCACCCAAAATTTGAGGTCCGAACCCGAGAAACCGATAAAAAATGACTCGTTTGCCCATTGAAAAAGATTTCACTGATCATGGCGGAACCAAAGATTTCTCGGATTCGGGGGTTTGGTTACGAGAGGGGAAGGGTTTTACGGCACCCCTCTCGCCCGGTCCGTAAACCGGTCTCTAGTCAACATTTTGTGGGATTTTGGAAATGTTTGAAGATCAATTTTGAGCAAATAACGGGGAGTATGGGAATGGGAAAACACATAAACAAGTATTCAAATACGAACCAAGTGATGGTGGATGCTTGTGCAATGTACAATGCGATGGTGGAATGATATAAACAAAGAAAATGACAATGAAAGAGAGAAATAGGACTTAGAACACCATCTTGGGCAAAATTATTTGTCTTTCCGACACTATTTGCATGTTTTGGAGGGTTTTGATATAGAAATGAGAAGAACATAAAACTACAAAGTTGTAGCCCTTCAAATTATCTACGTTTTGATATATAATACGTTGAAAACGGAGTTCGGAGTAAAAAGTTATGGCTGAAACACTGTGACTGACTTTCTGTTGGGGTTTGAGCGCTCAAGCATGACCTTGAGCGCTCAAGGTTAAGGCCTTGAGCGCTCAAGCCCTTCCCAGATCGCCAAATTCTGCTATTTTATGACATTGGATGATCAAACAACCCCAAATCAATGATTATGGTTTGCTCAGAACAAGATTCGTAAGCTGTTAGAAAACAGATTGAGCGCTCAGAGCCTTGGGCTTGAGCGCTCAATCCTACCAAAATAACAGGTTTTAAAAATGCTTGTCTTGATACTTTTCAGACCTTGTAGGCTCATTTCAAATATGAGGAACTTGAATGGGCCCACTGGTCTCCCTCAGCAAGACCAAAATAATGATTTTCACATGGTTTTAACTACCTTTTGGCTTGATCAAGGCTTGAACTTGTGGTTTGATGAATGGATGGGTAGTGGCTGTGTTTATGGGCTATAGATGAAGTATTTTGGACAGAGGAGTGTGAGTGTAGGGCTGATTGAGTGATTGATTGAGTGGATGATGGAGTATTTGAGCTTAAAATGGTGATTTTGGCTTGGATGAGGTGGGTTTTGATGGAAGAGCTAGGTTTGGACGAAATTGATGGAATGTATGGGCTGTAAATGGCTTATTAGAGTGAGAGAGGGGCTGTTGTAGTTGGTATCTTAAAGACCCATGTGTATTTGGTCTTAAAGATGAGATTTTTGGGTGTTTTGGAGGTTGAAGATGATGGAGGGTGGTGGCTATGGAGGAGAGAAAGGCTAAAACGTGATTGAAGTGATGAGAGAGAGTGGAGAGGGCTGATGAAGGGTGTGAGAGTGTAAGAGATCAGTCAAGGGAGTGGAGGAGGTTTATATAGAGAGAGAAATGGGTTTAATTTTTGAATTGGGTTTGGGGGGTGATTGAGGAGATGTTCAAGGGTCTAGGAAGTGTATTTAGGCAGTAGAAAACATAGGTAGACGCTCCTCTTGCAGTAGAATATCATGATTAGATGATCTGCAGAAAACTGATCTGGATCAGAGTTGAGCGCTCAAAGCCATAAGATTGAGCGCTCAAGGTGTTTTTTTAGGGCTTGAGCGCTCAATGTTGGGACCTTGAGCGCTCAAGGCTGTTGCTCAAAAGGTAAAACTTTGCGGGGTTGCCCCGGGTGCTACCGAACTCCGTTTCGTGCGTGGTTTGAAGCGTTGGAAAGCTTGTCGAGTGTACTTTCTAACCCAAGTGGTTTGAACCCAAGATAATTTGTACATCCAAGTATGTGACCATTTTACCCTCAGAAGGTCGGGAAAACAAGTCATTTTGGTAAAACGGACACATCTCCCTCATTTCAAAATGGATTGGGACATATTATATATCAATAAAGAGGGTTTTGAATGTACTAGAAGATGGTGTAGGCTTGGGTTTGTTTTGAAATGGTTTATGGATGGTTTGAAGGGTATTTTGTTCATTTTGGTTGGTGTAAGGTGGAGGGGTTAGAATGGTTTAGGGTGGTTCGGTGAGTTCAAGCCTTGTTCTTAGCCTTGAGGTATGCACGATTGGTCTATTTCATCATCGGGAATGCTTGAGTGCATCCTGGGTTCAAAATCGGGGTGTCTACACATTGACAGCCTCTGATCATCACTTAACCTCCTTTGAACAAGATTATTAACTCTACTAGCACCATCATATTGAGAACCATGGGAAGTGCCCAACAGATCAGTGTAGTAGTTGACAAAAGAGGACTTAATCACAGATATATCCTGAGTAGTAGTGGAGTCACTTAGTGTAAGACTGGTAATCATACTCCTGTTCCTGTTATTGCTAACAGATTTAAAAAAGAATGAAGAACACTGATCACCAAGCTTAAGCCATTGTATCCTAGATTTTTGCTTGGCAAGGCTCTCTTTAGCTCTAGACAACAACATATACTGTCTAAAGGCAGTTCTCTCTTCAAATTGTGTGGTTGGGATTGGATGGGTTAGCCCCCAATTTCACTTGAAGATTATCAAGTTGAGATTTGTCATTTTTAACCCTATTAGAGATTGCACTAAACTCCTTAGTGTTAAGTTTTTTGAATTCCTCTTGAAGAGAACTCAAGTTTTTACAAACACAAAACATGGGGTTGCCAATGACCATGGTTCTCCAAATCTTTTTGAACTATAGGGAGAAATAGTGGAAGAAATAATGGATGGTCACCAATGAAATCAAAAAACCTAAAAGGTTTTAGGGGTAGGTCTGGGGGGGGCAAGACTGACCACAACAGGTGAATGGTCAGATATCCCAGGAGTGGGAAAGAAAGCACTAGAGTAAGGAAAAGATCTCATCTAGCTTACATTAACAAGTACCCTATCAATCTTGGAGGAGATATGATTAGGGGCAATTTGTCTATTGCTCCAGGTAAAGAAACATCCATAGAATCTAAGGTCATCCAATTCACAATAGTAGAGACTGTTGTTCATCTAATCCATGTGAGGTGGCGAGGGTTTTGAACCACCAGACTTCTCCCTAGGAGACCCAATGGCATTGAAGTCACCAAGAGTCACCCAAGGAGAAGTGGTCTTAAGATTAAGGAGGTTACTCCAAAGGTTCTGTCTATCTACATGATCATTAGCACCATATAAAAAGGTGGAGAGAAACACAAACCCAGATTGGATAGAATGGACCTCACAGTGTATGTATTGACTGCCTGACTGGATTCAATACATTGACATTGCAAATTTGAGGATCCCAACATACCAAAATTCTTCCAATTGGGGCAAAATTATAGTTTTGAGCAAAGTACCAATGAGGGCATATGAAGTTGAGTATTCTTTTAGCATTGGCCCCTTTCACTTTATGTATTTTTTGGGGTAAATTCTTTCACTTTATGTTCAAGCAAACCAATAAGATAAACGGGAGAGACAAGGACAAGGACTTAACAGCGTCGCTAGAGTTTGAACTTTTCCAACGCGAAGTGGCAACAATGATCTGCTTTGAGATGCTGGTGGGGTTCAGATAGTTGTCAAAACCTGCTTCTAGAGTACGCAAATTAAAATTAAAGAATAGCAATCGAATCATTCTACCCAATGGAAATGCTGACCAAGCAAACCATCACACTGCCTTAACACAATTTTTAATTTAAAACAGAAATTAAAATGTGATAAACCGCTTAGGTGATTTCAAAGAAAATACAAGTTTCCTTTTCTAAGAACATAATCCAATGAGTTGATAATCTACACCTTCTCGCTCACCATCTATGAAGCATCAAAACTTCTAGAGGTCGCCATGTCCATGTATCAGACATGGGGACGCATATTGGTCACGCCACGTGGCGTGTCCCTTAAATTAAAATTAGTTTTTGAAGGGGGACACTCGGGGGACACAGCATGGACACGCGTGTCTCACATATACACTCTCTTTCGCTGTATATATGTATATACATGCATACATGTATGTATGTATGTACTGGTATATATATTTCTCCTTTGAGGGTGTATATCTTATGTACATGTGTACGAGTATATATATGCTAGTAATAACAGTGTAGATATCTTACATATCAAAAGAAAAGTTTATATATCTATGTATACATATTGTTACTGCATACATATACGATTTATTTATACATGTAATAAATTAGTTATTATTTTTTGCCGTGTCCCCCGCCGTATCTGTGTCCATTTTTTAGGATTCACGTATTTCATGTCCGTATCTCTCTCGGTGTCCGTATCCGTGTTGGTGTCTGTGCCATATAGCTCACTATTCTTCTCTCAAGACCCAACTAAACAGAGGAAAATAGAGGAGAAACCAGAACAAGAAAATTGAACAAAGTGAGAGATTGTTACTGATATGAGATTTCACGTCACACCCTTCCTGACACATAGTGTGTGCTCACTTGACAACACCCAACATATGCACGCTAAAGAAACGTACCTTATCCATCCCTTGGGTACTCGGGCTTTCGTACCATGTTACACGGTTCTAAAAGTAGAACTCGAGCCAAATTGCAAATACCTTATCCATCCCTTGGGTACTTGGGCTCTCGTACCATGTTACACGGTTCTAAAAGTAGAACTCAAGCCAAATTGCAAATGATGCTGAAAGAAAAGGAATTGGATGGTTTCTTAAGGATTTTAATTTCGGTTCAATATCGTGTTATTTTAATTCAGAGTTGGTTAATGAGAATCGTAAAAACATCCAACTCAAAACCACTTGACAATGAGTGGAGAGGCCATCCAAGCTTATATACTAGTTAGTAGTTACAAGTTTACGAGTAGTTTGAAGGTTATGTTAACAAATGTGGGGCAAGCTCCAACAGAGTTTGAGATTGAAGTGTGGCCTTCCTTTGTTAGTATTGTGGCTCTTGTGTTCTTATTCTCCCTCTATTTCTTATGCTTCTTGAATCAAACTCCCATTTGATTGACCCGATAACCACACAACTCATATACCTTTTTACTCCAGCCCTAAAACAAAAACAATCCACCGTCTTTAAGCAATCCTAATTAACCTCAATCCAGACCCTTAAATACCCAATTGAAATCTGATTTTTTTTTTTAGTTAGAAGATCCTGAAATTACGTTGGTGGCACAGACCCTTAAATACCCAATTGAAATCTGGATGTATGCTTCATTGCACATCGACTTTGTTCATCGTCTCAAAACTATACTCAGGACTACTTGCTAAGTTGAATGTAAATTTTATTCTGTTCCTGAAATGTTATAGATTATTATCACTAGTTTTAGTTGCATCTAATATTCATCTGTTTTATTTATGTTTCTTTTTTTCGGTAAAGTGTTTTATTTATGTTTATAGCTCGGATGTATGGATTTATTACTGACATTAGCTTATTGTCTTCCCATAAGATGAAACTCGGGTGCATAAAGGGAACAAAGATGTCTCTTTCTGTGAAGGACAAAAAGTCATACCTCTCTAAATCACTGGTAACTAATTCATGAGACAATCTAACAAAGTCACTCATTCAAGTGACCCACATTCTAGGCTGGACTCGTTCTCTTGTTTCGAGCTGGGAGAAGAGTGAGAGATACCACCATTACGAGGCTCCTGCTTCCAGCAATTTATCTGGGAAAGTACCTGTTGTTGGCATGCTACAGCGTAATGTGGTATGATCTTTTTTTTTACATCTTGCAGATGGCTCAGCATAAGCTTGTAGAGACCCTTTATATTTGTACTTTTTTTTTTCCTTTTGCGGAGTGACAAGAAGGCTTCTTGGGGTAGCGACCTCAATCATACAAGCTTGAAAACATGATTTAGATTTTCCAATGATAATTCGTCAAAAGATTTCTCAATTGCATGAACGAGTTCATCAATTGTTTTCGGTGCTTCTTGAAATTGTTTAAAAGATTTCTCAACTGCATGAACGAGTTCATCAATTGTTTTCGGTGCTTCTTGAAATTGTAGAGATTGGATTGCTCTAAAATGCCCAAGGTCCAAAACGTTCAAATTTGGGTTGCTTGGACATTGAAAGTGAAACCAAATATCAAATCCATCCTTAGTTGTAGCTTCAATAAATTCAGCATCGGCCGGTAGAATGTGCGGTCTCGCATTATCCAATTCGACATAGATTGGGTCCATTGTAGAAGTACTCAAATGCAACCATTTGGATCGAATTGCTGGTAGAACCTTTTCAATTAAACACAAGCAGAAAACATCTTTATTCACTGCTATGACTGCCTTTGTCTCCAATGTTCCGGCAACTCAATTTTTGCTACTTCGCTTGGCATGTTCCTTGTATGTAAATGGAAAAATTCCAATCTTACCAGAAAACAATTCATTTCTATCTTCATCAAATCGTGGTTGGGCGCTGACTCAGGCTACGGCTGCTAAGAACATCACTTTTGTGATGAATCACTTACTTTTGCAAGTGTGTAGTGGTTTTTCCTTTCCGATTCTCTAGTTTAGAAGAACCATTTCTCATCAATATGAATGAAATCGTGAAAGCGTCTAAACATTGGATGACTTTCTAGATCAAGCATTGAAACACAAAATTGCAAATCTTGCTTTCTTATTTTCTTCAGATAAATAAGGCTTCAGTGCATTTGAGTGTGGCCTAATCGTACCTTCTTTAACTCACGTATGGAGTGTTGATTTTGCCGTATCAATTCCTTCGCTAATGATCGAATGTTGTTATGCCTGCAAAGATGAACCTTAACCACCTTGTTGGTGTCAAGTTGAATTCGTTTACAGCCAATTTTTCTAGGCAATTGGTTACAGACATTGGCTACCAATCCATCGGCAACAAAAGCATTCCCTTGCTTTCAATTCCGACGAACAGTTTTTATGTCGACAGAGAACAGAGCAGCAATAGATTTTATAGTACCCCTTTTTAGTTTTCCAGCCGCACTACACGCCAAGAGAGCTTCATAAATTGCTAGGCGCTGTTCATCCGGTAGATATTTCCCAGTTCTAGAAGAAACAGGGGAATTTTCAAGGACGGAATCCTTGGATAATTTATAAGGAAGGTAAGAGAGAAAAAGACATGTAGGAGTAATGTTTGGGAAGAGAGTGATTGGGTTGAAAAAGGAAATGTTAAGGAAGCCGCAGAAAGCAAAGAGATTAAGCAAGGAGTGTTTGAATTGGAGAAGACTTCTTACTCTTGGGAAAGGAAAATTGGTACGGTTGGAAATTTAAAAAGACCGGCCGAAGTTTAAAAAGACCCGCTCTTTTAGGTTGCAAATTGGGAAGCAAATTTTGGAAGAAGTTTAAAATGACCGCCTTTTCTAGATTGCTGAAAATTCATTCAAGAAGAGCCATTTTTTTTTTAAAGACTTCCTTTACCCAAAATGCTAAAGAGACCGAGGATTTTGCACCGATCCCAGTCCGGGTCCTGTATTGATTATCCGAGCAGTTCAATGATTTTAGGGGGGAAAAAAAACGAGTGGGCCCATGAAAAATCAGCTCAATCCAATATGTTTAGATACTCAATCCAATCTTCAATTTTTTCATTCAGATTACAGGATCATGTAATCTGAATGAAAGAATGGAGGATGGATTGAGTATCTACACATATCAGATTGAGCTGATTTTTTACAAGCTCACTCGGTTTCTTTTTTAAAAATTATTGAAAAGTTTAGATCATCTATGTGGGACCCGGAGTGGGCCACGCAAGCCCATTGGTTCATGGTCGGTGCAAAGCCGGGACTCCTTCCCTTGCCAATTTTGACTCACTCAAACACCAGTGTTCTACAATAGCAATAAAAAAAGGAGCAGTTGAACTTCCCCGGTACTGAAAATAAAAAAAGGGAGCCATACTATTGTATTTCAATTTTGGCGCCAAGAATAAAAAGAAATGTACTTGCATTGAAATTCTAGCTCAAGGGCATATTTGGAAAGAAAAATACTTTTTGCAGCAATTATTATGTTCCCTTAAAAAGTTCGGATCCCGAAGAGGGACTATGAATTTGGGACGGAAGGAGTATTACATTTACTGGACACTCCACGTGGCATGTCCCATACATATTTTGCCGTGTCTCCCGCGTAGCCCCGTGTCTCGTGTCCCCATGTCGAACACGGGGACACGCCGGCCTCTAGGAGTGTCGGTGCTTCTTAGGTCCCTTGTCTATTTGTATTCTAGATATAGATGTATTTAATATAGTTCTTGCCTTCTTTTTCTTTCTCATGGTGCGAAGGGAGGCTTATATGTCTTGTTTTTCTTAATTATAAGCAGAGACGGAACCTCTCTCCTAAAAAAACAGTGTCTGCTAGCGACAGGGATGCAGTTACGGATATGATGGACCAACATGCTCACTTTGTTGGCTCAATGCAGTCTCGCTTAGGCATGCAGATGTTATTTTATTTTATTTTTGCAACTAAATCTTGCAGAAAGTTTGCTTATAATATGTGTAACTCGTTTCCTTTTTGTCGTATTCCGAGACTAGGTGTACTTATTGCTTGAGATTAAGCTGCTGCAATTTTCATTTGTTACCCAGTTCTTCTTTTTCTTTTCTCCTATTCCCTTCTCAGATATATTCTGCTTATAGGTGTGCTTTTGGTTAGAGTAATATGTTTTATTAGATCACAGACTCATAGCTTGGGAAGCATACATAACAACATAGAGAATGAGGTTGGCAATAAAGATCCATAAATGGTAGTTAAGCATGAGTAAAGATCCTAGCGAAGACCCTCATTTTTTATTTTATTTTTTTGTGAATCACTTCTGGAAGCCCCACCCCAAGTAATCAAACCTCTCTAAAACTGCAAAGTTACTTCGGCCCTGTTCGTTTCCCAGTTTAGTTTTAGTTTTAGTTTTGATGACATCATCATTTCTCTCATTTTTCTCTCTATCTCTCTCCTCTCATTACACCTGCTGATATGATGAAATGCGGTCCCTGAGCCATTGTCATGTGCATACGGAAAGTTAGCTACGTGGAAAAATTCTTGCCCAGAACTCCTACAGCTCCTCTGTTACAAAACAATACATTCTACAGCATTGTGGAGTAAAGTGTATATATTAAGTACTCCCTCCGTCCCTTTTTAAGTGCGTACCCTGGGAATACGTGTAATTTCAAACTCCTAAAAAACATATTTCCCTATATAATTTTTTAATTCTTTTTATACCAAATTAAAGTGCTCATTGAGTACTTTAATTTGGTGCAAAAAAAATTAAAAATATTATACGAAAGTACATTTTTTAATGTCCGCAAAAATACACGTTTCCCATTGTACACATTTAAAAAGGGACGGAGGGAGTATTTAAGTTGATGCCAAATATATTGCCTTCTGGTGACAATGATATATTTAATTGGCACTTGCTTATAGGTCCAAGAAAGCGAGAATAGAACTCCTTTCAGATAGTATTTGTTATGTCGTCACCAAGGAATTTGTTTTGGAGTTCAATTATCGAGAGAGAAAGTGTTGGGCACCTGCTAAGTTCATTCGGCCTTGAATGCCCATGACAGTTATATAAGCAATAACACAAGAAAAAACATCCTCGCAGTTTAATTAGGAAAAGAAAATAAACAGTAAGAGAGCTTCCAATTATCAAATGCAACTTTCATGGACCCCCGAAGATATCAAACTAATCTTCAACCCAATAATGGTTATACAACTTGGGTTTAAGGGCATACATCACTAATGGGAATGATATAATAGTAATTTGTTTGTTCCACAAAGCATCACTCTTTTGTCTGCGAGAGATATTGGGAAGGCTCGACACTTGTTGATCCCATTCAAGCATTTAACCCGTCATCATCCACCCTAAGGGCTTATATAACAGACTACAGCCGATGGGAGAATGTATTAGATGGAGTGAAGATGATCTAGAATTATATAAAGAGAGTGGACAACCAGTTTTCAAGGTGAGTCTACCACTGGTAGGGTTTAAGAGAGTTTTTTATAGACCTAGGATGGATTGGTATCCGAGCTAGGGTGTCTAATGCTCAATCCTAAGACATTTGCTGACTTTCCTAGCTCTCATACTAGTCCATATCACAAACTAAATCCATTTGTCAGACCCACGTCTAGAAAATTCTGCTTTAGTGATAATGCCTAGGTAAGACCCGAATGCCTTGCTTTAATTCTGGCCCCCTTGACTATAAGTATGAGAAAAATTCAGTTTCTATGGGATAGGGGATGGTACTTGTCATCATACCGGCTTTGATTTCTCCTCCTTTTGAGGGGATTCTCATAGGTTTGCACTTTTAGAGATTTGGGAGTGGTGTGTGATCTGTAGATTCTCTTTGATGGTTTTAGGTTTTTATATTCTCTTTGTTGCACTTATTCTCTTCCTTTATCGTGTACTTCTTTCATTCTCATTTTGTTGAAATTTCTTCCTGATTCTTAGAAAAAGGGGAAAAAAAAAATTACACCAATTTAAAGATCTCATTGAGTAGAAAAATTTGTGTAAATTTTTAGAAGGGGAAAAAAAAATGAAATGGGGATTCATTACAGACATCTCCTATTGCTGCTCTTTGATTAGTTTGGTTTGAAACTAGATATTCATGCCATAGAGCAACTGAAGATCTTGTAGGTATTTTTGCATTTTCTGCTAATTTTAAAAGGTTGCTGAACTTTCTGTCATTTTTGTTCCAGATAGTCCATCGATACTGGGAAAGGCATGATGTTAGAGGGGCCATTGGTGCAATGGAGAAGATCGCTGATCATGCTGTTAGTTCAACTCCTTTCGGGGCTTAAATTTAAACGTAATTTATTTCTTATTATTTTATTAACAAACTTTTCTTAATTTACCTCTTTTTCATTGTGTTGACGGTTGTAGGTTCTTGTTGATGTGATCAGCTTTTTGATAGAAAAACCTAACATTATCACATTGGATATCTGCACGTGTCTACTTCCGCTCCTCACGGGCCTTCTTGAAAGCAGCATGGATAGGTAAAAATGTCTGGCCTTTCATTCACTTTAGCCATGTAAAAGACAATGATAAAAGCTGAAACTTGGAGGTGGTCAGTACTTGATCATTTAAAAAGTTACAACCTTCTCTTTGTGTTTTAGTTGCCATGAAAATTATGTTCATTGTGAGACAACTAACAGCCAGTGGGTTCCTTGGCCACAGAGCCTACTGGTTGCCAAAATGATATAGGGTTTATAAGACCAAAGGTTGGCCAAGTAGTAGACTAAATTTACCACCCCCCCCCCCCCCCCCCCCCCAAAAAAAAAAAAAAGTCTTTGACTAACTCGTACGTTCCCATTCGGGTTCCCCTATCCCATTTTGTCAGGTTTAGAAAGAAGGAAAAAAAGAAAAGAAAAGTGTATTGTGAATAAATACCACTGCTAGCTGGTGTCTTGGCTCTGTAATCCTATATCCAATGTTTTGAAAACTGGAAAGGGAATCAGACTAATGGGTCATTGGTTCCACTGTGGCCGAACAGGAATCAAACTGTGATGTCAATACTATCCAAATTATTGATAGCATATAAATAACTAAAATTAGCATTTAGAAGAATAAATGTGTAGAAAGCTTGAAAATGTAAAATATCCTTTGTTATTTGAATAAAAGAAATGAACTATTTGGCTAGAGATCAATCTGCACTTCTTTCATTCCCACATCCGTGGGAAGTAGAAGTTCAGGTACCCTCTGGGTATATAAAAGGTTCCAAATGCTTAGTGTGTGCTTGCTTGGGATATCCTTGATAGTGCTCCACGCGCAACTTTTCATCACACGCCAGCTGTCATTGAACTGATGGCTGTTAAAGGGGCGATCTCCAGTTTGAAAAAAAAAAAAAAATGCCCATTTGGTATCCGTTACTAGGTATCTGGGAAGGGGAATGTTGAGGACATGCTTAACCTTTGGTAATAAGACACAAAAGTGACTGTGTTCAGGCTCGAACCCAAGACCTTAAGGTTAAAGGTTATTGGGCTGAGTCTTTGGGGCAATTCTATTTGCAACACCTTATTTACTCCATACAACCGAATTTCTTCATAAAACCCATACCTAAAATCCCTCGAACAAATTTACTCCATACAACCCACTAAATTTCCCCAGATTTCCCATAATACCCCTCCTCACCTCTGCCAGTCCACTTCTTCTTCTCCCTCCCTCTTGATCGATCTCTCTGTCTCTATCTCTCTCCACCACCCGATGCCACCAGCCATCGCCACCACCACCCGTTGCCATCGCCATGCGTTGAAGATGGGAGAAGATGGAAAAATTTCAGTAACTAATGTTTTGGTAAGTAAATGTTGCGAAAGATGAAAATTTTCGGTATCTAAAAACCGAAAAAATTACAATAAAAAACTGTAAGTAGTTTCCGAAAAATTGACACTAATTTGACTTACACTTACCGACATCCAGATACCGAAAAATTGTACAAATTTCGACATTTGGTTGCCAAAATTGTGTAATATTTACGGTTTTAAATTACTGAAATTGTCTAAGATCATTACGTTCTTTTGTTTCAGTTTGCAAATGTCGAAAAAATAGTCAATTTTCGAATTTGAAAAGTCTTGGTTTCTGGGCCGAAATTTTTTGAATGAAGGAGGTGGCAATGGCGATGGCTGGCGGTGGTGGGTTAAAGTTTTTTGGACCTGAGAGGTGGAAGGAGGTGGCAATGGCGATGGCAATGGCTGGCGGGTGGCTATAAAAGTTTACGAAAGAAGAAGAAAAAGGGCTTTTGGATATGTAGATTTTACTTTAGGGGTATTTTAGCCTTTAACTAGTAGTGTAATTTAGTGGTATTGTGTGAAAATTTTATTGGGTTGTACGGAGTAAATAAGGCGTTGCAAATAGAATTTCCCAGTCTTTATCATTGCACCACCAGTGGTGCCCTTAGACTTAAGTTAATTTTGGATTGGTGATTCTCATTGTTTATGTTTTCAAGTTAACTAGAATTTTGGATATGTAGATTTTACTTTAGGGGTATTTTAGCCTTTAACTAGTAGTGTAATTTAGTGGTATTGTGTGAAAATTTTATTGGGTTGTACGGAGTAAATAAGGGGTTGCAAATAGAATTGCCCAGTCTTTATCATTGCACCACCAGTAGTGCCCTTAGACTTGAGTTAATTTTGGATTGGTGATTCTCAATGTTTATGTTTTCAAGTTAACTAGAATTTTGATTGTACTCTATACTCATGCTTTAAAATTTATAAAATATATATCAACTAGTGCATGCCCGTGCCTAACAATCGACGCACACAAATCAATAATAGGCTCAAGTTCAACATTTCAACCCCGTTCAATGATTCAACTATGCGGAAAATAATAGCTCAAGCATATTCGTTGATCCGATTAACTTGAACAAACAGATAAAAAATGAGTAATTTACGAATCCTAACTTCTTTATGCACAAAATCACACACAAAGCCTCATAGGATTTGGAGTAATCAAAAATCCACATCCAAAATATCAAGGAAATAAAAAATTATACACAACAAACAAATATAAAATTGGGTATTCAATACGGCTTTGGTAGTCGTTAGCACCCCTCAATGATGTGTCTTCTCTTCACCACCCCTCAATGATAGAACAAAACTCAATGGTACTAATTGGACTAAACTCAATAGTGAATCATGGTGTGGCGTCCTCAAAAATCCAATGAACCCTCGTGAACAATTCTTGACCCGAGTGAGCAGCGAGTGGGAAGTGAGTAGTTCTTCAAGAGCTCCTGCGCACGTAACACACGCCGTTAGCACCCAACCCGACCGGAATATGGCCGGGGAAGGCACTCCGACGATCTAGTAAGAGATCAGAAAGAAGAAATGTATTGAGAGAGTAGTTGTAGAGAGAGAAAAATGTCCTCCTTGTTTAGGGTCTCTTCGCTTCGCTTATATAGGCTTCCCAAGTACAAGGGCAAACAAGTCATTTCGGCAAACAAGTCATTCGGCTCGGATGACGTCACCGAGCATCACAAACCAACCTCACAAGTCTTGCATGTGTGCCTTCTCCAATGCGGCTATGACACGCAGCGTAACCGCTTTGGGTGTCGTCATGCTGACGTAGGGACAGCTGTCTCATGCACATGTGCCTTCCCTAGTTTGTTACGAGCGTTAACCGCCTCGGATGACGTCACGAAGGTCGTCACCGACATCTCGGGTCATCCTTCCGAGCCATCTCGGATACGATCCGTCTTGGATGGCTCGTCCGGTTCATAATCTATCGGCCGAGACACCGGTTTGATTCAGAGATGCACGTCTCAGTCTGCCCGCCATGTCTCGTTCTTGAACTGGGCCTGGTACTCTGCTTGGGCCTCGGTTCTTCTAGGCTCGTTCACCGAGCCCCATCAGGATCTGTTAGATTTCGGCCCACTACAATAGCCCCTCAACTTCTTCCAAGTCATATGGTTCCGAGAAAGAAGTTGATCGTTTCTGTTCGGGCCGCTGCATTATCTCGAGGCATTCGTGGAGCGTATTCGAGAAGACCGAACTTCTTCCATTGCGTTTCTTTTAACCGAGACCAAGTCCTGATTGCTTCGTGGTTGGGTTCGGATTGTGCCACGTGGCGCATGCTAATTGAGCGAGGAGGTGCTACACGGATCATGGTTTTGTAGCCGAAGAGTCGCATCTGGTTGGGCTGTCAGACGAAAGGGACACCCGTCCCATCAATTCCACGTGTCAACACGTCATATGCGCCGCCGTCAATGGGAACCTCGTTTCCCGCGCTATCATTTAAACCCTCACTTCCCTTATAAAAACAGAAGCTTTAGAGACAGAGGCGTTTTCTTTTTTACTCTCATTCTCTCTCCTTGCACTTGAAGCTTTCGCTCTTCCATTTTCCCCGGCGAAGTTGAGATCGGGGTTCGATTTTCAGTCACCACGCCGTCGTTGTCCGCCTTGCTCCACCGTTATTTCAACCCTCGACTAGTGGTGAACGCTGCATCCATTCAACCTCGGCGCCGCCATTACTTTTTTCCGGCGTCTCTGAGGTGAGAGATTTTTCTTCACAACTCGTTGATCTTCCTTATTTGATCGTTGATTTTGTCGTCGTTTTGTTATCTTAGGATGATCAATAAGGTTTTTGTTTGTAGAAACATGTTTCTTGTGGTCTGTTGAGAAGTTGCAGAAATCGTGGTGAACGGTGAACTTCAAACGTTCAACTGTTCATCATGTGTTTCATTAGAACTTCCCCTGTGGCTCTTCAGGTCGCTTTTTGATCCTCCAACACTTAAGATTTTAGATGCAACGTTGTTTGTTAACCGAGCCAGGGGATCCGAGCTTTGTCCGAGACGGATCTCGTGCCATCGATAGCCCTTCCCCTGTCTAGGCTCCCCAAGGAACATAAATTGTGACCAGGTCCTTTAGGTTTTTAGATGCGACGTTGTTTGTCAACCGATACATTAGGTCCGGACCCTGACCGAGTTAAAGACCCGAGCCATCAATAGCCCTTCCTTTGCCTAGACTGTCCGAGAGGCAAAGTCGTGCCTCGGTTGATTTGGATTGTGGCTCAGAAATAATCCGAGCCAATCTTGCCACTTAGCAATCTAAACAGGAGCTTTAGATCACTATCAGTTATATGGCTAACTGTTTTTCACCCGTGCACTTTTGTCAGGTCCTTCAACCCTGGAGCCTTTTATCCTTTCTTCGGGGAGTTCAAACAGAACGAGCCGTTTCGAGTCCCCGGTACATAGTTATAATCACTATAGCTATCGCCTCGGACAAACTCTCTTCTGAAGTAGGGATGGCTTCCGCTGATCTTGGCCCGGTAGATGAGGGATTCAATCCTCTCAATCCCATCAATGCCCATTTCGTCGTTCGGTCCGGTAGTGAGGGTTCAGTGAACCAAGGGGAGATCAGCAGCGATCATACCGAGTCCATAAATCTCGGAGGTAGGAGAGACGGTAACGATGCCTCGGCCCAAATTCCCGATGTCCAAATTGTTGGAGTCCGTAACCCTGAAGCGGACAACACCGGATCCCTTTACGAGCCAACAACCGAGAACCCATCAATCGAACATGCTACCGAGAATCAACAGCAAGAGGCCCATCCTTCCGGGACTAAGGCCTCGGTAAAGGGTCCGAACGTATACCTGGAATACTTCAGCGGGAAGGATGGGCGATACCGAGCCTTCTGTCGAAAGTATAAGATTCCACACGACGTTGAGCTCCGGCTAGTCCGAGAGGAGGCCATTACTTTTTCCAGCGACCGCATAACCGTTCCTCTTCTTGCAATAACGGAAGGAGGACTTCAGTTCCCCGTTAACCTGCTCCTTCGCCAGTTTCTATATAAGTATCAGATAAATCTGAGATTCTTGGCAATGAACTCATTTCGGATAATCAACAGTGTATTCGTCCTACGGGAAAAATTCGATTTTATCTTTAATCTGAGTGACTTGGTCGGAGTTTATAGTGTTTCCAAAAACAGCCCTTCCGAGCACCGGTTCCTGTCTCTCCGAAGTACCCCTAAAGAGCCCCGGTCCTATTTAATTGACCACCTCCCGAATTCCGACCCATGGGCAAATGACTTCATAGAGGTTCGGGGTAACTTCGAGTTCGGCTCTGATGATGACCGCAACTACCCCATCCCGAGACAAAATATCTTGATAGGTTTATTTTTGTTCGAAATCGTGTCTTTTTGCTCCATTCCAATGTTTGCCATAATATGTTGACCCTTTCTTTCTTGTTTTGCAGAGTTTTCTCCCGTGACCACCCGACTACTTAAAGCCAAAAACGATGACAACATCCGTGCTGCTTACCGAGTTCCTTTTGCCCGAGAGGTATGCTCACGTCCTCCTAGAGTACAAACCACTCTACACTTCCGTCCTTCAGCAAAGGAAGAAGAAAACAAAGGAACAACTCGCAGCCGAGCAAGCTGGCCCGAGCAGAAAAAGGAAGAGATCGTCGAACAAGGGGAAGTCGGTTGAACCTGTGGAAGTGAGTTCTGACTCCGAGTTCGATTTACACCGAGCAAAAATTCAAGACCTGATCGGTAGAATTAGGGAGCCTCTCGAAGAAGAGTTCGTAGAAGAAGAGGCAAAAATGGCTGGCGAACTCGGCGACCTTCCGAGTCTCCTTCCATCAAAGAAGTCGAAGAAGACTGTTATAACTTCTACCAAAGGAACGCCGAGCCAACCCAAGCGAGCTCCTGCTACCACTGAGGCCGACGCAGCCGAGCTTAAGAAACAAAAGCTCGTGCTAGGGTCAAGGTCGGGCAAGGTCGTTCGGAAAGATAAGGTTGCTGTTGACAAGAGTTTCCCTGAAAAGATTCCTGCTGAGAATGAATCCCCTCCGAAGGACGCGAATGCTAAAGGTTCCTCCCATATTCCTTTCATTTTTGCCCCTCAGACCAAGCAGGGGCAACCTGTGCTGTTGACTGACAGTGTCCGAGCCAATCCTAGGCTGGGTCTCCCCTTGCTTCAAGGGGTGTGCTTGCCCGAGGATATGAAGCAGCTTCCCTCTGACCTGGAGGGGAACATTGTGGACATGTTCTCGCATCCGACTCTGGTAAGCCTTTTGCCGTGAGGTTAACTTTCTTCATCCTTATATCTTGCTCATTGCTATGTTTCGTTTTCAGGCTAACCAATCCATTCTCGGGTACCACCAAAAAGTGGTAAATCTCTCCTCTTCTTTTAACAACCTGAAGCTGAAGTATCAGGAATCCCTCTCGAAGAAGAAGGAGGCCGAGAATGAGCTGGCGGCCGTGAAGCTCCAGCTCTCGGAATTGGATGAGGTGAAGAAGCAACTCTCCGAGTTGGATGATCTGAAGGGGCAAGTGAAAGAGTTGCAGCAAAAGTTGTCCGAGAAAGAAGAGAGGTCGAAAAAGGCAGTTAACGTTGCGCACTCGGCTGGCTTTGAGGAGGCGAAGGAGAAGATTGTGGCGCATTATCAAGGTCAAGTGGCCGAGATCAAGAATATGGGCTTTTGAAGGGGTGCCGAGGTCTATTTCTTTAAAGGGGTAACTAAAGGGTACGAGCTCAGATTGGAAGTTGGCAGCGTTCCCGCTGAATCTGCTCTCCGAGCCGTTCCTGTGGTGAAAATCCCCGAAATCGAAATCCCTTCGGAGGAGGAGGAAGACGGAGAAAAGGAGGAAGCTATTGAGAACGCTGAAGAGGGCGCGGAAGGAAATGCCGAGAATGGTACCGAAGCTGCCAATCAGGAGCTCAAGAAGGATGATTAGTATTGAGGTCTTGCAAATCTGTTTAAGACAATATTTCTATCTCTCCCCCCCTATTTCTGTGGTTTATTTTGGGTAAGGCTGGTGGAATTATATGCCAGGCCTTTTGTGATGTTTGGAACAATACCTCTCTTTCTCCCCCCAAACTATCTCTCTGTTTTACTTTGATCTTGGCTCGGTGGAATTTTATGCCAAGCCATTTGTAGTAATTTCTGAATGGATGAAAAGGGATGGTTGTCTCATGTTCTTCTTTCTCATCGTGCTTGAATGGTTGTCTCGGATATGTATATTAATACCCCCATTCATCTTGGCTTAGGGCACCTAAATACCCCTGGTCTAAGTGGAGATGAATGTTTCAAGAAATTTTCTAAGGCATGAAAAATATCCGAAGCAATTGACGGGTCTTCTCGGATATATTGCCGAGTCAATTGAATGTTCATAATTAAGACTTGTAAAAATTGAGAAAATTTTCACAAGTGTTGTGATCCGAGAGTGGTATCAGAGGTTTGGGTTTACGATAAGAAACGTCTCGGTAAGATGTTGAAATAAGTTCAATATTCAATGAGAGAGGTTCGTTTTCTCGGATAACCGAGTCAATTGTGTAACTTAGGGATATAAGTTATCACTGAAACAATACCCCTCAATAAGAGTTTTGATTAACTCGGTGAAAACGTCCCGAGGTGACTTGTTAACGTAAAAGATGAGTTATTAATGGTCAAATACCCCTATGTAAGGGATTTGTCGTCGAGCTCGGTATGTAGGCCGAGACATTTATGTTAGTACCACCGCGAGGGTGTCTAATTTTGATAACTCATCGATGTAATGATTGGATTGGCTCGGGTAAACCGAGCGGTCTTATAGGATGAGACCCATGTGTGATGTTGTGCCTTTAGCCAAAGCCATTGGGTACGAATACCGAGGCACGATTAAAAAGACAACAATTGAGATCAAAAAGGCTTTTTATTGATAAACTTCCGAGAAAGTGACACATCAAAATTTCTTCATAATTGTTCTAAGTCTGAAACTCATCATCCGAGAGTAGTACCCTTAAGCGTAATATTTCCTCAAATTATAAGCATTCCAAGGTTTGTCCACGAGCTTCCCATCCATGTCTTCTATCTGGTAAGCTCCTTTTCCCACCTTCTTAACGACTCTGTACGGACCATCCCAATTGGGCATCAGCTTCTTTTTCTTATTTTTGTCCGTGACCTTTTTGAGGACAAGGTCATCTGAGCAAAATGTCCTTAACCGAATCGTTTTGTTACATCCCTTAGCAACCTCCTACTGATAAGCAGCCAATTTTACCCGAGCGGCATCCCGTTTCTCCTCGGCCAAGTCCAAGTCATTGCTTAAGGCCGTGTCATTGGTGGTTTCATCAAAGTACTCGGTTCGGATTGTTGGTAGCCCCTTTTGGATAGGAATAACAGCTTTGGCACCGTAGGCGAGAGAGTATGGAGTTTGTCCGGTGGAACGTCGCGGTGTCGTTTGGAAAGCCCAGAGAACGTGTGGGAGCTCTTCGACCCATTTTCCGCGTTTAGCAGTTAGCCTTCTCTTGAGTCCTGCCGCAACCGTCTTGTTGGATGCCTCGGCCTAGCCGTTGCCTTGAGGGTAGACAGGCGTGGAGTTGAAGAAGCGTACCCCGAGCTTGTCACATACTTCTTTCATTTGCTTTCCCGTAAACTGCTTCCCGTTGTCCGAGACAATCGCATACGGAACTCCATATCGAGAAATGATGTTCTGCCACAAAAAACTCTTTACATTCGCCTCGGTGATGAAAACCAGAGGCTCGACTTCCACCCATTTAGAAAAATAATCTGTAGCAGTTATAAGATAGCGAAATCCTCTCGGAGCAAGTGGTAGTTCTCCCACAATGTCCAACCCCCATTGAGCAAAAGGCCATGGACTAGTGATCGGTTGAAGGTTCTCGGTTGGGTGGTGAATCATTGGCTTGAACAACTGACACCTGTGACATTTTCGAACAAAGTCTTCGGCATCTTCCTTCATCTTCGGCCACCAATACCCCTGAGTAATGGCTCGATGGGCAATAGAACGTCCCCCCGAGTGGCAACCTCCACTGCCGGCATGAAGTTCGTGGAGTATCGATTGGACTTGATTCTGATGGACCACCATGAGGTATGGACCTGTCCGAGAACGTCTGTATAGAGAGCCTGACGGTGAGAGCCAATAGTTTGCGGCCTTACATCTGACTCGGTGAGCTTCTCGTATATCCTCGGGTAGCTTGTCGTCTCGGAGATAAAAACACAAGTTCGTCCATCCAACTTGGCCCGAGCTCAATATTCATCATTTGGGTCCGAGGGGAAGAATCGAAGCTCGGTGAGGAGATTGGTCCAAAAGAAATAGTTCTCTGCTCGGATGCTTTGCATGCTAAGGCTAGTCCTGCAAGTGCATCAGCGTGGGCGTTGTGCTCTCGGCCCACCTGGTGTACTTCAATCTCTTCAAATGTCTCGGTTATGCTCCTGGCCATGTCTAGATACTTGGCCATTCTTTTGTCCTTAGCGTCATATTCTCCGTTGAACTGGTTCACAACGAGTTGAGAGTCGCTGTAAACCATTAGAGTCTTCACTTCCATTGCTTCGGCTAGCCGAAGGCCAGCGATTAAAGCTTCGTATTCAGCCTCGTTGTTAGAGGCCGGGAACGCAATTGTGATTGCGTTCTCGTGAATGACCCCTTGGGTGAAATTAGGACGACACCTGCTCCAGCTCTTCGTTGGTTGGAAGCTCCGTCTACGTGTAGCTTCCATGCATCACTGTGGAACATGTGCCAAGTGGAGAATGGCATGGTTGCTTGTTCTTCGTTCTCGCTTTGACTCGGTTCTCCTTCCGAGAGGGTTTTTTGTGTTAGTTCAGCTGTGTCAACTTCTTTGTTTGATTCCTCGTCCGAGACCGTGACTTCAATTGCCACAAGGGCATCTAGATTTTCAACACGTTTCTCGGGTAGGGTTGGGTTGGGTTCTTCCTTTGGCTTCTCTGCTCCTGATGTAAGCTCGGCAATGAAGTCAGCTAACATCTGCACCTTGATAGCTGTTCTTGGTCGGTATTGGATGTCAAAGTTGGCCATTTCACATGACCACTTCGAGACCCGGGTTGAAAGACAGCTCTACGAAAGACTGCCTTTAGTGGATACTTGGTTAGAACGATGATTGTGTGAGCTTGGAAGTAAGGGAGCAGCTTCCGAGATGCATTTACGAGAGCAAAGGCAACCTTTTCAAGAGGAAGGTACCTTGTCTCGGCTCCAGTCATCGTCTTGCTTGCGTTATACACCGGTGATGCTCGGTTCCCTCTGCTCGAACTAGAACCGAGCCGACAGCGTGTGGAGAGACAGAGAGGTAGATGAATAAATCTTCATTTTCCCGAGGCGTTTCCAACAATGGTGGCTCGGATAGGTAGGTCTTCAAGTGCTGCAGGGCCTTTTCGCATTCTTCCGTCCATTGGAACTTCCTCTTGCTTGTCTTGATCGATTGAAAGAGAGGACAGCATACGTCAGCCGAGCGGCTGATGAAGCGGTTGAGAGCTGCTGCCATCCCGGATAGCCTTTGGACTTCCTTGATCGTACTCGGTGAAACGAGCTGTTGTATAGCTGTTACTTGGCTCGGATCTGCTTCAATATCCCTTCTCGTCACCAAGTGGCCTAGGAATTTTCCCGACCCAACTCCGAAAGAGCACTTTTCGGCGTTGAGTTTTAAGCCATGCTACTTTAGCACCATGAACATCTTGGCGAGATCTGCAATATGGTCCTCTTCCTGTACGCTCTTTACTACCATGTCATCGATGTAAGCCTCCATCGTATCTCCGAGCTGATCTTTGAACATCCGAGACACCATCCGCTAGAAGGTAGCCCCGGCGTTCTTCAGCCCGAAGGGCATGACTCGGTAGCAGTATAGTCCTCTTGGTGTGATAAAAGCGGTTTTTTCCATGTCCTCCGCGTCCATGAAGACTTGGTGATAGCCCCTATACGCATCCATAAAGCTTAGACGAGCATGTCCTGCCGTAGCGTCCACGAGTTGGTCTATCCGTGGGACCGGAAAACAGTCCTTCGGACAGGCGTCATTCAGGTTCGTGTAGTCTACGCAAACCCTTAGCTTCCCGTTCTTCTTTGGGACCACCACCGTGTTTGCCAGCCATGTCGGGTACTGGACCTCTGATTGCCCGGGCCTCCAGCAACTTATCAACCTCGGATTCCACTGCCTCAGCATAAATAGTAGAAGACCTCGGTTTTTGAATAACTGGGCGCTTCAATGGGTCGACATTAAGCTAGTGTTTGATGAATCTTGGATCAACCCCAGGCATCTCGTACGGAGTCTAGGCAAACACCTCAATGTTTGTCTTGAGGAAAGTTACCATTTCCTCCTTTTCGGTCTCGGTTAGAGAGGAACCGATTAGGAAGAAACGACTTCCATCCTCATTGATTGGGACTGTGACGAGGTCTTCTACTGATTTTGCTTCGGCTGGCCTGCCGACAACCTCCAAAACTGGTGCCTCGGGTACCTCTACACATTGCACCTGCTTCGGTTTCTTCTTTTCTTTTCTGCCCACGGTTGAAATGTAACATTTCTTCGCTGCTATCTGATCGCCTTTCACATCCTCCTACCTTCCTTTCGCCCCAATAAACCGTAGCACCTGATGGTACGTAGATGCCACGGCTTTCATCGCATGGAGCCAGTTTCTTCCCAATATGATGTTGTAGGGGCTCGGGGAGTTAACGACAATAAACTCCACTTGCTGCGTTATCGAACCAGTGGTGATGGGAAGGGTAATTGTGCCAAGGGGATATACGGGAGTACCGCTGAAGCCGATGAGAGGGACCTCGGCAGGCTTGAGATCCTTGGATGTGAATCCGAATCGTTTAAAGAGCAAATAGTACATTACCTCGGCTGCACTTCCTTGGTCCACCAGGATCCGTTCCACTTTGGCTTTCCCTACCTTGAGTGTGATCACGAGGGCGTCATTGTGAGGGAATTGAACGCCCTCCAAATCCTGCTCGGTGAACGTGATCGTCCACTGAGAATCCTTGGTTGGGAGTTTCCGTTTTGGTTGTTGCTTCACCGAGAGTACCTCCAATGCTTTCGTAGCTTGCTCGATCTCTTTGTACACCCGAGCCTCCAATATTCTTGTTACCGGACCGTGAATCACATGCATTATCACCATGTCCTCCTGAGTACTACCAGCAGCTGCTCCTTGGCCCTGAGCTCGAGCTAGGGTTTTGTCCTGGTCAATGTAGGCATCCAGGTTCCCTGCCGAGACGAGAGTCTCCAAATATGCCTTGAACGGCTTGCAGGAGGTGGTGTAGTGGCCTTATTCTCGGTGGTACGTGCAGTAGACTTTCCTGTCCTTAGTTTTGTCGTGAGTTCCCATCTTGTGATCCGGCCAGTGAAAGAACCCTTCATTTTCAATCTTTCGGAGGAGCATATAGATTGGCTCGGTAAAGACTGTACGCTCGGCTACAAAGTCGCTCATCTTCGGGGGTTTCTTAGCTGCCCCTCCTTGATGGTGTTCACTGCCTTCTTTTGATTACCCGAGACATGGATAACCTTTGGAACGGAGGAGGAGGTCGGAGCATCACGCTCGGTTAAGAGTTCCTCAAGCTCGATATATTTATTTATCCGTTCCATTAGGTCATCCATATTCTTTGGTGGGTGCAACATCGATCTGTGAAGACAGGGCTCTTACTTTCCAAACCGTGCTTAAAGTGGGTCGCAGCAAGAGTCTGATCGCAACCCTGGACCTGGTGAAACATCTCCTAGTATCTAGCAGCGTATTGGCGCAAAGTCTCGTCCGGGCGCTTTCTCAATCCGAGAAGGGAGTCTACCTCTTTCTTCTGTATGTTACTTGTGACAAACCGCGACAAGAAAGCTCGCTCCAATGCCTCGTAGCTTCCAATGGATCCTTCCTCAAGCTTGTTGAACCATAGGGAGCCGAGAGTCCCTAAGCTTGTCAAGAACACCTTACACATTATAGCTTGATCCGAGGTGTAGAGGTTGATAATCTGCCTGAAGTAAATGAGGTGGTTGTACGCGTCCGTGAGGGCATCGTAACGGTTGAACTTCGGCAGTGTGAACCCAGCAGGCAACGTTGCCGAGGCGATCTCTTTTGCGAAGGGTGATTTGGCTAACTGTTTTAACCGCTCGTCAACGCTCGGCAGGGGAGGTAGAGACGGCCGAGGGGGAAGGGATGGTATAGTAAACTCTTCGCTGGTACGAGGACGCTTCTCGGTGTTTGTTTGATGATGTTCATCATGGCGACGCTCGTGATGTGTTGTTTTTTCCTCTCGGTGCCGAGACTGTTCTCGATGTCCTTTCTCCTTCCTTTCCCTCCAGCGTCGTCATGGTGAGCTTGTTCTTTGGTTTGATATGCATGATGCTTTCCCGAGTCACCGTCTCGGATGACGGTTAGATTTGGCTCTTTTGGAGAGGTTTTCTTCAGGCGCTCCACTCGAGCTCAGAGATCGGCAGATTTTGTTGGTTGAGGTGGTGTCCTTTGGCACTGTCTACCAGAGGAACGCTCGGTTAGAGCGGCTTCTTTTGGGTCCTTCCGGAGATAGATTGGCTTGTACTGGCCGTCCTCGAAATAGTAGACCGTCTCATGGGATGCCGACACCTGAGAGTATGGTGAGCGGGCACTTGATTCCGAGATTTGTGAGGAATTATGCCGGGAGGAATCACTGCGGTTTCCCCTTGAAAGATGCTCGGTCGACAGGTTCCCGTGCTGAAGCACGAGGGCCTTGCTGTGAGCCCTCTCATCGTTGGGGTTACCAAGGCGATCCTTGGCCGAGCGTCTCTGGCCGGAAGTCCCGCCGTAAGACGTTGCCGTAGCTTCCACCGCAGCTTTCTTTTTGACCGTCTCGATCAGTTTAGAAATCTGAGTTCTCATTGCCTGCATCTCGGCATTTCGCTCCTCGAGATGGCGAGTGAGTTGTTGGATGGTGAGTTCTTGTGAGTCTGGGCTCGGGGTGAGTCCATCGTGACCCGGAATAACAGAAACGGAGATGTGGGGGGTTGTTTTGGGATCTTTGGAGGAAGAAGGGTGGGTTGGAGTGAAGGGGTTTTGGTGAGTCGGAGCGGTTGGGTGAGTGTGTTGGTTTTGCTCGCCACCCATTGTGAGTCAAGATTTTAGAGAGAAAATGAGGAAAAGGGGGTGGATCTAGGGAGGAGCACCGGAGGTTCTGGGTCGTTTCCCCAGCAAAATCGCCAATTGTGGCGTCCTCAAAAATCCAATGAACCCTCGTGAACAATTCTTGACCCGAGTGAGCAGCGAGTAGGAAGTGAGTAGTTCTTCAAGAGCTCCTGCGCACGTAACACACGCCGTTAGCACCCAACCCGACCGGAATATGGCCGGGGAAGGCACTCCGACGATCTAGTAAGAGATCAGAAAGAAGAAATGTATTGAGAGAGTAGTTGTAGAGAGAGAAAAATGTTCTCCTTGTTTAGGGTTTCTTCGCTTCGCTTATATAGGCTCGGATGACATCACTGAGCATCACAAGCCAGCCTCACAAGTCTTGCATGTGTGCCTTCTCCAATGCGGCTATGACACGCAGCGTAACCGCTTTGGGTGTCGTCATGCTGACGTAGGGACAGCTGTCTCATGCACATGTGCCTTCCCTAGTTTGTTACGAGCGTTAACCGCCTCGAATGACGTTGCGAAGGTCGTCACCGACATCTCGGGTCATCCTTCCAAGCCATCTCGGATACGATCCGTCTTGGATGGCTTGTCCGGTTCATAATCTATCGGCCGAGACACCGGTTTGATTCGGAGATGCACGTCTCAGTCTGCCCGCCATGTCTCGTTCTTGAACTGGGCTTGGTACTCTGCTTGGGCCTCGGTTCTTCTAGGCTCGTTCACCGAGCCCCATCAGGATCTGTTAGATTTCGGCCCACTACACATGGGAACACTGGAAACTTGAACAAAACTCCATAGAGTTGTTGTCCACAATATGCACCTGTCTCACCCTCGTTTAAGATCTTTATCCTATTTAAATCTTCAATTTGAAATGGTGTTTTAGTTAGTGCTACAAAGTTCTTCAACAGCTATCCCTTCACTGCTACGGAGTTCTTGTGTACATGTGTACGAGTATATATATACTAGTAATAACAGTGTAAATATCTTACATATCAAAAGAAAAGTTTATATGTCTATGTATATATTTTGTTACCGCATACATATACGATCTATTTATACATGTAATAAATTAGTTATTTATTTTTTGTCGTGTCCCCCGCCGTATCTGTGTTCATTTTTTAGAATTTACGTATTTCATGTCCGTATCTCTCCCCGTGTCCGTGTCCGTAAGTATATTACAAAGGATTAGGCCCCAATGTGGCCTTTGAAAAGGTTTCAGGTCGATGTGTGAGGTCTCAGAACCGGAACGGCTCTACTTCTTTCCCTGATTTGCTCCTTTCATTATGAAAAGAGGCTGGGGTGTGGGAAGATGTATCTTTTCAACAAACTTCTGTTGACCTACTCAAGACAGGGCCATACGAATTCCTAGTCTCTGACTCAAACTCAAGTTGATAAGTGGATCCGTGTGTGGTCCATACCTACACTATGTTTTACCATACTGCATTAGTGCATTAACAGTAATACTTATTCAACTGTTATCTTCAAACAGTGACCGATTACCGATCCGTTCGTGTTCAGGTCTAAATTGCTGGCAAGTCATATGAGTCCCCTATTACATGCTTAACAATATTAATGAAGCTATATCAACATTATCCAGTTTATGAAGCAATATTAATGAAGCTATATCAACATTATCCAGTTTATGAAGCAGCATGGAGTAAACGCGTAATAGCTTGACTAAAGTGAATCAATAAAGATGGAAATAGCCACTTGAAGGGTCTAAGGGGACCTAAAACAAACTTATTTTGTACCTCAGTAGTTTCCACTGTAGCTGGAGTAGAAACACTGCAGAGCACAGCAGAAACTCTGCCTCCATTTGTTTCCAAGTGGCATGATGATTTCCGAGCCAGAGTATGCTCAATAAATGCAACAAGTTTTGGACTAGTACTAGGTAAATGAGATATTTGCAAAATATGATTGCAAAGCTGTGGAATCTCCACCAGGCGGTCAAGAAACTGCTCCAAAGCCAGGGTCCCAAAAGCAAATATCTAGGAGAGAGAACATAATAAGAATTTAACTCAAGACATATACATCCATAGGAAACCGAAGATAGAGCAAGAAAGAGATGAAAGGCGCATGAAAGTTCAAAACTATCTTGTGTTTGGAGGTTTGTGCAGAGCGTCCAACACAGTACGTATTGCTATAGCAAGCATAACATCAGTCACAAGCCTATGTTTTATTAGGGAACCTGGGAAGTAATCAAAGAGCCATCAGTTGAGGTGACCAACAAAAGCTAAAATACATTCATCACAAAAACAATTATACAAATTATTGTTGGGCAAACCTATTTCCAGACAAATTTGACCATGACCCCAACAATATAAACTGTCAATGCATCAAACAGTTGAACTGCACTATGGACCGATCCAAAATTGCTTTAGTAGTAGTCATCCTTAATGCTTAGTTTGATCAAATATAGTGTTTGTACCTTTTTAACATTTATAACTGAATATACTCCAGTCCTGAGTGGGTTAATCCAGGTTTCAACATCATAAACGACTCACATTTACAACCCTATAAAATTGTAAGCCGACGAGTCATTTTTACTCTCAAACTTATGAAAATGTACACACCTCTTTCGGCCAATAAGGGTGTCTGTCAAACATTTAAATAGATCATATAAGTTAACATCATGTTTTGAAGATAAATCTTTTGTATTAGGAGATATATCAGGTTGGACCATGATAAAAACCCCAAAAACAGAGGCATTCACAATAAAAAAGGCTTAATGATACTAAAGATGAAGAGCATCAATTAAGAGTGTCTAACTTAGTGAAACTCTCCTTCATAAGCGTGACTTAGTGAAACTCTCCTTCATAAGCAAAAAGGAAAACCTCAAAATTGTGACCAAGAAATTTATTTAGCCAGATTCAAACATAAAATTTCCTACTCACTTCATTCCAGTAGATAAACTAGCTTACATGATTGTGTGCATTACCTTTGTGAACAACATACCAACCATACGACTCATACATCCTCAGTATTAATTCTGGATGGAATGAGACAATTTAAATCCTTGGCTGGGAGATTATCACTCCACAAGATAAATTTTTGTTAACTCTATAATACAGATTATCCAGAAGTCTCATTCTGACTATCTATGTAAACCTAAATCCGGCCTGCCAGAGGTTAGACACAAATTCAGTTTATTAGAGGCTGGGACATAAAAGATCAGTCCCGAGGGGTTAAGTCATTCTCAGCAACTAGAAGCAATACCAAGGAAAGGACTATAGTTACTCGATCGCAGTGTGCCTTGTTACTTTTGGCTCTTCCATGGCCAATGCTCCCCTTCCCCTTGGATCCTACCTTAGCAAAAGGGAGAAAAAAAGAATGAAAAACCTCAGGAAGCAATAAGGAATCATACCGACTAGAACGGCCGCAGTATTAAGCTGTGTTTCTGGATACCGAGGGAATAAACGGCACTCCTCAAATAACTTCCCTATCACACGCTCAAAAATCAATTGCTCCCTGCCAATTACAATGAGGCTTGTAAGGATACATTTTCTGCAGTTGAAGTTTAAATGATGACAATTGATATTGCACTTAGCCTGCTCAGTAACACGAGTGAATGAAATCGAAATTACTTCACTAGAATACACAAGCTGGGTTGAAGAGGAATGGATTAATAAGCCAAGCTAGCACTAACAAACCATAGACGAAAAGTTTAAAAAAAAAAAAAAAAAATGGATCTGACAAGAACGCGTGTGTGGTAGAAGCCGTAATGTGAGTTAAGAATAAAACCCTCCATATAGAATGGGAAGCAGTCACTCTCAAGAGTTCTGCTTTCATTAATCAAAGAGATGCTCAACCGATGAAATAGATAGTGGCATTGTCAAGGAGAAGATGCGAGGAATGTAAATAATTTCTAGATGACAGATACTAGTTCTATGGACTTAAAAAGCCCTTTTTCATCTAGCCATGGGGTGGGCACATTACAAAGCCGTCAATAGCTGATAAATCAAAACAGGAAGGCATTATGCACTTATTCTGCAAAATAACCAAACTGATATGTAACTTTCTCTCAGATGATTCCTAGAAACGATCAAGCATTTCAACCATAGCATCAGCAGTCATCTGACCAGAAAATAATTCACGAAAGTAGGTGTTTGCTTCTGCCTCTATATCATCTGAACATTCATCAGGTGTTGTTGAATCTGAATTCCTAACATTCTGCAGTCTCAGACCCAAACCTGTGGATGCCTTACACAACCTTTTTAATTCCTCATAGAGCTTCTCAGAGGTAATAAGTCCAGCATTAGCATCAAGGGCCTGAAAAATCATCATATTGTTACAAGCCACCAAATGAACTAAGAAATTATGGAAGATAAATAGCACAAGACACAACTTAAATAAAGAAATAGAACCTTCAAAATAGTTGAACTTGTGTTGTCATTTAAGTTTGCAAGACCACAAGAACGTTGAAAGGAACTTTCAGAGAGAGCTTCTGGTGTAACAATTATCTCCTTTACAAAATCGAGGCACTCCTGAAATTAGCAGTAGGGATATTACAAAATATAGTGTATAATCGAAAGATTTTGTTGACTTAATGAACTTAAAGCCTGAGCATGAACTAAGAAACCAACCTCAATGAATACATCTTTATGTGTTCTTATATTATCATCCAACCATCTCACAAAGTTTATGCATTTTTTCTGCATAGCGAAACAACAGTAAGTCGGATCCTGAAGTAAATTGGAACCTGCTCCAATATGGATGATATAATATGGATCATTTTACTTGTAGGACTATTGGTGATAGCTACAATTAAAAAAATCTTCAAGCTATAAGATCGGAAACTAAAAGGGCTGTAGATAATTGGCAAAGCTAGAAGAAGGTTACAGTGTATTTACCAGCGTTTCATTTGTTCATTGCCTGCTTCACATGCTCATCTGGTTCTATATCAACGATTAGTGTCTGGACAACGTCATATCTGTATGTAGGTATTGCATGTGTAAAGGCAAAAGCAATACAACGAACGAAGAATCCAGATATCAGTTCACTTCCAAAATCTGTTGAAATGCAAATTACCTTCGCATCTTCAACCACTTTGGCTATGTCGTCGTTTTGCTCAAAAGTGTCGTCCAAATTGAGCTTCGGAACAAATGCCCTAATCTTCATAGATATAAAAAAGTTATACTGAGAAGTGGATGTGGTTTTATAACTCAACACTTGAACTAATTCAAAGATCAGTCCATTTTGTGAAGTAAATTAGGCTCATCTTCACAGTTTCAACTTTGAAGCATTTAGGTCCTCTGTATATACTGTCAAAAACATAGGCTTGGATTTGGCCCCGTTTGTTGCTGGGATTGTCAAAAGCTTCATTTGCAAGCTTCATTTGCCTTGTCAGCAAGGGCGCGGTACTGGATAGACACTACGGCATTGACAAATACATTGTCCTGTTAAAAAATGACCACAACGTCCGACCATTTTAGTCACACAAGTGCATTGGCATTTTTAGTATCACACTTGATCACTGCAAAAACTACCAATTGGATACAGAATTTTAGGTGCCAAAAAAGGTAGAGATATGATGTGTAGGCCCATCTTGGGTCCAAACAAATGACCAAAGTCATTCATTTTGTAGATAACAATGAGTAAACTTTCCTTTTGAAAAAAAGAAAAAATAGCTCAATCAAAAATTGGTTAGTGTTTGGTCAATTCATTTTATTTATAGTTACAACACTATCCAAAATTGAATGAATTGCTCAAGCACTTAACGGTGTCTGAATGAGCATTTTTTTTTTTCAAAGAAGATATTAAAATTATTCTCTACAAAATGTTAGACTTCTGACCATTTTTGTGGAACCCAAAATGGGTCCATACATCACATCTCTACAATTCGAGTACCAACAAAATCTATACCCGAAGTTGGGTACAAGAGAACATCATCCTTTGTCCTGCTCTCAAAACGAACATCCAACTGCTGCACCCAAAGAGAGAGATGGCCAGCCAAATGCTTTCCCAAGCACCAAGGCACGTAATAGAATCCTGGCTCAACCGCTCAAGTACTTCCTCAGACTTGCCAAACTTCTCCTTAGCAACTATGGATTCATCAACTTTCATGCAGCCGAATAGAATGCTATGATCTCTGAAAGGGATTAAAACAAGATACTGTGAGAATGTTTTGGCGATGTATCCACAAGTCCGAGTCATAAAGCTCATGCAGACAACAAACCTTTTCTGGTTACAACACTTGGCTTTTGCATCTCATCTATGCCAAATGCCTTGAAAATAGGGACAGATGCACTTCTATTGCAACAGTATACATACTATAAACCCAAATTCACCAAGTTTTATAAAATGAACAATCATCAAATATGAATCGTAAATAGGGCTAACATAAATGAGACGGTTGAATTGGCAAGATACCCAGATAAAACAATTCAACTCAACACAACACCCAAAGGCCTAGAATGCCGAGAACTATGGGCCAAGCCCAAATAATGAAAACCCTAAATAGCACCCAACCACAACAAGGAAAGAGACAACCGCCACCACCACCGGAACCCAGGGAACGTGCCCATGTTGTTGCCCCATTGAGCAGCCAGACTGCATCTCGCCAAACCACCGGAGTCAGGATACTTCTTAATGCTTCTTACAACTTTTATGACAACCATCTCTTTGTTCTGGATCTCAAATTAAGAACAATCAAAGTTTCAGAACAAAAAATAAAAAACTTAAGAAAAAGAAACCAACACATGCGGCCTCCATTATTGTTGGTTAGAGCTTGTACTTTTTGCTTTAGATGGAAGAAGTTCTGTTTGTTTGTGGTGAAATATTTCACTTGAGAAACAAAGAAAAAATTCAAGATTTCAATTATGGATCCCTAAAGTTAGTGTATGTTTGACTAACTAGGCCTTAAAACAATGTATTATACACACAATTTACAACAACCATCTTGAAAGAAATTTGCATAATGACTTAATGATTCAAAGAACTCAATAAACAGAGAAATCATGTCCCCAGATGAAGTAAACTGGAAGGTTGCACTAACAAGATGTCTATTGCTAAATAAAGAATCAACAAATATCAAGACTCAAGCTCTTTACCTCTTTTTTAGGTCAGTACCATGAGTACAAGCACTCACAACCATTCTTAGCAAAGATCATAGTGTGCAACATATGGTCAATGTATTTAGGGTTCGGCAAACTCTTCCTGGAATCAGGGAAAGAAGGGTATTTTCTTGTCGGGAAAGCAACATCAGATAATCTATAACTACTCCCTCCGTCCCAATTCGTTTGCTCACTACGGTTATGTGTGCCTTTTTAAAACTCTTATAGTTTTCAATCTATAATGCATTTTATATGCATATATGAATCTTATTTGATTGATCTCAATTAGTTCTATAAGACAATTTTTTGAAAACTTTAAAAACACTACAAATAAAAAGTTATAAATGTTTTAAAATGGCACAGATATTGTAGTGAGCAAACAAATTGGGACAGAGGGAGTACTAGTTCTAGGCCTCGTGCGATGCACGGACTGCGTGCTCATTGGTCTTGAAGTGCGTCTTTTGGGTTTTGTAGTTGATACGATTGAAGGCTAAGTGTGGGCGGAAAGTGGTTTGTGTTCATTGGAGTCGGATGTAAGAGGATGGGAATGATAAAAGGCTATGTACAAAAATGTTCCAAACACATGGTCATTCAAAGACAGCCTGGTCAAAGATCATGATATGACTATTATCGAGTTATTACCAGTTGTAAACTATCAGATCCTCCATAACACGGAAGCTGTGTTACTCAGACTCGCCTGTTTCTGATGGAGTACCCATGTCGACACGAGTCGACACTGGTACGGGTGCGGGATTCGTACGGGATCCGGCCATAGAAATCCAGATACGGCTGTTTTTGCAGGTGGTCCAGCGGAGAAGAAGAAGAAGAGACGACGAAGAAAAAGGAAGAAGAAGAAGAAGAAGAAGAAGAAGAAGAAGAAGAAAGAGAAAAGAAAAAAGAATAGAAAAAGTAAAGTAAAGTGGGGGACAAAAAGAAAAGGAAAAGGGCCCACCCCGGTACTGTTGATGAATAAAGAAAGTGTCTCTTGGGAATTAAAAACTGCCTTGTATAGTCCAAAAGCCCACTGCTGTGTGGTACAGCAGAATATAACTTGTATTTTACCGAAAAGTTAAATTGTGGTATAGCTGTGCTGTACAGCTGGGTAACATGCTTTTACCGAGAAGTGAATTGTGGGGCCAAAAGCTGACTTTTGCATGTTGAAATTGAAGATCCCATCAGTCTATGCGTGTATTACATCAAAGAGCCGTAAAAAATGTTCCATTCTTTTAATGTAAAAAGTATTTATTATTTGACATATTAAATTTAAAATATAAAAAAAAAATATTATATGCCGTATCCCCGCACCCGTGTCCAAATTAGGATTCGTATCTGCGTATCCTCTATTTTTTGACTTCACGTGTCCGACACCTAAATTCGTACCCGCACCCGAGTCCGAGTAACACAGCGCGGAAGTCAGCTATGATCGGAAGATTTTTCTGGGGGCCAGTTCGGTCAAGCTTGATAGCTGCAAGACTGGTCAAGGGCCTGGTGGGCTGTAAGGTCCACTACAGATAGGCGCCTGCCTTTTGCTATTAAATGCTGACCTATGTTGCACGGACTCTTGTAATGGAATAAAGTACCCATGTCGACTCAGACACTCGATACTCAGATAAGGGGTGGGGGATATGTGTCTGATAAGTTTAGTAAGACACTTCTATAGATTCGAGTTTACGATAGAAGTTTGCATAAACCTCTCTTATTATCCATGAAATGTGCTATAGAACCTTAAAGCACCATTTTACGTAAGAAAATACACAAAAAAATAAAAACAAATTTGAATATTTTGTTGCGACCCCATGTCCTTGAAATGAAAAATAGTTGAATCTAACACCTAGATACATACCCGCACCCGACACCCGTACCCGAGGCCAAGTAACAAAGATGCTGACGCCTCAGGAGGCCTCGGAATTGTCAGATTCTCCTTAGCCATAGCAAACTCAACTTAGTTCCACCTCCACTCTGTCATTTAAGCAAAGAAACATTCGCAAATAAAGATAGAGAGCATTGATCATGTCAAACAATACAAATGCTGCTCTTGAATAGTTAAGCGACTGTATACCCCAAAATGCCTTACCTTTTCTTTCTTATTTTTCATACTAGAGTTCAGTGCAGTGCAACCAAATTGCATTTTTTGTGACACTTGGGTGTTTACCTTCCCTTAAAATCATCCACTCTAATGTAAATGCCTCCCACCAAGCAAAATGACACTTTTTGACCGTTATTTCCTTCATTCTTGGTGTTGATTGTGTTTGTTTTCGTTTTAAGACTAGGGATGGCAATTCTGGCCGATTCGATTCGCTTCGATCCGTCCCCGCCCCGTTCAGGTTGGAGTCTTGGAGATTTTTTCGGGGTTCGGTGGTGGAAAAAATAAAAATAAAATCGGGGATCGGGTTGGAGGCGGTTCTACATACCCTCAATCCGTTCCTCGGCCCGTCCCTAACCCGTTTTTTTATTACACATCTAATATGTTATTCACATCTAGACCTCTTGAATTATTGTTAATTGTTAGGGCTTCCTCAAAATATATACTATTAGTTGATAATAAATACACTTCATTCTTCACTTCTTAAACATAATCAAACATAATTTAGTTGGTAATTCTAGCCTTCAAGGTTGGAATCCTTTGCTATTATGTAATTTTATTTAGATGGTTTGGATTTTTGGTGGAAAATTGCCAATTGTTGCCATGTTGTTTTTCACTATTTGGTGGTTTAGATATCAAATATGTTGGTAAAGTCTGAGGTATTTTTCTAGATTTATTTTTTATTAGTTTGATAACTTTCGGATCGGGGCAGGGATCCCCGATCCTCGTTAAGAGTGGGGATGGAGGGTGGACATGATTCCCCGTTCGGGGATCGGGGTGGGGACGGAGGTAGATATAAGGTTCGGGGATTGGAGGCGGGGATGGCCAAATCCGTCCCCGATCCTCCCCGTTGCCATCCCTATTTAAGACAACTCATAGGACCATTCTAAAGGAAAAATGTGCCAAGATATGACAAGCTGACTACTATTGCAAAAGAAAAAATTATCTTATAAGACCAAACAAGCTTGGAAATAGAAAATTTGCGACTTCATGTTAGGAATAAGTCAAAAATAGGGGTCAAAGAACTTACCAGGTACCTAAAGAAACTCGCAACAAAGAAGAGGACATAGTTGCCTTTCTGAGTTCTCCAATCAACAAGGAAATAGACAAATAAATCATAAGAACTACATTGCGGATTTGTGTCCAGTAATTGGATTCATCTAACTTCCATCCCAAGAACATGAAGCCACGCCAAAATAATCCCACACAAAATAACAATACCCATTTAATCCTTAACCGACGGGGCATGGGCGAGGGAGAGCAAGAGAATTCGGCAATGTATGCCAAGATACTACTCCCTCCATCGGGATTTGTTAGTTCCTTTTTGAAATTCATGTCATTTTTTATTGCTTATATCTTTCAATGTGTATCTAAAAAAATATGCAATATGGATCTTGTTGGATAGATCTCAATTAGCTCTATAATACAAAGTTCCACAAAATCATGAAACTCAAAAGATATACAATATGGATCTTGTTTGATAGATCTCAATTAGTTCTATAATACAAAGTTTGCAAAATCATGAAAATCATAATAAATTGAGAGATATAAGCAACAAAAAATGACACAGATTTCAAAAAAGGACTAACAAATCTGGACGTAAGGAGTATTTCATTAGACATAGTGTATTTCTATGGTAAATAGTTAGGTCCCTTGGGCATTTCAAACACAATAACACAACAATAAACAACAATAACATAACCCATTTAGTCCCCAATAATTGGGGGTATGGGCAGGGGAAGGATAGGAGACAGACCTAACCTTTGGCAATAAATGCACAAAGTGGCTGCTCCCAGAATACCACTGAAACAGATGGATTGGAGACAGACCTAACCTTTGAAAAAATACTTGCTAGGTGAATGCCAAACTAAAGATGTCAAACATAGATCTCATACCCTTATCCGAGTGATCGTAATGTCTCAAATAGCAATAGTACCATTGTTCCAACAGTTTGACCTGTTTATATAGATTCTCTAAAACGAATTGACATGGCACAGAGAATATTGGAACTGGAAAGAGTACACAAGGAGCATTTAGAAAAGTCCATGTATGATAAAGGAAGAACATAGTTAAACCTCAGCGTAACACACAAGTCATTTTTACCTGATGATTTTTTCATGTTGTGTCTCATGTTCATAATTAAGCATTTCGGCTGCCTTCTCACTTGGAGTCCCAACCATCAGTAAGCCACGCTAATACCAGCAGCTTCTCCAGCTACAACACTGTCGGTGTAAAGAACATTTTAATGTCGTCATAGACTTCTTCATCAGCAGTTCCAAGAGCTGCCAGGCCAAGACTAAACATGCACCATGCTGAATAACCTGCACAAGAAAAGTTTCCAAACTGGAATTATTTAACTGGTAACCATTCTCATAACACATGCAAGAATTATAACTATCTAGTAGGACTGGTCAAATGAGATTTGAAAACATGATATATCGCCTGCTCTCATTAAGTATTAGATGGTTAACCAGTAACCACCAACTCGTAAAAGCTTGTGCACCTAGAGAGGGGCAACTTATCAACAACAGAAATTACGAAGAAATTAATGGTGCACAAAGCAAGTGAACAACTACACATTGGATTTTGAACAACATGCACTTCCACATTGGTACTGCGTAGACTATCCCGAGGGAATTGTTTGATACTCTCTCCGTGGTTTGCGTGAATCAAGCCTAGTGCATATAGAGCACATCCTTCCGCCATTGGCCCCACTCTGTGGCAAGTATGGAGCCATTAGTGATTTGCCCTATTGTAGGTGGCCTCTGTGAATAACACCAAGCCCTGCTGTTGCACTGAACTTGACCCATCCTTCTGCCACTGGCCCCACTCCGTGGCAAGTATGGAGCCATCAGTAATTTGCGCTGTTGTAGGTGGCCTCTGTGAATAACACCAAGCCCTACTGTTACACTAATCTTGGCCCATTTAGTTGCTCTGCTAAGCCAATCCTACAAGTTGTTTGAAATAACCAGGGTCGGAACATAAATTCTGCAGTCATTCAATAAATGATACTAAGAGAACGAAAAGTTATAGTAGATTTAACAGATTCTCCCGGAGAAATGTATCAACAGTTGTTCCAGCATGCATAAGGGAATTGGCATATATTGTTCCACTGTGGTAGACACTATTTCTCATCTCTACAGACTCTTTTATTGGCCTAGGAATAAGGAGAGCTGACCTATGTGCAAAATCCACAACTCAGAGGTCCCTATAGTGTGTGAAAAATCCAAAGTAAGTAGGCTGAAAAGGATTTGTTTTCTTTTCGGAAGCTAGGACTCGTCGCAAATAAATATGGAAATGGAAGAAGTCCACCGAAAGTTCTAGACACTTGTCTGATTTCTCTTTCACTCTAACTTTCGTTTTTTCTTTCCGATGCTAGCCAGTGTAGTTATAAACCTAAACTGGACGAGAATGATTTTCTTCATACCTCACGGCTATATTCTCTAAGGTTAACATAAGAATGAGAGATATCGATGCAATATGATAAGGTTGCACGAATATTGTCACACCTGGTAATTGTTTCCTCAAGCTTATCCAATATTCGGCATTCAATTGCCATTCCAATTGCTTGTTGATATCTTTCATCCAGGATACACCTATACACAGCAATGTAGAGACTTCAGGAGAACTCTACCACTATATTGAAGAGAAGAAGAAATTTACGTACTTGTCCAACATTCTCTCGACAATTGCCTCCAACCAAGGGTCCATTTTGGCGGCTTCATCAATTGGCTCTGCAGCCTTTGACTTGAGACTGGCATATTCATCAATAGCTTTAGCTGACAGAAAGAACATGGTCATCAATGATAACTCAAATGTGTTATTCTATTGTACCACAACTTAGTACTAACTACGGAAATTTTGAAGTAGAAGGGCAATCAATGTGGAGTAATAAGCAGATCTTCAAACCTTAATGCAAACATAGAAACTTTCACGTGGGAAACAAATGAATGCAAGAAGGAAATTCTTACCAAGAAGGGTATGAACATATCTGACTCCTAAGAAGCATCAAAAAGAGGACCAGCTCCAAGAGCATATGACAAGGAGTCATGGAGTTCGCCCAATTAATAAAAAAAACCTGTCAAGAGAAAGTAAAGAAACAAGGGGAAAAAAAAGTAACATATAGCCTGGGAATCCAATGGGCATAGAAACCAAAATTGCGGATACCTATATCCGCCAATTGAGTAAAGAAAGTAATCACAAACTAAGTGAGACAGTTGAGACCAAACAAACAAAGAGGAGGTACAAAAAAAACTATCACGCAATGACCTTCGAAACAAGCAATGCAGCAAGTTGTCGTTGGTCAAACTCCTCGTCTTCATACAACGCCTAATTATAATTGTCGGGGAAAAAGTTTGTAGCCTGAGGCTGCAATAGCTATGTTATACATTGCTTGATAGAGGTGTTTATGTTGTGTAATGCAGTATGGTTCTTTATATAATTTGCTTCATAGTCTTTTAATCTGCATATTTTGTGAGGTTAAATGTTGTTGATACTTGGCTCCCGAAGAAAAAGCACTTCCTTCTGACAATTGGTGACAGGCCAATTTTAACAAGCCCTTATACTGGTGTCGGCCAGGTTGTAATCTTTCTCAACAAACTAAAAAATGCAATACGAGGCCTGCTGATCGTATAATGAAATGTTTGCTTATATAAAAAAAAAAACCATTCTTATCAGTAAAATATCATGTTTTACACCAGCAGCACAAACACAAAACTTGAATAAAGAAATTACAAAAAAGGATTTGGGGGATGAAACAAAGCAAGAAAATTGAGCAAAAAATAGAGGAAATCTCAAACTCGCAACTAAGTAAAGCTCTGCAAAATCAAAAGAATAACTATAGCTGTAAATGTCAAAGAGGGGCAACCACAAATCCCATTCTCATTTAGCTGCGACAAAAACCATACTCGGAACCAAAAATAACGAACTGTGCAATAAAATATAGTCCAACTTAGAAGGGAAAAAGAAGACAATAGGAATAAATGAAAATTATATTACCACAAAAACAAAGGCATGAGAACACAACAGCTTGAAACTATTTCAGTCACCAGGCATGAAATAAAAGTGAGCACAAAATACACAATGAGCATGAAAGAGTTGTATTCATTGTATTCAAGATACAATGAGCACGAAATCTATAAGAAAGTTAAATTATATTTTACTTTTTTAGGGGTATACAATTAACATAAAATATATAATCTAATGGTATTGAGGATACCCTTGAAACTATTTCAGTCATTACCATCTTTAAGCATGTTGTTACTTGTGATGTTGGCTGTTTACTCTCTAGATCGAAGCATCCTAACACTCAGCCAAGTCAAGAGGTGCCATAAGCCCGATCAAAAAGATACATATATACCTTCAAACAAAATACATAAATACAAATATACACACCTAAAACATGTATCGTAAAGAAACAGTTTACAAACCAACTACCTTCAATCTAATAAACAGGCATTTTAACGAACAATTTATACGTGTATATATGCATATGGACAGACATATTCAAAGACCCACATGGCTTACCAAATTAACGAAGGATTATAAAATCAAAAGCCCTAATACTAACCAGGTAAATAAAAAACAAATCAAACCCTAGAAATGCACAATCTACAGCATACCCTGAGTTTTAGTTAAGCAATCAAACTGTTTTGAATTGTCCAGGCTTGTAGAACACGAAGAAGAAGAGCTATCCACAAATACCATACATCTATATTATATTTAAAAACAAACATTTTCTCTTCTAATAATTTCTCACAAAACCTAAAATATGAGAGGGCATTCATGAAAAATACCTGTAGAAGATAACTACCAAATAGCGCAATCAATTTCTCATTTTCTCCCACACCAAAACCAAGCCTACGAAATCCAAAAGAGCAATCGAATCAAAATCACAAAACAAAAGGGAAATCAATCAAAATACAACCTAACCATGTAAAGAGCAAGTTTTTCACTGGAAACTGAAACTGAAACCAGAACAATGCAAAAACCTAAACCAGAAAAATGGAGAAACTGATTGTTTCTATCCTCTATGAGAAAAGATTTTATAGATCGATAGCCGCTACAATAGTAATCGAAGGACGCTACAACAGTAATGTAAGTACCAAACACTACATCCCAACAGTAATGCCCAAAGCGTTGCTTCAACGAATGCAGATCTTCTGAGTTTCTTCCTGACAGAGAGGAAGGATGAGGAGGTGAAAGAGGAACGTGGGAGGAAAATTTTTCAGCGGCAGTAGTACACAGCTGAAGGTATAGGGTTAGAGTAGAGGTGGACTTTCCATGTTGCTGGAGTAGAAAATTACAAAACTAATTAGAATTTTGAAATGACCAAACTGACCTCAGGACCTAAACACTATCCAACCCAAAAGAATTGCATTTTCGTCCACAATTGGCAAAAATGGCGGCAGCGATCGTTCGTTCTTTATATGTAAAGGTTTATATGTGTGTGTGTGTGTGTGTGTCTGTGTGTCTGTGTGTAATTATGTAAATCTATATGCTACTATATGAATGTGTGATATCTGGTTGAAGGAAAGGAATTCAACAAATAGAGGGATATGAACACACGAAATCCTTATCCAAACAAAATGGCATTGTCATAAAAATCACAAAAATCGATGAATATCAAAAAGCACAAAGGAAACCAGATCCAGTGAGCAAAGGGGAAAAGGAAACCCTAACTCACGGAATTCGCGTAGGCGGGAATCGCAGGGGGCGGCGAGGTCGATGTTGGTGTCGTTCCTCACCTTCCAGTTCTTATGTATCAGTCAATCCTCCCATGGCAGTTTCTTCGCCTCCTTCAACAGACGATCTGGTTCAAGGAAAGGTGTGGATAGAGAAAGAGAGAAGGGGGATAGGTTTTGTATTTTTCTCGGCCGGCACGAGAGAGAGATGGGGCAGAGGCAGGTTTAGTAACGATAACTTTCTCTTCAAGGGCCGGTTTGGCCTAAAAAGTAAAGGCAGCTTTTGGCTTTTTGGAGTTTCAAAAAGCTTGAAAAAGTATGAAAATTTGGACAAAAAATCTACACATAAACTGACCTTTTTTGGCCAATCAACAGGATGCCCTAGTCAACTATAAAATTATGCCCTTACCTTTTACTCGAAATCGCCAATCTACCCCTCATAGCCCTAGTCAACTTTTGTACTTGCAGGACTCAACCGTTGAAGGGCATTTTGGGAAATGGAACAAAAATTTGAAATCATTTGGATGACCCATAAGCAGTACACATTTCATTAGCCCAAAAAAGCTTACTTTTTGCTTTTCGCTTTTTCCCTCAAAAAAGGAAAAAGCTAGAAGTAGCACATACTTTTTAGGACAAACCTCACCCAAATCAAATGAGAGAGAGGAGATATATATATATATATACACACACACACACACACATACACACTCTAGTTGTAGTCGACGTGCTACGCACGTCACCACGTGGTCAGTGATGAAAGCTCTTCTTTGATTTTCTCTATTCTGCTGATAGAGAAAACCCATCAGCTTACCTTTAATATAAAGGGAAACAAAGGCTGTGTTTGGTTGATAATTTTGAGAAGAATATTTTGAAAAATATTTTGGAGATAGTGTTTGGATGAGTTTTTGGAAAAAGTAATAATTAGAGAGAAGTGTAATAATTGGAGAGAGATAGAGAGAGAAATGAGAATAATGATTGGAAAGAGGGGTATGAGTAGAGAGAGAAATGTGATTAATGATTGGAGAGATGAGAGATGGGGAAAGAATCTTTTTGGAAAATGTGAAGTGAACAAATCGAAAATATTTGAGGACTAAAGTGTGATAAATTGTCTAATGCATACCGTATATAGACATGGTTAAACTCAAATGTAATGTACATAGAAGTTCTATTGAATCGCGCTTATATGTAAGCTATGTATTCCTGTACTTCTTTAATAAGATTTATCTTTTAAGGTGCATCTAATGGGCTAAATAGTGGCAGCAAACCCATCTTGCCAAATGTATTATAACCAAAACGAATGCATCTAACGTGCTCTTGTGTCTTGACTTGTTTAAGAGCGTCCATAGGATATTTGGAGTAACAAAGATAACAAAAAATGAGCTGTCAAAATGGTTGCTTAACCAAATATGATCTAACAAGGAATCACATATGTGGTGCAGTCATTAAAGTGCCAATAGAATTGGACTACATTCTGTGGCTGTGCTAATAAGCACCTACCAAAATCGAGCTAATTCTTGGTAAATACTCCCTTGGGAAAGAGTAATCTCACAACCAATTGGTCACAATTCAATATAAGAATGCACAATGAACTAATGCAAGAAATTTGCACATACTCTCATTCAGCTTTCAAGTAAGGTAATTGATTTTCGCCCATCAAAAAAAATTGAGCTTCAAAAAATTGGTTTCCATACTGGTATTGTATATAACCAATTCACGACTTCACGTCACACCTAAACAATAAGAAATTGTAAAAACAGCCACGCCATCGAACGATCTCATTTGAGATTTTCAATTGGACAACCAATTGGTTTCCATACTGGTGTTGTATTTAACCAATTCACGACTCAGAACGAACTTAGGATGGAGAAAGTGAATGACCTCGCTTCAGCTATCAGGGTAGCAGAGAGTTTTTTAGACTTTAAAGGTAGTTCTGATTGGGCAGACGAGAACAAAAACTCTAAGGGCAAGAAGAAGTTCAATGACTGCGAGATTTCGTGTCACACCTGAACAAAAAATTGAGGAGATGAATTCCCCCATATTGTAAGCTAAATATGGAATTAGATTCACCAAGCCTCAGGCCCTTAGACTACATAGTTGCACACATGTCCTACAGGTAGCAAAAAATACCCAGGCAAGAGACCAACTTTTCATTTTTCCCCCCTTTTTCATATTGAAAAACTAATAAGAATGAGGGGTGTTGAACTTTTTAACATCCTTGCGTCGAGTATTTCACAATGCAAAAAATGGAGTTGACGTTATGGAACATAACAATACAGGCTAGCAGTTAGTTTGTGAACACTGGCTGGTTAATGGAAATTGTAAAAACAGCCACGCCATCAAACGATCTCATTTGAGATTTTCAATTGAACAACCAATTGGTTTCCATACTGGTATTGTATTTAACCAATTCACGATTTCGTGTCACACCTAAACAATAAATTAAGGAGATGAATTCCACCATATTCCAAGCTAAATATGGAATTAGATTCACCAAGCCCCAGACCCTTAGACTAATACCCAGGCAAGAGACCAACGTTTCACTTTTTTCCCCTTTTCATATTGAAAAACTAATAAGTATGAGGGGTGTTGAACTTTTTAACATCCTTGCGTCGAGCTAGAAACCTCAAATCTAAGAAGGCACCCAATAGAATCCCATTAAAATGAAGTTTCCCTTCATACAACCCCTAGGCCCAAAGAAACTCGAACAAATTGTCAAAACCCCACATTTCAATTAAACTACAGCTGAAATCAGATACTTTTTTCCAACTCAATCACGCCAATTTGTTTTGTTGTATTCTAAATGCCAACGTTACGGGATACAAAGCTGAATTTTCGCTAAGACGTACATATGCATACAATAAATACAATTAAGAGCTCTAAAACGAATTTGAAATGAAAAGTAATAATACCTCAAACTTGGCCTCAATGGGATGGCTGTTATCCATGTTGTAGCAGAATCCGACAAGGACAAAGTCCTTGGAAAAAAAATGGGCACACATAAGTTCAAATCATCTTCTTCTTACTCGCTATAATCTGCTATATCAATATGCAGATCTACTTCCACAAAATCAAACTGAAGATTGATCAATTTATTTATCAAAAGACATATACACGAGTTAAAGGCGTAAATGATCAACCAAATAAAACCCAAAACCAAGCAAATTTTACTTATACTCATACTCACCCAGAGCCTGCTTTAGAGAAGCAGTGAGGTCAAAGTACCTCTTATAGTCCATTGAATCTCAACAAAGGTGTCTTTGGCTTTGGCCGCTTGACTCGATCGAATTCAATGAGGCAAAGCCTTCCTCCATCTTGAAGCCTTTCCCCATCTTTTATACACAAGGGCACTCGTGATTAGGCTGAGCGGCGGAAAAACAGAAAAAAATGTCAACAAATTCTCCTGAAAATCGGGTGGCGTGCATAAAGCTTTGAATTCACTTTGCTTTTGGCCGTAAAATGGTCCTAAAAATAGGGTGGAGTACAAGAGATTTTCGAATACCATTTGGTTTTGGCTGTACATACATCATGCGTGTGGACAAAGAAATGTTCTACATATTTACTGATTTACTTAAATAACGGAAAAGGTGGAAAAAAATCTCCAGAAAATCAGGTAAAACAGTACCAAAGCGCTGCAAATGGAAGAGTATATCGACCAGAAGAGGACTGTACTTGATTCACGTCACAAGCCAACAGTGCTGCATCGACAGCGTTCCTTCTTGCCGAGAAAAAGGAAGACAGTGAAGCCTCATGTGCGCGCAAAGAAGGAACTGTTGCACATCTGCCCGAGAGTCTGCCAGCTCATCTGCCCGCTGTGGCTGCAAGCGGAAGTGGCGAACGAAAGAGCTGCCCGCCTTTCCCTATGCACCAAATAATAAAGTGCTAAATAGGCTCATTGAACACAAGAAAATTTTAGTGTTAGTTACTAAGGTTTTGCTGATTGTGAGGCAATTGATGCAGCCATGCCATGGAATCTAGAAGGTACCGGTTCATTGATAATTCATTATATGAGTTTCAAAATTTTGAGATTTCCATATGCCTTTTAGTTTCTTAAAGTACAACAGATGCACGCCTCTTGCTTCTCCAAATGTCTATTTTCTTATCCCTTTTCTTCTTTCCTATCTTGTGGAAGTTGAGAATATGAAATCCGAGGTTTTTGGTTGTTCGACATATTCACTTAGCTGGATTTAAAAAGGGATAAGGGTGCTAATGGACATTCAATGATAACATATAGAAATGAAAACGCAGAACCAATAGAAGCAAAATCAAAAAATATATCTAAAGTAGGTAGAAGTGCAAGCATAGGGAATTTCTAGCCTTGCGAGGCTCAGTAAAAGCTACTGAAGAGGGTTGAATTACCAACTTGGAGATCAAAATCACGCTTTGCAGTTAGAGCTCTGGCAGGGTCAGGGAGACTAATGGGTACAATTGCTCTGCCACAATTAAATCCCAAAAGCAATCGCTGGACTTCCTGGTAAAACATGATGGCACATATTTACCGTCAGGCCATTCCAACTATTTTCAGTAGAAATACCAGGAAAGCTGCAAGTGAACAATCAGTTTGAGAAGGGAAAAAAAAAACTCTGCGAATGTTTCCAAAAAATCGGAAGCTCACAAAAATAGACTAACTGCAAATAAGTCAAAGACAGAAAGTTATGAAGAATTACGTATGCATGCATCCAATCATTACAAAACTCAAACTACACAAGTTATATCCAGGTAAATCAGAAGAGAATGCAGTCATGCCAGTTGTTTCCAAATAATGATCCGTACAAGTCATAATCCGTGTAGATGGCTTTTTCATGTAGAGTAAAAATAACAATTAGTGTGATGTACTTATCGTATTACGCTAAATATCCTATAGACTTCCATCAATGAATACGAAACACTGTCACCAAGAGCTTTACCAGCACTTGGGCATAGACCACAAGTTATATCCAGGTAAATCAGAAGAGAATGCAGTCATGCCAGTTGTTTCCAAATAATGATCCGTACAAGTCATAATCCGTGTAGATGGCTTTTTCATGTAGAGTAAAAATAACAATTAGTGTGATGTACTTATCGTATTACGCTAAATATCCTATAGACTTCCATCAATGAATACGAAACACTGTCACCAAGAGCTTTGCCAGCACTTGGGCATAGACCATATCCAAGTATAGTTCTGAACTGCCAACGAACCTAAAAATTGACAATCATACAGGCAAAAACTTCTTGACTGTCAAATGACACTTATACGATTAAACACATAAAAACAACTCAAAGAATGGCATACAATGTCAGAAATTATTCAAGTTTGCAAAGCCACGGGAAAAAAACATTCTTTAAACTTACGGTTGTTCCATACTTAGTACTTACTAGAAACTGTCCGGCATCCGGCCAAGCAGACCTATTAAAGCGTTTGACAGCAATCCTCTTTTGATTCCTCACCTTGCCTTTGTAAACTACATTAGGAGCCTTTTCCTGATGTTCAGAAACTATTTTCTTTGCTGCAAAATCGGATGTAGTGTTTCTAAGTTGCTCAATTGTGAAATTGCAAAGCCCGGAACTCGTTGACTTCATCTTCTCCTCCTTTTCCATACTCCAGATTTGGAGTTTAAAACTATACCAATTTGAATTGAGGATAAAATACAGGGTGGGATGGAGATGCCCTTAGTAAGTTCCATTATTAGGTAAAATGTACTCAAACAAACAACCCTTTCAAGTACTGATTTTTCTCAGAATTCCTCTTAATCTGCGTCCCTATTACTGATGTCCTTCTGAAGAGCACACCCAAGGCACCCTGATGTTTCTAATTCCCAAAACTACTGAGTGGAACCAACATCTTTCCTTTCCACTAAGGCAACGAATGTTTCTGTGCTATAATATAAAAATGATATAATGCTGTCATTAAAAGAAAAAAAAAACCATACCGGGAGAACCTCTCGAACAACTCCAATGACACTGTCTTCACCAGACCGGGGTGCATTAACCTAACGCAAGATACAGAAAAGCAAAATACCAAAAACCCATGATTCAAAATGTCTATAAACCATCTACAAGAAAAATAATGGACATAAAAGTTTACTTACTCTAACAAAATACAACAAAAGCATGATTCAAAATGTCTATAAATCATATAGATACGTTTGGTGGTTAATCACCTGTATTCCACAAGAACCTTGGTCTTTAAACCAAGGTCATCAACAGAAGTTTAATCGACCAACGTTGATTCCAGCGTTCAAAAGCTTCTCTATCACCTCCACCAACCTCGACGCCAGTCCCAACGAGGATACAATGTTCGTCTTCGCCCTCCTCCTATGCTTCGAATTCTGATCGTTCTCCTTCATTGCCTCCAGAGCAGCGCCAGTCCCAACGTGGATACTCTGTTGCTACTGTTGGTTTCAGATATTATAGAGAAAAACAATGCGCCAACAGAACAGCGCCATTGTAGAGAGAGATAGAGAGAGAGAGAGAGAGAGATTTTGAACGTTGGGGAATGGAGGGGGGCGATTAGGGCTTTGGTCTCCTTTTTATCTTCGGAGAGAGGGAGAGGGAGAGAGGGATGGGGATTTTGAACGTTGGGGGGAATGCAGGAGGTGATTAGGGCTAATTAACCTTTCGTCTATTTTTATTCTTATGTTGGCGGATGTGTTGTCTATTTTTTCTTAATGACGATTTTAACCTCACAATTGTTTATGCTCTTGTTTTACAAGCACCGGCTCATAATTATTTTTTATCAACTAATTATTATCCTTATTTAAGGGGTGTTTGAGATCCCAATTTTTATTTTTTGCATTTTCCTCGGGAGAATAACCAATCAATGACAAAAAAGGGCAAAATATAATCGAACCATAGTCATGATTTCACAAATGCCCAAAACATGGCAAGGAAAATAATAATTCCACGTACATGGCATTTTTAGAAGTTCAGTGCCCAAAATACCTCTCTCTCTCTCTCTCTCTCTCTCTCTCTCTCTCTCTCTCTCTCTCTCTCTCTCTCTCTCTCTCTCTCCATATGCATACTTGTGTGTGTTTGTAAGATATACATGATGAATACATTTGATATCTATCCGGTTGATCCTTCGTTTGTGGGGCGAACAAATGAGAATGAGAGAGAGAGAGAGAGAGAGAGAAAATACCAAGTTGCACAAGAGAGGAGGAGGATGGACACATGGTGAAGTGAGGTGGTTTGGCCGAAGAATTGTGTTTTGTTCCGCCGGCGAAGTGTAGTCCGCTATAGGAGTTTTGTGGAGGATAAAATAGCTTAACTGACAGAGCTTTCTTAATGGGGTGAAATTGAGAGTGTATTTTGTTTCTAGAAGAGACAACTCCAATACCATGGGGTGGTTACACCACACATGTGCAGCACGGCAAGCTCTGAATCCATTCAAACAGCAATTTCAATGATCGGATTTCGGACAACAATTTCAATGATCGAATTTGTTTACATTGTAGAGCTCGTCAAACACCACAAGTTCATAAAAATTAAGCCAAGCGGATATCCATAAATCATAATATCTTATCTGAGCATTTGCTAAATCTATAATCCAGCGTGTCAAAGTCTTTTTACTTTCAGGACGTGTTTGATTAGGGGTTTCCGTGGTGGGATAGGATTACTAAGGAGGTGGGGATTTAGAATATCTGTTTGGCTGAAGGGAGGATTAGGACTCCTAAGGGACTGTCAATCCCACAAACCAATGGGATTACCCATACCAGGGGGGAGGCGTTACTGCTAATCCCATCCGGAGGGATTAAAAGTGGGAAAACATCGATGCCCTCCCTTTTCTTTCTTTTCACTTGTAGTTAATCCTATCTAATGCAAAACAAACATGTTAGATAATAATCCTATCTTCTAATCCAATGTAAAACAAACATGCAAATTACCAATCCCACCTCATTAACAAGCTCACCTCATTACCAATCTCAATCCTAATCCCACTTCATTACCAATCCCCTCATACCTATAACTGTTATCAAACACGCTCAGACAACTATTCTTTTGTTGGATGTTTATGTTATAATTGTTTATTTGAGTGGCTTGATTTTTTACGTTATTCTATTACTCAAGGTGCTCTACTAAGTAAACAAATTGGATTATTAAAATTATTTCAAAATGAGTTTGGAAATGGCCAAACTGCAAGGGTGTAGTCTTACCACCCCATGGCAGAGAAGTCATCTTTTTTTTTTCTTTTTTTGTGTGTGTGTCTTTAAATAGTGAGGTAATTAACTATTCGTCCGTTTTTTTGATACCACGTAGATTTTCATCCCCTTACTTCATGAGGTTATGTTTTCATCCTCTTATTATGTGATTTACCATTATTACCCTTTTTTATATATATAAATTTACATATAGTATGAAATAGAGACTTCTGAAAATATAGTTCCTTCCTTTTAGGGAATAAGGAATTTTTATAATTTTGTTAGTTATACTTCTTTTATGGAGTGCCAAAATTTTGTTTTTGATCCTCTTGCCTCAAGGAATGGTGAAAGATTCTCTTTTCCAAAAGTTAGGAATTTCAAAAAACACAGACGTTCAAAATTCTTCAAAATTAGGGATGATTTTGTTTCCAAAATTTTAGGCAAGTGTGCACCGAAATTTAGAGCATGATGGAATTCAAAGTGGTGGGACATTCTTTGTTACCATTATTTATGTGTTAGTGTGTCACGCCCTCGAAATTTAAAAGGATAATTCATTAGGATAATCCACATGGACGGTCAACAAGTCCACAAGCCACGTCAAAGTCTAAATAGAATAGTTAAAGTCAACATCAAAATACACCACGGTCTATGGGTACCCGTACCCCAAAATGGAAATAAAATAAATGTATAGTTATTACAAGTCCAATGTCAAAAGAAGAAACTTAATTGAGTTACAAAATCATCTTAACAAAATACAAGTTCTAGGATGATGATATAACTCCTCCATTAGCTTTCAAAAACAATGCATGTATGCACTCCAAGCACTCCATATCATGCTCCTTGGTGGGTACCTGAAATTTGTAAGGTTGAGCTCACTAGCCCAGTAGAGAAATGTCTAACAAATCTAAGTGAAATGAAATGCATATGGATGATAGACAAGAAAGCACAAGTCACGTAACAAGAGTTAAGAAAGAGTTCAAATGGTTTAAGGGCTTGAAAAGGACACATAATCAACTAGAGTTCACTTACTCTCGCCTCTTGTACCCAACTTGTACCCGATACACCACATATGTCCCACACGTTAACCACATACATCTTATTCCTTTTAAACATTTGATTATTCTCCGGGCATGCCATATAGGCCCCGTGTCACTCCGAACATGCCATAAAGGCCCCGTGTCACTCCGGGCATACCCTTTCGGGCCCCGTGTCATCATTACCACATTCATACTTTATTTCATGCTCAATAATATCATTACGGTGTCCATATGTCTCATCACCTTACTATCATGTGTTAATTTCACGCAAAACTCATGTTTCGAGTTACCCGAACGTGCCATAAAGGAGATTTTGACCTGAGTGTCAAAGATGTAAAAGTGACCCTCCCGGACCCTAACATGTGACCAACAACTTACACAAACGAGCCACAAACAACGGATCATGATTCATGAAATTTTTCAAAAAATATAGATGTCCTATTGATAGGAGGTTAGGTCCTATTGATAGGAGGGAGATCAGATTGGCCACTATTGAAGTATCAGAGAGTCCTATTGATAGAAGATAAAGTCCTATTGATAGAGCGTCAGAGGCTCCTATCGATAGGAGATCAAGTCCTATCGATAGGGAAGCCATCAGATTGACCATAACGAAAAGTGAAAGGCTCTTATCGATAGGGGATGAAGCCCTATCGATAGAACAACACCATATCCAAAATTTCTCAAGCAACGAAATGATCAATGGGGCTTCTTTCGGGCATTTTCTTGGTTCCAAATGAACATGTTAAGATGTAAAAGAGGTTCAAACAACATAGTAACACTATATACCATCAATTTACAAGATTTGCTAGTTTTCCCCAATTTCAAGAAATGGACAAGAATGGGTTTCATATAAATTACAAGCATCATGATGAAATTAAGCAACAATGGAATGGTTTATCTACCAAATCAAGAGAAGAATAACATAGAAGCTAGGAGATAAGGAGTTTCAACACAAATTTGACTAGGAGATGGATTTTTCTCAAAGAAATCAACAAGACAAGGAAAACTTAGCAATCCAATGACTATACTTACATACACACTACATTTACACTTAAAAGGGTTAGAAATTTCCCTACCTCAAGTGAAGGAAAGCTTGTAACACCTCCAAGAAGCAAAACCCAAACCCTAGCTTCAAGATCCAAGGAAAATTCTTCAAACACCGGTGTGAAACAAGCACATGAACGCGTAGAGCATGAGATTTTATGAAGGTTTTGTGAAGGGAGTAAGCTTGGAGCTTGAGATTTAGTGGAGTTTGTGGGAGAAATTAAGGAAGAAGATGAAGAATAATGGAGGGTTAGAGAGAGAGAGAGGTGACTGGCTATTTTGGAAGGGGAGAGGAAGTGATTTTCTCTCCTCTCTCACACACCACATATATTAACTTTCAATTTATTACACCCCAAGCCCAATAGTGGCTTGTGTAAACCAAACAAGCCCCAATCAACATTTAACACAAAATCTTCCAACATTTAATCATTTTTCTCATTTCCTCACATTTCCCCAACTTTATTTTAAGGAAAAATATATATATATATATATATATATATATATATATATATATATATATATATATATATTAAAAACGCAGGTTCTTACATAGTGCATAACTCTTTTACCATATTTTCATTGAAAATTGAATAAACCATGTTAACAAAGAATGTTTACCATATTTTTTTGTTATATGATTCAATTTTTGTCATATTTTCTATAAAAACTAATTAACCATGTAAACAAACAAATTTTACCATAACCGCTTACCATTCACTTTGAGTATATTTACCATGAATAAATCACATATGCTACATTTACCATTATTTATATAAGGCTTCCACGATCATCGTAAAATACTTGTATCTATTATACACGTAAAAATTAAATTGATATTATTTCGAATAATTAGGATGGGAATTTGTTTTCTTATCTGGTTATATAGTTGCCGAAAATTACTGAGTCTATGGGATGTAATTTCAAATTGAAAGGCTTAGATTCATTCCATTTGTAACTGATTGGGTTGGGTAATACCTAGAATTAAAGGAGTTTTGAATTTTGAAGTAGTGGCGCAATATTAGTAGGATGATTTCATCCCATAATCAAATAACGGCTTACCACTACGCGGGCCTATATAGATAAGGAGTATGTACGCTGTCTTTTTACATATTCTTTATCTATGTAGGCCCGCGCAACAGCTCTTATATAGAAGGCATGGCAAACAAAATCATCACATAATGTTCTGGTAATAAATAAAAAAACAAACAAACATGGTAAAATTTAGAGTAATTCATCTAGACACCCCCTAATTTAACCAACGACGAGACCCCCTCAACTATCGAAAAGGTTTAAAAGGGCTAACTCCGTTAAAAAAAAAAAAAAAACGAGGTGAAAGACATTTATGCACTATACTTTGGTCTACCCCTCCACTTTACTAAAAGACAAAAAAGATTTCAAAGAAAACCCAGTGATACATAGAAGATGCCGGAACCCATTGCAGTGAATCAATCCATATAATACGATGGTAATGACTCCCAAGACAATTCCCCCTCGATGGCTTACCTCACTTATCCTCCACTGGATTTATCTCATGATACGTTTTGAAACAAAATGATGGACCCAACCTTCAATTTCATAGAAAACCCACATAAAGTGGGCAACTCAACCACGCTATGCTCAAAAACCTTTGCGAATTCTTTCAAAAACAACATAATGGTTTCTCAATATGGGTAGGATAATCTGTTTGGAAGTGCCCAAAGTCCTTCATTTTCCCCACCTATGAAGTAGTGGATATCAAATCTCATACTCGCAGAAACTCAAACGAAAAAGCAGATATGCAACATCCACGATAAAGAGAAATAAAACGAGCTTAGAAACAATAATGTAGAATTTTTTTGCTTCCCAATTCCCAACACAAAAAACGGAGTACAAAGATTGTATTTCCATGTGGCAATGAAAATGCATAATTAGTTTTTACTGCAAGATGCTTGTAGTAGTAACATCAAAAGTATGTGTGTCTATAAAAAGGTTTTAGCTACTGAAGCCTAACCTTGCACAGCTCCAAAGTAAACATCACATTTCATCAAAAAGATTTAGTATAACATCTATCAAAAAAAAAAAATTGACGTATTTGTGGGCTAACAGACCTACTACAGGAGACATCACATCCAAACCACCATTTTCAGGTGTCATTGGTTGGCCACCAGGAGTACCAAGAAGATATGAAACTGAACTAGGTGTCATTGGCTGTCCACCAGGAGTAGATGGCAGGTATGGGCTCGAGGCATTTGTTGCACGTACAGAAAACAAGGAATGAAGAACTTAGTAGTGTGTAGCCAAAGGCACCCTAAGTAAAAAAACTTGAAAAAGGAAAATACATTGTATAATTACCATAGGCGTGACTATTATCCCTTGGTATTCCAGCCTCACTGTAATTGCTGCCGGAAGTGTTGGCCCAACTTGAACTAGGAGTAGTGTAGACACCCCAAAATGAGCGTTCACGTACATCTTAATCCCCAATGATGAACGGAAACACCCGGAAGAACTCTCGGATTGAAATTCTCCAAGTCAACTCAGTCAACAGTACCGCACGGTACTCATCTCTCAACGCACGGGACAGCCAGAGTCACGTACGGCAGATTGTTGAAATTTTGATGGCCAGTTGTGCCGCACGGTACACAAGTTGTGCCGCACGGCACAGTTTGTGTACCGTACGGTACTGTTTACGGGTTCCCAGTTTTTGCGGGTTCCCAGCAAGCCGAAAGTGTTGACGAGATTGGTTCCCCCGCCCTGCTGGTCGTGGCTGAAAGGGAAGATCATGGCCGAAAGGAATAAGCTACTCCCAATGTCATTGTCTCCATGAACAAGAATCAAGAAGGAGTTGGGAACTACATTCGGCTCCCTCACCCTCTATAAAAACCAATTGACTCCAATGAGAGAAGGACCCGAGAGAAAAAGATCAGGCCGGACCCCATACGATTTCTGTGTAAGGAATCACGAAACTCTATCCTTGAATACCATTTTCCATCGCTAAACTTCTTAGCCATCACCTCTACTATACAGAAATCAACACCACTCTCTCTGCCAAAAACCAAAACCCAAAGCAGAGACCCATCCCCTGTTTTGACTCCAAAGCCGTGAGTTAACCTTTAAAATCGACCAAAGTTCGAGCCTCCAATCCCTCTTACTACTATACTAGAGTGAAAGTGAGGTCCAGAGAAGGTTCAAGCAGCATTCGGAAGTTCAATCCGCCGCTCAATCCGAGAGTTCGAAACCGAAGGTATAAACCCGTTTCGCCAAATTCCTTGAATTTGGTACCTTGAGGGGAGGGGTACCAAGGGTGGAATGATTCCTTGTATCATTTCCATGCTTGGTATGCCCAAGTTACAGTAAATCAAGTTTCAATTCATACCTCCCGGTCGCGACGTACGGCGAAAACTTCGCCTCGTACGGAGCGATTCAACGAGGAGGGACATTCCATGTTTATGCACACTGCCTTCCCACTCCAAAGTAGTTCATTTTAAATGCATTTCATGCCTTGTATGTGCCTCTGATCAACCCTTTCAAAGAGTCAAAATTTCAAACTGTTTTGCAGCCAGGTGTACCGTACGGTACTCCTACTGTGCCGCACGGCACAGTTCGAATGCCGTGCGGCACTCATTTAAAAATCTGACCGTTAATTTGAAGAACAGTGTCGCACGGTTCACTATTTATACCGCACGGTACATCTATTGTGCCGCACGGCACACTTTTCTGGTAAAATGTGAAATTTGAACAGTCCCCCTGCAGGAACAGTTTGAAGTTTGAATTTTCGTTTGATTTCTGTCAATTACATACTAGTCATTTGTTTTTCTCGTTATTATCGTCTGCTTTGCTTAATTTAAATGTTTATCTGTCAATGTTCAGCAATAAAGTTGTCTTCTAATAAAATCCCACAAGTGTTTAGTAAAGACCGATTTTTAATCGGGCGAACGGGGTGCATTAAAACCCTTCCCTGTTCGTAACCTAGCTCCCGGATCCAAAACGAATCTCTGGTTTTCAATTGGTTTTATAAGCCATTCTCTCGAAATCATCACTTTCGAATTGGTTTCTCGGGTCCCAAACTACTTTCCTAAAACCCGGGTGGCGGCTCTAAAATCCTTGTTTTTCGAACCGTTTCGAAAACCATTGCCCGAACCGCGTGGAGGCCGACCGTCCACAAAATGGCGACTCTGCTGGGGATATTTTAAGTTAATCTTTATTTTGAAATTTTACACTTGTAAAATGACCATTCGAAGGCTTGACACCAAGTACGTGCTTTACGCTGTACTAGAAAGGATTGATGTCAGGGTGAAAGCCCGATCAGTCTGGACTGGAGCTTTCTCGGTTGTTCGCATGAGTAGAATTTCAAAATTTTGATTAATTTAAAAAGCGAGCCAAGCTTGAAAAATATTTGTGAGATTTTTGAAAACAATTTTATTGCTGAACTTTTGCATCACTTGCATCGATGCTGGATAAACCCCGCTGCTGCGTCTTGGTTACCCTACCCAGTTCACTGGTGTTAGGACATCCCCGGATGCTCAGCAACCCTGGACCATGATGAGTCAGCCTGCCGCTCGACCTTTGCCATGCAGTACACTTGGCACTGGGAGGCAAATATTGGCTCTAGTCCGGGGAACCCCCTAAACCAAAACCGGCATTTGCATGTAGTTAACCTAGAACCTTCCAACCCAGGACAGGAACCCACAGGTTAATATTATGTGATATTGTATTGATTAACTGCTTAACCACTTGTCGTTTACCTGTCTTGCATGCGCATACATGATAGCTTTTACCTTAGGTTGTCACATCCTCACTTCCACAGTAATAAGAAGGATTGTCCCGATAATCAAAGGCTCTGTCCAATAAAATAAACTCTTTTCAAAGAAAATTCTGCGATTGGCTCTCTTCCTCGCAGTAATTAGAATGTTGTATTTCTTTTATCAGAGTCTGTAACCAAAAATGAGCAATCAATCCGGAAGCAAGAAGCTCAAGTCCACCTTTACCACCCATCATGGGGCACCGGTGTGGATACTTGAAGAGATAGATAATGAAGAGATGGGGAATGAGGTGCCAGATAAAGACAAGCTTGAAGGGTTGCTTCACCAACTAGTCACATCTGATCAGCCAGGTTTAACTCTTCAATGGGACAACTCTGAACATGCGAATGATCAAGGTTGGAAATTCCACCTCCCTGCAGACAACGGAGCCAAGGACATCCCCGACAAAATCACTGTCAGGGTGGAGCAGGAAAGTGATAATAAAGAAGTGGACATCATGCCGCCAGTCAAAAACTTCCAACCAGACGGCACACCAGTCTACTACTTCCAAGACCCAGTGACGGGACACAAATACTGGGATGAGTGTGATTGCGAAGGCTGCATTAAGAATGGCCTCCTTCTGAATGATAATCCGTCTCCCAAGCAACTCAAGGAGATGCACGCTCTGGAAAACCCGCCAAAACGGCCAGAGCCAAGCGAGGAAGCAAAGCAAGGAAAACCAAGTCCGGAATGCTCCCCGAACAAGTCCAACAACTGAGTCGGACTAAGAATCAGCAGCCAGCCAGTGGTCAACAGATCAAGCCAACGGGGCCCTTTTTGGAGAATGCCAAGTCTGTATTTTGCTTATCGAGTCTGTATTTTGTTTATCGAGTCTGTATTTTGTTTATCGAGTCTGTATTTTGTTTATCAAGTTTATCAAGTTTGTACTTTGCTTTATTGAGTCAGTCTGTACTTTGCTTTATGAAGTTAGTGCTTTTCCTATGATAAAGAAAAGAGCCAATCGTAGTCCCGAACTACGTCATGGCCTGATTCCTCCGAAATGGGGATACGTAGGCAACCCCTAAAGGTTCGGCCTTCATTTTGCAAGAAAATTAAAAATTCAGATATATTGAACAAAGCACTGAAAATTGGGGCAATTCTTTCCAAAGCTGTGGTTGCATTGCACATCATGCATCGTTCTTTCATTTGTACATAAATCCCTGCACATAGCATTTCTTTGCCACCAGTCACTGAGTTCATTTTTCCGCTATCAGTTTCAATCATTGGTAAGGGCAAGAAGAGTACTGTACCTAGTTGGACCAGAACTCCCGAACAACGATTAATTCGAACTGAGTCAAAAGCAGTCCAGTTAGATTCAGCAGACCCTACAGATATGGCGGGCAAAAGTGAAATCGAGGCTCTCAGGCTAGCCTTGGAAGAACAGCGGGAACGCAGTGATAATCAAATGGCTGAAATATTACTCCTAATACAAGGTTTAACTTTTCAGAACAAGCCACCAGAGGGGCAACCCCCTCCGCAAGAGCATCCGAATTTGGAGGCAGTGATGGCAAAAGTCGCCAAACTCGAGGAATCTGTTCAGAAACAAGAAAAGATAGCTGCCACGGGTGTTGACATGGACAAGTTATGTCTATTTCCCGGCGCCAAACTCCCAGAGGGATTCAAGCCCATAACCTGGGAGAAATTTGATGGGGGCGGAGACCCGAGAGCTCATCTACAAGCATACGTGGGCACTCTGTCCATGTACAACATTGAAAGTAATGCTATGGGTCAAATGTTTCAGCAAACATTGACGGGGCCAGCACTGCGATGGTTTTTAAATCTTGACATTTCAAAGAAAGGAAGTTGGGAGGATATTGGGGCAGCTTTCATGGCCCAGTACAATTACAATGTTCAGCTTGAGATGACTATCCGAGAATTGGATGCAACCAGAATGGGAGCCAATGAGTCCTTTGCGGACTTTATCAGAAGGTGGAGAGGGAAAGCATCTCAGATGATGGATCGACCCTCGGAGAAAGAGCAGATGAGAATTATCACGAAGAACTTGGCACCTGACTTTGCAAAGCACTTGGTGGTTTTCCAAACCACCGCTGACTTCAAAACTTTCTACGAGGCCGGCCTCGCAGTAGAAGATGCACTCAGAACTGGTATATTTGAGAAAGGAGAATCTGTCAAACCCAGGCGAGTTTACTCTGGCAACAGCAATACCCTGTTTGGAACCAACCAGTACAATCATGCCCAGGCCAGCTCCTCAAACCCCAAACCAACCAAAACCGAGCCTATTAACCAGATAGCAGCCCAGCCAACCCGGCAAGCAAGAAATTTCTACCAATTCCCTTTTCCTTTGACAACCGTTTACCAAAAGCTTCTTGAAAAAGACGTCATCAAACCACTGGAGCCTCGCGAGCCACCCAAAGTGCTTCCTCCAAACCATAACCCGAACGCCTTCTGTTCCTACCACCAAATGTCCGGCCATCACACCAACAATTGTATCCGTCTTAAACACAAAATCCAAGATCTCGTTGAAGATGGAACAATTCCACTCCCCCATAAAAAGCCAAACACCGTCTCTAACCCCATGCCGGAACACCAACCCAATACCCGAATCAACCAAATCTCCTTCAGCTCCACTCCAAATAACCCAAGCTCCACTAAATTAAACCCGAACCTTTACATCATACCGGCCACCGAGCCTAAGCCAGTTGTTCCCGTATCGGGAGATTCGGAAGTTTGCTCCATCACAAGCATCAAATCAGGGTCAAAACCAAGATGGGCGGATATCACAGAAAGTGAAGAATGGGCTATGAATGATCGAGACTGGGAAGAGTTCCGCCAGGAGTGGGACCCAAGCCGGTTCATCATCCCCGACTCTCATAACAAACCAGTTGTCTCTATACCAACAGATTCCAACATCTGTAGGATTGACAAAGTTGTATGCATCGCCGGTATGGTACATACTCTCGCATATGTGGAGCCAAATGAACAAGAAGATTGGCGGGAAAGGTGGGAGGCAATTTGTGCTGATCCACTTGATGCAGTTTCACTCCCTATTCTGTTTGAAGAACCCGGAGACATATGGAACCGGACACTCGGAGAAGTTTATCATTGGGTCCCTAACAGCAACCTTCCAGACAATTCGCTGCCACCCCCACTTCTTGGAATCGAAGGACATTCTGCCATAGAAACCATCTTTGGGGGTCATGAGTGGTTTCCTCAAGCTTACATTATCAACGAATCTTTGTCTCGGCCATCCGTGCCGTTTCATCCTCAGTCAAATGTCTCCGCTCTAACGGAGGATCCCACGGATTCATTTTGGAATGAAGAAGACGTGATCGATATCCAGTTTGACAACGGTGAAATGTGGACTGTCAACAAAACCATGCTGGACGATTCATTTTGGCATGATCGAGCAGTGGAAAATCTGGAAAAGAAGATGGGAGATATTAAAATCGAGAAGCAGAAAGCCGAAAGCAATGTCGCAGGTTTTTGGACCGAGTATTTTGATACTCAGCGGAAGCTGGAATCCATCAAGGCTGGGAAGCGAAAGGCCAATGAATTTTCAGACTTTTGGGATGAAGAGCCACCATCGGTCAACCGAGTAACACGAAGCGGACGAATCTATCAACCTGCCAACCTGCAAGGAGGCCACGCCTCTAACCACGCTCAAGCTGGGGCATTTGTTTGGGACGATCCCGTCCAACATGATTCAATTCCAAGTAACCCAGAAGGCGTCACTCAGACACCAGAAGTTATCATTCAACCACCGCAGAGGAATCCCGTGCCAGTGGAAAACCCCGTCCGGAAGCAACTTGAAAGAACTCCAGCATCTATATCCATCTGGGGGCTGCTTTCCTCATCCAGGGAACACCGTCAGAAATTGATCAAAACTCTGTCAAACATGGAGGTGCCACCCGACACTCCCCCCGAAGCTCTCGTGGCCTTGCTTGCGCCAAACAAGGCAAGACATGTCGTAACATTCACCGAGAAAGATCTGCCGCCAGAAGGAGCCGGCCACAACAAGCCATTACACATCACCATGAAGTGTACAGGGAAATGGGTCCCTGTTATCCTCCTAGATAATGGATCTACTTTAAATGTCTGTCCACTGCGCACAGCCTACTGTCTAGGGTTCACGACTAAGGATTTCCAACCATCGAGCCTCGGAGTGCGTGCTTATGATAATACACGCAGGGATGTAGTTGGAGTTGTCCAACTGGAAATGTCAGTCGAAGATTTCAAGTCTAAAGTCGAGTTCCACGTACTTGACATTCCTTCGTCTTTCAACCTGCTGCTGGGTAGACCATGGCTTCACCACCCAGACATCATGGCAGTACCATCTTCGCTGCATCAGAAAGTTCAGCTTTGTTTAGCCACAGGGACTCTAACTATTTATGGGGAATCTGGGATTCGTCCTCATGTTTCTGACAACGCCCCTCTGCTCGAGATTACGCATGGAGAAGAAGACGTCGCCCTTGGAGGTTTCTCTTTTGACACCGCTGGGGCAGTTCTCACTATCAAAATGGGTGAAGACTTCTCAGTCAGCTCAACGGCTATTGAAATGATGAGAAAAATGGCTTACATGCCCGGTCTGGGATTAGGCCGCAACAATCAAGGAATGGCTGAATTCCCGGAGTTCCCTGTAAACAGTAACCACTTCGGCCTTGGGTATCAACCCGGTGGAGATAAGAAAGGAAGCGGATGGAAAGCCCGAACTCGCGTTCAACCGAAGAAAGGTCCCATTCGTTTTATCAAAGGAAAGGAGGCTATCTACCAAGGAGAGCCGGAACCATTTTGGGAGGTGGAGAAGAAAACCAAGCTGCCAGGGTTCGAAATCTTCGCCAACAACTCATGGGACAGTGATGATGAATCGGCAAAGCTAGAAGAATTGGTCGAGCAATGCAAATCTGACTGGATTGAAGTTTTTGACTCAGGGAATCTGATATCGTTGTTTGAGGATGAAAGTCTGACAGGTACGGTCGAGGACGGGTCTGCTGCCATAACAATTGGTTTGGAACCTGTTGGAGACATGGAGCTGATGATGCTAAGCCAAGAAGCCCTTGGAGATGTGACCTCACTCATTGTGGATGCCAACGGAATTTATAAAAACTGCACTTTTCTACCTAAAATTGTTTACATTGGCACTGAATTTGAGTCTAAGTCGGAATCTAGCATTGAGTCTGAATTTAGCACTGAGTTCGGGACCACTTATGAGTCAATGCATGTGTCTGTCAGTCCTCCGCGTTATCACTTTTCTTTTGAATTTGAGTCCACTCTCATGTATCACGCCCCTGGGGCCACCTCTTTTGCAATGAATGAAGTTGACTTTGCTTATCTTGCTGTGTCTGAAATAAATTGTGTTAACCCGGACGATGGTGGGATTGAGTTCGAGGAAGAAATTCCAAAAGAACTCCGATCCCTAATCGAACGAGAAAATGAAAGGCATGCTCAGCCTCTAAAAGAAGAAGTAATTTCAATAAATCTGAGAGGAGAGAGTAATCCGCGAATGGTTCAAATTGGTTCTGGGCTATCTCCAGAGGAATTTAAAACTCACTCGGATCTTCTAAAAACATTTCAAGATGTTTTTGCATGGTCTCACGCGGACATGCCCGGAATTGATCCAGAAATTGTGGAGCATCGAATCCCGCTGTATCCAGATGCAAAACCTGTCAAGCAGAAGTTGAGGAAGATGAGACCAGACTGGGTATTGGAAATCAAGAAGGAAGTTCAGAAGCAGTTAGACGCAGGGTTCTTGATGGTCACGGAGTACCCTCAGTGGGTCGCCAACATTGTACCTGTTCCCAAAAAGAACGGGAAGATCAGAGTCTGTGTGGACTTCAGAGATTTAAACAAAGCCAGCCCTAAGGACGACTTCCCGCTGCCGCATATAGATGTACTCGTGGACAACACTGCGGGGCACGCATTGCTATCGTTCATGGATGGTTTTTCAGGCTACAATCAGATTCTCATGGCCCCTGAGGACCGAGAGAAGACAACTTTCACCACGGAGTGGGGCACCTACTGTTACAAGGTTATGCCATTTGGGTTAAAGAATGCCGGATCTACTTACCAGAGGGCTGCTACAACTCTATTGCATGATATGATTCACAAAGAGGTCGAGGTATATGTGGACGACATGATCGTCAAATCCAAGGAAAGAGAAGGGCACCTGCACGCCCTGAGGAAGTTCTTTGAAAGAATTCGCAAGTACAGATTGCGTCTCAATCCCGAAAAATGCACATTCGGGGTTACAGCAGGAAAGATGTTGGGTTTCATGATCACAACCCGAGGAATTGAAGTGGATCCATCCATATTCAAGGCCATCCTTGAAATGGAACCACCGCAGACGGAGAAAGAAGTACGAAGTTTCCTCGGCAAAATTCAGTTCATCAACAGATTCATCGCCAAGTTAACCACAACTTGCGAGCCGATGTTTCACCTTCTCAAGAAAGACGTGACATTCAAGTGGGACGACAGGTGTCAGAAAGCCTTTGAAGCAGTCAAGAAATACTTGCAGAATCCTCCAGTACTAATGCCACCAGTACCAGGGCGACCTTTAATTCTATATCTGTCGGTGACCTCATCAGCTATGGGATGCATGTTGGCACAAGAAGGAGAAGACGGGTCTGAGAAAGCCGTGTATTACATTAGCAAGAAGATGGTTGGATGCGAAGAACGATACACTTCCCTGGAGAAGACTTGTTGGGCTTTGGTCTGGGCTTCCAAGAAGTTGAGACACTATATGTTGGCTTACTCTGTAGTGCTGATTTCTCGAATGGACCCTCTCAAATATCTGTTTGAGAAACCCGCGCTTACAGGCAAGTTAGCACGGTGGTTGCTTTTGCTAGCAGAATTCGACATCAAGTATGTTACCAGAAAGTCAGTAAAAGGAAGGGCTGTCGCCGAATTTCTTGCCAATTACCCGGTAGAAGGTCCAGAAGATGTGGAATTTGAATTCCCAGATGAGAATGTGATGACGACCACCGACGATGCCTGGACGTTGTATTTTGATGGAGCAGCCAATCAGAAAGGATTTGGAATCGGAGTACTGTTAATTTCCCCGGAAGGATCACATATCCCTCTAGCTTTCAAGTTAAACTTCGAGGTCACCAACAACCAGTCAGAATATGAAGCCTGCATTGTAGGGATGGAAGCTGCCTTAGAAATTGGAGTCAAGAGACTAGAAGTCGTCGGGGACTCGAACTTGGTGGTGTCACAAGCAAACGGTGAATGGAAGGTCAAGGAAGATAAGTTGAAACCCTATCATCAAGACCTAGATGATTTGATCCCGCAATTTCAGATGGTCACCTTCACGCATGTGCCGAGGTTGAAGAATCGGTTCGCCGATGCCCTTGCAACACTAGCCTCCATGGTGGAAATACCAAACGGAGTCAGACTCCGGCCAGTTATAATTGAACAACGAGACAAGCCTGTTTATGAGTACGTCATGGTCATTGACGAGCCGAACGACGGCTTGCCGTGGTTTCACGACATTTGGAACTTCATCGAAAGAGGCGAGTATCCAGCAGAAGCAGACAAGAAAGACCAAATAGCTCTTCGGAGGTTGGCATCTCAGTACATCATTTGTGGCGGACAGCTATATCGGAGATCTTATTGTGGGACGCACAAACTGTGTGTACACGGAGAAGAAGCCAGCCGGATTATGGAAGAAATCCATAAAGGAGTTTGCGGCCCTCATATGAATGGCATGATGCTTGCCAAGAAAGTCTTAAGACAAGGTTATTATTGGTCAACCATGGAGACTCAATGTGTCGAATATGTGAGACGATGTCACAAGTGTCAGATTCACGCCAATCTCATGCACGTCCCGCCATCAGAATTGCATCCCATGACCTCGCCTTGGCCTTTTTCCGCCTGGGGCATAGATGTTATCGGCAAGATCACGCCAGCAGCGTCAAACGGGAACAAGTTCATCTTAGTTGCAATTGACTACTTTACCAAGTGGGTTGAGGCTGCTTCCTACACGACCCTCACTGCGGTCCAGGTTGCTCATTTCATCAAGCAGAATGTCATCTACAGATACGGGGTCCCTCAGGCTTTCGTATCAGATAACGGGGTTCATTTCAAGGGGAGAGCGGCAGAGACTCTTGAAGAATTCGGGATTCAGGTTCATAAGTCAACTGTTTATCGACCGCAAACCAATGGAGCTGTGGAAGCGGCCAACAAAACCATCAAGTCTATACTAGAGAGGACCATCGAGTCTGCGCGAGATTGGCATGAACAACTGCCTTTGGCATTATGGGGATACCAGACGTCCATTCGAACTCCGACAGGGGCAACACCCTACTCTTTGGTTTACGGCATGGAGGCTGTTCTTCCCATCGAACTCGAAATCCCGTCTTTGAGGATCATGGCAGAGTCAAGAATTGATGAAGCAGAATGGCAAAGCGCAAGGTTTGAAGAGCTCATGTTATTCGATGAAAGGCGACTTAAAGCCTTGTATCATGTTCAGGGATATCAGCGCCGAATAGCCCGTGCTTTTAACAAGAAGGTGAAATCCAGAGATTTACAGGAAGGCGACATGGTTTTGAAGGAGATTCGAGCTCCGGTGTTCGATCCGCGCGGGAAATTTCGACCAAAATGGGCCGGGCCCTACATTATCAAGAAGATCTTGTCCGGAGGTGCAACACAACTCATTGATCTTGACGGCAACGAGTTTTCTACTTTGGTCAACATAGATCAACTCAAGAGATATTACCCCTGAGAAAAGCTCGCTGGACTGAAAACCGCAAGGGCGGGCAGTTCCAGGCAAAAATTAGAGCGAAAGCCTGCTAGGTCGAAAACCCGAAAGGGCGGCTTAGGCAAAAGATAAGGCTAAAAACAATCAAGAGCTCGCTAGACCGAAAACCTGAAAGGGCGGTACTAGGCAAAATTCAGAGCGCAAAAGGAAAGTGTAAATACCCGAGCGAACCCTAACCAAACAATTGTAGTCCTGAACTACGTCATGACCTGATTCCTTTCTACAAGGGATACGTAGGCAGCCTCATCCTGAGGTTCGGTCACAATCTTTCGAGTTGATTCCAAGTTCTCATACACATTTCGCAGGCAGAACCAGTAAGAATCAAGAGCGGAAAATTCTCAAAACTCAAAGTTTTATTCAAACAAAGCTTCTTCGATTACATGGCTGAGCATGAAACTTTCAAACAAAAGAAATAAAAACATCCATAGCACTGGGTGCACAACTTATTTCAGGCACATTAAGATCGAGTCTAAAGTCTGTCTTAGTTTCCATTGTCTCTTGCTTCAATATCCCTTGTCAACCATCTCTTATAGCGTGTCGGAAGAAGAACACTGGGATATAGGTCTCTTGGAATGGTCGTGCGCTCCCTCCAATTGCTCTGGTAAGCCCTGAAGGTAGCAACATTGAAATTCGGTAGGACGAAATCCTCAGGACCCGCAGGCGGCGGTACTTGACGAGCTCCAAGTTGACGGAGGATGCGATTTGGAATATAGAAGGTCCATCGGGTCAAACCTGCCAGAATCACTCGCTGACGCCCCATGTTGCTAATAGCCATGTCAGGAAGGTCAATCCAAGTCAAACGCCAAGAGATCACCTCCTCTGTGAGCTGGGAAAGAACCCGAATCCAACCTCCCACACCATCAAAAACCTCCCTGAAATTCCTGATAACGAACCCTTGAGTTTCATGAACCCGGTTTCTTGGCACAGGCTTCAGCAGATTAGCCTTGTCGCATAACCACAGCTGTGTGAAAGAGAGAAAACGAGTAAGAAGCCTTAGACAGCTTTGAACTGAGCGTTGAGATAAAATGAGAACGAGTGAAAAGCCAGAAAAAGGAGAGCTGAGTGAGAAGCCTACCTGTAGGAGCAGCGGACTACCTCCGAAAACGTCGGTCCTACCGGCATGAACCCCATCCAAACCCATCAAAGTCTCAGCCAGAACCATGGGAGCTACATCCTTACGCTCCTCAATTTGCATAGCCACACCAACCAGGGAAGAGCTTGCTTGACCATCAGATTGCACGAACAAGAATGCAGCCAGTAAACACAAGCACAGAGCAAAGTTGTTAGGAACGAAATCCTTCGATCAGGCGTGGGATATTCAGAAAACCTCCCCGAATCAAGGATTTAGCCGCATTGTTACTTATCTCTAGCTTGGAAGACAACACTGGGGCAAAACCAACTCCGTAAAGAGGAACGATGGGCTCCGCCAAATCAAAACCTCCAAGGTATGAGAAGAATTCTTCCACAGTGGGGCATAACTCGTGGAGACCAAAGCGGAAGACATGCACCTCAGGGTCCCAGAATTGTGTTGCAGCTCGCAGCAACTCCGGACGTATGGACACGTCTCGAATATAACGGAGGGAAGTCAACCTATGACCCCGAAAATGCAGCCAGTCCAAGCCATCGAGATCATCGAGCCAGGGGCGCATCAAGGCCGATAAACTCGCCACCATTGTGAAAGGCGGGATAACAAGGAAAGAGTCTATGAATTTGGAATGCAAATAAGGGAGGGAATGAACAGCTTTTTATAGCCACCATGCATGAGGAACAATACAAAGTTTCAAATTCCAAAGAAAGGCCACCTCGAAAGACGTGCCAACTCGAAGACCGCAAGGAATCATGCTAAAAATGGTAAGTCTCCTCAAAAGGTGCCTCACAATGGCTCTTCAAGTCCCTAGGACATGCGTTGAAGTGATGAAACGCCAAAAGGGAAGACCAGAAATCGGCTGCAAGTGGCAGATTTTTTGGCAGTATCAGGCGTGTACCGTACGGCACACTATTAGTGCCGCACGGCACAGTTGGCCAGATTCCAGCAAAACTCAGTTTTGAGCATCCGGGGCTCGTTCCATGCTTCTTTTTGGCACAAAGCTTATGCATACAAGCCATGGCACGCACCTACGACCTATTGGAAGGGTCGGTTGGCAACCTCAACCAAAAATCAATGGTCAAAAGTCTCGAAGACTTGAATACCAAGGGATGGAAGTATCGGCGAGCTATACTTCATGATAATACCACCCCACGAGCGTGGTCAATTCATGTGTAACATGTTGTATCCATGAGTCATTCCATTCGTTGTCAACGGCAATACCGACATATGTGCGCAACAAGCGGCATTCTCTTGTCATTAGTCCATACATTGCACATATGAGTTCAAAAGCTTAGTTCCATTTCATTGAGTCCTATGAGTCACAACCATAAATGCAAATCAAGCTTTTCATATACAAGTTTGTTGGTCTCGAATTCAGTTGCTTTAAGTTAAGTACTCACATGCAAACTTTGATTTTCCAGATTCATTGCTAATATGAATGACAGCATGACTAAAATGCAAATTTTTATAAAACTAAGATCAAAATATCCACATGATAAGTGTAACCATATCCAGGGGCAAAGAGGCCCAATGCATCATCAACTACTACGGCTCGCAGGCCATCTATACAGAGGGCTAAACAAGTGCCCAAACCAAAACAAGGCACGCAGGCCCCACCTAGTAGAATGCTATCACTAACTACTGTCTCAGGTACGAGGACGCTTCGGAGGCACAGACCCCTGAGGTCTATGCTCCTCTGGCGTAGCATGGTCGTCATCAGTACTACTGCTCTCCGCAGGCTCCTCCCTCTGCTGTACACTCTCTCTCCGTCTCTCAGAAGAACGGAGCACTCGGCCTGAAGGCGAAGTCACCGAAGTAACTCGAGGCGTGGAACGCCTGGCACTCCCGGAGCCTGACGCTCCCTACACAAGCAACAAAATTTGTCAGAATACAATGAAAGGCATGCATGATCAAACAGAAAGGAAAGACAAGTCCAATGTATATCTCAGCAGCCCCGGCACTAGGGGTGGCCCCTCGGCTAGCTCCTCTCTCACTGCTAACGCTCTCCCTCCTCCTACGAGTGCCTCGGCTGCTCTCTCTACCTCTGCTAGCCTCTCCAACACCACGGGCCGGCGCCCTCCCTCTAGTGGCTCTCTGACCACGACCAAGTACAACTCCTGGCTTAGCCCGCGGGCGCACCTCTGGAGCCATGCCCATCACGAACTGACGGACCATGGCCTGCAAGTCCTGCGCCAGCTGGTACGACGCCGCCGCCCACTCAACAGGAATCTGAAATTCAAAAGAGGCATCAGCAATACATGAGATACTGGTATAAACAAGTAATTGAAGCAAGCATAATAATCAAGAGTCACCTCTGTCGTGGCAAGAGTAACTGTAGGAGTAATGTGAGGCACCGTCACCACTCCAAGTGCGCCGTCAACGGTCACCACCTCAATCTCTCTCCTCAACTCAGGTAAAGCAGGACCAGCCCTCAAACGGTTCTCCATGTCCAGGTCATATGCCAAGTGTGTGCTCAAGTAACCCTCATAATCTGTCGAAAGACCGAAGACCACCTCTGTCGGCACCGTGTATCTCTCTATCTCAGCTCGGGTGTACTCCTCAGTCCTCTGAACAAGTGGAGGCAACGGCGAAGGCACTCTGAAATGGTCAATCCCGAGGGACTGACGGGAAACCCTGTCACCCAAGTACCATCTCCAGCCGTAAGGACACTCCAGCAGCACTCGACTCCGTGTCAGCTCCCTGCTCCTAACCAAGTAATCCTTGCGCATCCTATGCCAAACGTTCCACCTCACCTATAAGAGAGAAAGGTTGGTCAGTTTCAAGGATAAAGGAAGACAAGAAAGCATGAATATTTGAAATCATAGAAAAGGCTTACCCTATCCCCCGTGGTAGAATCAAGAAAAAGTCTAAAAGTCCTCAAATCTCCCTTATGATCGCCACCTCCTGTGAACTCTGACCCCCACTTCTCGGCACGTGGGAGCACATCCTCATTGCTATGAGAATTGGCTGGGGCAAATACACCCAGCACCTCATAAGCCCACACCTGCATGTTCAGAAAACCGTCAAGTCAAGAAACATGGATAAAAGCATTATCATGATCATTGAAAGATGGAATACAAGCAAAAGTTTTACCTCTAGCACCCTCCAGTAACCACCAAGGCTCGTGCCTACACCACGGCACACGCAACCAAGGAAGCAGTACACGGTACACAGGCCGGCGCCGCCCCAGTCAAACCTCCCGGCAGTCTCCAGACTCTCCAGTGCAGGCAACCAACCCAAGTGCACCACGCCCTGCCTGTTCGGGAACAGGGAGGCACCAAAGAGGTATAGCAAGTAAGCTCTCGCCATCTGCCTAGCCTCCTCCTCTGACTCTGGCTCGTGGTCCCAGAAACCCACCAAGACGGTATACCTCACCCCCGGCTCAATACCTCCAGGCCTCCTCCCCAGGTAGTGCTCCACGGCAGCAGTGTCCAAGTACAGCTCTGAGTCAAACGGGATAGGCTCACCTCCGACTCTCAGACCGGTGATCGCAGCAAAGTCAAGGGGAGTGATCGTCATCTCCCCGAATCTGAAGTGGAAGGTGTTGGTAGTATCCCACCACCTCTCCACCAGGGCTCGTATCAGCTTGCGATCCGTCCTCGTCACTGTCAGAAGCCGGATGAAAATGGTGAACCCAGAGGCATCAACCAAAGCCCTCACTCGTGCTGGCAACGCACGGTAGTATGCCAGAGAATGTGCAGAACCTCCATAATCGCCCATGGATCTCTGAGTCTGTTAAAACAAAGGCATGACATAATCTCAGTCAGTCATTATCTACAAGAATGTACAAACAGACAGGCAAACAAGCAAACAAGCACAAACAGAAAAGAATAAACAGAGGATACATACCAAGGGGTTTTTATAAGCAATGTGGGTCGAGCGGTCACGAATCACATTTGTATCCAAGTACACCGGTAGCAAAGGAGTATAAGTATCGCACCCCTGGGGGACAAAAAAGTGCACCCGTGGCACATAGGTAGCCGGTGTAAACGGAGCTCTGTGGTCCAAAGCCAACTCAACCTCCCGGACTATAGTCAAACGCCCCTCCCCTGCAGCCACCTCGGCCTCTCTCTGTCTCTCCTCCTGCTCAACATCCCTGTCAATGGATGCCATACCCTCCTGAACCAGGACACTCTCGAACCGGGGAAACTCCTGTAAGGTCGCTGCTATATCCTCATCTCTCGCCCCCTCCAAAGTGTCTGCCAAAGTCAAACCAGACCCACGGGAAGAACCAACAGCAGGTGTAAACAGCGGAGGCTCTGAAGCCTCTGTCTCTCTCTCAGCACTCTCTGGCACTCTGGCAGTACCAATCGCAATAGCTGGACCTGGGGCTATACGCCTCACCAAGGGTACCTCCTCACTCTCAGTACTACTACCCCCCGTCACATCCTCAACCACAACATCTCTATCACCAAGACCTCTCCTAGTCAGTGGTGTATCAGTCGCAAAAGTAGCCCCCAGAACATCCCTCGGGATGCCCTCAGTCCGAGACCCACCCTCCTGAGCACGGGCTCTCTCTACCACAACATCTATCCCACTCAAACTCATAGCAACACCCGAAGGAGAAGCACCCGTACCTGACGGATCAATATCCATGACCTCCGGCCCCTCACGGCTAGCTACAACACTCTGATCATCACCAACAATATCATCACCACCAGTGGTACTCTGATCAATGGGCGCAGCACTCTCATCAGGCCGTACGGTACTCGAATCTACTGGCGCAGCACTCCCAGCATCACCCACGGCACTCTCAGTGTGCCGTGCGGTACCCAAATCGTCCCCCACACCACTGCTGCCCATCATCGGCACAGTACCCATGCTCTCGGCCTCCTGTAATGACACCCGAGTAGGAGCCTCACCGACATGAGCCTCGCCGGCCCCCGTCGGTATCATCTCCGGCGCAGAAGATGCCGCTCCATCCCCAACTGGTACCATACGAGATGATTCGGGAACCGGGTCCATGGCAACCGGGTCTACACCGGCCGGAATGTCCATAAACGAATCACTCCCGGACCCACCGGACGTCGTGCTACCCTCTCTGTACTCCGATGATGTCGAATCAGTGACAGATGCAGGAGAACCACCCCCGCCCTCGCCAAAATCAGCCATAACCAAGTATATTTCGGAAGTGAGAATGTGGGTTTTCAAATCGGAATGTAAGAGAGAATGTGAAGGAAGAGAGAAGAAGGAGAATGAGAGGAAATGGTTTTCGAAGTCTTGCTCTCTCAGAATGAACCGACTAAGAGGTTTGAATGTGTCGAAAGTGGGAGAAAACAAAACGGCTTCGGGCAGTTAAAAAATACCACTTGTGCCGTACGGCATACCTCCTCTACCGTGCGGTACACCTATAGTACCGCACGGCACACCCATTTTCCAGTTTTACCGCACGGTACTCCATCTCGACCGCACGGTACAGTTTTGACGCCGCACGGTACACACCTGTGTTCTAAATGGTTTTTGCACCAGATTCAACCTCCCCAAGGGTTTCTAAGCCAAGATTGCCAGCAATATAACTCAGGCTAATCATCAATTTTGCCGCACGTCAACTTCGGGCGCACTCGTCGGTTCCATCAAACAGCATGCAAGCATCCATTGGTTTCGTAAGTCCTCAACGGCATTAACAACAATTCTTTCAAAAGGCACCAAGTAGTCTCCAACAAAATGGTTTCGTAAGTCCTCAAACGGCATTAACAAATCTTCAGTAGCACCGATGATTTCGTAAGTCCTCAACGGCATTAACAGATCTTCATTAACACTCCGATGGTTTCGTAAGTCCTCTCCGGCATTAACGACGGTTTTATCAGCATCAGGTGGTTTCGTAAGTCCTCGCCAGGCATTAACGACAGTTTTATCAGCATCCGATGGTTTCGTAAGTCCTCTCCGGCATTAACGACGTTTTTATCAGCATCAGGTGGTTTCGTAAGTCCTCTCCGGCATTAACGACAGTTTTATCAGCACTCAAGTGATTTTGTAAGTCCTCTACGGCGTTAGCAGCACCGATGATTTTGTAAGTCCTCAACGGCACTAAACAGATCTTCATTAACACTCCGATGGTTTCGTAAGTCCTTCCCGGCATTAACGGGCGGTTATATCCCCAACATCAAAGTGGTTTCGTAAGTCCTCTCCGGCATTAACAACAATTTCGAGCATCCGATGGTTTCCATCAGAACAGTTTCGCGATGTCCTCAGCGGCATTAACAGCAGTTTTAATCAGCACTCAGACGGGTTTTCACTTCGATGATTTCATAAGTCCTCAGCGGCATTAACAGATCTTCGTCAACACTCAGGTGGTTTCGTAAGTCCTCTCCGGCATTAACAGCAAGTATTCAAGCATTCAGACGGTTTCGTAAGTCCTCTCCGGCATTAACATCATTCGTTTTTCCCTCGTTGAAAAGCAGAGTGACAATTCCCGCAAACCGATCAAGGTATGTTTCCTATCAACCCTTGCATTGCATTCAGCCCCAATGAACTACGCCGGTCTGATCCCTACAACGGGGTACGTAGGCAGCTCTCGCGAGCACGACCACACGCATCATGTTTAGCTATTTGTTTTCATACGAGGGCGTCCACATCGAGGGGTGTCTTCTATCTTTGACGCGACTTCGGTCGACACAATGATTGTAAGTCTCGTCAAAGAGGGGCAACTGTAGATACCCCAAAATGAGCGTTCACGTACATCTTAATCCCCAATGATGAACGGAAACACCCGGAAGAACTCTCGGATTGAAATTCTCCAAGTCAACTCAGTCAACAGTACCGCACGGTACTCATCTCTCAACGCACGGGACAGCCAGAGTCACGTACGGCAGATTGTTGAAATTTTGATGGCCAGTTGTGCCGCACGGTACACAAGTTGTGCCGCACGGCACAGTTTGTGTACCGTACGGTACTGTTTACGGGTTCCCAGTTTTTGCGGGTTCCCAGCAAGCCGAAAGTGTTGACGAGATTGGTTCCCCCGCCCTGCTGGTCGTGGCTGAAAGGGAAGATCATGGCCGAAAGGAATAAGCTACTCCCAATGCCATTGTCTCCATGAACAAGAATCAAGAAGGAGTTGGGAACTCCATTCGGCTCCCTCACCCTCTATAAAAACCAATTGACTCCAATGAGAGAAGGACCCGAGAGAAAAAGATCAGGCCGGACCCCATACGATTTCTGTGTAAGGAATCACGAAACTCTATCCTTGAATACCATTTTCCATCGCTAAACTTCTTAGCCATCACCTCTACTATACAGAAATCAACACCACTCTCTCTGCCAAAAACCAAAACCCAAAGCAGAGACCCATCCCCTGTTTTGACTCCAAAGCCGTGAGTTAACCTTTAAAATCGACCAAAGTTCGAGCCTCCAATCCCTCTTACTACTATACTAGAGTGAAAGTGAGGTCCAGAGAAGGTTCAAGCAGCATTCGGAAGTTCAATCCGCCGCTCAATCCGAGAGTTCGAAACCGAAGGTATAAACCCGTTTCGCCAAATTCCTTGAATTTGGTACCTTGAGGGGAGGGGTACCAAGGGTGGAATGATTCCTTGTATCATTTCCATGCTTGGTATGCCCAAGTTACAGTAAATCAAGTTTCAATTCATACCTCCCGGTCGCGACGTACGGCGAAAACTTCGCCTCGTACGGAGCGATTCAACGAGGAGGGACATTCCATGTTTATGCACACTGCCTTCCCACTCCAAAGTAGTTCATTTTAAATGCATTTCATGCCTTGTATGTGCCTCTGATCAACCCTTTCAAAGAGTCAAAATTTCAAACTGTTTTGCAGCCAGGTGTACCGTACGGTACTCCTACTGTGCCGCACGGCACAGTTCGAATGCCGTGCGGCACTCATTTAAAAATCTGACCGTTAATTTGAAGAACAGTGTCGCACGGTTCACTATTTATACCGCACGGTACATCTATTGTGCCGCACGGCACACTTTTCTGGTAAAATGTGAAATTTGAACAGTCCCCCTGCAGGAACAGTTTGAAGTTTGAATTTTCGTTTGATTTCTGTCAATTACATACTAGTCATTTGTTTTTCTCGTTATTATCGTCTGCTTTGCTTAATTTAAATGTTTATCTGTCAATGTTCAGCAATAAAGTTGTCTTCTAATAAAATCCCACAAGTGTTTAGTAAAGACCGATTTTTAATCGGGCGAACGGGGTGCATTAAAACCCTTCCCTGTTCGTAACCTGGCTCCCGGATCCAAAACGAATCTCTGGTTTTCAATTGGTTTTATAAGCCATTCTCTCGAAATCATCACTTTCGAATTGGTTTCTCGGGTCCCAAACTACTTTCCTAAAACCCGGGTGGCGACTCTAAAATCCTTGTTTTTCGAACCGTTTCGAAAACCATTGCCCGAACCGCGTGGAGGCTGACCGTCCACAAGTAGGCACCTCATATGTCCTCGAAGGACAACTTCATGGCTGAGAAAAAGATAACAAGATGATGTCACTACATACCAAACAACTTACTTGAATAGTGGTATCCAAATGGACAAGCGTCCTGACCTGATACTGTGGACTTTAATATTTGTTTTGAACAAAGGCACAATCAATCAAATGAAACATAGCAATCTCTGAATAATAGGCTACACGAGAAACAATCTACATCCATAGTAAAAAAAAAAAAAAAAAACCCAACTAATTTGCAGGATATGTATTAACATGCAGCTAGTAAACATAATTCGGAAACTTCACATTCTAGCCTCTAATTATTTTCTAAAAACAACAACCAACTACTACAATTCAACAACTGACCTTGGTGGCCTCATTGGTGTGTACGGATTCCATGCTATGTCACGCACAGGTGTCCTCATTTTTTTTGGATAATTTCATAGGTGTCCTCATGCCATCATGATTTGGTGTTGCTGTGGTAAAAGCAAAGACAAATAGATTGGTAAGTGACATACAAGTTTGAGCAACATAAGTTTACAATAAGCTTGAAAACCAATCCTTTAGGATCTCTCATTGGAGTCATGTATGGATGTAATGGTGTGCATGAAGGATGTATGGGGGTCTCACTACCCGTACCATATCGAGGCACACTACTAGGGAAAAAGAACTAGTTATCAAGTCTAAATTCTACGCTACTTGGAGGAAATGAAGGACAAATAACAATTACCGATAGGGAGTCGAAATGACCACGTTATCAAAAATATGATGATGATCAACTGTTCAAAGAGAATCACCCAAAAAAGTAGAAGTTATATATCATGAACAAAACAAATTAAAAAAAAAAAAAAGAAAAACGGAAAATAATTAAACAAGTCCCTAAAATTGGGCAACCATGCCTGTAACTACTTTCATCGGCGACTCTAACTCAACCGTGACGGATAAACCAATCATTTTAAATCGAAATTAACAAAATTACTTTTGAATTGCAAAGAATAATAGTATTTTGCAGAGCATTTTTTAATGAAATTGTATGCAACAATCAAGCAAAAAAAATTCATAAAATGATAATAACAGATAGTAAAAATGCGACAAAATATTTTAAATCGAAATTAACTAAATTAATTTTGAATTGCAAAGAATAATGAAATTTTGCAGAACATTTTTTAAGGAAATTGTATGCAAAAATCAAGCAAATAAAAGGCATAAATTGATGATAATAAATAGTAAAAATACGACAAAATCATGTTAAATCGAAATGAACAAAATTCATTTTGAATTGCAAAGAATAATGGAATTTTCCGGAACATTTTTTAATGAAATTGTATGCAAAAATCAAGCAAATAAAATGCATAAAATGATGATCATAAAGAGTAAAAATGCGACAAAATAATAATCAAGCAAATAAAATGCATAAAATGATGATAATAAACAATAATAATGCGACTAAATAATTTTAAATCGAAATTAATAAAATTAATTTTGAATTGCAAACAATAATAATATTTTGCAGAACATTTTTAATGAAATTTTATGCAATAATCAAGCAAATTAAATGCATAAAATGATGATAATAAATAGTAAAAATGTGACTAAATCATTTTAAATCGAAATTAACTAAATTAATTTTGAATTGCAAAGAATAATGGAATTTTGCAGAACATTTTTTAATGAAATTGTATGCAATAATCAAGGAAATAAAATGCATAAAATGATGATAATAAATAGTAAAAATGCGACGAAATCATTTTAAATCGAAATTAACTAAATTAATTTTGAAATGCAAAGAAAAATGGAATTTTGCAGAACATTTTTTAATGAAATTTTATGCAATAATCAAGGAAATAAAATGAATAAAAAGATGATAATAAATAGTAAAAATGCGACAAAATCATTTTAAATCGAAATTAACTAAATTACTTTTGAATTGCAAAGAATAATGGAATTTTGCAAAACATTTTTTAATGAAATTGTATGAAAAAATCAAGCAAATAAAATGCCTAAAATGATGATAATAAATAGAAAAAATGCGACAAAATCATTTTAAATCGAAATTAACTAAATTAATTTTGAATTGCAAACAGTAATGGTATTTTGCAGAACATTTTTTAATGAAATTGTATGCAAAAATCAAGCAAATAAACTGCATAAAATGATGATAATAAATAGTAAAACTACGACAAAATCATTTTAAATCAAAATTAACTAAATTAATTTTGAATTGCAAAGAATAAAAGTATTTTGCAGGACATTTTTTAATGAAATTGTATGAAAAAATAAAGCAAATAAAATGCATAAAATGATGATAATAAATAGTAAAACTGCGACAAAATCATTTTAAATCGAAATTAACTAAATTAATTTTGAATTGCAAAGAATAATGGTATTTTGCAGAAATTTTTTTAATGAAATTGTATGCAAAAATCAAGCAAATAAACTGCATAAAATGACGATAATAAATAGTAAAACTGCGACAAAATCATTTTAAATCGAAATTAACTAAATTACTTTTGAATTGCAAAGAATAACAGTATTTTGGAGAACATTTTTTAATGAAATTGTATGCAATATTCAAGAAAATAAAATGCATAAAATGATGATAATAAATAGTAAAAATGCGACAAAATCATTTTAAATCGAAATTACCTAAATTACTTTTGAATTGCAAAGAATAATGGAATTTTGCAGAACATTTTTTAATGAAATTATATGCAAAAATCAAGCAAATAAAATGCATAAAATGATGATAATAAATAGTAAAAATGCGAAAAAATTATTTTAAATCGAAATTAACTAAATTAATTTTGAAATGCAAAGAAAAATGGAATTTTGCAGAACATTTTTTAATGAAATTTTATGCAATAATCAAGGAAATAAAATGCATAAAATGATGATAATAAATAGTAAAAATGCAACAAAATCATTTTAAATCGAAATTAACTAAATTACTTCTGAATTGCAAAGAATAATGGAATTTTGCAAAACATTTTTTAATGAAATTGTATGCAAAAATCAAGCAAATAAAATGCATAAAATGATGATAATAAATAGAAAAAATGCGACAAAATCATTTTAAATCGAAATTAACTAAATTAATTTTGAATTGCAAAGAGTAATGGTATTTTGCAGAACATTTTTTAATGAAATTGTATGTAAAAATCAAACAAATAAACTGCATAAAATGATGATAATAAATAGTAAAACTGCGACAAAATCATTTTAAATCAAAATTAACTAAATTAATTTTGAATTGCAAAGAATAAAAGAATTTTGCAGGACATTTTTTAATGAAATTGTATGCAAAAATAAAGCAAATAAAATGCATAAAATGATGATAATAAATAGAAAAACTGCGACAAAATCATTTTAAATCGAAATTAACTAAATTAATTTTGAATTGCAAAGAATAATGGTATTTTGCAGAACATTTTTTAATGAAATTATATGCAAAAATCAAGCAAATAAACTGCATAAAATGATGATAATAAATAGTAAAACTGCGACAAAATCATTTTAAATCGAAATTAACTAAATTACTTTTGAATTGCAAAGAATAACAGTATTTTGCAGAACATTTTTTAATGAAATTGTATGCAATATGCAAGAAAATAAAATGCATAAAATGATGATAATAAATAGTAAAAATGCGACAAAATCATTTTAAATCGAAATTAACTAAATTACTTTTGAATTGCAAAGAATAATGGAATTTTGCAAAACATTTTTTAATGAAATTGTATGCAAAAATCAAGCAAATAAAATGCAAAAAATAATGATAATAAATAGTAAAACTGCGACAAAATAATTTTAAATCGAAATTAACTAAATTAATTTTGAATTGCAAAGAATAATGGTATTTTGCAGAACAGTTTTTAATGAAATTTTATGCAATAATCAAGCAAATAAAATGCATAAAATGATGATCATAAAGAGTAAAAATGCGACAAAATAATAATCAAGCAAATAAAATGCATAAAATGATTATAATAAAGGGTAATAATGCGACAAAATACATTTCAATCGAAATTAATAAAATTAATTTAAATTACAAATAATAATAATATTTTGCAGAACATTTTTTAATAAAATTTTATGCAATAATCAAGCAAATTAAATGCATAAACTGATGATAATATATAGTAAAAAAGCAACAAAATAATTTTAAATTGAAATGAACTAAATTAGTTTAGAATTGCAAGGAATAATAATATTTTACAGAACATTTTTTAATGAAATTGTATGCAATAATCAAGCAAATGAAATGCAAAAAATGATGATAATAAATAGTAAAAATGCGACAAAATTTTTTTAAATCAAAATTAACAAAATTAATTTTGAATTGCAAAGAATAATGAAATTTTGCAGAACATTTTTTTAATAAAATTTTATGCAATAATCAAGAAATAAAATGCATAAAATTATGATAATAAATAGTAAAAGTGCGACAAAATCATTTTAAATCGAAATTAACTAAATTAATTTTGAATTGCAAAGAATAATGGAATTTTGCAGAACATTTTTTAATGAAATTGTATACGAAAATCAAGCAAATAAAATGCATGAAATGATGATAATAAATAGTAATAATGTGACAAAGTAATTTTAAATAGAAATTAATAAAATTAATTTTCCATTGCAAACAATAATAATATTTTCCATAACATTTTTTAATGAAATTTTACGCAATAATCAAGCAAATTAAATGCATAAAATGATGATAATAAATAGTAAAAATGCGACAAAATCATTTTAAATCGAAATTAACAAAATTAATTTTGAACTGCAAAGAATAATGAAACTTTGCAAAACATTTTTTAATGAAATTGTATGCAAAAATGAAACATACAAAATGCATAAAATGATGATAACAAATAGTAAAACTGCGACAAAATCATTTAAGATCGAAATTAACTAAATTAATTTTGAAATGTAAAGAATAATAGTATTTTGCAGAGCATTTTTTGATAAAATTTTATGCAATAATCAAGCAAATAAAATGAATAAAATGATGATCATAAAGGGAAAAAATGCGACAAAATAATAATCAAGCAAATAAAATGCATAAAATGATGATAATAAACGGTAATAATGCGACAAAATAATTTTAAATCGAAGTTAATAAAATTAATTTAAATTGCAAACAATAATAATATTTTACAGAACATTTTTTAATGAAATTTTATGCAATAATCAAGCAAATTAAATGCATAAATTGATGATAATATAGAGTAAAAATGCAAAAAAATAATTTTAAATTGAAATTTACTAAATTAGTTTAGAATTGCAAGAAATAATAATATTTTACAAAACATTTTTTAATGAAATTGTATGCAATAATTAAGCAAATAAAATGCATAAAATGATGATAATAAGTAGTAAAAACGCGAGAAAATAATTTTAAATCAAAATTAACAAAATTAATTTTGAATTGCAAAGAATAACGGAATTTTACAGAACATTTTTTAATGAAATTTTATGCAATAATCAAGTAAATAAAATGCATAAAATGACAATATTAAATAGCAAAAATGCGACAAAATCATTTTAAATCGAAATTAACTAAATTAATTTTGAATTGCAAAGAATAATGAAATTTTGTAGAACATTTTTAAATGAAATTGTATGCGAAAATCAAGCAAATAAAATGCATGAAATGATGATAATAAACAGTAATAATGGATAAAATAATTTTAAATCGAAATTAATAAAATTAATTTTCAATTGCAAACAATAATAATATTTTACAGAACATTTTGTAATGAAATTTTATGCAATAATTAAGCAAATTAAATGCATAAAATGATGATAATAAAAAGTAAAAATGCGACAAAATCATTTTAAATCGAAATTAACTAAATTAATTTTGAATTGCAAAGAGTAATGGTATTTTGCAGAACATTTTTTAATAAAATTGTATGCAAAAATCAAGCAAATAAACTGCATAAAATGATGATAATAGATAGTAAAACTGCGACAAAATCATTTTAAATCGAAATTAACTAAATTACTTTTGAATTGCAAAGAATAACAGTATTTTGCAGAACATTTTTTAATGAAATTGTATGCAATATTCAAAGAAATAAAATGCATAAAATGATGATAATAAATAGTAAAAATGCGACAAGATCATTTTAAATCGAGATTAACTAAGTTACTTTTGAATTGCAAAGAATAATGGAATTTTGCAGAACATTTTTTAATGAAATTGTATGCAAAAATCAAGCAAATAAAATGCATAAAATGATGATAATAAATAGTAAAAATGCGACAAAATCATTTTAAATCAAAATTAACTAAATTAATTTTGAATTGCAAAGAATAATGGTATTACGCAGAACTTTTTTTAATGAAATTTTATGCAATAATCAAGCAAATAAAATGCATAAAATGATAATCATAAAGAGTAAAAATGCGACAAAATAATAATCAAGCAAATAAAATGCATAAAATGATTATAATAAAGGGTAATAATGCGACAAAATACATTTCAATCGAAATTAATAAAATTAATTTAAATTGCAAATAATAATAATATTTTGCAGAACATTTTTTAATGAAATTTTATGCAATAATCAAGCAAATTAAATGCATAAACTGATGATATTATATAGTAAAAATGCAACAAAATAATTTTAAATTGAAATGAACTAAATTAGTTTAGAATTGCAAGGAATAATAATATTTTACATAACAATTTTTTAATGAAATTGTATGCAATAATCAAGCAAATGAAATGCGTAAAATGATGATAATAAGTTGTAAAAATGCGACAAAATCATTTTAAATCAAAATTAACAAAATTAATTTTGAATTGCAAAGAATAATGGAATTTTGTAGAACATTTTTTAATGAAATTGTATGCAAAAATCAAGAAAATAAAATGCAGAAAATGATGATAATAAATAATAAAAATGCGACAAAATCATTTCGAATCGAAATTAACTAAATTACTTTTGAATTGCGAAGAATAATGAAATTTTGCAAAATATTTTTTAATGAAATTGTATACAAAAATCAAGCATATAAAATGCATAAAATGATGATAATAAATAGTAAAACAGCGACAAAATCATTTTAAATCGAAATTACCTAAATTAATTTTGAAATGTAAAGAATAATAGTATTTTGCAGAACATTTTTTTATGAAATTTTATGCAATAATCATGCGAATAAAATGCATAACATGGTGATAATAAAAAGTAAACTGCGACAAAATCATTTTAAATCGAAATTAACTAATATGCTTTTGAATTGCAAAGAATAATTGAATTTTGCAGATCATTTTTTAATGAAATTGAATGCAAAAATCAAGGAAATAAAATGCATAAAATGATGATAATAAATAGTAAAACTGCGACAAAATTATTTTAAATCGAAATTAACTAATATGCTTTTGAATTGCAAAGAAATAATAGTATTTTGCAGAACATTTTTTAGCGAAATTGTATGCAATAATCAAGCAAATAAAACGCATAAAATGATGATAATAAATAGTAAAAATGTGATAAAATCATTTTAAATCGAAATTAACTAAATTAATTTTGAATTGCAAAGAATAATGGGATTTTGCGGAACATTTTTTAATGAAATTGTTTGCAAAAATCAAACAAATAAAATGCATAGAATGATGATATTAAATAGTAAAAATGCGACAAAATCATTTTAAATCGAAATTAACTAAATTAATTTTTGAATTGCAAAGAATAATAGTATTTTGCAGAACATTTTTTAATGAAATTTTATGCAAAAATCAAGGAAATAAAATGCTTAAAATGATGAAAATAAATAGTAAAACTGCGACAAAATCATTTTAAATCGAAATTAACTAAATTACTTTTGAATTGCAAAGAATAATAGTATTTTGCAGAACATTTTTTAGTGAAATTGTATGCAATAATCAACACAATAAAATGCATAAAATGGTGATAATAAAAAGTAAAACTGCGACAAAATCATTTTAAATCGAAATTAACTAAATTACTTTTGAATTGCAAAGAATAATAGTATTTTGCAGAACATTTTTTAATGAAATTGTATGCAATAATCAACACAATAAAATGCATAAAATGTTGATAATAAATAGTAAAACTGCAACAAAATCATTTTAAATCGAAATTAACTAATATACTTTTGAATTGCAAAGAATAATAGTATTTTGCAGAACATTTTTTAATGAAATTGAATGCAAAAATCAAGCAAATAAAATGCGTAAAATGATGAAAATAAATAGTAAAAATGCGACAAAATCATTTCGAATAGAAATTAACTAAATTACATTTCAATTGCAAAGAATAATGGAATTTTGCAAAACATTTTTTAATGATATTGTATAAAAAAATCAAGCATATAAAATGCATAAAATGATGATAATTAATAGTAAAACGGCGACAAAATCATTTTTAATCGAAATTAACTAAATTAATTTTGAAATGTAAAGAATAAGAGAATTTTGCAGAACATCTTTTAATGAAATTTTATGCAATAGTCAAGCAAATAAAATGCATAAAATGATGATCATAAAGAGTAAAAATGAGACAAAATAATAATCAAGCAAACAAAATGCATAAAATGATAATAATAATTGTTAATAATGCGACAAAATAATTTTAAATCGAAAGTAATTAAATTAATTTTGAATTGCAAACAATAATAATATTTTGCAGAACCTTTTTCAATGAAATTTTATGCATTAATCAAGCAAATTAAATGCATAAAATGATGATAATATATAGTAAAAATGCGACAAAATAATTTTAAATTGAATTGAACTAAATTATTTTAGAATTGCAAAGAATAATAATATTTTACAAAACATTTTTTAATGAAATTGTATGCAACAATCAAGCAAATGAAATGCATAAAATGATGATAATAAATACTAAAACTGCGACAAAATCATTTTAAATCGAAATTAACTAAAGTAATTTTGAAATGTAAAGAATAATAGTATTTTGCAGAACATTTTTTAATGAAATTGTACGCAATAATCAAGCCAATAAAATGCATAAAATGTTGATAATAAATAGTAAAACTGCGACAAAATCATTTTAAATCAAAATTAACTAAAGTAATTTCGAAATGTAAAGAATAATAGTATTGTGCAGAACATTTTTTAATGAAATTTTATGCAATAATCAAGCAAATAAAATGCATAAAATGATGATCATAAAGAGCAAAAACGCGACAAAGTAATAATCAAGCAAATAAAATGCACAAAAAGATTATAATGAAGGGTAATAATGCGACAAAATACTTTTAAATCGAAATTAATAAAATTAATTTAAATTGCAAATAACAATAATATTTTGCAGAATATTTTTTAATGAAATTTTATGCAATAATCAAGCAAATTAAATGCATAAACTGATGATAATATATAGTAAAAATGCAACAAAATAATTTTAAATTGAAATTAACTGAATTAGTTTAGAATTGCAAGGAATAATAATATTTTACAGAACATTTTTTAATGAAATTGTATGCAGTAATCAAGCAAATAAAATGCATAAAATGATGATAATAAGTAGTAAAATGCGAGAAAATCATTTTAAATCGAAATTAACAAAATTAATTTTGAATTGCAAAGAATAACGGAATTTTACAGAACATTTTTTAATGAAATTTTATTTAGTAATCAAGTAAATAAAATGCATAAAATGACGATAATAAATAGTAAAAATGCGACAAAATTATTTTAAATCGAAATTAACTAAATTAATTTTGAGTTGCAAAGAATAACGGAATTTTTCAGAACATTTTTTTAATGAAATTTTATGCAATAATCAAGTAAATAAAATGCATAAAATGATGATAATAAATAGTAAAACTGCGACAAAATCATTTAAAATCGAAATTAACTAAATTAATTTTGAAATGTAAAGAATAATAGTATTTTGCAGAGCATTTTTCGATAAAATTTTATGCAATAATCAAGCAAATAAAATGCATAAAATGATGATCATAAAGAGTAAAAATGCGACAAAATAATAATCAAGCAAATAAAATGCATAAAATGATGATAATAAACGGTAATAATGCGACAAAATAATTTTAAATCGAAAATAATAATATTAATTTAAATTTCAAACAATAATAATATTTTGCAGAACATTTTTTAATGAAATTTTATGCAATAATCAAGCAAATTAAATGCATAAACTGATGATAATTAGTAGTAAAAATGCGAGAAAATCATTTTACTTCGAATTAACGAAATTAATTTTGAATTTCAAAGAATAACGGAATTTTGCAGAACATTTTTTAATGAAATTTTATGCAATAATAAAGTAAATAAAATGCACAAAATGACGATAATAAATAGTAAGAATGTGACAAAATCATTTTAAATCGAAATTAACTAAATTAATTTTTAATTGCAAAGAATAATAGTATTTTGCAGAACATTTTTTAATGAAATTGTATGCAAAAATCAAGCAAATAAAATGCATAAAATGATAATAATAAATAGTAAAAATGCGACAAAATCATTTCGAATCGAAATCAACTAATATACTTTTGAATTGCAAAGAATAATAGTATTTTGCAGAACAATTTTTAATGAAATTGTATGAAAAAATCAAGCAAATAAAATGCATAAAATGATGATAATAAATAGTAAAAATACGACAAAATCATTTTAAATCGAAATTAACTAAATTAATTTTGAATTGCAAAGGATAATAGTATTTTGCAGAACATTTTTTAATGAAATTGTATGCAAAAATCAAACAAATAAAATGCATAAAATGATGAAAATAAATAGAAAAACTGCGACAAAATCATTTTAAATCGAAATTAACTAAATTACTTTTGAATTGCAAAGAATAATAGTATTTTGCAGAACATTTTTTAATGAAATTGTATGCAAAAATCAAGCAAATGAAATGCATAAAATGATGATAATAAATAGTAGAAATGCGACAAAATCATTTCGAATCGAAATTAACTAATATACTTTTGAATTGCAAAGAATAATAGTATTTTGCAGAATATTTTTTAATGAAATTGTATGCAAAAATCAAGCAAATAAAATGCATAAAATGATGATAATAAATAGTAAAAATACGACAAAATCATTTTAAATCGAAATTAATTAAATTAATTTTGAATTGCAAAGAATATTGGAATTTTGCGGAACATTTTTTAATGAAATTTTTTGCAAAATTCAAGCAAATAAAATGCATAAAATGATGATATTAAATAGTAAAAATGCGACAAAATCATTTTAAATCGAAATTAACTAAATGAATTTTGAATTGCAAAGAATAATAGTATTTTGCAGAACATTTTTTAATGAAATTGTATGCAAAAATCAAGCAAATAAAATGCATAAAATGATGATAATAAATAGTAAAAATGCGACAAATTCATTTCGAATCGAAATTAACTAATATACTTTTGAATTGTAAAGAATAATAGTATTTTGCAGAACATTTTTTAATGAAATTGTATGCAAAAATCAAGCAAATGAAGTGCATAAAATGATGATAATAAATAGTAAATATGCGACAAAATCATTTCGAATCGAAATTAACTAAATTACTTTTCAATTCCAAAGAATAATGGAATTTTGCAAAACATTTTTTAATGAAATTGTATACAAAAATCATGCATATAAAATGCAAAAAATGATGATAATTAATAGTAAAAATGCGACAAAATCATTTTAAATCGAAATTAACTAAATGAATTTTGAATTGCAAAGAATAATAGTATTTTGCAGAACATTTTTTAATGAAATTGTATGCAAAAATCAAGCAAATAAAATGCATAAAATGATGAAAATAAATAGTAAAACAGCGACAAAATCATTTTAAATCTAAATTAACTAAATTACTTTTGAATTGCAAATGTCACGCCCACAAAATTCAAAGGATAATTCATAAAGAAATTTCCACGTGGACAGTCAACAAGTCCACGGGCCACGTCAAATCCAATGTTTAATAGTTAAATTCAACCTCAAATTACACAATGGTCTTTGGGTAACCGAGACCCAAGTTAAGAAAATATAAGTGCAAAGTTATTACAAACCCATGTAAAAATGTGGTATCCAATAGAGTTACAAAATCATCATATTTCAAAAGTATTAAGTCTAACGATGATGCTATAACTCATCTTTTAAGCTTTTCAAAACATGCATGCAATCACCCCAAGGACATCCAAGTCAATGCTCCATGCTGGGTACCTGAAATTTTGTAAGGTTGAGCTCACTAGCCCAGTAGGAAAACATCTATCGATTCTGAATGGAAACGAGATGCTCATGACGTGCAGATGAGAGGCTAAATCATATTATAAGACCAAAAGATTTCTAGATAAGTACAAAGAATGATACAAAGTTCAAAGATAGCCAACTAAATCAACGAGGAAGAAAATCATTTGGTAAGGTTGATAGAATCATGTAAATGGGGTTGTGAACGTCACAAAGTCAACAATCATCAATTTGAACCAAGCACCGCTCCATTGTATCTGTCCGTATCCCACACACTACATGTGTTCCCAAAACTTTCATATCATATGTATCTCATTCCTCTTAATCATTTCATTATATTCCGGGCATGCCATATAGGCCCCGTGCCATTCCGGGCATACCCTTTTTGGGCCCCGTGCCATTCCTGGCATACCCTTTTCGGGCCCCGTGCCATTCTGGGCTTACCCTTTTCGGGCCCCGTGCCATTCCGGGCTTACCCTTTTCGGGCCCCGTGCCAATCATTACCACATTTGTACTTCATTTCATGCTCATTAATATCCTTATGGTTTCCATATGTCTCCTTATCTTACTTTCATGTCTAAATTTCGCGCAAAACTCATGTTTCGTGTTACCGAAATGTGTCCCTAAAGGAGATTTTGACCCTAGTGTCTAGGATGTCAATGTGACCCTCCCGGACCATAATATGTGACCAACAACTTACACAAATGAGCCACAATGAACGAATCATGATTTAAGAAATTTTTCAAAAAATATAAGGGGTCCTATTGATAGAAGGTTAGGTCCTATTGATAGGAGACAAATCAGATTGGCCACTATTGAAGCATCAGAGAGTCCTATTGATAGAAGGTAAAGTCCTATTGATAGAGCGTTAGAGGCTCCTATCAATAGGAGATCAAGTCCTATCGATAGGGGAGCCATCAGATTGGCCAAAACGAAGAGAGAAAGACTCCTATCGATAGGGGATGAAGTCCTATCGATAGGACAGCACCAGATCCAAAATTTTACAACTCAAGGGGTGATCAATGGGGCTTTTCCTTGGGCATTTCTTGGTTCCAAATAGACATATTAAGATGTAAAAGAGGTTCAAATAACATAGTAACGCCACATACCATCAATTTACAAGATTTGCTTTTTTCCCCAAATTCAAGAAATGGACTAAAAATGGGTTTCATATAAATCTCAAGAATCACCATGAAATTAAGTAACAATGGAATGGGTTATCTACCAAATCAAGAGAAGAATAACATAGAAGCTACGAGATAAGGAGTTTCAACACCAATATGACTAGGAGATGGATTTTTCCCAAAGAAATCAACAAGACAAGGAAAACTTAGCAATCAAATGTCTAAACACACACATAAACATCAAATTTGCATTGAGAATTGAAGGATGATCCCCTACCTCTTGGTTTTGCTTCAAGTCAACCCAAAAACGAATTTCTAGATCCCCAATTTGGGCAATCCCGTTTTTGGCCCTCCCGGTGCGAAAAGATGGTATTCCAAGCTCCCAAACACGCGTAGATGATGAATCTTTGGTCAATTTGTGAAGAAGTTTGATGAGGAAGGAGTAATTTGAGCTCAAAGGAGCAAAAATGGAGGAGAGAGGGGGGAGGGGCTGATTTTTGGGAGAAGAGGGAGATGATATATCTCTCTCTATACACACACACATAAATACATAATGATAATTACACCCCAAGCCCAAAAGTGGCTTGTGTAAACCAATTTAACCCCATTCCACTTATATTACACTTCACCTCATCACTTATGCATATATCACATTCCCCCACATCACCCCAACATTATTTCCGAAAAAAGATAAAAAAAAATACGGGTCCTTACAGCAAAGAATAATAGTATTTTGCAGAACATTTTTTAATGAAATTGTATGAAAAAATCTAGCGAATAAAATGCATAAAATGATGATAATAAATAGTAAAAATGTGACAAAATCATTTCGAATAGAAATTAACTAAATTACTTTTCAATTGCAAAGAATAATGGAAATCTGCAAAACATTTTTTAATGAAATTGTATAAAAAAATAAGCATATAAAATGCATAAAATGATGATAATTAATAGTAAAGCAGCGACAAAATCATTTTAAATCGAAATTAACTAAATTAATTTTGAAATGTAAAGAATAAGAGTATTTTGCAGAACATCTTTTAATCAAATTTTATGCAATAGTCAAGCAAATAAAATGCATAAAATGATGATCATAAAGAGCAAAAATGAGACAAAATAATAATCAAGCAAACAAAATGCATAAATTGATAATAATAATTGTTAATAATGCGACAAAATAATTTTAAATCGAAAGTAATAAAATTAATTTTGAATTGCAAACAATAATAATATTTTGCAGAACATTTTTAAATGAAATTTTATGCAATAATCAAGCAAATTAAATGCATAAACTGATGATAATATATAGTAAAAATGCAAAAAAATAATTTTAAATTGAAATTTACTAAATTAGTTTAGAATTGCAAGGAATAATAATATTTTACAGAACATTTTTTAATGAAATTGTATGCAATGATCAAGCAAATAAAATGCATAAAATGATGATAATAAGTAGTAAAAATGCGAGAAAATCATTTTACATCGAAATTAACAAAATTAATTTTGAATTGCAAAGAATAATAGAATTTTGTAGAATATTTTTTAATGAAATTGTATGCAAAAATCAAGCGAATAAAATGCATAAAATGATGATAATAAATTGTAAAAATAAGACAAAATCATTTTAAATCGAAATTAACTAAATTAATTTTGAATTGCAAAGAATAATGGAATTTTGCGGAACATTTTTCAATGAAATTGTTTGCAAAAATCAAGCAAATAAAATGCATAAAATGATGAAAATAAATAGTAAAACAGCGACAAAATCATTTTAAATCTAAATTAACTAAATTACTTTTGATATGCAAAGAATAATAGTATTTTGCAGAACATTTTTTAATGAAATTGTATGCAAAAATCAATCAAATAAAATGCATAAAATGATGATAATAAATAGTAAAAATGCGACAAAATCATTTCGAATCGAAATTAACTAAATTACTTTTCAATAGTAAAGAATAATGGAATTCTGCAAAACATTTTTTAATGAAATTCAAAATTAATTTAGTTAATTTCGATTTAACATGATTTTGTCACATTTTTGCTATTTAGTATCATCATTTTTTGCATACAATTTCATTAAAAAATGTTCTGCGAAATACTCTTATTCTTTGCAATTCAAAAATAATTTAGTTAATTTCGACTTAAAAAGATTTTGTCGCTTTTTTACTACTTATTATCATCATTTTATGCATTTTGTTTACTTGATTATTGCATACAATTTCATTAAAAAATGTTCTGCAAAATTCCATTATTCTTTGCAATTCAAAATTAATTTAGTTAATGTCGATTTAAAATGATTTTGTCCCATTTTTACTATTTATTATCATTATTTTATGCATTTTATTAGCTTGATTTTTGCATACAATTTCATCAAAAAAATGTTCTGCAAAATTCCACTATTCTTTGCAATTCATAATTAATTTAGTTAATTTCGATTTAAAATGATTTTTTTTGCATTTTTACTATTTATTATCATCATTTTATGCATTTTATTTGCTTGATTATTGCATACAATTTCATTAAAAAATGTTTTGCAAAATACTATTATTCTTTGCAATTCAAAATTAATTTACTTAATTTCGATTTAAAATGATTTTGTCGCATTTTTACTATTTATTATTATCATTTTATGCATTTTATTTACTTGATTATTGCATACAATTTCATTAAAAAATGTTCTGCAAAATCCTATTATTCTTTGCAATTCAAAATTAATTTAGTTAATTTCGATTTAACATGATTTTGTCACATTTTTGCTATTTAGTATCATCATTTTTTGCATACAATTTCATTAAAAAATGTTCTGCGAAATACTCTTATTCTTTGCAATTCAAAAATAATTTAGTTAATTTCGACTGAAAAAGATTTTGTCACTTTTTTACTACTTATTATCATCATTTTATGCATTTTATTTACTTGATTATTGCATACAATTTCATTAAAAAATGTTCTGCAAAATTCCATTATTCTTTGCAATTCAAAATTAATTTAGTTAATGTCGATTTAAAATGGTTTTGTCGCATTTTTACTATTTATTACTATCATTTTATGCATTTTATTTACTTGATTATTGCATACAATTTCATTAAAAAATGTTCTGCAAAATACTATTTTTCTTTGCAATTCAAATTTAATTTACTTAATTTCGATTTAAAATGATTTTGTCGCATTTTTACTATTTATTATTATCATTTTATGCATTTTATTTACTTGATTATTGCATACAATTTCATTAAAAAAATGTTCTGCAAAATTCCATTATTCTTTGCAATTCAAAATTAATTTAGTTAATTTCGATATAAAATGATTTTGTCGCATATTTATTATTTATTATCATCATTTTATGCATTTTATTTGCTTGATTATTGCAAACAATTTCATTAAAAAATGTTCTGCAAAATACTATTATTCTTTGAAATTCAAATTTAATTTGCATAATTTCGATTTAAAATGATTTTGTCGCATTTTTACTATTTATTATTATAATTTTATGCATTTTATTTACTTGATTATTGCATAAAATTTCATTAAAAAAATGTTCTGCAAAATTCCATTATTCTTTGCAATTCAAAATTAATTTAGTTAATTTCTATTTAAAATGATTTTGTCGCATTTTTACAATTTATTATTATCATTTTCTACATTTTATTTACTTGATTATTGCATACAATTTCATTAAAAAATGTTCTGCAAAATACTATTATTTTTTGCAATTCAAAAGTAATTAAGTTAATTTTGATTTAAAATGATTTCGTCGTATTTTTACTATTTATTATCATCATTTTATGCATTTTATTTGCTTGATTATTGCATACAATTTCATTAAAAAATGTTTTGCAAAATACTATTATTCTTTGTAATTCAAAATTAATTTACTTAATTTCGATTTAAAATGATTTTGTCGCATTTTTACTATTTATTATTATCATTTTATGCATTTTATTTACTTGATTATTGCATACAATTTCATTAAAAAATGTTCTGCGAAATACTATTTTTCTTTGCAATTCAAATTTAATTTACTTAATTTCGATTTAAAATGATTTTGTCGCATTTTTACTATTTATTATTATCATTTTATGCATTTTATTTACTTGATTATTGCATACAATTTCATTAAAAAAATGTTCTGCAAAATTCCATTATTCTTCGCAATTCAAAATTAATTTAGTTAATTTCGATATAAAATGATTTTGTCGCATTTTTATTATTTATTATCATCATTTTATGCATTTTATTTGCTTGATTATTGCAAACAATTTCATTAAAAAATGTTCTGCAAAATACTATTATTCTTTGAAATTCAAATTTAATTTGCATAATTTCGATTTAAATTGATTTTGTCGCATTTTTACTATTTATTATTATAATTTTATGCATTTTATTTACTTGATTATTGCATAAAATTTTATTAAAAAAATGTTCTGCAAAATTCCATTATTCTTTGCAATTCAAAATTAATTTAGTTAATTTCTATTTAAAATGATTTTGTCGCATTTTTACAATTTATTATTATCATTTTCTGCATTTTATTTACTTGATTATTGCATACAATTTCATTAAAAAATGTTCTGCAAAATACTATTATTTTTTGCAATTCAAAAGTAATTAAGTTAATTTTGATTTAAAATGATTTTGTCGCATTTTTACTATTTATTATCATCATTTTATGCATTTTATTTTCTTGATTATTGCATACAATTTCATTAAAAAATGTTTTGCAAAATACTATTATTCTTTGTACTTCAGAATTAATTTACTTAATTTCGATTTAAAATGATTTTGTCGCATTTTTACTATTTATTATTATCATTTTATGCATTTTATTTACTTGATTATTGTAGACAATTTCATTAAAAAATGTTCTGCAAAATCCTATTATTCTTTGCAATTCAAAATTAATTTAGTTAATTCCGATTTAACATGATTTTGTCACATTTTTGCTATTTAGTATCATCATTTTTTGCATACAATTTCATTAAAAAATGTTCTGCGAAATACTCTTATTCTTTGCAATTCAAAAATAATTTAGTTAATTTCGACTTAAAAAGATTTTGTCGCTTTTTTACTACTTATTATCATCATTTTATGCATTTTATTTACTTGATTATTGCATAAAATTTCATTAAAAAAATGTTCTGCAAAATTCCATTATTCTTTGCAATTCAAAATTAATTTAGTTAATTTCTATTTAAAATGATTTTGTCGCATTTTTACAATTTATTATTATCATTTTCTGCATTTTATTTACTTGATTATTGCATACAATTTCATTAAAAAATGTTCTGCAAAATACTATTATTTTTTGCAATTCAAAAGTAATTAAGTTAATTTTGATTTAAAATGATTTTGTCGCATTTTTACTATTTATTATCATCATTTTATGCATTTTATTTGCTTGATTATTGCATACAATTTCATTAAAAAATGTTTTGCAAAATACTATTATTCTTTGTAATTCAAAATTAATTTACTTAATTTCGATTTAAAATGATTTTGCCGCATTTTTACTATTTGTTATTATCATTTTATGCATTTTATTTCCTTGATTATTGCATACAATTTCATTAAAAAATGTTCTGCAAAATCCTATTATTCTTTGCAATTCAAAATTAATTTAGTTAATTTCGATTTAACATGATTTTGTCACATTTTTGCTATTTAGTATCATCATTTTTTGCATACAATTTCATTAAAAAATGTTCTGCGAAATACTCTTATTCTTTGCAATTCAAAAATAATTTAGTTAATTTCGACTGAAAAAGATTTTGTCACTTTTTTACTACTTATTATCATCATTTTATGCATTTTATTTACTTTATTATTGCATACAATTTCATTAAAAAATGTTTTGCAAAATACTATTATTCTTTGTACTTCAAAATTAATTTACTTAATTTCGATTTAAAATGATTTTGTCGCATTTTTACTATTTATTATTATCATTTTATGCATTTTATTTACTTGATTATTGCATACAATTTCATTAAAAAATGTTCTGCAAAATACTATTTTTCTTTGCAATTCAAATTTAATTTACTTAATTTCGATTTAAGATGATTTTGTCGCATTTTTACAATTTATTATTATCATTTTCTGCATTTTATTTACTTGATTATTGCATACAATTTCATTAAAAAATGTTCTGCAAAATACTATTATTTTTTGCAATTCAAAAGTAATTAAGTTAATTTTGATTTAAAATGATTTCGTCGTATTTTTACTATTTATTATCATCATTTTATGCATTTTATTTGCTTGATTATTGCATACAATTTCATTAAAAAATGTTTTGCAAAATACTATTATTCTTTGTAATTCAAAATTAATTTACTTAATTTCGATTTAAAATGATTTTGTCGCATTTTTACTATTTATTATTATCATTTTATGCATTTTATTTACTTGATTATTGCATACAATTTCATTAAAAAATGTTCTGCAAAATCCTATTTTTCTTTGCAATTCAAATTTAATTTACTTAATTTCGATTTAAAATGATTTTGTCGCATTTTTACTATTTATTATTATCATTTTATGCATTTTATTTACTTGATTATTGCATACAATTTCATTAAAAAAATGTTCTGCAAAATTCCATTATTCTTTGCAATTCAAAATTAATTTAGTTAATTTCGATATAAAATGATTTTGTCGCATTTTTATTATTTATTATCATCATTTTATGCATTTTATTTGCTTGATTATTGCAAACAATTTCATTAAAAACTGTTCTGCAAAATACTATTATTCTTTGAAATTCAAATTTAATTTGCATAATTTCGATTTAAAATGATTTTGTCGCATTTTTACTATTTATTATTATAATTTTATGCATTTTATTTACTTGATTATTGCATAAAATTTTATTAAAAAAATATTCTGCAAAATTCCATTATTCTTTGCAATTCAAAATTAATTTAGTTAATTTCTATCTAAAACGATTTTGTCGCATTTTTACAATTTATTATTATCATTTTCTGCATTTTATTTACTTGATTATTGCATACAATTTCATTAAAAAATGTTCTGCAAAATACTATTATTTTTTGCAATTCAAAAGTAATTAAGTTAATTTTGATTTAAAATGATTTTGTCGCATTTTTACTATTTATTATCATCATTTTATGCATTTTATTTGCTTGATTATTGCATACAATTTCATTAAAAAATGTTTTGCAAAATACTATTATTCTTTGTAATTCAAAATTAATTTACTTAATTTCGATTTAAAATACATTTGTCGCATTTTTACTATTTATTATTATCATTTTATGCATTTTATTTACTTGATTATTGCAGACAATTTCATTAAAAAATGTTCTGCAAAATCCTATTATTCTTTGCAATTCAAAATTAATTTAGTTAATTTCGATTTAACATGATTTTGTCACATTTTTGCTATTTAGTATCATCATTTTTTGCATACAATTTCATTAAAAAATGTTCTGCGAAATACTCTTATTCTTTGCAATTCAAAAATAATTTAGTTAATTTCGACTTAAAAAGATTTTGTCTCTTTTTTACTACTTATTATCATCATTTTATGCATTTTATTTACTTGATTATTGCATAAAATTTCATTAAAAAAATGTTCTGCAAAATTCCATTATTCTTTGCAATTCAAAATTAATTTAGTTAATTTCTATTTATAATGATTTTGTCGCATTTTTACAATTTATTATTATCATTTTCTGCAGTTTATTTACTTGATTATTGCATACAATTTCATTAAAAAATGTTCTGCAAAATACTATTATTTTTTGCAATTCAAAAGTAATTAAGTTAATTTTGATTTAAAATGATTTTGTCGCATTTTTACTATTTATTATCATCATTTTATGCATTTTATTTGCTTGATTATTGCATACAATTTCATTAAAAAATGTTTTGCAAAATACTATTATTCTTTGTAATTCAAAATTAATTTACTTAATTTCGATTTAAAATGATTTTGTCGCATTTTTACTATTTATTATTATCATTTTCTGCATTTTATTTACTTGATTATTGCATACAATTTCATTAAAAAATGTTCTGCAAAATAGTATTATTTTTTGCAATTCAAAAGTAATTAAGTTAATTTTGATTTAAACTAATTTTGTCGCATTTTTACTATTTATTATCATCATTTTATGCATTTTATTTTCTTGATTATTGCATACAATTTCATTAAAAAATGTTTTGCAAAATACTATTATTCTTTGTACTTCAAAATTAATTTACTTAATTTCGATTTAAAATGATTTTGTCGCATTTTTACTATTTACTATTATCATTTTATGCATTTTATTTACTTGATTATTGCAGACAATTTCATTAAAAAATGTTCTGCAAAATCCTATTATTCTTTGCAATTCAAAATTAATTTAGTTAATTTCGATTTAACATGATTTTGTCACATTTTTGCTATTTAGTATCATCATTTTTTGCATACAATTTCATTAAAAAATGTTCTGCGAAATACTCTTATTCTTTGCAATTCAAAAATAATTTAGTTAATTTCGACTGAAAAAGATTTTGTCACTTTTTTACTACTTATTATCATCATTTTATGCATTTTATTTACTTTATTATTGCATACAATTTCATTAAAAAATGTTCTGCAAAATTCCATTATTCTTTGCAATTCAAAATTAATTTAGTTAATGTCGATTTAAAATGGTTTTGTCGCATTTTTACTATTTATTATTATCATTTTATGCATTTTATTTACTTGATTATTGCATACAATTTCATTAAAAAATGTTCTGCAAAATACTATTTTTCTTTGCAATTCAAATTTAATTTACTTAATTTCGATTTAAAATGATTTTGTCGCATTTTTACAATTTATTATTATCATTTTCTGCATTTTATTTACTTGATTATTGCATACAATTTCATTAAAAAATGTTCTGCAAAATACTATTATTTTTTGCAATTCAAAAGTAATTAAGTTAATTTTGATTTAAAATGATTTCGTCGTATTTTTACTATTTATTATCATCATTTTATGCATTTTATTTGCTTGATTATTGCATACAATTTCATTAAAAAATGTTTTGCAAAATACTATTATTCTTTGTAATTCAAAATTAATTTACTTAATTTCGATTTAAAATGATTTTGTCGCATTTTTACTATTTATTATTATCATTTTATGCATTTTATTTACTTGATTATTGCATACAATTTCATTAAAAAATGTTCTGCAAAATACTATTTTTCTTTGCAATTCAAATTTAATTTACTTAATTTCGATTTAAAATGATTTTGTCGCATTTTTACTATTTATTATTATCATTTTATGCATTTTATTTACTTGATTATTGCATACAATTTCATTAAAAAAATGTTCTGCAAAATTCCATTATTCTTTGCAATTCAAAATTAATTTAGTTAATTTCGATATAAAATGATTTTGTCGCATTTTTATTATTTATTATCATCATTTTATGCATTTTATTTGCTTGATTATTGCAAACAATTTCATTAAAAACTGTTCTGCAAAATACTATTATTCTTTGAAATTCAAATTTAATTTGCATAATTTCGATTTAAAATGATTTTGTCGCATTTTTACTATTTATTATTATAATTTTATGCATTTTATTTACTTGATTATTGCATAAAATTTTATTAAAAAAATGTTCTGCAAAATTCCATTATTCTTTGCAATTCAAAATTAATTTAGTTAATTTCTATTTAAAACGATTTTGTCGCATTTTTACAATTTATTATTATCATTTTCTGCATTTTATTTACTTGATTATTGCATACAATTTCATTAAAAAATGTTCTGCAAAATACTATTATTTTTTGCAATTCAAAAGTAATTAAGTTAATTTTGATTTAAAATGATTTTGTCGCATTTTTACTATTTATTATCATCATTTTATGCATTTTATTTGCATGATTATTGCATACAATTTCATTAAAAAATGTTTTGCAAAATACTATTATTCTTTGTAATTCAAAATTAATTTACTTAATTTCGATTTAAAATAATTTTGTCGCATTTTTACTATTTATTATTATCATTTTATGCATTTTATTTACTTGATTATTGCAGACAATTTCATTAAAAAATGTTCTGCAAAATCCAATTATTCTTTGCAATTCAAAATTAATTTAGTTAATTTCGATTTAACATGATTTTGTCACATTTTTGCTATTTAGTATCATCATTTTTTGCATACAATTTCATTAAAAATGTTCTGCGAAATACTCTTATTCTTTGCAATTCAAAAATAATTTAGTTAATTTCGACTTAAAAAGATTTTGTCTCTTTTTTACTACTTATTATCATCATTTTATGCATTTTATTTACTTGATTATTGCATAAAATTTCATTAAAAAAATGTTCTGCAAAATTCCATTATTCTTTGCAATTCAAAATTAATTTAGTTAATTTCTATTTAAAATGATTTTGTCGCATTTTTACAATTTATTATTATCATTTTATGCATTTTATTTACTTGATTATTGCATACAATTTCATTAAAAAATGTTCTGCAAAATACTATTTTTCTTTGCAATTCAAATTTAATTAACTTAATTTCGATTTAAAATGATTTTGTCGCATTTTTACAATTTATTATTATCATTTTCTGCATTTTATTTACTTGATTATAGCATACAATTTCATTAAAAAATGTTCTGCAAAATACTATTATTTTTTGCAATTCAAAAGTAATTAAGTTAATTTTGATTTAAAATGATTTTGTCGTATTTTTACTATTTATTATCATCATTTTATGCATTTTATTTGCTTGATTATTGCATACAATTTCATTAAAAAATGTTTTGCAAAATACTATTATTCTTTGTAATTCAAAATTAATTTACTTAATTTCGATTTAAAATGATTTTGTCGCATTTTTACTATTTATTATTATCATTTTATGCATTTTATTTACTTGATTATTGCAGACAATTTCATTAAAAAATGTTCTGCAAAATCCTATTATTCTTTGCAATTCAAAATTAATTTAGTTAATTTCGATTTAACATGATTTTGTCGCATTTTTATTATTTATTATCATCATTTTATGCATTTTATTTGCTTGATTATTGCCTACAATTTCATTAAAAAATGTTTTGCAAAATACTATTATTCTTTGTAATTCAAAATTAATTTACTTAATTTCGATTTAAAATGATTTTGTCGCATTTTTACTATTTATTATTATCATTTTATGCATTTTATTTACTTGATTATTGCAGACAATTTCATTAAAAAATGTTCTGCAAAATCCTATTATTCTTTGCAATTCAAAATTAATTTAGTTAATTTCGATTTAAAATGATTTTGTCACATTTTTGCTATTTAGTATCATCATTTTTTGCATACAATTTCATTAAAAAATGTTCTGCGAAATACTCTTATTTTTTGCAATTCAAAAATAATTTAGTTAATTTGAAAAAGATTTTGTCACTTTTTTACTACTTATTATCATCATTTTATGCATTTTATTTACTTGATTATTGCATACAATTTCATTAAAAAATGTTCTGCAAAATTCCATTATTCTTTGCAATTCAAAATTAATTTAGTTAATGTCTATTTAAAATGGTTTTGTCGCATTTTTACTATTTATTACTATCATTTTATGCATTTTATTTACTTGATTATTGCATACAATTTCATTAAAAAATGTTCTGCAAAATACTATTTTTCTTTGCAATTCAAATTTAATTTACTTAATTTCGATTTAAAATGATTTTGTCGCATTTTTACTATTTATTATTATTATTTTATGCATTTTATTTACTTGATTATTGCATACAATTTCATTAAAAAAATGTTCTGCAAAATTCCATTATTCTTTGCAATTCAAAATTAATTTAGTTAATTTTGATTTAAAATGATTTCGTCGCATTTTTACTATTAATTATCATCATTTTATGCATTTTATTTGCTTGATTATTGCATACAATTTCATTAAAAAATGTTTTGCAAAATACTATTTTTCTTTGTAATTCAAAATTAATTTACTTAATTTGGATTTAAAATGATTTTGTCGCATTTTTACTATTTATTATTATCATTTTATGCATTTTATTTGCTTGATTATTGCATACAATTTCATTAAAAAATGTTTTGCAAAATACTATTATTCTTTGTAATTCAAAATTAATTTAGTTAATTTCGATATAAAATGATTTTGTCGCATTTTTATTATTTATTATCATCATTTTATGCATTTTATTTGCTTGATTATTGCAAACAATTTCATTAAAAAATGTTCTGCAAAATACTATTATTCTTTGAAATTCAAATTTAATTTGCATAATTTCGATTTAAAATGATTTTGTCGCATTTTTACTATTTATTATTATAATTTTATGCATTTTATTTACTTGATTATTGCATAAAATTTCATTAAAAAAATGTTCTGCAAAATTCCATTATTCTTTGCAATTCAAAATTAATTTAGTTAATTTCTATTTAAAATGATTTTGTCGCATTTTTACAATTTATTATTATCATTTTCTGCATTTTATTTACTTGATTATTGCATACAATTTCATTAAAAAATGTTCTGCAAAATACTATTATTTTTTGCAATTCAAAAGTAATTAAGTTAATTTTGATTTAAAATGATTTCGTCTTATTTTTACTATTTATTATCATCATTTTATGCATTTTATTTGCTTGATTATTGCATACAATTTCATTAAAAAATGTTTTGCAAAATACTATTATTCTTTGTAATTCAAAATTAATTTACTTAATTTCGATTTAAAATGATTTTGTCGCATTTTTACTATTTATTATTATCATTTTATGCATTTTATTTACTTGATTATTGCAGACAATTTCATTAAAAAATGTTCTGCAAAATCCTATTATTCTTTGCAATTCAAAATTAATTTAGTTAATTTCGATTTAACATGATTTTGTCACATTTTTGCTATTTAGTATCATCATGTTTTGCATACAATTTCATTAAAAAATGTTCTGCGAAATACTCTTATTCTTTGCAATTCAAAAATAATTTAGTTAATTTCGACTTAAAAAGATTTTGTCGCTTTTTTACTACTTATTATCATCATTTTATGCATTTTATTTACTTGATTATTGCATAAAATTTCATTAAAAAAATGTTCTGCAAAATTCCATTATTCTTTGCAATTCAAAATTAATTTAGTTAATTTCTATTTAAAATGATTTTGTCGCATTTTTACAATTTATTATTATCATTTTCTGCTTTTTATTTACTTGATTATTGCATACAATTTCATTAAAAAATGTTCTGCAAAATACTATTATTTTTTGCAATTCAAAAGTAATTAAGTTAATTTTGATTTAAAATGATTTTGTCGCATTTTTACTATTTATTATCATCATTTTATGCATTTTATTTGCTTGATTATTGCATACAATTTCATTAAAAAATGTTTTGCAAAATACTATTATTCTTTGTAATTCAAAATTAATTTACTTAATTTCGATTTAAAATGATTTTGTCGCATTTTTACTATTTATTATTATCATTTTATGCATTTTATTTACTTGATTATTGCAGACAATTTCATTAAAAAATGTTCTGCAAAATCCTATTATTCTTTGCAATTCAAAATTAATTTAGTTAATTTCGATTTAACATGATTTTGTCACATTTTTGCTATTTAGTATCATCATTTTTTGCATACAATTTCATTAAAAAATGTTCTGCGAAATACTCTTATTCTTTGCAATTCAAAAATAATTTAGTTAATTTCGACTTAAAAAGATTTTGTCGCTTTTTTACTACTTATTATCATCATTTTATGCATTTTATTTACTTGATTATTGCATACAATTTCATTAAAAAATGTTCTGCAAAATTCCATTATTCTTTGCAATTCAAAATTAAATTAGTTAATTTCGATTTAAAATGATTTTTTTGCATTTTTACTATTTATTATTATCATTTTATGCATTATATTTACTTGATTATTGGATACAATTTTATTAAAAAATGTTCTGCAAAATTCCATTATTCTTTGCAATGCAAAATTGATTTAGATAATTTCGACTTAAAACGATTTTGTCGCATTTTTACTATTTATTATCATTATTTTATGCATTTTATTTGCTTGATTTTTGCATGCAATTTCATCAAAAAAATGTTCTGCAAAATTCCACTATTCTTTGCAATTCATAATTAATTTAGTTAATTTCGATTTAAAATGATTTTTTTTGCATTTTTACTATTTATTATCATCATTTTATGCATTTTATTTGCTTGATTATTGCATACAATTTCATTAAAAAATGTTTTGCAAAATACTATTATTCTTTGCAATTCAAAATTAATTTACTTAATTTCGATTTAAAATGATTTTGTCGCATTTTTACTATTTATTATTATCATTTTATGCATTTTATTTACTTGATTATTGCATATAATTTCATTAAAAAATGTTCTGCAAAATCTTATTATTCTTTGCAATTCAAAATTAATTTAGTTAATTTCGATTTAACATGATTTTGTCACATTTTTGCTATTTAGTATCATCATTTTTTGCATACATTTTCATTAAAAAATGTTCTGCGAAATACTCTTATTCTTTGCAATTCAAAAATAATTTAGTTAATTTCGACTGAAATAGATTTTGTCACTTTTTTACTACTTATTATCATCATTTTATGCATTTTATTTACTTGATTATTGCATATAATTTCAATAAAAAATGTTCTGCAAAATTCCATTATTCTTTGCAATTCTAAATTAATTTAGTTAATGTCGATTTAAAATGATTTTGTTGCATTTTTACTATTTATTATTATCATTTTATGCATTTTATTTACTTGATTATTGCATACAATTTCATTAAAAAATGTTCTGCAAAATTCCACTATTCATTGCAATTCAAAATGAATTTAGTTAATTTCGATTTAAAATGATTTTTTTGCATTTTTACTATTTATTATTATCATTTTATGCATTATATTTACTTGATTATTGGATACAATTTTATTAAAAAATGTTCTGCAAAATTCCATTATTCTTTGCGATGCAAAATTGATTTAGATAATTTCGACTTAAAACGATTTTGTCGCATTTTTACTATTTATTATCATTATTTTATGCATTTTATTAGCTTGATTTTTGCATATAATTTCATCAAAAAAATGTTCTGCAACATTCCACTATTCTTTGCAATTCAAAATTAATTTAGCTAATTTCGATTTAAAATGATTTTTTTTGCATTTTTACTATTTATTATCAACATTTTATGCGTTTTATTTACTTGATTATTGCATACAATTTCATTAAAAAAATGTTCTGCAAAATTCCATTATTCTTTGCAATTTAAAAGTAATTTAGTTAATTTCATTTTAAAATGATTTTATCGCATTTTTACTATTTATTATCATCATTTTATGCATTTTATTAGATTGATTTTTGCATACAATTTCATTGAAAAATAGTCTGCAAAATATCATTATTCTTTGCAATTCTAAATTAATTTACTTAATTTCGATTTAAAATGATTTTGTCGCGTTTTTGCTATTTATTATCATCATTTTTTGCATACAGTTTCATTAAAAAATGTTCTTCAAAATACTATTATTCTTTGCAATTCAAAAATAATTTAGTAAATTTCGATTTAAAATGATTTTGTCGCATTTTTACTACTTATTATAATCATTTTATGCATTTTATTTACTTGATTATTGCATACAATTTCATTAAAAAATGTTCTGCAAAATACTATTTTTCTTTGCAATTCAAATTTAATTTATTTAATTTCGATTTAAAATGATTTTGTCTCATTTTTACTATTTATTATTATCATTTTATGCATTTTATTTACTGGATTATTGCATACAATTTCATTAAAAAAATGTTCTGCAAAATTCCATTATTCTTTGCAATTCAAAATTAATTTAGATAATTTCGATAAAAAATGATTTTGTCGCATTTTTACTATGTATTATCATCATTTTATGCATTTTATTTGCTTGATTATTGCAAACAATTTCATTAAAAAATGTTCTGCAAAATACCATTATTCTTTGCAATTCAAATTTAATTTGCATAATTTCGATTTAAAATGATTTTGTCGCATTTTTACTATTTATTATTATCATTTTATGCATTTTATTTACTTGATTATTGCATACAATTTCATTAAAAAAATGTTTTGCAAAATTCCATTATTCTTTGCAATTCAAAATTAATTTAGTTAATTTTGATTTAAAATGATTTTCTCGCATTTTTACTATTTATTATTATCATTTTATGCATTTTATTCACTTGATTATTGCATACAATTTCATTAAAAAATGTTCTGCAAAATCCTATTATTCTTTGCAATTCAAAATTAATTTAGTTAATTCCGATTTAACATGATTTTATCACATTTTTGCTATTTAGTATGATCATTTTTTGCATACAATTTCATTAAAAAATGTTCTGCGAAATACTCTTATTCTTTGCAATTCAAAAATAATTTAGTTAATTTCGACTTAAAAAGATTTTGTCGCTTTTTTACTACTTATTATCATTATTTTATGCATTTTATTTTTACTTGATTATTGCATACAATTTCATTAGAAAAATGTTCTGCAAAATTCCATTATTCTTTGCAATTCAAAATTAATTTAGTTAATTTCTATTTAAAAAGATTTTGTCGCTTTTTTGCTACTTATTATCATCATTTTATGCATTTTATTTACTTGATTATTGCATACAATTTCATTAAAAAATGTTCTGCAAAATTCCATTATTCTTTGCAATTCAAAATTAATTTAGTTAATTTCAATTTAAAATGATTTTGTCGCATTTTTACTATTTATTATCATTATTTTATGCATTTTATTAGGTTGATTTTTGCATACAATTTCATCAAAAAAATGTTCTGCAAAATTCCACTATTCTTTGCAATTCATAATTAATTTAGTTAATTTCGATTTAAAATGATTTTTTTTGCATTTTTACTATTTATTGTCATCATTTTATGCATTTTATTTGCTTGATTATTGCATACAATTTCATTAAAAAATGTTTTGCAAAATACTATTATTCTTTGCAATTCAAAATTAATTTACTTAATTTCGATTTAAAATGATTTTATCGCATTTTTACTATTTATTATTATCATTTTATGTATTTTATTTACACTATTATTGCATACAATTTCATTAAAAAATGTTCTGCAAAATCCTATTATTCTTTGCAATTCAAAATTAATTTAGTTAATTTCGATTTAACATGATTTTGTCACATTTTTGCTATTTAGTATCATCATTTTTTGCATACAATTTTCATTAAAAAATGTTCTGCGAAATACTCTTATTCTTTGCAATTCAAAAATAATTTAGTTAATTTCGACTTAAAAAGATTTTGTCGCTTTTTTACTACTTATTATCATCATTTTATGCATTTTATTTACTTGATTATTGCATACAATTTCATTAAAAAATGTTCTGCAAAATTCCATTATTCTTTGCAATTCAAAATTAATTTAGTTAATTTCAATTTAAAATGATTTTGTCGCATTTTTACTATTTATTATCATTACTTTATGCATTTTATTAGCTTGATTTTTGCATACAATTTCATCAAAAAAATGTTCTGCAAAATTCCACTATTCTTTGCAATTCATAATTAATTTAGTTAATTTCGATTTAAAATGATTTTTTTTGCATTTTTACTATTTATTATCATCATTTTATGCATTTTATTTGCTTGATTATTGCATACAATTTCATTAAAAAATGTTTTGCAAAATACTATTATTCTTTGCAATTCAAAATTAATTTACTTAATTTCGATTTAAAATGATTTTATCGCATTTTTACTATTTATTATTATCATTTTATGTATTTTATTTACACTATTATTGCATACAATTTCATTAAAAAATGTTCTGCAAAATCCTATTATTCTTTGCAATTCAAAATTAATTTAGTTAATTTCGATTTAACATGATTTTGTCACATTTTTGCTATTTAGTAGCATCATTTTTTGCATACAATTTTGATTAAAAAATGTTCTGCGAAATACTCTTATTCTTTGCAATTCAAAAATAATTTAGTTAATTTCGACTTAAAAAGATTTTGTCGCTTTTTTACTACTTATTATCATCATTTTATGCATTTTATTTACTTGATTATTGCATACAATTTCGTTAAAAAATGTTCTGCAAAATTCCATTATTCTTTGCAATTCAAAAATAATATAGTTAATGCCGATTTAAAATGATTTTGTCGCATTTTTACTATTTATTATTATCATTTTATGCATTTTATTTACTTGATTATTGCATACAATTTCATTAAAAAATGTTCTGCAAAATTCCACTGTTCATTGCAATTCAAAATGAATTTAGTTAATTTCGATTTAAAATGATTTTTTTTACATTTTTACTATTTATTTTTATCATTTTATGCATTATATTTACTTGATTATTGCATACAATTTTATTAAAAAATGTTCTGCAAAATTCCATTATTCTTTGCAATGCAAAATTGATTTAGATAAATTCGACTTAAAACGATTTTGTCGCATTTTTACTATTTATTATCATTATTTTATGCATTTTATTAGCTTGATTTTTGCATACAATTTCATCAAAAAAATGTTCTGCAAAATTCCACTATTCTTTGCAATTCATAATTAATTTAGTTAATTTCGATTAAAAATTATTTTTTTTGCATTTTTACTATTTATTATCATCATTTCATGCGTTTTATTTACTTGATTATTGCATACAATTTCATTAAAAAATGTTCTGCAAAATTCCATTATTCTTTGCAATTCATAATTAATTTAGTTAATTTTGATTTAAAATGATTTTTTTGCATTTTTACTATTTATTATCATCATTTTATACGTTTTATTTACTTGATTATTGCATACAATTTCATTAAAAAAATGTTCTGCAAAATTCCATTATTATTTGCAATTCAAAAGTAATTTAGTTAATTTCATTTTAAAATGATTTTATCGCATTTTTACTATTTATTATCATCATTTTATGCATTTTATTTGCTTGATTTTTGCATACAATTTCATTGAAAAATAGTCCACAAAATACCATTATTCTTTGCAAATCTAAATTAATTTACTTAATTTCGATTTAAAATGATTTTGTCGCGTTTTTGCTATTTATTATCATCATTTTTTGCATACAGTTTCATTAAAAAATGTTCTTCAAAATACTATTATTCTTTGCAATTCAAAAGTAATTTAGTAAATTTCGATTTAAAATGATTTTGTCGCATTTTTACTACTAATTATAATCATTTTATGCATTTTATTTACTTGATAATTGCATACAATTTCATTAAAAAAATGTTCTGCAAAATTCCATTATTATTTGCAATTCAAAAGTAATTTAGTTAATTTCATTTTAAAATGATTTTATCGCATTTTTACTATTTATTATCATCATTTTATGCATTTTATTTGCTTGATTTTTGCATACAATTTCATTGAAAAATAGTCCACAAAATACCATTATTCTTTGCAAATCTAAATTAATTTACTTAATTTCGATTTAAAATGATTTTGTCGCGTTTTTGCTATTTATTATCATCATTTTTTGCATACAGTTTCATTAAAAAATGTTCTTCAAAATACTATTATTCTTTGCAATTCAAAAGTAATTTAGTAAATTTCGATTTAAAATGATTTTGTCGCATTTTTACTACTAATTATAATCATTTTATGCATTTTATTTACTTGATAATTGCATACAATTTCATTAAAAAATGTTCTGCAAAATACTATTTTTCTTTGCAACTAAAATTTAATTTACTTAATTTCGATTTAAAATGATTATGTCGCATTTTTACTGTTTATTATTATAATTTTATGCATTTTATTTACTTGATTCTTGCATACAATTTCATTAAAAAAATGTTCTGCAAAATTCCGTTATTCTTTGCAATTCAAAATTAATTTAGTTAATTTTGATTTAAAATAATTTTGTCGCATTTTTCCTATTTATTATTATCATTTTATGCATTTTATTTACTTGATTATTGCATACAATTTCATTAAAAAAATGTTCTGCAAAATTCCATTATTCTTTGCAATTCAAAATTAATTTAGTTAATTTTGATTTAAAATGATTTTGTCGCATTTTTACTATTTATTATTATCATTTTATGCATTTAATTTACTTGATTATTGCATACAATTTCAGTAAAAAAATGTTCTGCAAAATTCCAATATTCTTTGCAATTCAAAATTAATTTAGTTACTTTTGATTTAAAATGATTTTCTCGCATTTTTACTATTTATTATTATCATTTTATGCATTTTATTTACTTGATTATTGCATACAATTTCATTAAAAAATGTTCTGCAAAATACTATTATTCTTTGCAATTCAAAATTAATTTAGTTAATTCCGATTTAACATGATTTTATCACATTTTTGCTATTTAGTATCATCATTTTTTGCATACAATTTCATTAAAAAATGTTCTGCGAAATACTCTTATTCTTTGCAATTCAAAAATAATTTAGTTAATTTCGACTTAAAAAGATTTTGTCGCTTTTTTACTACTTATTATCATCATTTTATGCATTTTATTTACTTGATTATTGCATACAATTTCATTAAAAAATGTTCTGCAAAATTCCATTATTCTTTGCAATTCAAAATTAATTTAGTTAATTTTGATTTAAAATGATTTTGTCGCATTTTTACTATTTATTATTATCATTTTATGCATTATATTTACTTGATTATTGCATACAATTTTATTAAAAAATGTTCTGCAAAATTCCATTGTTCTTTGCAATGCAAAATTGATTTAGATAATTTCGACTTAAAACGATTTTGTCGCATTTTTACTATTTATTATCATTATTTTATGCATTTTATTAGCTTGATTTTTGCATACAATTTCATCAAAAAAATGTTCTGCAAAATTCCACTAATCTTTGCAATTCATAATTAGTTTAGTTAATTTCGATTTAAAATGATTTTTTTTGCATTTTTACTATTTATTATCATCATTTTATGCGTTTGATTTGCTTGATTATTGCATACAATTTCATTAAAAAATGTTTTGCAAAATACTATTATTCTTTGCAATTCAAAATTAATTTACTTAATTTCGATTTAAAATGATTTTATCGCATTTTTACTATTTATTATTATCATTTTATGTATTTTATTTACACTATTATTGCATACAATTTCATTAAAAAATGTTCTGCAAAATCCTATTATTCTTTGCAATTCAAAATTAATTTAGTTAATTTCGATTTAACATGATTTTGTCACATTTTTGCTATTTAGTATCATCATTTTTTGCATACAATTTTGATTAAAAAATGTTCTGCGAAATACTCTTATTCTTTGCAATTCAAAAATAATTTAGTTAATTTCGACTTAAAAAGATTTTGTCGCTTTTTTACTACTTATTATCATCATTTTATGCATTTTATTTACTTGATTATTGCATACAATTTCATTAAAAAATGTTCTGCGAAATTCCATTATTCTTTGCAATTCAAAATTAATTTAGTTAATTTCAATTTAAAATGATTTTGTCGCATTTTTACTATTTATTATCATTATTTTACGCATTTTATTAGCTTGATTTTTGCATACAATTTCACCAAAAAAATGTTCTGCAAAATTCCACTATTCTTTGCAATTCATAATTAATTTAGTTAATTTCGATTTAAAATGATTTTTTTTTCATTTTTACTATTTATTATCATCATTTTATGCATTTTATTTGCTTGATTATTGCATACAATTTCATTAAAAAATGTTTTGCAAAATACTATTATTCTTTGCAATTCAAAATTAATTTACTTAATTTCGATTTAAAATGATTTTATCGCATTTTTACTATTTATTATTATCATTTTATATATTTTATTTACACTATTATTGCATACAATTTCATTAAAAAATGTTCTGCAAAATCCTATTATTCTTTGCAATTCAAAATTAATTTAGTTAATTTCGATTTAACATGATTTTGTCACATTTTTGCTATTTAGTATCATCATTTTTTGCATACAATTTTGATTAAAAAATGTTCTGCGAAATACTCTTATTCTTTGCAATTCAAAAATAATTTAGTTAATTTCGACTTAAAAAGATTTTGTCGCTTTTTTACTACCTATTATCATCATTTTATGCATTTTATTTACTTGATTATTGCATACAATTTCATTAAAAAATGTTCTGCAAAATTCCATTATTCTTTGCAATTCAAAATTAATTTAGTTAATTTCAATTTAAAATGATTTTGTCGCATTTTTACTATTTATTATCATTATTTTATGCATTTTATTAGCTTGATTTTTGCATACAATTTCATCAAAAAAATGTTCTGCAAAATTCCACTATTCTTTGCAATTCATAATTAATTTAGTTAATTTCGATTTAAAATGATTTTTTTTGCATTTTTACTATTTATTATCATCATTTTATGCATTTTATTTGCTTGATTATTGCATACAATTTCATTAAAAAATGTTTTGCAAAATACTATTATTCTTTGCAATTCAAAATTAATTTACTTAATTTCGATTTAAAATGATTTTATCGCATTTTTACTATTTATTATTATCATTTTATGTATTTTATTTACACTATTATTGCATACAATTTCATTAAAAAATGTTCTGCAAAATCCTATTATTCTTTGCAATTCAAAATTAATTTAGTTAATTTCGATTTAACATGATTTTGTCACATTTTTGCTATTTAGTATCATCATTTTTTGCATACAATTTTGATTAAAAAATGTTCTGCGAAATACTCTTATTCTTTGCAATTCAAAAATAATTTAGTTAATTTCGACTTAAAAAGATTTTGTCGCTTTTTTACTACTTATTATCATCATTTTATGCATTTTATTTACTTGATTATTGCATACAATTTCATTAAAAAATGTTCTGCAAAATTCCATTATTCTTTGCAATTCAAAATTAATTTAGTTAATTTCAATTTAAAATGATTTTGTCGCATTTTTACTATTTATTATCATTATTTTATGCATTTTATTAGCTTGATTTTTGCATACAATTTCATCAAAAAAATGTTCTGCAAAATTCCACTATTCTTTGCAATTCATAATTAATTTAGTTAATTTCGATTTAAAATGATTTTTTTTGCATTTTTACTATTTATTATCATCATTTTATGCATTTTATTTGCTTGATTATTGCATACAATTTCATTAAAAAATGTTTTGCAAAATACTATTATTCTTTGCAATTCAAAATTAATTTACTTAATTTCGATTTAAAATGATTTTATCGCATTTTTACTATTTATTATTATCATTTTATGTATTTTATTTACACTATTATTGCATACAATTTCATTAAAAAATGTTCTGCAAAATCCTATTATTCTTTGCAATTCAAAATTAATTTAGTTAATTTCGATTTAACATGATTTTGTCACATTTTTGCTATTTAGTATCATCATTTTTTGCATACAATTTTGATTAAAAAATGTTCTGCGAAATACTCTTATTCTTTGCAATTCAAAAATAATTTAGTTAATTTCGACTTAAAAAGATTTTGTCGCTTTTTTACTACTTATTATCATCATTTTATGCATTTTATTTACTTGATTATTGCATACAATTTCATTAAAAAATGTTCTGCAAAATTCCATTATTCTTTGCAATTCAAAATTAATTTAGTTAATTTCAATTTAAAATGATTTTGTCGCATTTTTACTATTTATTATCATTATTTTATGCATTTTATTAGCTTGATTTTTGCATACAATTTCATCAAAAAAATGTTCTGCAAAATTCCACTATTCTTTGCAATTCATAATTAATTTAGTTAATTTCGATTTAAAATGATTTTTTTTGCATTTTTACTATTTATTATCATCATTTTATGCATTTTATTTGCTTGATTATTGCATACAATTTCATTAAAAAATGTTTTGCAAAATACTATTATTCTTTGCAATTCAAAATTAATTTACTTAATTTCGATTTAAAATGATTTTATCGCATTTTTACTATTTATTATTATCATTTTATGTATTTTATTTACACTATTATTGCATACAATTTCATTAAAAAATGTTCTGCAAAATCCTATTATTCTTTGCAATTCAAAATTAATTTAGTTAATTTCGATTTAACATGATTTTGTCACATTTTTGCTATTTAGTATCATCATTTTTTGCATACAATTTTGATTAAAAAATGTTCTGCGAAATACTCTTATTCTTTGCAATTCAAAAATAATTTAGTTAATTTCGACTTAAAAAGATTTTGTCGCTTTTTTACTACTTATTATCATCATTTTATGCATTTTATTTACTTGATTATTGCATACAATTTCATTAAAAAATGTTCTGCAAAATTCCATTATTCTTTGCAATTCAAAATTAATATAGTTAATGTCGATTTAAAATGATTTTGTCGCATTTTTACTATTTATTATTATCATTTTATGCATTTTATTTACTTGATTATTGCATACAATTTCATTAAAAAATGTTCTGCAAAATTCCACTGTTCATTGCAATTCAAAATGAATTTAGTTAATTTCGATTTAAAATGATTTTTTTTACATTTTTACTATTTATTTTTATCATTTTATGCATTATATTTACTTGATTATTGCATACAATTTTATTAAAAAATGTTCTGCAAAATTCCATTATTCTTTGCAATGCAAAATTGATTTAGATAAATTCGACTTAAAACGATTTTGTCGCATTTTTACTATTTATTATCATTATTTTATGCATTTTATTAGCTTGATTTTTGCATACAATTTCATCAAAAAAATGTTCTGCAAAATTCCACTATTCTTTGCAATTCATAATTAATTTAGTTAATTTTGATTAAAAATTATTTTTTTTGCATTTTTACTATTTATTATCATCATTTTATGCGTTTTATTTACTTGATTATTGCATACAATTTCATTAAAAAATGTTCTGCAAAATTCCATTATTCTTTGCAATTCATAATTAATTTAGTTAATTTTGATTTAAAATGATTTTTTTGCATTTTTACTATTTATTATCATCATTTTATACGTTTTATTTACTTGATTATTGCATACAATTTCATTAAAAAAATGTTCTGCAAAATTCCATTATTATTTGCAATTCAAAAGTAATTTAGTTAATTTCATTTTAAAATGATTTTATCGCATTTTTACTATTTATTATCATCATTTTATGCATTTTATTTGCTTGATTTTTGCATACAATTTCATTGAAAAATAGTCCACAAAATACCCTTATTCTTTGCAAATCTAAATTAATTTACTTAATTTCGATTTAAAATGATTTTGTCGCGTTTTTGCTATTTATTATCATCATTTTTTGCATACAGTTTCATTAAAAAATGTTCTTCAAAATACTATTATTCTTTGCAATTCAAAAGTAATTTAGTAAATTTCGATTTAAAATGATTTTGTCGCATTTTTACTACTAATTATAATCATTTTATGCATTTTATTTACTTGATAATTGCATACAATTTCATTAAAAAATGTTCTGCAAAATACTATTTTTCTTTGCAACTAAAATTTAATTTACTTAATTTCGATTTAAAATGATTATGTCGCATTTTTGCTGTTTATTATTATAATTTTATGCATTTTATTTACTTGATTCTTGCATACAATTTCATTAAAAAAATGTTCTGCAAAATTCCGTTATTCTTTGCAATTCAAAATTAATTTAGTTAATTTTGATTTAAAATAATTTTGTCGCATTTTTCCTATTTATTATTATCATTTTATGCATTTTATTTACTTGATTATTGCATACAATTTCATTAAAAAAATGTTCTGCAAAATTCCATTATTCTTTGCAATTCAAAATTAATTTAGTTAATTTTGATTTAAAATGATTTTGTCGCATTTTTACTATTTATTATTATCATTTTATGCATTTAATTTACTTGATTATTGCATACAATTTCATTAAAAAAATGTTCTGCAAAATTCCAATATTCTTTGCAATTCAAAATTAATTTAGTTACTTTTGATTTAAAATGATTTTCTCGCATTTTTACTATTTATTATTATCATTTTATGCATTTTATTTACTTGATTATTGCATACAATTTCATTAAAAAATGTTCTGCAAAATACTATTATTCTTTGCAATTCAAAATTAATTTAGTTAATTCCGATTTAACATGATTTTGTCACATTTTTGCTATTTAGTATCATCATTTTTTGCATACAATTTCATTAAAAAATGTTCTGCGAAATACTCTTATTCTTTGCAATTCAAAAATAATTTAGTTAATTTCGACTTAAAAAGATTTTGTCGCTTTTTTACTACTTATTATCATCATTTTATGCATTTTATTTACTTGATTATTGCATACAATTTCATTAAAAAATGTTCTGCAATATTCCATTATTCTTTGCAATTCAAAATTAATTTAGTTAATTTTGATTTAAAACGATTTTGTCGCATTTTTACTATTTATTATCATTATTTTATGCATTTTATTAGCTTGATTTTTGCATACAATTTCATCAAAAAAATGTTCTGCAAAATTCCACTAATCTTTGCAATTCATAATTAGTTTAGTTAATTTCGATTTAAAATGATTTCTTTTTAATTTTTACTATTTATTATCATCATTTTATGCGTTTGATTTACTTGATTATTGCATACAATTTCATTAAAACATGTTCTGCAAAATTCCATTATTCATTGCAATTCATAATTAATTTAGTTAATTTTGATTTAAAATGATTTTATTGCATTTTTACTATTTATTATCATCATTTTATGCGTTTTATTTACTTGATTATTGCATACAATTTCATTAAAAAAATGTTCCGCAAAATTCCATTATTCTTTGCAATTCAAAAGTAATTTAGTTAATTTCATTTTAAAATGATTTTATCGCATTTTTACTATTTATTATCATCATTTTATGCATTTTATTAGCTTGATTTTTGCATACAATTTCATTGAAAAATAGTCTGCAAAATACCATTATTCTTTGCAATTCAAAATTAATTTAGTTAATTTCGACTTAAAAAGATTTTGTCGCTTTTTTACTACTTATTATCAACATTTTATGCATTTTATTTACTTGATTACTGCATACAATTTCATTAAAAAATGTTCTGCAAAATTCCATTATTCTTTGCAATTCAAAATTAATTTAGTTAATGTCGATTTAAAATGATTTTGTCGCATTTTTACTATTTATTATTGTCATTTTATGCATTTTATTAACTTGATTATTGCATACAATTTCATTAAAAAATGTTCTGCAAAATTCCATTATTCTTTGCAATTCAAAATTAATTTAGTTAATTTTGATTTAAAATGATTTTGTCGCATTTTTACTATTTATTATTATCATTTTATGCATTTTATTTAGTTGATTATTGCATACAATTTCATTAAAAAATGTTCTGCAAAATCCTATTATTCTTTGCAATTCAAAATTAATTTAGTTAATTCCGATTTAACATGATTTTATCACATTTTTGCTATTTAGTATCATCATTTTTTGCATACAATTTCATTAAAAAATGTTCTGCGAAATACTCTTATTCTTTGCAATTCAAAAATAATTTAGTTAATTTCGACTTAAAAAGATTTTGTCGCTTTTTTACTACTTATTATCATCATTTTATGCATTTTATTTACTTGATTATTGCATACAATTTCATTAAAAAATGTTCTGCAAAATTCCATTATTCTTTGCAATTCAAAATTAATTTAGTTAATTTTGATTTAAAATGATTTTTTCGCATTTTTACTATTTATTATCATTATTTTATGCATTTTATTAGCTTGATTTTTGCATACAATTTCATCAAAAAAATGTTCTGCGAAATACTCTTATTCTTTGCTATTCAAAAATAATTTAGTTAATTTCGACTTAAAAAGATTTTGTCGCTTTTTTACTACTTATTATCATCATTTTATGCATTTTATTTACTTGATTATTGCATACAATTTCATTAAAAAATGTTCTGCAAAATTCCATTATTCTTTGCAATTCAAAATTAATTTAGTTAATTTTGATTTAAAATGATTTTGTCGCATTTTTACTATTTATTATTATCATTTTATGCATTATATTTACTTGATTATTGCATACAATTTTATTAAAAAATGTTCTGCAAAATTCCATTATTGTTTGCAATGCAAAATTGATTTAGATAATTTCGACTTAAAACGATTTTGTCGCATTTTTACTATTTATTATCATTATTTTATGCATTTTATAAGCTTGATTTTTGCATACAATTTCAATTGAAAAAATGTTCTGCAAAATTCCACTATTCTTTGCAATTCATAATTAATTTAGTTAATTTCGATTTAAAATGATTTTTTTTGCATTTTTACTATTTATTATCATCATTTTATGCGTTTTATTTACTTGATTATTGCATACAATTTCATTAAAAAATGTTCTGCAAAATTCCATTATTCTTTGCAATTCATAATTAATTTAGTTAATTTTGATTTAAAATGATTTTTTTTGCATTTTTACTATTTATTATTATCATTTTATGCGTTTTATTTACTTGATTATTGCATACAATTTCATTAAAAAAATATTCTGCAAAATTCCATTATTCTTTGCAATTCAAAAGTAATTTAGTTAATGTCATTTTAAAATGATTTTATCGCATTTTTACTATTTATTATCATCATTTTATGCATTTTATTTGCTTGATTTTTGCATACAATTTCAATGAAAAATAGTCTGCAAAATACCATTATTCTTTGCAATTCTAAATTAATTTACTTAATTTCGATTTAAAATGATTTTGTCGCGTTTTTGCTATTTATTATCATCATTTTTTGCATACAGTTTCATTAAAAAATGTTCTTCAAAATACTATTATTCTTTGCAATTCAAAAGTAATTTAGTAAATTTCGATTTAAAATGATTTTGTCGCATTTTTACTACTAATTATAATCATTTTATGCATTTTATTTACTTGATTATTGCATACAATTCCATTAAAAAATGTTCTGCAAAATACAATTTTTCGTTGCAATTAAAATTTAATTTACTTAATTTCGATTTAAAATGATTTTGTCGCATTTTTACTATTTATTATTATCATTTTATGCATTTTATTTACTTGATTCTTGCTTACAATTTCATTAAAAAAATGTTCTGCAAAATTCCATTATTCTTTGCAATTCAAAATTAATTTAGTTAATTTTGATTTAAAATGATTTTGTCGCATTTTTACTATTTATTATTATCATTTTATGCATTTTATTTACTTGATTATTGCATACAATTTCATTAAAAAAATGTTCTGCAAAATTCCATTATTCTTTGCAATTTAAAATTAATTTAGTTACTTTTGATTTAAAATGATTTTCTCGCTTTTTTACTATTTATTATTATCATTTTATGCATTTTATTTACTTGATTATTGCATACAATTTCATTAAAAAATGTTCTGCAAAATCCTATTATTCTTTGCAATTCAAAATTAATTTAGTTAATTCCGATTTAACATGATTTTATCACATTTTTGCTATTTAGTATCATTATTTTTTGCATACAATTTCATTAAAAAATGTTCTGCGAAATACTCTAATTCTTTGCAATTCGAAAATAATTTAGTTAATTTCGACTTAAAAAGATTTTGTCGCTTTTTTACTACTTATTATCATCATTTTATGCATTTTATTTACTTGATTATTGCATACAATTTCATTAAAAAATGTTCTGCAAAATTCCATTATTCTTTGCAATTCAAAATTAGTTTAGTTAATTTTGATTTAAAATGATTTTGTCACATTTTTACTATTTATTATTATCATTTTATGCATTATATTTACTTGATTATTGCATACCATTTTATTAAAAAATGTTCTGTAAAATTCCATTATTCTTTGCAATGCAAAATTGATTTAGATAATTTCGACTTAAAACGATTTTGTCGCATCTTTACTATTTATTATCATTATTTTATGCATTTTATTAGCTTGATTTTTGCATACAATTTCATCAAAAAAACGTTCTGCAAAATTCCACTATTCTTTGCAATTCATAATTAATTTAGTTAATTTCGATTTAAAATGATTTTTTTTTGCATTTTTACTATTTATTATCATCATTTTATGCGTTTGATTTACTTGATTATTGCATACAATTTCATTTAAAAATGTTCTGCAAAATTCCATTATTCTTTGCGATTCATAATTAATTTATTTAATTTTGATTTAAAATGATTTTTTTGCATTTTTACTATTTATTATCATCATTTTATGCGTTTTATTTACTTGATTATTGCATACAATTTCATTAAAAAAATGTTCTTCAAAATTCCATTATTCATTGCAATTCAAAAGTAATTTAGTTAATTTCATTTTAAAATGATTTTATCGCATTTTTACTATTTATTATCATCATTTTATGCATTTTATTTGCTTGATTTTTGCATACAATTTCATTGAAAAATAGCCTGCAAAATACCATTATTCTTTGCAATTCAAAATTAATTTAGTTAATTTCGACTTAAAAAGATTTTGTCGGTTTTTTACTACTTATTATCATCATTTTATGCATTTTATTTACTTGATTATTGCATACAATTTCATTAAAAAATGTTCTGCAAAATTCCATTATTCTTTGCAATTCAAAATTAATTTAGTTAATTTTGATTTAAAATGATTTTGTCGCATTTTTACTATTTATTATTATCATTTTATGCATTTTATTTACTTGATTTTTGCATACAATTTCATTAAAAAATGTTCTGCAAAATCCTATTATTCTTTGCAATTCAAAATTAATTTAGTTAATTTCGATTTAACATGATTTTATCACATTTTTGCTATTTAGTATCATCATTTTTTGCATACAATTTCATTAAAAAATGTTCTGCGAAATACTCTTATTCTTTGCAATTCAAAAATAATTTAGTTAATTTCGACTTAAAAAGATTTTGTCGCTTTTTTACTTCTTATTATCATCATTTTATGCATTTTATTTACTTGATTATTGCATACAATTTCATTAAAAAATGTTCGGCAAAATTCCACTATTCTTTGCAATTCAAAATGAATTTAGTTAATTTCGATTTAAAATGATTTTTTTGCATTTTTACTATTTATTATTATCATTTTATGCATTATATTTACTTGATTATTGCATACAATTTTATTAAAAAATGTTCTGCAAAATTCCATTATTCTTTGCAATGCAAAATTGATTTAGATAATTTCGACTTAAACGATTTTGTCGCATTTTTACTATTTATTATCATTATTTTATGCATTTTATTAGCTTGATTTTTGCATACAATTTCATCAGAAAAATGTTCTGCAAAATTCCACTATTCTTTGCAATTCATAATTAATTTAGTTAATTTCGATTTAAAATGATTTTTTTTGCATTTTTACTATTTATTATCATCATTTTATGCGTTTTATTTACTTGATTATTGCATACAATTTCATTAAAAAATGTTCTGCAAAATTCCATTATTCTTTGCAATTCATAATTAATTTAGTTAATTTTGATTTAAAATGATTTTTTTGCATTTTTACTATTTATTATCATCATTTTATGCGTTTTATTTACTTGATTATTGCATATAATTTCATTAAAAAAATGTTCTGCAAAATTCCATTATTCTTTGCAATTCAAAAGTAATTTAGTTAATTTCATTTTAAAATGATTTTATCGCATTTTTACTATTTATTATCATCATTTTATGCATTTTATTTGCTTGATTTTTGCATACAATTTCATTGAAAAATAGTCTGCAAAATACCATTATTCTTTGCAATTCAAAATTAATTTAGTTAATTTCGACTTAAAAAGATTTTGTCGGTTTTTTACTACTTATTATCATCATTTTATGCATTTTATTTACTTGATTATTGCATACAATTTCATTAAAAAATGTTCTGCAAAATTCCATTATTCTTTGCAATTCAAAATTAATTTAGTTAATTTTGATTTAAAATGATTTTGTCGCATTTTTACTATTTATTATTATCATTTTATGCATTTTATTTACTTGATTATTGCATATAATTTCATTAAAAAATGTTCTGCAAAATCCTATTATTCTTTGCAATTCAAAATTAATTTAGTTAATTTCGATTTAACATGATTTTATCACATTTTTGCTATTTAGTATCATCATTTTTTGCATACAATTTCATTAAAAAATGTTCTGCGAAATACTCTTATTCTTTGCAATTCAAAAATAATTTAGTTAATTTCGACTTAAAAAGATTTTGTCGCTTTTTTTACTACTTATTATCATCATTTTATGCATTTTATTTACTTGATTATTGCATACAATTTCATTAAAAAATGTTCTGCAAAATTCCATTATTCTTTGCAATTCAAAATTAATTTAGTTAATTTCGATTTAAAATGATTTTGTCGCATTTTTACTATTTATTATTTTCATTTTATGCATTTTATTTACTTGATTGTTGCATACAATTTCATTAAAAAATGTTCTGCAAAATTCCATTATTTGTTGCAATTCAAAATTAATTTAGTTAAAGTCGATTTAAAATGATTTTGTCGCATTTTTACTATTTATTATTATCATTTTATGCATTTTATTTACTTGATTATTGCATACAATTTCATTAAAAAATGTTCTGCAAAATTCCATTATTTTTTGCAATTCAAAATTAATTTAGTTAATTTCGATTTAACATGATTTTATCACATTTTTGCTATTTAGTATCATCATTTTTTGCATACAATTTCATTAAAAAATGTTCTGCGAAATACTCTTATTCTTTGCAATTCAAAAATAATTTAGTTAATTTCGACTTAAAAAGATTTTGTCGCTTTTTTTACTACTTATTATCATCATTTTATGCATTTTATTTACTTGATTATTGCATACAATTTCATTAAAAAATGTTCTGCAAAATTCCATTATTCTTTGCAATTCAAAATTAATTTAGTTAATTTCGATTTAAAATGATTTTGTCGCATTTTTACTATTTATTATTATCATTTTATGCATTTTATTTACTTGATTATTGCATACAATTTCATTAAAAAATGTTCTGCAAAATTCCATTATTCTTTGCAATTCAAAATTAATTTAGTTAATTTCGATTTAAAATGATTTTGTCGCATTTTTACTATTTATTATTTTCATTTTATGCATTTTATTTACTTGATTGTTGCATACAATTTCATTAAAAAATGTTCTGCAAAATACTATTATTTTTTGCAATTCAAAAGTAATTTAGTTAATTTTGATTTAAAATGATATTGTCACATTTTTACTATTTATTATCATCATTTTATGCATTTTATTTGCTTTATTATTGCATATAATTTCATTAAAAAATGTTTTGCAAAATACTATTATTCTTTGCAATTCAAAATTAATTTACTTAATTTCGATTTAAAATGATTTTGTTGCATTTTTACTATTTATTATTATTATTATCATTTTATGCATTTTATTTACTTGATTATCGCATACAATTTCATTAAAAATGTTCTGCAAAATACTATTATTTTTTGCAATTCAAAAGTAATTTAGTTAATTTTGATTTAAAATGACTTTGTCGCATTTTTACTATTTATTATCATCATTTTATGCATTTTATTTGCTTGATTATTGCATACAATTTCATGAAAAAATGCTTTGCAAAATACTATTATTCTTTGCAACTCAAACTTAATTTACTTAATTTCGATTTAACGTGATTTTGTCACATTTTTGCTATTTAGTATCATCATTTTTTGCATACCATTTCATTAAAAAATGTTCTGCGAAATACTCTTATTCTTTGCCATTCAAAAATAATTTTGTTAATTTCGACGTAAAATGATTTTGTCGCCTTTTTACTACTTATTATCATCATTTTATGCATTTTATTTACTTGATTATTGCATACAATTTCGTTAAAAAATGTTCTGCAAAATTCCATTATTCTTTGCAATTCAAAATTAATTTAGTTAATTTCGATTTAAAATGATTTTGTCGCATTTTTACTATTTATTATTATCATTTTATGCATTTTATTTACTTGATTATTGCATGCAGTTTCATTAAAAAATGTTCTGCAAAATTCCATTATTCTTTGCAATTCAAAGTTAGTTTAGTTAATTTCGATTTAAAATGATTTTGTCGCATTTTTACTATTTATTAGTATCATTTTATACATTTTATTTGCTTGATTATTGCATACAATTTCATTAAAAAATGTTCTGCAAAATACTATTATTTTTTGCAATCCAAAAGTAATTTAGTTAATTTTGATTTAAAATGATTTTGTCGTATTTTTACTATTTATTATCATCATTTTATGCATTTTATTTGCTTGATTATTGCATACAATTTCATTAAAAAATGTTTTGCAAAATACTATTATTCTTTGCAATTCAAAATTATTTTTGTCGCATTTTTACTATTTATTATTATCATTTTATGCATTTTATTTACTTAATTATTGCATACAATTTCATTAAAAAATGTTCTGCAAAATCCTATTATTCTTTGCAATTCAAAATTAATTTAGTTAATTTCGATTTAACATGATTTTGTCGCATTTTTGCTATTTAGTATCATCATTTTTTGCATACAATTTCATTAAAAAATGTTCTGCAAAATACTCTTATTCTTTGCAATTCAAAAATAATTTAGTTAATTTCGATTTAAAATGATTTTGTCGCATTTTTTTTACTTGATTATTGCATACAATTTCATTAAAAAATGTTCTGCAAAAGCCCATTATTCTTTGCAATTCAAAATTAATTTGGTTAATTTCGATTTAAAATGATTTTGTCGCATTTTTACTATTTATTATCATCATTTTATGCATTTTATTTGCTTGATTATTGCATACAATTTTGCTTGACCAAAATCCTAGACCTAAATTAATGGGTTGCCCCAAGCGTAGAGCTGAGACTGGTGTAGCACAATACCCGGTAAGACCGGAATCGAATCCACGGAAAAGGTGGAGAGTGCTTTCCAAAAACTCGGATTGTAAAGTTTAGCACGGCTCTTAGGTAGCCACCCTTTGTGATTTGATGGGAAAATTAACTAAGCTAAGAGAATTTGGTTCTGCTGAAATTATTTAACAGAAAGTACGGTCGTAGGGTTCATAACACCAGTGACCAGGTCCGGATATTTCCTGCTCCATTCAGTGTTCCAAAGAAAACATTTGACTTTAGAGAGAAAAAGATACCCCGAAAGATGCGAATCCTCGCGATCGCCATTACCCATGTAGAACGAAGAACAAGTTTTGGTCCCCCGTTCCTCGCGTTACATGGGCTCCGACAAAGCTAGGATTCGTCCAACGAAAGTTCTTTAATATCCTAAAATTGCTTTTTCTATTGTTGATTTTGAAATTAGGAACAAGAACAAATCCAGCCCTGGCCTCGGCGTGTTAATCACCCCGTGACCATACCTATGGGACTACTCACTCATATTAACTTGAACAACCAACACTATTCTGAAATAACACATGCTTTTATAATTAAATATGGATTAAAACACAAGATTCGAAAGCAAAACACGGACAAACTCCCGTGAAATAAATTAATGTAACAAAACAAAATTACCGAAGCAACACTTGAATCTCGAACAAAACTTCAAAAACTTCAATGGAAAAGATCTCCAGAAAAAAGTAGAATCTCCAAACAAAAATCGGCTCCTAGTTGGAAGAAGAGAAAACAAAATTCGAACCCTAATTAGTCCTCAAAACGAGGTATTTATGTCTTCCCCGAAGTCAAAACACGTGGCAAAGTCAACCGCTGCTTTTAGGGCACTCGGTATCGATACATGACAATCCATGTATCGATACCCAGACCTTCTGTTCACTTGTTGTTCCCTAGGTATCGATACAGGCAAATCACTGTATCGATACCGAGACCTCCAAAACGCTCTTTAAGCTTGTTTGCTCGTCCTTACTCGGGTCCCACCGGTTCCCAACATGCCCGATGCCTTGTACCCTCTTTATGTGCTCCTCCGGCCTGTTACCTACAAATCAATCATAACAAAACCAAGCAACAGATAACACCGCATCAAGTGGAAAATGGAATAAATCGCGCCTCTAATGCGCTAATTTGCCCTACTTAGGCGCTTAGATCTATGACATTGCGCGTCTATCAAATTTCATTAAAAAATGTTCTGCAAAAAACTATTATTCTAGGCTATTCAAAAGTAATTTAGTTAATTTCGATTTAAAATGATTTTGTCGCATTTTTACTATTTATTATTATCATTTTATGCATCTTATTTACTTGATTATTGCATACAATTTCGTCAAAAAATGTTCCGCAAAATACTATTATTTATTGTAATTCAAAAGTAATTTAGTTAATTTTGATTTAAAATTACTTCGTCGCATTTTTACTATTTATTATCATCATTTTATGCATTTTATTTACTAGATTATTGCATACAATTTCATTAAAAAATGTTCTGCAAAATACTATTATTCTTTGCAATTCAAAATTAATTTACATAATTTTAATTTAAAATGATTTTGTCGCATTTTTGCTATTTATTATCATCATCTTTTGCATACAATTTCATTAAAAAATGTTCTGCAAAATACTATTATTCTTTGCAATTCAAAAATAATTTAGTTAATTTCGATTTAAAATGATTTTGACGCATTTTTACTATTTATTATCATTATTTTATGCATTTTATTTGCTTGATTGTTGCATACAATTTCATCAAAAAATGTTCTGCAAAATTTCACTATTCTGTGCAATTCAAAATTAATTTAGTTAATTTCGATTTAAAATGACTTTTTAGCACTTTTACTATTTATTATCATCATTTTATGAATTTTATTTACTTGATTATTGCATACAATTTCATTAAAAAATGTTCTGCAAAATTCCATTATTCTTTGCAATTCAAAATTAATTTAGTTAATTTCGATTTAAAATGATTTTGTCGCGTTTTTACTATTTATTATTATCATTTTATGCATTTTATTTGCTTGATTATTGCATACAATTTCATTAAAAAAAATGTTCTGCAAAATACTATTATTCTGTGCAATTCAAAAGTAATTTAGTTAATTTCGATTTAAAATGATTTTGTCGTATTTTTACTATTTATTATCATTATTTTATGCATTTTATTTGCTTGATTGTTGCATACAATTTCATCAAAAAATGTTCAGCAAAATTTCACTATTCTTTGCAATTCAAAATTAATTTAGTTAATTTCGATTTAAAATGATCTTTTAGCATTTTTACTATTTATTATTATCATTTTATGAATTTTATTTGCTTGATTATTGCATATAATTTCATTAAAAAATGTTCTGCAAAATACTATTATGCTTTGCAATTCAAAAGTAATTTAGTTTATTTCGATTTAAAATGATTTTGTCGCAGTTTTACTATTTATTATCATCATTTTATGCATTTTATTTGCTTGATTTTTGCATACAATTTCAATAAAAAAATGTTCTGCAAAATTCCATTATTCTTGCAATTCAAAATTAATTTAGTTAATTTCGATTTAAAATGATTTTGTGCATTTTTACTATTTATTATTATCATTTTATGCATTTTATTTACTTGATTATTGCATACAATTTCAATAAAAAATGTTCTTCAAAATTCCATTATTCTTTGCAATTCAAAATTAATTTAGTTAATTTCGATTTAAAATGATTTTGTCGCATTTTTACTATTTATTATCATCATTTTATGCATTTAATTTTCTTGATTATTGCATACAATTTCAATAAAAAATATTCTGCAAAAAATACTATTATTCTTTGTATTTCAAAAGTAAAATTCAAAATTAATTTAGTTAATTTCGATTTAAAATGATTTTGTCGCATTTTTACTATATATTATCATTATTTTATGCATTTTATTTGATTGATTTTCGCATACAATTTCATTAAAAAATGTTCTGCAAAATTCCATTATTCTTTACAATTCAAAATTAATTTAGTTAATTTCGATTTAAAATTATTTTGTCGCATTTTTACTATTTATTATCATCATTTTATGCATTTTATTTGCTTGATTTTCGCATACAATTTCATTAAAAAATGTTCTGTAAAATATTATTATTCCTTGCAATTCAAAATTAATTTAGTTAATTTTGATTTAAAATTATTTTGTCGCATTTTTACTATTTATTATTATCATTCTATGCATTTTATTTGCTTGATTATTGCATACAATTTCATTAAAAAATGTTCTGCAAAATACTATTATTCTTTGTTATTCAGAAGTAATTTAGTTAATTTCGATCTAAAATGATTTTGTCGCATTTTTACTCATTATTTTTATCATTTTATGCATTTTATTTACTTGATTATTGCATACAATTTCATTTAAAAATGTTCTGCAAAATTCCATTATTCTTTGCAATTCAAAATTGATTTAGATAATTTCGATTTAAAACGATTTTGTCGCATTTTTACTATTTATTATCATCATTTTATGTATTGTATTTACTTGATTATGCAACTGCAAATTTCAATTATTCTTTGTAATTCAAAATTAATTTACTTAATTTCGATTTCAAATGATTTTGTCACATTTTTACAATTTGTTATCATCATTTTATGCATTTTATTTGCTTGATTATTGCATACAATTTCATTAAAAAATGTTCTGCAAAATATTATTATTGTTTGCAATTCAAAATTAATTTTATTATCATCATTTTATTAATCTTATTTGCATGATTATTATTTTTTTGTATTTTTACTCTTTATGGTCATCATTTTAGGAATCTTATTTGCTTGATTATTGCATACAATTTCATTAAAAAATATTCGACAAAATACTATTATTCTTTGCAATTAAAAAATAATTTAGTTAATTTTGATTTAAATTGATTTTGTCGCAATTTTACTATTTATTATTATCATTTTAAGCATTTTATTTGCTTGATTTTTGCATACAATTCCATTAAAAAATGTTCTGCAAAATTCCACTATTCTTTGCAATTCAAAATTAATTTAGTTAATTTCGATTTAAAATGATTTTTTTCGAATTTTTACTATTTATTATCATCATTTTATGCATTTTATTTACTTGATTATTGTATATAATTTCATTAAAAAATGTTCTGCAAAATTCTATTATTCTTTGCAATTCCAAATTAATTTAGTTAATTTCGATTTAAAATGATTTTTTTGAATTTTACTATTTATTAACATCATTTTATGCATTTTATTTACTTGATTATGGCATACAATTTCATTAAAAAATGTTCTGCAAAATACTATTATTCTTTGCAATTAAAATGTAATTTAGTTAATTTCGATTTAAAATGATTTTTTTCGTATTTTTATAATTTATTATCATCATTTTATGCATTTTATTTACTTGATTATTGTATACAATTTCATTAAAAAATGTTCTGCAAAATAAAATGATTTTGTCGCATTTTCACTATTTATTATCATCACTTTATGCATTTTATTTGGTTGATTATTGCATACAATTTCATTAAAAAATGTTCTGCAAAATACTATTATTCTCTGTAATTCAAAAGTAATTTAGTTAATTTGGATTTAAAATGATTTTGTCGCATTTTTACTATTTATTATTAGCATTTAATGCATTTTATTTGCTTGATTATTGCATACAATTTCATTGAGAAAATGTTCTGCAAAATACTATTATTCTTTGCAGTTGAATAGTAATTTAGTTAATTTCGATTTAAAATGATTTTGTCGCATTTTTACAATTTATTATCATCATTTTATGCATTTTATTTGCTTGATTTTTGCATACAATTTCATTAAAAAATGTTCTGCAAAATACTATTATTCTCTGCAATTCAAAATTAATTTAGTTAATTTCCATTTAAAATGATTTGGTCGCATTTTTACTATTTATTATCAAGCAAAATAATAATCAAGAGTAAAAATACGACAAAATAATAATCAAGCAAATAAAATGAATAAAATGATGATAATAAAAAGTAATAATGCGAGAAAATAATTTTAACTGGAAATTAATAAAATTAATTTTGAATTGCAAACAATAATAATATTTTGCAGAACATTTTTTAATCAAAGTGTATGCAACAATCAAGCAAATTAAATGCATAAAATGATGACAATATATAGTAAAAATGGGACAAAATAATTGTAAATTGAAATTAACTAAAATAATTTAGAATTGCAAGGAATAATAATATTTTACAGAACAATTTTTAATAAAATTGTATGCAATAATCAAGCAAATAAAACGCATAAAAGTATGATAATAAATAGTAAAAATGCGACAAAATCATTTTAAATCGAAATTAACTAATTTACTTTTGAATAGCAAAGAATAATAGTATTTTGCAGAACATTTTTTTAATGAAATTGTATGCAATAATCAAGCAAATAAAATGCATAAAATGATGATAATAAAAAGTAAGAATGCGACAAAATCATTTTAAATCAAAATTAACTAAATTACTTTTGAATTGCAAAGAATAATAGTATTTTGAAAAACATTTTTTAATGAAATTGTATGCAATAATCAAGCAAATAAAATGCATAATGTGATGATAACAAATAGTAAAAATGCGACCAAATCATTTTAAATTGAAATTAACTAATTTACTTTTGAATAGCAAAGAATAATAGTATTTTGCAGAACATTTTTTAATGAAATTGTATGCAATAATCAAGAAAATAAAATGCATAAAATGATGATAATAAATAGTTAAAATGCGACCAAATTATTTTAAATCGAAATTAACTAATTTACTTTTGAATTGCAAAGCATAATAGTATTTTGCAGAACATTTTTTAATGAAATTGTATGCAATAATCAAGCAAATAAAATGCATAAAATGATGATAATAAATAGTGAAAATGTGACAAAATCATTTTAAATCGAAATTAACTAAATTAATTTTTCATTGCAAAGAATAATACGGAGTAGTATTTTTCATTTTAAATCGAAATTAACTAAATTGCTTTTGAATTGCAAAGAATAATAGTATTTTGCGTTACATTTTTTAATGAAATTGTATGCAATAATCAAGCAAGTAAAACGCATAAAATGATGAACATAAAGAGTAAAAATATGACAAAATAATAATCAAGCAAATAAAATGAATAAAATGATGACAATATATAGTAAAAATGCGACAAAATAATTTAAATTGAAATTAACTAAATTAGTTTAGAATTTCAAGGAATAATATTATTTTACAGAACATTTTTTAATGAAATTGTATGCAAAAATCAAGCAAATAAAATGCATAAAATGATGATAATAAATAGTAAAAATGCGACAAAATCATTTTAAATCGAAATTAACTAAATTAATTTTGAATTGCAAGGACTAATGGTATTTTGCAGAACATTTTTCAATGAAATTGTATGCAAAAATCAAGCAAATATAATGCATAACATGATGATAATAAATAGTAAAAATGCGATAAAATCATTTTAAAACGAAATTAACTAAATTACTCTTGAATTGCAAAGAATAATAGTATTTTGCAGAACATTTTTTAATGAAATTGTATGCAATAATCAAGCAAACGAAATGCATAAAATGATGATAATAAATAGTAAAAATGCGACAAAATAATAATCGAGCAAATAAAATAAATAAAATGATGATAATATATAGTAAAATTGCGACAAAATCATTTTAAATCGAAATTAACTATATTACTTTTGAATAGCAAAGAATAATAGTATTTGCAGAACATTTTTTAATGAAATTGTATGCAATAATCAAGCAAATAAAATGCATAAAATGATGATCATAAAGAGTAAAAATACGAAAAAATAATAATCAAGCAAATAAAATGAATAAAATGATGATAATAAATAGTAAAAATGCGACCAAATTATTTTAAATCGAAATTAACTAATTTACTTTTGAATAGCAAAGAATAATAGTATTTTGCAGAACATTTTTTAATGAAATTGTATGCAATAATCAAGCAAATAAAAATGCATAAAATGATGATAATAAATAGTAAAAATGCGACAAAATCATTTTAAATCGAAATTAACTAAATTAATTTTGAATTGCAAGGACTAATGGTATTTTGCAGAACATTTTTCAATGAAATTGTATGCAAAAATCAAGCAAATATAATGCATAACATGATGATAATAAATAGTAAAAATGTGATAAAATCATTTTAAAACGAAATTAACTAAATTACTCTTGAATTGCAAAGAATAATAGTATTTTGCAGAACACTTTTTAATGAAATTGTATGCAATAATCAAGCAAACGAAATGCATAAAATGATGATAATAAATAGTAAAAATGCGACAAAATAATAATCAAGCATATAAAATGAATAAAATGATGATAATATATAGTAAAAATGCGACAAAATCATTTTAAATCGAAATTTACAAAATTACTTTTGAATTGCAAAGAATAATAGTATTTTTTGCAGATCATTTTTTAATGAAATTCTATGCAATAATCATGAAATTCTATGCAATAATCAAGCAAATAAAATGCATAAAATGATGATAATAAACAGTAAAAATGCGGCAAAATCGTTTTAGGTCGAAATTATCTAAATCAATTTTGAATTGCAAAGACTAATGGAATTTTGGAGGACATTTTTAAATGAAATTGTATGCAAAAATCAAGTAATAAAATACATAAAATGATGATAATAAATAATAAAAATGAGACAAAATCATTTTAAATCGAAATTAACTAAATTAATTTTGAATTGCAAAGAATAATAGAATTTTGCAGAACATTTTTTAATAAAATTGTATGCAATAATCAAGAAAATAAAATGCATGAAATGATAATATTAAATAGTAAAAATGCGATAAAATCATTTTAAATCGAAATTAACTATATTAATTTTGGATTGCAAAGAATAATGGAATTTTGCAGAACATTTTCTAATGAAATTGTATGCAATAATCAAGTAAATAAATTGCATAAAATGATGATAATAAATAGTAAAAATGCAAAAAAATCATTTTAAATCGAAATTAACTAAATTAATTTTGAATTGCAAAGTGATAGGCGCGCAATATCTCAAGATATAAGCGCCTAAGTAGGGCGAATTAGCGCGTTAGAGGCGCGATTTATTCCATTTTTCACTTGATGTGGTGTTGTCCTTGGTTTTTCTTGTTTTTGGTTATTTTGTAGGGAACAGGTCGGAAAGAGCGCATAAAGTGGACTCATGGCGGTTGGGCATGTTGGGAACCAGTGGGACCCAAGTGAGGACGACCAAACAAGCTTGGAAGGCAATTTAGAGGTGTCGGTATCGATACAGGTCTTTCCCTGTATCGATACCAGGGTGCACATACGCGAACAGAACGTCTGGGTATCTGTAGACACCCCAATTTTGAACCCGATATGCGCTCGAGCATTTCCAATGATGAAACGGACCAATCATGACTACCAGGAACTTGTGAGAGTGACTTGAACTTGATCAAAATTAACCAAACAGCAACCAAAACAGCTCAAACCAACCCAAGCAGTGTTGAACAAAGCCAAGCCAACAATTGCCATCAAGCACCTTGAGCGCTCAAGCTCTTGGCCTTGAGCGCTCAACCCTGGGAAGACACCTTGAGCGCTCAAGCCCGCATCCTTGAGCGCTCAACTCTGAACCAGTCAGGAATCTGCAGAATATCTAATCATGAGATTTTCTGCATGGGAGCGTCCAAGGTGATCTTCTACGATCCTTATACGTACTATACAGCCTAAATCTACTCCTAAACTACTCCTAAACTACCCCTAACCCACTTTCAAAAACCAAAACCCACTTCCTCTCTCTCCTCTCCTCCCTCCCACTCACTGTATAAATCCACCCACTACCCCCGGTTTGAGGGGTAATCAGTTCTCACACTCCAGCTCCCAAAATCCTCCAGAAAATCGATCATCTCTCTCTCTCTCTCTACAAAACCACTCTTTTACCATCAAAACCACTAGCAAAACCACTCTTTAAATCCAGAAATTTAGTTCTTGATCATCAATCAATCACCTACATTGTCCATTTCGTCCAGAGTATAAACCAAAAACATCCATAATTATCATCCCCAAGCCCAGAATCAAGCTCAAAATTACAAGTCTTTCCAAAAAGGTAGTGAAACATGTGATATATTCACTGTTTCGGGTCTTCTGAGGAAGACCAGTGAGTTCAAGCAAGTTCTTTGTACTTGCCTTGAATTCACAGAGGTCTAAACATTGTTCAAAAACATTTTTCAATTCTGCAGTTGCAATGGGGGTTGAGCGCTCAAGCCTCAAGCCTTGAGCGCTCAAGCCCAGTTTTGAATAAGTTTCTGTTTTGCTGATTTTCGTGCTCTCTTGGTTCTGATCATTATTCAGGAAGTTAACTATGTTCATGTAGCCTTCTAAAAAAAAAAAAACTTATTTCTACTTCAAAATCACATGCATGAACTTTAGTTAACTATATTATGATGATCAAAGATCAATATCTTTGTAAAGTTACATTTTGAATGCAAAACAGTGACTGGATCATCTTCTGTTACTCTTGTTTTAAGCTTTCAAATCCTGAGAATCATCGAGCATCTACTTTAAAGCCAGAAATCAGAGAGCCAGAATATGGCTTGAGCGCTCAATGTCGTTAACTTGAGCGCTCAAGCTGTTCTTGAGCAGTTTGCGGATTATTCGTTGATTCGATGATGGATCCTGGTGTAACTTGTTAATTGTGTGTGTGAGTTATTGTGGTTATGCTCAAGATCTGGATTTCCCTCCTTTCCTTTATTTTCAAACATTTCCTTGTTGATTCATCGAAATTATGTTCTTTTCATTCTTCTTTATGAGGTCGATCGATTTACTCTTTCCTGTTTCTCCTGAGGAAGTCCTTAACTAGTGATCGACCTCACAAAGAAGTTATAAAAGGGTGTAATTTCATAGAAGCCAGGAACTGGTTTGAGCGCTCAACCTATGATCCTTGAGCGCTCAAACTGGTTTGAAGAGGTTGAGCGCTCAAGTCATGATCCTTGAGCGCTCAATCCCTATCCTGGAATCCAGTGTGCAAAATAGTTTATTTGGACCTCAATGTTTGTATTTTCATGAAGTGTTGTATAGTTTCTGTATTTTCTCATTTCTTGTAAATATTTGTATGATTTCACTCGTGATCATCATCATCACTCATGAAAAACATCGAGCACAAGCACCCACTTTAGATATACATTTTATTTTATTTTTTTATTGTTTATGTGATCCCCGTTCCCAATTCCCGTTTTCGTGAAATAGAGTCCAATTTCAAACATTTTCAAAATCCCACAAAAACATTGAGTAGAGGCCGGTTCACGGATCGGGCGAGAGGGGTGCCGTAAAACCCTTCCCCTCTTGTAACCAAACCCCCGAATCCGAGAAATCTTTGGTTTTATCAAGATCAGTAAAATCCTTTTTTTTTAATGGGCAACGAGTCATCTTTATCGGTTTCTCGGGTTCGGACCTCAAATCCGGGTGGCGACTCTAACAAACAATCAATCCTTTTTTTTTTAAAAACACTAACCGCACCGAATCTTCGTGGGCCGTCTACAAGCTGGCGACTCCGCTGGGGACGATGGTTAATATATATATTTTATTTAATTACATTTGTGCAATTTTTATTACACTTATGTAATTTTATTGAAATATGTGTTAATCGAAAGTGGGTTTAATTCGAAAAATATTTTGTGGGATTTTTCAAATGTTTGAAATCTGATTCTTGCATTGCACTTGCATAGTTCTTAGCCCCGCTGGCGTGTTTTGGCAATCCTGCCCTGCTTGCCGGTGACAGGAAATCCCGAAATGCCCAGCAGCCCTCGACCGTGATAGATCACATCGTCACTATCGTTTTTAACGGTAGGAGGCGGTTTTGATTTTGAGTCCGGGGTACCCTCAGTGACCAAAACCGGCCTTTGCATATATATAACCATAGAACCCCACGTTTAGCAGCCCACCTGTGCGTTAGGCTTATGTGCTCCATCTTATTACGTGCTATGTGTTACCGCTTTCCTCGCCATGCCATGTTCCATTCACGCATTTGCATTGTATATAGTCATTGCGAGCATCGTCTGTATAGATTTTCTGTGTAAATATTTCATTTGATTTTAGTGCCTTTACGGCAGTTAGTAGAAGGTTGCCTCGACCCGATGATGAGTCGTGCATCCCATATGCACGTTGTTCTTACGAGTTAGCCTTCAGGACGGCCGGACGTGGAAAATTTGGACCATCAAAATTCCTAAACACTGATCTAAACGGGTTTAAGGGACCTTGGCCCGAGGAGGGTCAATCGCCCTTAGGCTTCCGATCTTAGATTATTGTCGGAATATGTGCGAACCAGAATTTCCCAAATCCGACCATCCGATATCAAGGACTTATCGCTTAAAAGAAAACTTGAGGATTAGAGCAATCTTCCAAAGCTGTCGAATACAGTCTAGGAGACTTTAAATCCATGGAGTTTGAGATACCTCCGGTGTTGGCCGTGCCCAAACGGCCGCCCGTGATTCAAACTAGCCTTGAGATCATTAGTATCTGGATTACAACACCCAAATTGCTTTGTCTCGGATGGCCCAGAAAAGTGATTGGCTCTGATTTCAACAAGCTTGGAATTTAACCTGCTGAGTAATGGCCTACCCGGGGTGTTGGAAAATCTTCTGTGCAATGATCTTAAGTGAGATTTGGATCCGGTAGACTAACCCTAGGTTGTACATGCAGTCTAGGAGACTTTAAATCCATGGAGTTTGAGATACCTCCGGTGTTGATCGTGCCCAAACGGTCGCCCGTGTTTCGGACTAGCCTTGGAACCGCCTGTATCTGGATGGCGACACCTCATTGCTTTGTCTCGGATGGTCAAGAAAAGCGCTACGGCGTCAACATTTAGGATTTAGGTTGAAACGCCGTATCCGCCGAGTAACGACTTACCCGTGGTGTTGATACAATCTTCTGTGCAAACGGTTCCAAGTGAGATCCGAAACCGGTAGATTAACCCTAAGGCTAGAAATAGAATTAACTCCGTGAGTTGAGATGAGATGAGACGATAGTGAGCATTTGTAAAATCATTCTTTCATGTGCATAATAAACACATCGAGTACGCATCTGAGTCCGGCTTTTGCTTTATGTCCAGTTCTTAAACCATTGGGCCTGCCAAGAAGAAGAAGACCTTACCTGTTTGGATTCGACCTCCCGGACAAAGATTATCTAGATCCCTATCACCGAAGTCCGAAGCAAGTATGTCGGCTGAACAGGAGCAAGATCCCCCTAACGAATTTGAGCGACTAAGGAAGGAGATGCATGACGAGAGGGTTCGGAATGACACCCGAGTCGCCCAACTCATGGCGATCATGTTAAATATTCAGAGTCGACTCCCTCCACCTCAGCAGCAAATACCCGATGGTGGGGCTAGGAATCAAGAGGTCCCAAATGATGAACATCTGGAACAACCCCCTCCCCCTGAAAATCCCCAATTGGCTGAAATGCTAGCTAAGATACTCAAGCTAGAAGAATCTGTGGCCAAGAATGAGAAGCGAGCCATTACCGGTTTCGACATGAACAAACTTTGCATCTTCCCAGGCGCTAAGCTCCCTAAAAAGTTCAAACATGTGGACTTTGAGAAGTTTGATGGAACTGGGGATCCAAGGGGACATATTCAGGCATATGTAAGCTCCCTCTCTCTACAAGAAGTCGATGAGCCCGCCATGGCGCAAATGTTTCACGAGACTCTCACAGGGCCTGCACTCCAATGGCTTTTGTCACTCGATATCTCGAAGAGACAGACTTGGGAAGAAATGGTGGCTGCTTTTATCAAGCAATATGAGTATAACGTCCAGCTCAAAGTCACTACTCGCGAACTCGAGAGTATCAAGATGAAAGAGAAAGAATCATTCGCAGATTTTGTGAAGAGATGGAGAGCAAAGGCTGCACAAATGACTGATCGTCCCAGTGACAAAGATCAAATGCACATCATAACCAAGAACCTTCAACCAGATTTGGCCCAATACATGGTGACGGCCCAGGCGCATAACTTCGAGACTTACTTTGAGACGGGTCTGACAATTGAAGAAGCCTTACAAAGTGGGGTGTTGAAGAAAGGAGATCCAATCCCCAAGCCTAAGCGCAATTACATTGGAAACACCTCGTCCCTGTACGCAAATCCCAGCTACACAGCCAGCACCTCATCTAATCCCATGAATCACCAACCTCATAGAACTGAACCCATAAACGCTATCCTCTCCCAACCAGCTCAACCAACTCAACCATCTCAAAACCAAAGAGGACGGCGTGTCTTCACCCCTCTCCCTCTGCCATTGCCAGTCATTTTCGAGCGACTTGTTCAGCAAGGAAAAATTAAACCCCTCCAACCAACTCCACCTCCACAAAATCCCCCGCCAACTTACAATCCAAACACCTTCTGCGTCTTCCATCAAACACCTGGTCATCCCACTGAAAGGTGTCAACGCCTGCGTCATGAGATTCAAGATCTCATTGACAATAAGCAAATTCGAGACCCTACTGAAAAGCCCAATGTTGTCACCAATCCTTTGCCAGCTCATAAAAGGAACGGTAACGTAAGCCAGATAATCCTCAACTCCACTCAAAAGGACCAAAACCCCACTCCATTTGACCCAAGCCAATTCATTGTACCAGAAACAGACCCTAAACCCATTGTGCCTATACCAGATGAATGCGAGGCGTGCTTTCTTGATGCACATTTGGATCCTACAATATGGCAAGAATGGAGTGATTTGATAATGGCTATGGAAGCTCGAGAGTATGAGCAGATGGTGGCCGGTAATCTGGTGAACGAAGAAGTTTGGCCACAAAATGAACAGCTTAATGAAGAACCCCCACTTGATGCCATGATGAACCTACTTCTAAATCCAATGATTGAAGATCCACTTGATGGGCTCGCACTTCCTAACCTTTTTGAACCATTTCCGTTGGTACAAGACCAGCCTCCTGTGGAAGAGGGACAGGGACAGAATTGGCATCAGGAGAATGAGGCACTCCGTATTGCGCAGGAAGATGAATGGGATCCCACACCCAATGAATGGCAGCTCTTGGACCCCAATGATCCATTGGATGGATCTACACTCCCCATGATCTTTGAAGAAGCTTATTTTCCAATGCCACCATTATGGGAGGGTCGTCCTGATTTCTCCATGATGAGTGAACATGCTATAAACCGAATGACGGAGGGAATAGAGTTCACGCCATACGATTACATAGTCGATGAAAATCTTCCAGCACCTCAAGTGCACATCCCGGAAGGCTGTAATATCATGATGTTGAACGATGGCTTACCCGATGTCTGGGGACAACAAATGGAGGGGAATGATGTGGCTAATGTATGGGCCAATCAGAATGAAGAAATGGCATTCGCACCACTGTGGGTTGGGAATGATGAGGTCTGGGCAGTTAACGAAGCAACAATGGAGAACGGAGATGTATGGAGCGAAGCAACGGTGGAAGGGATTACCAAGGGCTTGGAAGAAGCTAGCATTGAAAAAGGAAAGAGAAAGGCGGAAGGCGATTTAGTTGACCTTTACACCGACTACACCGACTTGTGGGGGGATGATATTGATTCGGTTCTTCATCTTCTTTGGAGCGGACGGTTCTATCAGCCGCCTCAAATGTACACCGGAAGTACCTCTAACCCACCTCCTAACTCCCTGAACCAGCCACCTTTTAACCTAATTCCACAAAATAACCCAACTCCACAGAACAACTCAATTCCACCAAACAACCCCATTGACCCAATCACTAACCCTACCGACTTTCAAACCCTTTTTAACCCACCAGTTAACCAATCCCATGCTACCTCTGCAACCAACGGTCGTGCACCTCGTTCAAAACCCCCACCAACCACCGAAGAGAATCCCATCCAAAAGCAACTTGAGAAAACCCCAGCTGCCTTAACCATTTGGGGACTACTCATGAGTTCCAGCGAGCATAGACAGAAACTTGCTCAAGCATTGTCTTGTATGGAGATTGCTCCTGATATCACTCCTGAAGCCATGATGGCCGCCATTACTACCAAACCTACCATTACCACTACACCGACCAAGCATGTCGTAACCTTTACCGCAGCCGACCTACCGCTCGAAGGGACAGATCACAACAAACCCTTGCATGTCACCATGAAGTGTATGGGGAAATGGATCCCGGTGGTGTTAATAGATAACGGATCTGCACTCAACGTCTGTCCTCTCCGAACAGCCTTATGCTTGGGACTCAAGCCAAAAGATTTCACACCATCTGATCTCACTGTTCGAGCTTATGACAACACCCGTCGCAGTGTGCTTGGGACGGTTGAAATGGAGATTGCTGCAGAGGGGTTTAAATCGATAGTAGAGTTTCATGTACTCGAGATCCCGGCTTCGTTCAATTTGTTGCTAGGACGTCCTTGGATGCATCGTCCCGACATTATGGCAGTTCCATCCACTCTGCATCAGAAGGTTCTACTTGGTTTGGAAAGTGGAACAATTGCTCTCTACGGAGACACAAGCATTCGTCCTCATGCTGAAGATAATGCTCCCTTGCTAGAAATTATGCATGATGAGAATGATGTTCAACTTGGGGGTTTCGCTTTTGATACATCCGGCGGTGTGTTCACGCTACGCATCGATGATGATTTCTCAATCAGCACCACCGTCCTTGAGATGATGAGAAGAATGTCCTACTTACCAGGAACTGGCTTGGGTCGAACTCACCAGGGGATGGCTCAATTTCCTGAATTCCCTTCTCAACGAGGCCGTTTCGGGTTGGGATATGAGCCCACATTGAAAGAGATGCAAAGAGGAAAGATC